>OZ030375.1:5327479-6527479 GCA_964023945.1 Ectemnius cavifrons
ACACATCGACACTAAAAGAATGCATCCGAAATCAAATGTAAGTACCGTCACGGTGACGGTGGCGGTAAATTTGTAAGTGTGTTAAGAGTTGCGCAAATCTTTCACTATAATTCTGGCTCTTTCACAATGTAGAGAATACTACTTCAGTGAAGAAAATCTATTAAGAGACTTTTTCTTACGCCGTAAAATGGATGCACAAGGTTTCCTCCCGATTACATTGATTGCCTCATTCCACCGTGTTCAAGCATTAACGACTGACATTGCCTTAGTGGTAGAAGCAATCACAGAATCAGATAAATTAGAACTGGTTGATGGGTATAAGGTAAGTTAGTCGAAATAAATTATTTCTTCTGGGCAACAGCAGGAACCTTTATCGGCTGTGACGTGTATTCCAACGTTAAGCATAAGGTTCCTGCTAGATCAAATAAAGGAGGATTCGCTAACACCATTAGATCTTGATGACTCAAGTTCAATGAATGGGGTTTGATAGTAGACCTCCTTACAACCAATGCAGTTCTTATGAGAACCATTAGTCAGGTAAATGTTGAACAATAAGTATGTGAGCAAACTCTGTTTCTAGGTGAGGACCAAGATCGATCCAATTAAGTGGCCAATATTGGATGCAGCGGGAAATCCAATCTTCACAGAATCAGGCGAAAGTAGCGCACTTGTTAAAAGTGGAAATCAGTCAGAAGTAATGTCGGACAGGTCCGAAGGCGAGTTTTGTCCCGCCGCAAAACCTTTATCAACCATTCCTGTTCCTCCAGTGCCACGAGTCCTACGCTCGAGCCAACCTGTATTGGGTGGTATGCCAAACACAGCCAGACTTAGCGAGTGTGAGAGTGTTTCTTCCTCCGTTGGAGAATCCTTCAATCCCGATGTCCCAGAATTCCAATCCATGAGGCTGTCGAAGAAATCAAACAAGCCCGTGCAGAGTCAGAGCCAAGATATTAGCGGAAAACTGGATGACTGCGCGTTAGAAGAAGTAAAGAGTACTTCAGCAAACACCAGTAACAATCCGTCGTCATTATCTAGCAATGCTTCATCGAGAGATGGCGGCGAAAAATCGGATCCCACATGCGAGTCTGCAAAGGCAGGAGACCGCGCAGCAATACAGATAAACGGCGGACCGCAGGTTCCACATGATGATGTTTGGCGAGAGGTAATTTCTACAATGATTCTTAGCATTAACTAAAGTCACTAGTATGCGCATCATCTTAACATGAGAATCTATAGGTACGACGCAAAGCCAAACATCCTCATAAAGGGAAGACAGGGGAGAAAGAGAAGGTGGACAATAACAATAAGAATGAGGAAAGGGAAGAGCTCGACTTCCAATTCGATGAAGAGCTTGATACACCTCCCCCAACGGGACGTCACAATGCTTTTTCAGAGTGGTAAGGTGCCCCTTATGCACAAAATTAAAGTCAATATTTCCTTACGATCAGACTTTTGAGATTGAACTAGTGTGCATCATACACATTGTCTGTCTTTGTATTCACCGATAGATAAAACTTACAGGTCTGAGGATGACGAGGACTACGAACTTTCGGATAAAGATGTAAACAAATTGCTTATCGTCACACAAACTACTATTCCTATTTCGACCCGAATCCCAAAGCATGAAGGACATGATCGGACCGGTGACTGGACGACAAGAGTAAAGATGACTCAGGATCTCGAGGAAGCGATAAATGATGGATTGTATTACTATGAAGAAGATCTTTGGATGAAGGATGGGCCAAGGGTTAGTATTTACCAGGCGAAAACTGAATTTAAGTTTACTGTATTGGCTGCTACACTGATTTTTCTCGTTACTGCAGTACGGATCTTCGTCATCAATTGGGAGCTACAAAACTGTAAATGTCATAAGTCAGGAAGATTTTGCGAAAATGGCACCTAAGGCGCCGAAGAAGACTAACCCTGAAGTTCCTCCACCGCCCCCGTTGGCATTAGAAGATATCGAGACAACACAACCACAATTAATACTGGTACCCTTTATTTCACCGACCGCACACTTTGTTAATAGACTTGAATTATATTAACGGAATTTCTCGATTAGGCATCGTCGAGTGTGGAAAGCCAAGAAAAGACAGATCGTCGATCAGACAAGAGTCGATGGATTGAGAAACGCGCGAGTAGAAACGGTCGAAGCGGTGTCGTTCCAAGATTCTTTGCCGTGGTGAAAGACGAACCATCGGTTGATCCTAGAACACCGAGAAAGAGGAAAACGCGCCACAGTAACAATCCGCCAGTGGAACACCATGTTGGTTGGATAATGGATGTTCGAGAACATCGACCACGAACATATTCCACAGGGTATGTATGGACAGATTTTAGTCCTCATATTGGAAAAGATGCTCATGTTGCCAATCGTATTGGTATAAATGTTCAAATTGGATTTTCAGAAGTAGCGCTGGTACCAGTCCTAGTGAAGGATGTTTAGCGAGCAGCTATGGAAGCGCACCGCAATCACTTCCTACGTTCCAACATCCAAGCCATGCGCTTTTGAAGGAAAATGGTTTCACCCAACAGGTGTACCACAAATACCATTCACGCTGCCTAAAAGGTAAGTTTTACGGTTACAATTAAGAGAGTCATCGATACATTGTATAGGAAAAATCACTATGATGAATTACTTTTTTTGTCTTCTTTTCCCGACTGAGGAAATCTATGTGAAGAGAGCGTATGGTCTGAAAATGAAATGCTTAAACTTTTTAAATTTGAATGTGAAGCGTGACAGGAGCTTGCAGATTTATGATATCTTTCATTGCAGAACGGAAGAGACTGGGTATTGGACAGTCCCAAGAAATGAATACGCTTTTCCGTTTCTGGTCATTCTTCTTGCGAGAGAATTTTAATCGCACCATGTACGAGGAATTCCGGACAATTGCTAAAGAAGACGCTGGCGAAGGATATCGTTATGGCCTCGAATGCCTGTTCCGATTCTATAGCTATGGATTAGAGAAGAAATTTAGACATCAGTTATATAAAGATTTCCAGATCGAAACGATGTACGATTACGAGAGTGGTAAGTCTAACAAACGTTTATCGTGACGGTCGAAAGCATTTCAACATTTGCGCTAGAAATGCTAATCTGCAAGGAGTAGGAAAAGTGTTGCGTGGAGTAACCCATTTTTGTGTGTCAAACAGGTCAATTATACGGATTAGAAAAATTCTGGGCATTCCTAAAGTATTATAAACATGCGGAACAGCTCACCGTTGATCCAAAGCTTCAAGAATATCTCTCCAAATTCAAGAGCATCGAAGACTTCCGTGTTGTTGAGGTAAGTTGAAATGTGGTTGCGAACAGCACAGCATATATCGACTCTATGAGTAAGAAAATCAATATGATGAATCATTATATTTTGTCTTCTTTTCCCGACTGAGGAAATTAATGTGAAGAGAGTATATAATCTGAAAATGCAATACTTCAGTTTTGATAATTGCCTACGATTCCTCTGCGTTGTAAGAGGGCGGTACAAATCACTTACAGGTTCATTAACATATTTTATTGTTTGTTGCAGCCTCGGATAAACGAAATGCTGCAAGCTTTTGCAGCAAATTCTCGGTCGCTAGCTGCAAAGAGACGCAACAGAAGTGTTTCTGAAAGTGGCGGTGGCGGCGGTGGCATTGGCAGAGGAACCAACGAAGCTTCGCCTTGTAATCGCGTGCGTCGATTGTCTGGTGGTTCGAGCACCGTAACACTGCCAACCTCCAGTGCGGAGAACCCTAACGCGCAAAAGTCTCGCTTTGAAACAGTGAATTTACCACAATTCCGTAATAGGACTGGCTCTTTCGGATCAGGCCGGTTGACCCACTCCAGGCGTAGGAGTGACCAGGCAGCCACAAACAGCCAGCGAGATCTCAGCAAGCAGCAGCTTCAACCACGAAGCAGGCAGAATTCAGGTTCATTCACGAAACCAC
This sequence comes from Ectemnius cavifrons, assembly GCA_964023945.1. NCBI lineage: Eukaryota > Metazoa > Arthropoda > Insecta > Hymenoptera > Crabronidae > Ectemnius > Ectemnius cavifrons. The sequence continues at coordinate 5,331,407 of OZ030375.1, forward strand.
AAGACATGCTTGTCGGAAAGAGTCAGCATGTTCCTAAAGAGCGGCACCAAGCTGGCTCGAAGGTCGATCAGACCAAGTTGTCTGCGACGAGGAATACTTCGGAGAACTCAACGATAGGAGCCGTAGGAAAGTGATGGGGAAGACTGATGGTGCGTGCGCGGGTAAGTGCGTACCAGGAACGCGCCTTCGATATTTGTACGATTAATTTCTGGACGCGTACGTATAAGTGCCGCTATTGATCGCAAGCAAATGGGCATAAGAAACATTTTGCAAACATGTCCAGGCTCGATGCCCTTACGTTCGACTTCAATGCTCCTTTCCGGAATGTCACAGACAAGGTTCACCAAGGATTGGTAGTGCCGGCGTTTTTGCGCAATGTTCCTGTTTGTCCTTAGGACTACACACTATTCTATTTATCGTATTTATCGGAACAGAGTGTTCACATACTTCCGAACGCCCACTCGGCAGGAACGAGTCAATGTGAGCTTACGTTACGTTACCTTAGCACAATAGAAAGGAGCAGAACGCAAAGAAGAGATAGACAATGGAGCATCGATAAAGGTGTGAATGGGAGCTTAGCCTCTTGATTGTTATAGAATTCCTGTAATAGCGGATGAATTATTGCACAAATAATGATACAGTGAGCAGTCGGGTGAGTTTCATTTTACACGTGTTTCTCAAGATAGCAGTGATTGCTTTCGTCCGGCTTTTCTCCGATCTGCCGAACATTCTTTCCCTTAGGGGACAAGGGCTAAATTACACTGCAACTGTTGTTGTTCCTCAGCCTTGCAAATTCGAGCCACCACTTGGTTAGGTCGCACGTCGTGCCCGAGCACTGTTACAGTAATAGAAGGTGACACTATTAGTTTGCGAGTTTTAAAAACTTATATGTTGCTATATCTTCGCACATTTAACTATAATGCGTTGTTCTCGGTTGTTTATGATGTTATAAAAGTTATATCAGAATCGATAAAGTTACATGTTTATTTTTGTACATGTTTCAGGTTTGAAAGATTTCTTTTCTTCTAGATAAGTACCTTCCTCTTGAGTGTAATTCGCTACTGACATCTCATGCCTCCCCATTTCCTATTCTCAAGTGGGTATCCGCCACTGTTATTTATATGTGATACCCATTGGTACACAGCACTGCCGATTATTGTTTGTTGAGCCTTGTATATTCTTATCTTTGGCTCATTATTTCTCTACCGTATTTCTATATTTATCATCAAAGTAAAGGCATCTTTTTCACTGTGGAAAGCCGGACGATAGTCACAAGTATACAAGCGTATTTCATTAATACCACGTTTTTCTGAAAAAGGAACAATACCTCTCACATTGGCTGGCTCCTGCACTTGGCCTGGCCAGCCTCCGCTTTTACCTTCTTCACATAGGCCTTCATCATGTAATATGACGTTGTAACAGTTTACCTACGACATATTTTAACCTTGACTTCTTCATCTTTGGAATATCAGGCATTTATTTTATGCTTGCCCGATGTTAGTACTTCCTGCACTGTAACAGTGTTTCATCAAACTGGCAATTGAATTCTGAATCAGTATACCTCTTCATATTATGTTTCTCGATAACTAGGACTTTCTTCGTCTCGAGACAGCATACGTCTAACATTTTATTAAAAGTTTTTGCCCCTCGATCGACATTCGATTCTAGAATCTCAAAGTGTTTGCTGATTGTGTACTCTGATACCTTAGCGTGCACGTGACGACATATACATACATACACACACATAGATATATATATTCCCCAAGGTTTTCTTTTGTACAATGAAACTATGTCCAACGTCTGCTTAAACTCGAACTGTGATGATAGGAGTGAGAGCCTTGTAAAGCAAATTTTAAAATCTTCATGACTGCCAGCTACATGGATAACGTAAACTTGAACCTTAACAAAAGGGCGGTGCGCTTAATTAAAGAAGTTTGCCGTTGCGTATTGATAAGCGGTTTGGCCTTTAACAAGTATTCGTCGCAAAGTTGACAGAAATTCAATTGATCAATACTTCATTATTTTACAAATCTAAGTTATATACAGTATACGCCCGGTGCCCCAATACCGAAGATCGGGCTGCGATACATTATTGTTGATTTATTTGTATCTAGAGAAAATATGAATGCTCTGTTTGAGGCTAAAGATGAAGACATGCACAATTTACGTATTAATCAAACGATATAGCGCATACGTGAATGTACGGGTTTAGATGTAAAGTAGAAGTATCCATTAGAAATTAAGTCCATTAATTTAGGTAACCGGCCTTTGATCGCAGAAAGGGCGATGATATAGAGGAGGGGGGAGTGGTGTATAATACTTTGCAAGGAATTCATGTTAAAAATCAAGCCGTACAATGGCGACGAAGGAAAAGGTTCAATTACTCAAAATGAAATGAATGGGTAGCTTAAAAGACAAAGGTTTGTCGTACTGTGTCGGACGAGTAGTCAAAGGACTCAGAGCTAAACTAGTGTTTAAGTGCATGACTAGACGCCTGTACGTGGCCGGTAAGTTGGCGTCAATGACGACGACTACGCTAGTGAATAGAAACGATGAAGTAACGCGGCTCATAGAGTTAGTCATGATAAGTTGGGAGTTTTGGAGTAAATCGTGACGAAGGTGATTCGCTCGCGGAGACTTGTGTTTGTTAGTCTTCGATGTCCATAATGAAACAGGAACCAGTTCGATGAAATGGACGCATTTTTTTCGAACTAATGATAATCAAATCCGAACACGAAATTAATTGACCCTCCCTCGGTGAATTGATGTGACTTGATTGTATTTATCATCGCCTGGCTTACTATCCTCTTCGCTAATTCGAATAGCCTCCCTGTTGATTCGTAAATTCCACCTGACAAGGTGGGAAACAGATGCAGGTGTTGAAGTGATAATAGTTTATTGTTTGAACATTTTCCCGATTTTGAGACGGACCGAGACGATAATAGGCGATGTTTGGTCGATCGAAAATGAAAGTGATTAGATGACTTAGCCGGGTGGAGACTGCAGGGCATCGAGGAGTTAAGACGTTTCCTATTATCAGCAACTCAGACGCTGAAGGAAAGCTTGGCACGTTTTTTCTGCCTCCTTTAGCAATTCTAGCCGATAATGGGGCAGGTTAAATAGTCGGCCAGGGTATTTTCGTCCGACCAACGTTGCCTTCTCTACTGATCATGATCTTGTAGCATAATAATGTAAATAGTTTTTACCAGAAATTTTTGCAATTGCGTGACCAGGCCCGTTGTCCTGTTGTAAAAAAATCACAAAAAAAGCAATATAATTAATATACTAATGATTCTTATATTGTTCTTATATATTGCTAATAAAGTATAAATCCTAATTTTACACCTAGGGGTAATGTGAAAAAAGTACTGGGACAGGCTCTTCTATACCTGTACCGGTTGCAAGGACAGAGCAAGGGAAAATATATAGAAAAAGGGTTTCCTGTATGATATTCTATTGGGATTAGATTCGATGAAAATTGCAAGAGAATGACGCTTGTGCATGTGGTTTTGTACCAGGAATTTAAAGGCACGTGACTGCGTGGTAGTAATCACGTATAAGATATATAAAATATCTTAGAATTTGTCATACCGATGTAATAATGCGAACGCTACCTCGACGGGTCGTCGTTAGGGATGTTTCCTCTACGATCTCTTGGTCGCTTATGATCCGTGCTCACGGTCTATTCATTCAAACGCGCACTAAAACGCCAGTGCTTGCTAGGTAGAGCGGATAGTGTCTTCTTCATGGAGTTGATAGGGGTTGGTTGCGTTGTAATTAACGAGAAACCGGTTAAGTTCAGGGGGAGAAATGCACTGACTTTTTTTTATAAGGACATTTATGCTCTACTATAGTTAAAGCCCTCGGACGCTTCATTTGCAGATTGCGACATAGTATATACAGATAGACATATATACCAACTATACATATGTATACATATGGCAGACGACTGAAACGAAGTTAGTATTCGCGACCAGGAGTACTTATTTGGACTTTGATAAAGGGGAATTTCGCTTTGCACTTTGCTAAAGGCCCCAAATCACAATTATCTACTATACATGTAGAGAGGACAATGTTTTGTTGCCATGCCTTGGCCAACAAGTGGTAGACGGTATTTGTACCTAGATTCCACTTCATTTCTTGGAAAACCTCTCGTGGTCGATGAACGACTAGAATAACCATAATTTCAAGAAAGAGAATGCTCGTGCCCATACTCGTTAAATGATGCGGTAAATAATGTCGTTATATTTCATCATATTTGCCACAGAATTCTTAATAAAAAAAAAAACGCCACGCTCGTTATGAAACGTATAAGGTAGATAGAGCAATTGCAGTAGAAGATTTGAAGGACCGAATACTTGCTCACTTTTCCAAGTTGCCTATCGATGGAAAGTCGATCCGTTAACGACATGTAGAGAGTGCTACTCGCTTGGGAGAAATATTCGACGTAGTAGAGTAGCTACTGATATGCTCGGACTTCAGACGGAGAAATTCAGTTTTACACAGAAATGAGAAAAGGTTTTCTTCGGCGGGCTAGAGTCTCTCCGGAGAGAGGCTCAACTGGTAGTATCCTAATTGGCAGAGTACACTTTGAAACACACGATGAAGAACGGTGCCGTGGTATTTTTCCAAAGTTAGATACCAACTTCCATAGGCTACCAACAAGACCTTCATGATATCTTGATCGGAGGACTATAAATATGTTTTCTGCATAAACAATAATCATATAGGATTATGTCAGCAGTTGTACATACGATATAAATATAAATAAATATAAATAAATATAAAGATAAGCATAAACACACACACTCATATACACACACATATATATATATATATACATACATACATATAGATATACATATAGGATATAGATATAGATATAGATATACATATATAAATATATAGACACTTAGAACTTAAGAGCATAAGTATATGGTATGCCTGATCGAGAGTGAGGGTGGGAAGCCCATAAGATCATGCAAGCATGAGCAAATGGAAGCAACTAAATGAAATGCATTGCCTAAATATGTGAAACTGTTATCAGCGAAAAAGAATGCCTGAGAAGATATGAGATGCAAATAATGGGATGTGTGCACGAGTATTGGTTCTTGTACGCCCAGCTAAGAGCAGATGTACCGTTTTTGAATGCAAAAAATAAAGAAAAACCCAAAAAACCAAGACTCAAGAAGGTGGTAGTTTTGATTACATTGACCTTTGTCCATTACGCGGTCTTTTTCCTTGGGTTTACCAGGTGTTTTAATAATTCAACATAATACGGGAGAAAAAATGAATGAACGAGGGAGAAAGTTTCGGTGAGACTGATATGTTGTCGACTGATGGGTGATAAAGTCTTGAGAAAAGAAAGAAGGTTGCTGCAAGCCACATATGTGTATTATGTTGGTACATAGATTAAGCAGAGTAGCATACGCAACTACCTCGCTAGTAGAGCATCCCTTGTTTGCTCTACTAACGGTTATGCGTATGATTATTGCATGACCTCCCGATGACCTTTGCTCGTCTTAACCGACAGAATTACAGAAGGAACAAGTAGGCAGGTACAAGTTGTGTGGAACATGAAAGAAGTATATATTCCTTGTTTTGTAATAGAAATGAGTACTGGTTATTTATTCTACATTATTGTTAAGAGTTTATATGGATCACGTTTAGTTTTTCGGTATTGACTCATTGTCATACTGAGATTTGAGACTGATATTCAGAAACGGCGATCGGAATACTGCTGGTTGGAACCGGTGTATTGGGGTAAGGGTAAAGAGAAAGTGTGGAGTTGTCGACCGAGTCTCGGCGAAGGTTTCCAAGAGACGCGTCGTCCAAGACGGGGTGCGAATAGTGGTGGGTAAACTTGATCGTCCAATTCAATCTCGTCGCGGTCTGCTGCATTCTCATACATCGAGGATTCTTCGGCGGATTCACGGCCAAGGCGCGGAGTAAATTGTGTAGGTTGTCGTTTTTCTCCTCCTGAAAAGAAGACAGACGTGTTACGTTACAGAATTAGTTACACAGAAGTAATTAATAATCGAATCGTTAGCAATTGGCACGCTATAGAAATAGGGAGAAAGTGTGTAAACAGTACCAGGGATAGTAATAAGAGCCCAACGTGTGCCGTCCAAAGCGTTTGCAAGTGCCTCGAAATCTGGCTCGGCTTCTGCTTTTTTGTCAGAACGTCGTCGCCTGCCCAGTCGTGGGCCAAACCACATACCACTGGTCACTTCATGGGTTGTTCGTTTAATGCATTTTCCATCGGTGCACGAGCGAAAATCATTATCCGCTCCCGTTCTGTCACTCGAAACACTTGCCGGCGATTCTCTTCCGTCTGTGAAACAAGCAACAATCAATTTATGATTATTATTATTCAAAACAAAGTAAATCTCTAATTTTCAAGATTGTAATAAAGAAAGACAAGATCAGTTACCGTAATCTCCGAAGCTGGTCGATACTAGGTAGACTAGAAGAAGTAGTAGAGTCCTCTTGCAGGATGTACGGATGGTGGTGAATGCACTGAAGTCGGTCATCCCTTCGTTGAACGTAGCTCTTTCGGGTTCAGCTCGCCAAATGATAGCAATTCGCTGGCGATCCACAGGTTTTATAGGGCTGCGAAAGCAAACCACCCTCTTCCCGTTGCTTACGTGTTTGCTCGCTTGCTTTTTCATTTGTCCACACCCTTCTTTTCCACTTTTCACCGACCCCTGCTCGCCCCCGTTTCTTCCTCCTCCTCCTCCTCTTCCTCCTCTCATTGTCCTCCGTAACAGTCTTGCCGCTTTTTGCCACCCCCGCAGAGGGCTCACTCGTTTCACAGATTTCATTCGATTCACGCACGGTGAAAGTACCCCCCGGGGCCAATCTCGACTTCCTCGCAGGCAATTCGTCTCTATTTCGCACCAACCTCCGTCCATATGCAATGAGAATCCTTCTCCTGTAGTGAAGATCACCGGGTCACCGCAGCCGCAGCCGCGCCGGTTCCGATCTTCAACCCCTAAAGCACCGCTTTTCAAGCTGAGAATAATCTTTTATCAACTCTGATTCCAACGAGATTGAAAGCCGGGGATGGACAGCTCTTTCCGCCGACTCACGCTCCCGCAATTTCCTCTTCTCTTAATCTTTTATATCACTTTGTATCTATTAGCGGATATCTTCGACTGGAATAAACCGATGACTTTAAAATCGATCAACTTTCATTTTTCTTCCCTGTCATTTCATTGACACATGAAAATCGTTAATGTTTCGGATAGAATGATCATCGTGGAAGATTTTTTGTTACAGTAGTGAAGGTCATTAAAAGAAATTGTGTTGGTAAATTCGACTTGCTTTGAGCATGTGGATTTATTTTCTTACCTCGGACTTAAAAACAATTAGAGTTTTTCCATCAATCTTTCTAGCGGCAGGACTGACTAAATATGTCCGATGGCTACGTACGACTTTAAAGTAGACGAAAATGCGCGTCGCGCCAGTTGTTTCTCGACAGGTATCCAATGAAACTTGAGTTACCCGATATCTCAGTCACCCCAGAGAGTGTAACAGATTGACCCGCGGGCGTTCTACTAAGCAATCCCTTGCCGATTAAGGTTGTCAATTAGTTGACAGTCAATTTCAGGACTCTGCTGCTCCCCTGACCTCCCATTCCCGTACACGTCGACTATAAAAGCTCGTGCGCTTTCCTCCTAGCTTCATTCTTTTATTCCGCGTCAGTACGCTGATACTCCGATCTTGTTTCTCTCCGCTTTCACACCCGTTTTTTTCCATTTCTTATCTTCATACACTTAACTTGCATTAACGAATAAATACTTCTTTTTTTTTCGTTGATATTACTGCTTGCTTTATATTAAATTTAAAAGCCAACGCTTTTAGGTGATCGCGGTGAAGTGCTCTTACAATTAGTGTTGGGGACACAGTCGGCTGGGCTAAGTCGACCCGGGGAGCGAACCAATTAGAATGCGGATCGACACATGCAGTAGCGAGTTTTTCTTCAAGATTTTAAGTGGCCAAGAGTCGGTGGTACGCGTATGTGGAGTGAAGCTCCGGTACATGAACTTTCACTTTAAACGATACTTGTCAAAACAAGCAAACAAACGTTAACTTGATACTTTTTATTTCGAGGCTGCGCCTTCCCTTCAACATCGTGTTGAGTATGCTGAATAAAGAATATCCACGCCATCGACATCCTCCATGTGCGCCTTACACGTACATACATTCGCATAACACGTATCTTTCCACAGAATCCATTGGATCCTTCAAACATCACATTGGAGGGAGCTTCTTTTTTTGAGAGTTAAACTCACTGATTCAATCAGTATCTGCTAGATGATAGATCGGACTATCAGAGAAGCTATTGATTTACCATCCCTCTATTGTAATAACTATTTCAGTGCCATATGTTGCCCATTCCCTAAGAAATTAGGATAAGTACCGAAATGATGTTATCGAAATCTACCCTGCGGTCCAACTCATCCACCATAATGAATTGGTCACAACTAGTTATCTGGATAATCTGTTAATACAATTGGGAGAAATTGTCCTTTTAATTGGAGAATGCTTAATAATAGGAAAGGGTAGGAAGTTGGCAGGATAGAGCAGGGTAAATCAAGGCGGAGTAAGATTGAGAGAGAACGAGAGAGAGAGCAGAGGAAGAAATGAGAAGGAATGATGGAGTCTCGTTTGGGTGAAACCGAGAATAGCCACAGGTTGGTTAGACAGTTCGTTAGTGTTTATATCGCAGCCGCAAAGACCAGTGATGCGTGATGCGTGATCTGGGCTTCATCACCGGAAGGGTTTACAGGTTTACGGAATATCGTACGCTGCCGTTCACCTTGCTTGCGTCGCACCCCGCGCACGTGTGGCATTTTCATTCAACATACAATCGAAATACTTATCTGCTTAATCTTTAATTCAACATATTGTCTATTAGAATGTTTTTTCTCATCTAAAAATCCTTCTTTTTCCCCTTTTTGATTTTACGAAGATGTATCAATTGTCTCTAATGGAAGTTCTTACATAACTTCTTAAGTGCATACATGTTAGTGTTCACGTGTTCGCATTTGAACCTATTTACATGGAAAGCTTCGCCTTGTAACTAGTGGAAACCATATCAGCAGCGAGAACGCGCTGTCTGGCCAGATGAGAAGGAAAGGAAATAAATAGTCTCGAGATTTACGCAGGCCATGTCCATAAAAAGCAAAGATTTATGTCAGATTTACAGGGTTTCCTCTCTTTCGGGAAAAGTCAGTGCGCCTGTTTGCCAATTTTCTCCGAATTCTATTAGGTGAATACTGGATCGATGAGTCGTTGAATTATTGATCCGACGTTTTCAAATTCGCCTCCTCATAGTATAATATATAAAGGCAAGAAATAAAGGCGACAAGAGCGGAAGTAGTCAGTAATAATAATAAAATAAAAGATAACGAATCAAAGGGATTACAACTTTGTTTCACCACACATTAAACACTTGAAAAATTGAGGTTCAACGTAAAGAAAAAGATAGCTTCGAGTAATTCGACTCAAAGTAATAATTCTGAAAAATGATTGAGCACCGAGCAAAAATTAATATACCACTGGAAAGAAAAAAATATGTATGTATAAGTATATACTACGTATGTAGTTGTCGAAGTAAGAGAAAAAGCTGATTCAACTGTTTATCAGGCAATGCCAAAGCTTTACTAACACATTCTTCAGTTGAGTAATGGATATTGAGAATGGTATTGTATACGCCTGTAATATAGTGCCAGTCGAGCACTCGGGGAGCACATCCCGATAAATAAATAGTCGCCAATCGATCTGTGATTAGTGGCTCGTGACTTGTGGCTCGCCGCGCATACCAGCGAAGTAGTACATGTCGGTCTCACATTGCCTACTTGTATAAGTTAATCATTGATTGTTTGGGTCTAACAAAGACTTTGATAATGAGATTAATTCGTCTAAGATACAAAGCATTTAATTTGTTTAAGATCGAAAGGGATTCTCACATATCATTGTTATGATAGCTCGTTTATAGAATCGCAAGTATAATATAACTGGATAAAAGTATAATAGAATCGAACTGTTTGAGATGAGACTGTTGTATAAATATTTGCCTTTAATCGATCTGATTAATTTGAGAGGCGAGCACTGATCGAGCGATGGTTCCTAATGAAAATTAAGACAAGTTTTATATGTATGCATCATTTATTTCTAAAGATAGTTTGTACATCTCTTACTGATGATACTTTATACAAAATTGTACAGATAAGTGAAGGCGATGTGTGAACGTTATGTTATTCTTGAAATTAAAATGATGATACTCCGCAATTTTCTGACTCTGGATGAGTATGAATTGCGACTGCCACCGTCGGTGGATTCTTATGATTAGTTTTGGAGCGGTCACGGTAGGAATAGTAGAATAGGATCGACAGGAATGGAATGGCTTGATAATTTGATTTGCCGAACACGCAGTACACTTTTTCATTGTCAGATTGACTGGTAGGTGGGAATGAAATGACAGCATGGATGACCGACATCGATATCTAATTACGAACGTACGTTTTTTATTTACACCAACGAATATATATACTTACAGTTAAAACTAAAGAGAATCATGGACGCGTGTATATACAAACGAACTCTTAATTTTTACAGATCAACTAGCTGGTGACTATTGTAAAGAAATGTAAATGCAAGGACAGTAATAGTTGATAGAAAGAAGCGGCGCGATACTAAATTAGATGTTAGGACTCAAGGAATACTGACGACGCTTTGATTTGACTTTATCCGCATTTGGATTCAAGCGTGATTGTTGCCATGCAATATCGCATATCGCTCTTACGATGTACAAGTAAGTCTACTTAGCCTTTCTGCTCGAAGCTTTTTCATTGTATCTGACTAGATGGTGATTCTTGCTTGAGTTCGAGAGCCCACATGTGTTGCGGCCAGCCTGTTCGTCCCTTACTTTTGTTGGAGGATTCTTCCGAGCCAAGTGTACCGCCGGAGTGCAACGAAATCTCATTCTGAAAGTAAGACGAAGGAATTTTACACTTGTCTTGTAGTCAATTTTCTCAGTTATAATTATCGGAACGCCTTATTTTATAATTCGAATGTATGCATTTAAATAAGTATGAGTATAATGTTAATCGAAAGTAGCAATGGTTTAGCGACGCCGCAATGGCGCCCTGCTGCCCGGAATTGGACGAAGTTTTTCTTATAATCACTCAACTGGATTACGAGCTATACTGACGAATTTAAGGTCAGCTGTCTCAAGTGTCAGCGAGAGAGGCTCAATTAATGAGGCTTATGTTTGCTCCAAAGCAACACTCCTCACGGGACAGTATTCCAAGATATTTCAAGAGCAACTCCCTCAGCGAATTCTGCCCAATAAAGTTCTCAGACTTCTAATACATAAAACTATCGGAAAATATCGCTCGATACTAATAAGTTTCTACATACACTATTTCTATCAAAGATTCCCTTTTCTGTCTAGTTCTTAAAAACACGAAGAATAAGTGAAATGCAAAATTACCTGATTGGAATGAAGGTGACTGGTTTTAGGTCTTCTTGCATGTGACAAGATTTCCGCGCGAAAAGTTTGCGGCGGCTCGTCTCCTTCGTCGCTTTCAAGAACAGCCATTAGGTAGCCGATGTAGGAAGCCGCCAATCTGAGTGTCTTGATCTTGGATAGTTTCGTGTCCGCCGGAACATTTGGTATACAATCGCGTAAATCGGCGAACGCATTGTTTATACTTTGCGTTCGCCTTCGTTCTTTCTTGTTCGCCGTGTTCCTTCTCTTTGGTCTAACAGGAACGATCGATTGATCTTGTTGAAGGTGTTGTTCGAGACTAGTTCGACTTATCGAGGAATCGACACTGCAATCTCTTCCTCTATCATTCTCATTCTGTCCGGTTTGTTGCTGCTGCTGTTGATGATGATGCTGATGATGGTGATGTTGAGGATGATGCTGAGGTTCGTGATGATGATTGTGTGCTCCTTCCTGCGACGGATGCTGATGATGAACTCTCTGATACTGATGTTGATGTGGACTGTGAGGGAACTCTTGTTGGGGTTGATGATAGAAGATACCAAGACTGGCGTAGTGCTGCTGATTCATTGGGAGTTGCGAATACTGTTGGTGGGGAGAATAGCTGCTTGTATCCTGGAGGCCGATCTCCTCGATTAGGGGTGGTGTGGAAGCAGTGGGACTTCCTGCGCCAGAACTACCCCCTGAGATTCCAGAGTCCGCGCCCCAATACGACGATTGGTTGTCTCCGTCCCCCGGTATGCTCGGTGCACCTGCGCCCAACAGCACCCTTTTTACTACACCCCCAAACGCCCTCTCTCCCTCGCACACCATTATTTTACACTTCTCCATTTCCTTTTTCTTCACCTTTTTTTTTCTCTTTTATGTCTTATAAGTATTATATCCTTATCTTGATAAAGCATCAAGAGTTTCTTATTGCGATTATTATAACTTGGTAATCAGAAGTGAAATTAAATATAAATAAGTATGGAAGTATTTTTGTACTCCTTACTTACTTATTTCAGCCGAAAAATAGATATTCGCCGTATTAAGAATTATTTTATGCAGAAAGTTACTTGGGAAGCAGAATTTTTCACGCTCGACGAGATGCGATATGCATACATATAAAGTGAAGAGTATTTCATGAACTTGTGCAAATAGAATTAGCATTAATTCGTAGAGAATTCTTACCGTAAGGTAACTGAGTGACATAATCGTAGGGCTGATGCCATTGCGGATAGTAATCCGGTTGCGCCTCGTATCCACCCAACATTTTTCCTCGCTAGTTAACAATCCTTCCGGTGAATAATGATTTCTTCTTCACTATATCAATCAACCTGGCACTACACGTAAGTTCGAGACAACCACTATTTTTAAAACAGTCCACTTAACCAATTCTTTTACATCAGTCTTCACCAATCATTCCTCGCGACAATACTTTCACTTTTCCCGAACTTATCTTGCTTATCCTGGCTATTGTTTAGATCTCAATAGTCTTTGCCGCACAAATCTTCTTCGATAAATGATAATACCCAAGAAAGAGGCCGAAAAATCCAAAAGTACAGAAGGAATCCTTGTATTTCCAATGGAAAAAGACCTCCTAATCAACGAATCATCCACAGGGTGGATGCAAGAAGGGAAACTGTTGCGAGTGTACGAATGTAGGAAGCATTTACGACTGACAGGACTCGGTTCGACTCGATGACCGTGAGTGGGACTCCGAGCGGAAGATCCCGGCGATCCCGGCTATCCCGGTGGTGGTGGTGGTGGTGGTGGTGGTGGCTGCGTTGGTGACGGCCACTTGCTCAGCCCTCGGAAGAGCGGCGGATGTGCTTGACTCCTACCACTGGAGCAACTACTTACATATGTACAAGTAAGTAGTGGGTGTAGTACATTCTCCGGAAGAGAGACAGAGAAAGAGAGAGCGACAGAGGAGAGGGAAAATGTGAGAGAAAGATGGAGAGCTTCTCGTTCTCAGGAAGATAAGCTGTCGGATGAAAGAGCACGGGAAGGCATAGGCGGAGCTTGAAATCGTCGACGCCCATCGCTCCATGAACTCCTGCTGGATCTCATGGAGCTCGATTCAATTAGTAAATTGAGGAAGAATCAACTCCGAGGAGAATGAGCCGAGGGAAACGAAACGAGCTATGATTTTCCTCTGAAGAAGCCATGCAATCAATTTCGTTGCCATCTCACAGGCATTAGTTACCCGTCTCTCTTTCCCTCTAGAACTGAATAGCGCGCAGTAACTTTTCTTGATATATCTATCGAGTTAAAGTCAAATAAAGGGAGTATTTATGCAAACGTAATTGGAAGTCTGAAGGAACGGAAAAAAAAGACTATTTCGATATTTATATACATATTTATGAATATATGTGCGTGTGCGTGTACTTCCGGTGTTATAAAAGACATGAATGCTTTGGAGAAAAAAAAGCTTCCGACACAGGTTTAAGAGAAAGGCGTGATAGGAAGATGAGCGCGCGTTGCACCGTGCACCGCAGAAGCAGGGAGAATTCGGCTGGTTTGGTTGGGGGTTCAAGTCGGATGGTATATGGTTTGTCGGTGTAGAATGTTACGGTGTGGTGCGGCATCGGCATTCAAAGCAAAGGGCAAACATCCGATCCGATGACTCTACTCTCGAGCTAGAACGGTAGCGCTTGTGTTTTAAGTTTTAAATCTCTAGGGACTTACTGTCTACTATGTACTACTTGCCTTGAATTTCTAACAACCTGCACGCATAAATAATTCGGCACCTGTTTTTCTTCTTTGCTCCATCAATCTTTGTTGTAGAGTTCAACTCACCTCTGTGAAAATTAATCCCTTACTGGTAGAAATTATTCCTTTATACTTCCTGTTTGAGACTTTTCTTCCGTTTTGCCGGTCTTACTTGTGGAAAGATGAGCTAACCCGGTGTTGGTTACAAATAAGTGCGAATATGAGAAATAATGAGGAATTCCTTAATGTTTCATTGTGAAAGATGGTGTTGTTACAGATATGATTGCGGTGTGGTTGTTAGAGAATGGTGTGATGGGTAGCGTTTTTCATTAGTTCTTGAGCGAGAGATAGTGAAGAAAGCGATCGGATTATCTGCAGGCGGCTGGCTTTCGAAAAAGCTTAAGAACGTGGTTTCGAGTTCTGCCAAAGGAAGCGACCATGGACAAGTGGCTCTAGGGGTTGGGGAGCACATAGGAGATGTTCTCTTTATGCGGATGGCACCCGGCATAAGAATGATGCCGCGGTCGACGCATCATCGAGAATCCACTTATACCACCACTAATTTCTTCCCTTTGATCCCCGGCGACTAATTACCGCGCCTTTCCCTAGGCACAGTAACTTTTTCCACTTCAAGTTTTCAAGAGCGCTACTGGTGGCGCACGTCCGTCTTATTAAATCTTTCCAATAAGTTTAAAGTATTGAATTATCTAATTTTACATGATTAATTCTGTTGTTTCTCTATTCATTCGTGACTATAGAATGTGTAAAGTGTATGAGCAGCTGATTTGACCGCAAGACAAGTATCTCACGATTCTTTAATTATTTATCAGGATGCATTAGCATGGACAAGCCTCTTGACTTCCCTTAGATTCTGGTCGTACGACATTGAGCTACAGTCGCACCGCCGCGCGCCGGATGTAATCCAGAACACCTTCTAATCGTCCCTAATCGGTTCTAATCGCCACTCTTTGCCATCGGTTTTTCCGAAAACCACACGATACGTTCCACCCTAACTTACACGCACACGCCTACTACTGCGGCCAGAGGAGTCCTAGAACTTTCAAGTACTTAGCTTTTTCGGGATAGCAGCCCTTGGCTTACAATTAGTTGGTCCATCGCATCGATCTCTCTTAAGTCTGTTCGACCTATCGCTTGCATGCTTTCTCAATTTTCTCTTTCTCAAAGACCAACGTTCATCACACGCTTTAATTCGTCAGTTATCATACGATTTTTCTAAAATTAGTCAAAACAACCAAGACGCAATTTTTACCAACCACATTCTTGCGGAAATAA
Source organism: Ectemnius cavifrons (assembly GCA_964023945.1). Taxonomy (NCBI): domain Eukaryota; kingdom Metazoa; phylum Arthropoda; class Insecta; order Hymenoptera; family Crabronidae; genus Ectemnius; species Ectemnius cavifrons. The sequence goes on from OZ030375.1 coordinate 5,346,912, forward strand.
TCATTTTTTTTTTTTATAATATAAACGAAGGCTGAAATAGTCTAGGAATGATGCAAAGAGTTTGGTAGCCAGAGCAAAGTATTTGTTTAGAAGAAAAGTATACACGAAATAGAAAGTAACGCGTGCCGGAGACGTGTCTACCTAAATAGCACACACACACGTACACACACACACTTCAACGAGTATTAATGAAGCAAGGAGACTCACGGGGTAATTATTATTTCCGCCACTAAGTAGGGCATTTTTTCGAAAAAGGCCTCTCAACCTAAACAAGAAGCCTCACTGGTGTTCTGTACTTTATCGTTGCGCACCTACAAGGATTTATTTATTTTCTACGCGATGACACGTAGATCCTCTTCCCAACTTCCTTTTCCCCTTTCTTTTTCCTGCCTGCGGTATCTTTCCGGTACAATTATAGCATAGCGCTCAACATCATTCGCTAAAAATGGCTAATTTGTTATTAGTCGATATTTAATTGAATTCGATTAGGAAACTACCGAACTAAGCCAAAACTAAATGGTTAATGGTAAAATGTAATTCTTCTTTCAGAGTGAGGAAGAGTATAAAAAGGAGAACAGCGCTCACCTCGGATGTTGGGTGAGGGTGGAGAGGAAAGCAGCAAGGAGAGGAGAGGAGAGCAGAGCAGAGCAGAGCAAAGCGGAGCGGAGCAGAGAGGTGTGTAGTAAAGAGAGAGAGAAATTCAGAGGGGCCATGTGGCGTTTCAGGAGATATCAAATCATACTACGTGTACGCCATACCGCCCCCTAAATATAGTTTATTGCGTTACCGAGTATTAATGGACCTCCTATATGTAGCAACGACAAAGACACTGGTGAGCTTTACTCCTTTCAACTTGAGGGACTAAGAATAAAATTCTTGATCATTTATCACTCGAATAGCATGTCGAACTGACAATCAAACTGGCGACGGTGACCGGTAGCCCATTTAATCCGGAGCAACATCAGCTTCTACTTCAGTAAAAATACTTTCTTAAAGATCGCTTCAAGCACCACTATCATCCTTGCTTTAAAAAGATAGTTTTTATTAAGGTGCACCGGTGATATTAATGGAATAATCTATCTTAATAATAAAAAGAGTTCCACACCAAGTGGATTGCAAGTTGAGTCGTTCCTGCCAGATTTCGATGCCGGATCTGTTCCGGTCTCACAAATTTCCAAAGCAAACATTGCCGTGGTACACGTGTCCTTTGTATATCATAAACTTGGAGCTAACGAAGAACTGCTGCCCGCTTCTCCCTTTTTCACTCTTTCCCTCTCTTTCTCTGTGGATCGCAATCATTAGGATCCTTAGAAATGTAATTCATAAAACTGAATAATCTTTTCATGAAACGACAGGAGTTGTAGAAAAAAAAGATAATTGCTATTCTATCTGTTATACATTGAGTGTGTATATTATGGTGATTTGGATGCCATTGTGCCTGACCCGGGTTAATTAATGAAACTTTGAAAGTACGAAAGTTTTCGTGTCAAGAAAGCACTGTCAGCTAAGTTCTAACTGGTTTACTCCTACTATATCACATGCCAGTGAAAATTCGAAGATTAGATTATGTCATCGCCTAATTGACTACAACACTTTGTCTCAAAGTCAGGCAAATTGGTGCTTTTATTGCCAGTAAAATAATTGTGTTATGTTAATTAAATTTAATGAGAATGAAAGTGAGAGTGGTAATGTAGGAGTTGAGATTAAATAAGATTAGAGACGATGAAGCCATGAACTATTGAGTGTTATGCTGCCTGACAGGAGGAAGGTTTTTGCTTGCTGGAGCGCGGCATCAGTCTGGGAATAAAGCTGGACAGATAGATAAAGCCACTTATAAGAGAGAAGGTCTCTTCGGGGAAAACGAAGAAGCGCTATATTTTCAACAGTTTTATCCTGGTTAATTAAATCGGACCTATAATGAAATATAGAAAGAAAATAAGATATTCCAAAAGAATCGAAAATAGATGTTTAAAGAAAATGAGCCAATTGCAGTATTTGGCGTTTTCCGGTTAAGAAAGATATCCATGTGCTGACCAGATATCAAGGAAGTCGCCGTTCTTCCCTGAAGAATTTATTGCCAACAAGGCGCATCCTTTTCAAGCTTTTTAAAAAGGGAAATGACGAGAAGGACCCGGGGGCGCATTGTTCGCGTGACTGCGACTCCGGTTACACTTTATTGGGTTTGCCTTGCCAGTTGGATAGGGCACAGGGTATGGTAGAAGAACGAGGAACCGAGAACCAAGTGAATCCGGGCAACGCGACACAACGTGACGGACAGACGGATGGCTCGTGCTGGTGACGGCTGATGTTCATGGTCGTCCTCGTGTGCCCCTCGTGCATCAGGAATCGTGCATCGGCCCCTGTTTAAACCAAAACAACTTTCTACTTTACATTGGCATTTTTTTTCAATTGGCTGGAACGAGTTACTCGTCCAAAAACTCTAACAATAAGAAAGGTCTGGTAAGAAAGGTCATGTCACGTTTCATTCTGAAGAAAGTATAGGAATGTTGGAACTTGGACATCGCAGGGAGGGTAAAAGTTAAAGTAAGTGGAATTGAGTGAGGGTGGTCGGTCCAGCGGCGCAGCGCGGCGCCAGTCGTGGGACCTATGTGTAAATGCGTAGCTTCCTTCCTCCTACCTTGAACTACCAGAGATGTCGTAACAATGGGAAAGAAAGATCGGTGTCGCCGAAATTGGAGAGGCTTCCCACGGCGTTTCCTCCGATTTCGTCTTCTTGAAATCGGAGATATCGAACAGCGGAAGTATCGCACCAACTGACACCGAGTCCGTCTCTTCTTTTTGTAACCATAGCTAATTTGTATTTCATCTCCCAAAGTTGATACTGATCCAGCTAATCTCATTTGGAATAGATTCATTATTGATTTAGCTAGATGAGAGATACGCTGGACCAAGACTCGTAAATCCATTGGATAGTTACAGAGAGTAATAAACGGATTATTCATTTAGATGATATTAGACGGTCGGTGTATAGCGCATGCTAATAGTGCGTGGAAAAAAGATGGCAATAGTTAAGAGGAGTGTCAGTTAGATGGTTGGAAACAGACGGTCCGAGGGATCGGCATAAATAAGCTGCGAGTACGGCAGCAGCCACCAGCGAAGAGCAGCCGGGACAAATGTTTCTCCTCCTCCATTAGGTATATCTTCATTGCGGAAAAGCGGTGGCAATCGCAGATGTCGAGCACACCTCGTCGTGCTCTTCTAGCTAGGCACGACAGGCCAGAAGAGAGAAAGAGAGAGTAAACTACGTGAGAGAAAAGGGAGAGAAAGAGAGGGACGAGGAAGGGACGATGGGCCTTGAAATCCACTCGGTGTGTTCCTCTCCGCGGGGTGTCGGCGAGCCACTGAACACTCCACCAGTGATGCGAGCCACCCCAATTCACGCAATGATTCTTTCACGATATATCGCAATTATTGCTAAATGTGATTACGTGTCACATTCGCCTGCCTTCCTGACTGCCTCTACTTTTGCCACTTTATTATATTGCTCCTTCCAACTTTTCTACCGCCACTCATTGTTACCCAATCCATTAATTGACCCCTATCGACTACATTACTACCCCTACTACAGTCAAATATATTCTTTGTGCTCTTACCTAACTGCTGCACGTTATCCGCAATGCGATGCAATGCCCATTTCTATTGGATTCTTTTCAAAATACCCTTAGGACTCTTATTTATTATAGATATATGTAGGACATGAAGTGTGTAAGTATATTTCTGGCGTGTACTTAGCCTAAATACTCATTTTTATGTAAAAAAAAAATCGTATTAAAGTAAGAATCAGACACCCTAAAATGTCAATCGCTTTTCTCAAAGCAAGCTTTCACCAATCAATTATATTCATAGAAGTGCGTACGCTTTTCCCACGAATATTACTAAGGGAATGACTGTCCCAAGGGAATTTTCTGCACGTGCACCAAAGGCATTCTTAGCGCCCCTTAAAAAATATAAATCACTTAATGTGTTAATTCATCCCCAAGCGAAACACTGTTTTCCACTGGGATGATTGCGTTGCCAGTTTAGCAGTATTAGGAGGACGCCACCATCTGTCCACGTTGTTGCATACATTACAAAGGAAAACGGTACAGCAACCCTATGACAAGTATGAAGAATTCCGAATTCTTGAAAGATCTTTTTGAGAAGAGATCGATTTCTTCCCAGGAAAGGATAGACCGTCGGACGCGCGGCAATCTTCTCGCTCTCCTCCACTTACCATGATGTAAGAGCAGCGAGGCGGCGGCGACTCGGATAGTCGAATACCGGGGGCGCCAAAGAATGTATCGAATACTATGTGTTCTTTCTCACAAACGTACCAAGAAAGAAGAGCCACTCCATCAAAAAAGGAGACAAAAAACTAGAGCAGCGGCCTAAGTAAACAGTGACACGTGAACGTTGTACACACACACACACACACACATACTATGTATACAATGCTACAAGTTCCTCTTGCGTCTGTGAACATTGGATATCACTGACAATGTATCTCGGCCGATTGAGATTGCTTGTGTCACTTATCGTCATGAGAGAACATTGCATAAAAACTAATAAATCATCTTATATATGTATTAACATTGTACAAACATGGATATTGTACATATTCATTGCCGATTTAACTTATATCTCTAGAATACAACAAGATTTAATCAGTAAGACGCGTATACACATAAAACAACTTAATACTGTAACGGGATAGCGAATAAAAGTATACCGAGGCATACATTTGCATTGAAGATTCCTCAACACCTTATCAAAAATTATCACACATACTCGACCCGCAAGTTTCTCCGAACATATCAATCATACAATACCGGTAGACAGTTTCGCATCATAGTATATCTATGCATTGATTCGTTTTCGATTAATTTACTAAAAGAAAAAGTATATCATATCTAGCCTGACATGCTATGAGTTCACAATACAGTCTTTACTTATCAATGGATGGGCCGATAATTGAATCGGTACATTCGGCAAACGTCCACCCGAGAAATCAGTAGGTATCACAAAAATTTGTCTGGATTTCCCATTCTCACTTGAACTATCGGAAGGATCAAGGGGGCGTGTACTGCCGGACTCAATGTCAGTTTCATTGCTGCTACTACTGTCAGTGGCATTATTGCCACTGTTCTTATTCGTGCCATCATTATACGCTTGGGAGAGTGTGGAAGTTGACTCATCCGTGGAACGGTAAATTTCCTTCGCGGAATCGGTCGATCCAAAGATTTTTGTTTGATGGCCTCTGTTGGAATGGACGGTATGATGAGTCTTTCGCGTTAAGAAGATCCGATCGATTGTCATGAAAGGCATCTCGAAGCACATACTCCACAATGCGGATAGTACCATGGTAAGGCACAAATTTGCAAGGAATGTTCGTACCTAAGATAAAGTACTTTTAGCTTTCTTGAATACATAGAAATATATGTAAGATTGCTATGATATAATCGAAAAGTACGAGTAAGTTTAAAAATACGTACTATAGCTAAGGGCGTCAAAACAGTAGTAGTTCGAACACTACCAGCATCAGAGAGGAGGAAAACATAATGGCAAAGGTAAGCACTATAAGTCAACCGACTGAGCGGAATCCATCCGCGCCAGGAAAGAAGTTTGTTCACGGGACCTTAAAACACATCAATTCCGATAACACGCAATCCAGCAATTGAATTAAAAAGAGGGAGAAAAAGTAATTTACCAGCGTATCCATGAACACTGCAGAAGATAATCCAAGAGATGGCGAGGACAAAGACGTGTCGATGAAGACCAGCGTAAAAGCTCGCTTCTAGTCTGCTGTAAGGATGACTATCAAAGTACATGCCACGTGGACCAAAGACAGCCGAGAGCCCAGCTACGATAGCAATCAACCATCCACAAGTAACGTAAAGCTAAATTGAAATTAATAAAAACTTTAACAATAAAATATGAATATATAGAATCAAGCACGTTTGCTCTTTTTTCTGATATACTTACCCTTGACATCTTTATAGTACGCATTCGGCTCTTGCACAGTATGTAACCAAGAACCAGCCCGATCACATACGGTCCGAATCTATTGTAAACCTTTATATAGATTTGTGTATAGACTTCCGCCACCATCGTCGTTCTATTAAAAAAAAGTCAACATATAATAAAAGCATAATAAAAAATTCGTGATTCTAAGGTAACACTAAACTATTCATGCCAAAAGATGCAGTAAGATATCGCTGAAGATAGGCAACAAATGCACCTACATAGACAAATGGAAATACTACCGTGAGTTAACAGATATTTCCACTCACTCTTTATAATATAGCATAGTTCCCGTGAGCTTGTGAGAATATGTTATAAAGAATGGCACAAGTACGGAGAGAAAGAGAGCCAGCGAGGAAATCAGCCAGAAGAGGAAGCCACGAGAAGACTTGAGCATAGGATACAAGAAAATCGGCGACAGCCAGACCAGTTGCATATCGGTCGCCAGGTACCAAGATTGAGACATGCACTAAAAACAAAGAAGAAAGATTATATCTTCGACTATCAAGAGTATTAACATTTTGCGATCATTTCATTCACCTATCCTACCTTTCCACGTATTCTCCCACCCACCCTGACCATCCCATCCCCTCTCTCTCTCTCTTTCTCTCTCAAATAGTCGCTTGGCTAATTGTGAGTGGGTTCTCTAATATCTATGCTATTGCTATAAGTAGCATAAGATCCTACGACTTACCATCGAAGGAACGTTCACATAGTTGTTGACGTAGAGCAGATTGGTCCACCAGTTCCATCGGCAGTAATCCCTATTCGATCCCACCCATCGATTCCAATGTGGCCCACTTCCGAACTTGTACAAGAGTGTAGCATAAAAGCCGATCATCATTGCGTAAGCGGGTGTAAGTCTCAAGTAACGATGAACGTACAACCCGATTGGATCGAAACGCCTGGTAGTGTCTCTCTGTTTTTTCGTCATTTCCGTGTATGCCAATAAAGTACCACTCAGTAAGAAGAAGGTATCGGTGACGATGTTACCATTAAGGACCAGCATCGTACTCCAATCGAAATGCATCTGTTCACAATAATAACGCGGATTCGTCTATTGTTCTCGCCATTTATAATAACGACCAAGTATGTTAGAAAACATACCGATGGTATGTGCGTCAAGTTCATCTTGACACCGACGACTTCTCCATAATGTGTATGCCCGTAAATGATCCAACATATGCTCAGGTAACGCAATCCATCCAAACAGCCGATGGAATCACGGTGCCTTTCAGTTTTCAAGAGATTCTTTCCATTCGTGTAGAGGGAAAACGAAGTGAGGAGGGCGTGTGTCGTATCTATATGTAGAGAAAGAGAGAGAGAGAGAGAGAGAGAGAGAGAGAGAGAGAGAGAGAGAGAGAGGCTGCCAGAAATTAAGTTACGACCTCTTAAAAATCGGCTAGATTTTCTATGCGGAGCAAACAAATGAAATATTGTTAAGAAAGAAGCTAATCTGATAATCGTTGATATGAAGAGCAGCGATGATAGAGCTGAGTGGCAGAATTGTCAGTTGATGGACCAAAGGCTAGACGATGCGATGCTTGGTATGGGAAATGAACTTGACATGTCGGAGCATTAAACTACACACGGTAGTGTTAATAGACGTGACGCAAGTAATCAATAATGTGTCCTTAGCACTATTTCTTATCTTGTGCTGTTGAAGAATCTTTATGATTCGCGGTTAATTATCAGAAGGCTAAACTGTTTGTTTAATAGATTATTGTTTCGACTTGACAATGTTTCCCTCTTATTTTATTGGTATTACTTTGTATTTTTTATGGGAATCGTAAGTCTGTTCGTTTCCCTACCAAGCGCGATGATATTGATGGGGACTTTTGAAGCTTTTGACGTAGAAAATGATAAACTACCTTTTCGGTTCAATTTACGTGGTTGGTCTTGCTTTGTAATATCATAGCTTGTGCTGGCAATAATGATCAGTGCGAATATCGCAAGAATCGATCTGAAACCATATAAAATTAGAAAGCGGCCACCTTACTGATAATTAATAAAATTTTGCAAAACTTGCCAAAAAAAATTGCAAAAAAAATAGAAAGAGAAGGAGGGGAAAGCTTACATGTATATCCAGTCGACGGTCTCGAAAACGACCTGATCAGATTTATAAGTGCGGCATGATTTTTCTGGTACATTAACTATCATGTCCACCCGGCCCTCAACTTTTAAAGGGTCCAAGGCAATCTCCAAAGCTTCCTGGACTTCCGAATGATTGCAAGTCGATGGTACGCACCACAACCATTCGTAGACTAGCGTACTACCGCCGTTCCATTCGCTTGCATTCTACATGTAGGAGAAATCATTATATGTGTACGTGACGCATATATACAAACGTGTGTCAATGAACCATACCGCAGCTTTTGCGACGTTGATAAGTAAATCCGCCAAATCCCGCTCTGAGCCATCATCGACTTTCTGGCTCAAGTTAACTTCAAATTGGATGCTCGCGCTGCACGCTTGTCCCACGAAACCGCTTCCACTTTTTACAGACAAACATTCTTCGTAACTGCCTAATTGCTTGTAATTCCCCGTGATAATGCCAGGTGAAATTTTTGCTGATGCATCATACACTGAAATAGACACAAATGAATTCCTATTCCCTCACTCTTTCTTAACTATAAGTCTGTTCTTAGTTCATTGTGCTTTACAATGTATGTGTGGAAAGAACTTATGAGAGAGATATTTTAGAAGGCATCGCTGTTGACAAAGTTGTGTTACGAAGACGGATATAGCTCTCTGACATTTCATAATTTTTTTCTCGTCACTTATAAAAACTACTTGACAGAGAGTAAAACCGGTTGGTTTTATACTATTAATATGAAGGTTCGAGGTATCAAGGAATTCTCCTCTTCCCAATTATCCCCATTCTTTCTCTTTTTCTGTGCAATCGGATACCTAACAGTTGAAACGTGCATTTCCAGTGGTCAAAAAATATTAAAAATATTTAGCAAAATTCTCAGATACTCTCGACAGAGGCGATAAGAAGAAAGGTCGTGTAGAAATGATATGCGTTTTCTGGTGTATGCGGAATAGTAGTTCGTAACAATCAATACGATAAATAATAATAGCGGTGACGTACTTCAAGTCTGCAGGATATAAGGATGACTAAACTTAGCGTAGATGAATAAAATGAAAACAATAGCGATATGAGATGAAGCGAGTCAATGTCACATGTAAATCAGAGTTGTCGACATTAAGATGCGCTTGTTTACGGAAGAGGAAGAAGCTGCAATGACGTGAATATATCTGGTCTTACGCGGAAATCGTATATAACCCCGTAAATTGTGAAGTTAATCAATGACTCCTTGTCCGATAACTTCTTTCTAATTATACAGAATGCCGCTCGGTAAGAAGGGTCGCCGCGATACCACTCGAATTTTTCAGTGCACTTAGATAACAAGACAACAACAGTCGGCGTTATCCGATTAAAATTTTACACAAGTCAAACCGGTCTAAGTAATCGCTGAGAGGGAATCGAAACATTATTGACTATCGAATGTCACTTGTCACTGCTGCCGCAACTCTCTATGTACAAATAACTGGGGACTTAATCGTAAGGAAAGTTTACTCGTCTATTAAGAGGATCTTGACGAGAGTCAAAAGTCATGAGCGCGTTTACGCGCTTGTTTAATTAAAGCTTATGTATGTACGTACATTCGAAATCGAGATTAAAGATCGATTGCAAAATGTATAATAATTTGCAAGCGGCGAAATTCAAGGACGATCATTGGCATCTTTGGTAATTTTTCCTGACCCAGTTTCCACTTCTAGAATGCATGTGCCAATGACAGTAAAATCGCCATTAAATTGAATTAATAGGAAGCATCATTTATACCACTTTTACTGTCTATAGTTATCATTAGTTTCTTCCCATAGTATGATAAAGCATCAGGTGAAATAGGTCTGGCATTAATTACTTTATGCTGAAATACATCTTTTCATTGATATACGAGATTATGACTGCAAAAATGTAATTTAGAAATGAGAATCTAAGAGCGAAATTTGTGTACTATAATCCTTGAAGAAATCCTTTCTAAAAAAACTGCTAGGGAAAAGAAGGGAAGAGTAAGAATTGTCATGGAGATTGAAGATTTTCGCGAGGAGTGCACAATCGCGTCCTCAGCCAAACTAACGATCTTTCGTTTGGATAAAAACAAGATAACGTAACTCTTAATGCAACAATCTTTGCAACGCAAATCAAAATAATCCCAAACACTGTGCATAGGCTCTTTCTTTTGTACGAATCCCTCACTCATATCATTCCTTTTAATTTCGACCATTTGTGTTCATTCAAGTCGAAGAAAATAACGAAGAAATAGAAAAGGAACGCTTGACAACGTGGGTCTTAATTAAATCTGCCGATATGTTCGGATCTTGTGCTAGAGCGCGCTAACTATAAATGAACCTGCGACCAAATCAAACCAGGAGGATCGTCGATATAGCTGAATTTCTTGTTTAAAAGGACGCTGTTCAATGAACTTCACTTTAGGATCTGCCGATAAGTCGTTTCGCGTTTGAAAATCGAAAATAGTCACAGTTTAGTGAATGACTGCAATGCACAATTTTTACCACGATAATTATATAATTTTAACATTCTGCATTGTATACATACATGTGTAGCATGAATATATAGCATACCAAAGCTAGAACGAAGGAAAGAATCGTTGTTAAATCGAACTATTCCTCCCACAGGCATACTACATAATTTTCGAGTTGCTAATCTCCGTTATCCGTCATTTCTCGTTTACGGATCATTAGGCTTGACCGATATTACTGACAGTTCTGCGCATTACCGATCTCACTAGCTTTTCCGGAAACAAATGCAGACTGTCAAATGACAAAACTAAATGACTGTATTGTCAGTAGAAAAAGTCACCGAAAATTCTGACTGAACTCTTTTTCCATGAATTCCGTGGTAATTCAACAGCCTTACCATCCACGGAATTAATATAGAAATAATCTTTACTTGCTAAGTCAGGAAAAAGTGAGCCATTGTGTTGATGATTCTACCTTGTTTGATAAAGTATCTACATATTTCCAATACAATTGTTAAACCATATGAGTGCAGACGAAAATATTTTTCTGCGGAATGCGGGAAAATGATGATTACGTTTATCAATGTTGGGATTATGCGAATGCGTTTCTTGCTGAGAAACTTCTTGTTACTGTTGCAGTGTAGGATGACTCTATCGTGTAAGTAAAGGAAGGAGAATATCAAATCCAAAATCCAAACGATTCTAAATAAATCATCAGTAGGCTAACAGATAAGTCTATTTTATTGACATAATGAAACTGAAGTATCCACCCGCACCCTCCCAACCCTTTCTTTGCTACTACAAACATATTCACCAACTGCCAATAATGAGTGATCAATATGATGGTAAAGAAATTTAATGATTTTTAAAACCCTTGGATTAACATTCCAGGGAAAAAGCTTACTTTTAACTTAACTTTTTACTTAAAATTGTAAGAACTTACTCTTGAGTGCCCATGGAGTATATTGGGAAAGCTCCCTCATGTATATCCCACTGTCTTGGAGACACTCCGAAGATACCCAATCGGAGGGTGCGAAAGGCTTCGAGAGAACTTGCCATAATAGTACTTCCGGTTTTTGCGCGTTTCCACCAGGAAGTTTAGCCATAAGAATTGGGATGAAGAAGTAACAGAGCAAGAGGCGTCGGAACTTGGAAGAAAAGAGCGCAAGACGCGCTCCATTTAGGACGGAAACATTCCGGGCGTTTCGAATTTCAAAATACATGGCGCAGAATGGAGAGAAATTCACTTATGATTTCAAAGAAAGACGTAGGAAAGGGTAGAGCAACACTTGAAAGATGCTTGGACGAAATTTTCTTGGATAAGCATCCCATCAACAGGAGCTCACTCGACAAAGGAAAAGTTGGACGAAAACGGGCAAGAATATATAATAATAATCTAGAAAAATTAATAATCGTGAAGGAAACAGGATAGGTCGAAGGAGGTAAAAAAAGTGCATGGATAATATAGAAGGGTAGAATAGGATAGGGTAGAGTTATCCAAAATAGCAGTTATCTTATGGTAAGGAAAGTTTGAGGTAGCACGTGGCCTGAGAGTCCTGAGAGATGGGCACGTGTATCGGTGCCGATACACGGCGTCAAGTCAAAGAAGTGTAAACAGTAAAGAAAGTGCTTGAAAACGCGGACGTGGACGTGAACTGCGTACATTCTCTGAATCTGCGGAGCATTTATATACATTGCTCAAGCTGTCGGCCGGATGATGGGGGTAAAAGCATTCGAGTCGGTGCGGGTACCTCTTATCGATGTAGCGAGGATAACGCGTGTAATACGCCTCCTTCGAGACCGCGACCGACACCAAGATCAAGCAAGATGCTTGACAAAGATCGAGTCAAAGATCGAGAGTACACCAGGGAGCACTAAGTGAGAAAGGAAGAGGAAGAGGAAGAGGGAGAAGAGAGGGAGCCGGGCTGGAACGGTTCCTTTCTCCAACAACTTTATTCGGTACCGAAAAGATGTAGTTAAAAATTCATGATTCTGATAATCGACAGATTCGGAAACTGACATCTTAAACCCACCAATTATGTGAACCCATATATCAACTGTCCTTTACCTACTACATAATGTTGCGAACGTAAATAAATAATTTTTCTTTTGTCCCAACTGTCATCATTGCGCTATGATAGGAATATGTGTTCGAGTATAATGAAATCATGAAAAGTACTGGCATAAGCACTAGAATGTATGTATACGTATATATACATACATACATAGTGGTTCGGTAATTACGGAAGTATGAGTCTCAGTGACATTGAATTGATTCTTCACTATTACGGCCTCCAGAGTGTTTTTCTTAGATCAGATATGACGTTAGAAAATAATAGCTTCGCGATGGCAACGTGACACGGAGGAAGGCACACTCAACTCTCAAGAAGTTCAATGACCCTATTCCGTTCAGTGTTCTTCGTCGGGTGCTGTAGATGCCCGTGGGTACACGTTCGTGCCCCGCAGGTGGACGCATTTTAGCGCCTAACAAACCAATCTCATTTTCCCTCTGACCTACTGGTTCATTCCTCCTCGTGCAGCTTATCACCCATTCTCAGAGTTGTTACATAAACCAGCAGAGGATAATGTTAGCAGGTGTGAATAATGATTTTCTATTTGACAGGCCCGGTGTTAAATAATTTAGAGAACCTTAGCTTTTTATTATATAGATTACATTTATTAAAATCATAAGATTCTTCAGACTTATCGAATTTATCAATAAAGAAGATGGGATAAGTATCGCACATGGCGAATGCTACTGATATCTCACCAAGTTCATTGACCGTACGTCCACTGCTTTCATCAACTTTCATCGAACATTGGATCTGATCGATCACTTCTCAAGGCCCGGAAGTCTCTCTTACGCAAAAAAATACGCCGCTTCTGAGGCAATTTTTGCAACTCAATGACTGATAATTGGTTGACCGATTGCAACCGCGACCGATAGCACTTAATACCGAATGAACGATAAGCAATGTTCTCAAGGATGGATTCTGCCGAAACCGGGACAACTAGCGTTTTTTTTTCTTAAATTATTGCGCCCGCCGACTTTGAGGCTCTTTAATCCTACTCATAGTTGATGGTTAACCGAGCAACCTGGAGATTGCCCGAGATTTTCCCACTAAATGTAAATTATGCCAGCGTTCTATTTACATAGGCTGATTAGTCTACGAGCGATCAAAAGTTTTTAGTTTACAATCTACGTAGTTCTAGATCTTGTATATCTTACATAACGTCAATCATTCGTTGCACTCGCGCGATGCGAAGTCGTGAGAAAAGAAATATAGTTGGATTGTATGAGTCGGAAGAGGTCGTACAGTTTCGTGAAGAATTACATAAGAAAAATGTACAAAGAACTATGCTCTGCATCATCATCAAAAATATATTTGGGTACAAGTCTCTGGTGAAATCATGGTACGAAAACACTGGCCTTCTCGCTCAACATTATTTGGACCTAAGTTACATGCCTGTATAAGATTTTAATGCCATACTAATTAATACACAGCTTTTCTTTAAGCGCGCATAAATATACATAATTACATGGTTAAGAATTCTTAGCCCTTCCTGCTATTAATACACTAATAAAACATCAGAAAACTATTTATGCCATCTAATAAACCTATAAAAGTTAGATAATACTCATCCCTGGTAAACAATACGTTTCCAAGGGGAATGTTCAATAAATTTCAATCGATCCTTGTGTTACACATACTATACTCATGATGAAATGAAACTTGTGTTCCACCATACAAATAAAGGTGCGCAATAAAGAACAAAATATTCCTTTTCCTTCGCTATTCACTAGGAGAATATTTCATTCGATTCATGATATTCTCCTTTCTTTTATAAGAGTTATCACCAACCAAAACTAGGCAATATCTTCTGAACATCATGGAATACATCCTCTGGGGATTTCATAGAATCTATCTTATACACGATGCCCTGTTTTTCATAATATTGTACAATAGGCAACGTATTCTGTATGTACGTTTCGTGTCTCTTTACCAAAACATCTTCATTATCATCACTCCTGCCACTTCCTTCGGCACCTCTCTTCAAGCACCGTCGTGTACAAACTTCTTTGCTGCATTCGCAAAACAGCACTCCCTTCAATATAACTTTATCTGCCATCATCTGTGGGCAAATGATGAAGATAATCACTAAATCTAAGTCCAATTCTGATCAGTCAGATAAACAGAAGTGGAAGAGGCCAATGTGGCAATAATCGAATTAGTCTGACATAGACAGATAGCCCTTAACACTTGAGAGATTATACTTTACCTTGTTCCAACCATCGACGTTATCTTGATTTCGGGGAAACCCGTCAATGAGGAATCTTTTTTGTGGCTCCTCTGACTTTTGCATGGCCTCGTCAAGGAGACTGCAGGTAATTTCCACAGGTACAATACTTCCATTCTTGATGTGAGTTTCGATAAGATCGCCGTACTGTGAGCCAGGTTTTGCTCTTTGCTCTCGGAGAAGATCACCGGCCGACAAATGTACGTAACCATATTTTTCAGTAATGTAACGGCAGAGCGTACCCTTGCCAGCACCAGGACCTCCTAAGACGAATAAAACTTCGGGTTTTGGAGTTCTAGCTGACATCGTGAAGTACCGGAGACCTGCCGCGATTAGTTTCCACATACGAAGTGATGCAAGTATGTGGGAAGTCTAGAAATGCATGCGTATGCAGGATACGTCTATCTCTGTTATATAGCTACACGTATTTATCAACGGACGGCACTGTACATGTTAGATATCTACTGGACTTAGAGGACACATATTGGATTGTGACGACTACTGTGACTGGGCTGCATTGAGGACTTATCTAATAACGAGCAGCAAAGGCGCCACTTTTCAAAACCTATATGCTTTCCACCAAGATTATTCTCGGATATATGTGCATGCCTGTGCAAGAAAACGCGAATCAGCAATTCCATTACTTTCCTACGAGTTATATTTCGCTTCAAAGACCTAAGATCAGTATCAAATATATACGAAATATAGAAAATCTCTTCCTTTATTCACCTCTTGTCCCAATAAAAGGCTCCTTTGGGTTGCTCTAAACTTTTGATGGCAGACCCGCCCGTCTGTTGATAGTGCTCGCGTGAGCAAATGTGCCTACATACAGTAGCTGTATTTCTGTAATCATGTATGTAGATTTTGTATATGTACATAGATTCTACGTAGACTTTCAGCCGGTCGGACTCGAATAGATTGGGTTTAATTGGGATAGATCACTGTAATACGGCAAGTGATGGGATTGTGAATAATGTGTGGTGACATACTGTGGTGTCGTGACTGACAACGATTCATGAGCGATATGCGAATGTGAGCATCGTAGATAGATAAACTGGCCGTAAAGCCCGTCACCGTAAACGCATAACGCAGCGTGCGCTTCGCTTTTCACCAATCAAATCAGCGTAGATAGAGCTTGGATCACTCTCAATTCCCAATCACACCGTTAACCAACACTGTTTATGGTTTATGGAGTGCGTCGTTATGAATCGTCAGCCGACTTTCTTCGTGCTTTCGCATTAGATTACTGGACATGTCGGATTTGGTAAGAATCTCTTGTTCCGAATTATACGTACGCGCAGGCATCCATGCATTAATTGTAATAGTCTTCTTGTGTCGACACATAGTTGATACGGTCAGCAATACATTGGAGTGTATTGCAGTAGATAGACACATACATAGATAGGAGAGTCCTAAAACTCTGGCTGAATATTTTTCTTGTCAAGTGATTACTTCATTTCTTTGTTTCTCTTTTCTTTGATCATATACATTAGGCAGTGTTTCTGACTGAAACAACCCACTTGCAGTTTGATCACATATCACTTCCTAACTTGTCTACAATATCATTGCATATCGCATAATCTTATACTACTTTATGCAATTCTGTTGTTCATAAATAGTGGATTTATTGCCGATGTATAATAAATAAGTAAATAGTATAACTGTTTGATTACAGAATGGAAAAGGATGGGTTGCGTTAATAGTCGGACAGACGTTAACGATCAGCGACCAAATGTGTTTCAAGTGATAAACGTTGACGATTCTGGTAATCTGATTACACCTGGAAAATTGGAAGTTACAGAGGCTGATATAGTATTATATCAAAGAGAGAAGCAACCAATTAAATGGCCACTACGTTGCTTAAGACGATATGGCTATGATGCAGAAATCTTTAGTTTTGAGTCGGGAAGACGTTGCTCTACCGGTCCCGGGATTTATGCCTTCAAATGCCATAGAGCGGCACATTTGTTTAACCTTGTACAGGCAAATATTCAAGTAAGTTCGGCTTTATAATAAAGTCACAGAGAAATGAAATATATCTTAATACTAAACTGAAAAATTTGTGATGCAGGTTTGTAATAACAGTGGCGAAGACACAATATCGAGAGATCTTCCAATTGCCCCGAATTCTGGTTCTGCATCAACTAGAACAACAATACCGATGGAGCCGAATTATTTGGATCCAGTACCAACAAGGATTAATGGTCGGATAACCACAAGATTTCCCAATAATCAACAAAATGGCATCAACAGATTAAGTAGCATAGGAAGCAACAGTGGCCTAACATCGCCTCAGGGAACTGGCAGTGCACCCTCACCATCCCCGATTCTTCCACTACCTACGCCACTCCCAACAGTATCAGTATCCCAATCTCATCCGTCCTCTCCTTATGTCAATGAAGAAGTACTACTCTCTTCGCTGCCATTGGAAATTGAGCACAATAATAATAAGAATGTAGAAAGACATGTTCAACGGTAAACAATCCTTTCTTCCGAGTGCTAGTAACAGAATTGTATGGCATAGTAATAACACAATTGCTTTTATAGATCTTCTACGGGAAGTAACACCACAAGTGAAGATGCATACCCCCAGATTTACCGAGAATTGACGCAAACGTGTCTTACAACAAGCCCGGAGAAAAATCAGCACATCAGAAATTTTACCATTCCAGCAGCGACTTATATGAATGTCGATATCGCTGGCGAGCTCAGTCCCCTTTCTCCGACTCACGGTATACCTGAATCGTATACAAAGAAGAATGAAAGAAACGAAACGAACGAACGAGTAGAAGTTGTCGATCACGCATATATGAATATAAGTCCTGGAAGTATCTCCGCGTCACAAGAACAAGACGAACTTGTATTTGCAAGATCTCGTCATCCGACGTTGGTATCGGTACATTCGGACTTGGAAGATTCAGTGAGACACTGTTACGCGAATTTGGAGGCCTCCGAGATCGAAGGTTTACGCAAGAGAATTTCATCCGGAGTATCAATGTCAGAGAAATCCCCACTGGCACCTTCAACCCCAACCGGACCTCCAGTCAGAGAAGTTAACTATGCAATATTAGATTTAGACCAGAAAGATCTACCATCAAGCAGTTCACCCCTTGATGCCCCAACAAGTTCGATAGCATCACCGCCAGAATCACCGAATCGACCGAAAAAAGGATATGCTACCATAGATTTCAATAAAACGGCAGCCCTTTCCCATTCGGTAAATCCAAATCTTGTGAATGATAACGAAGGATCAAGAAAGACCAGGCACAATTCGACCATCAGTGACTTGGCTGCATCTTGTAGACACAGCTCTTCTGTAAGTGAGTGACCTCCTTTGTATACTGTGTTTCTCGCATTGAGACACAAGTATCTGCATATCTATATACGATACCAAAAAAAGGGACGCTTTACGGGAGAGATTTGCCCATGCAAATGTACTCTCACACCAGTACTTCATCAGATGATTTCTTTCTGTTGAAGCATACGCATATAATAACTCACATTGGGAACCTATAAGAATTTTGAACATAGCAACATTTCCAATGATATCTTAATCCTCAAGTTTCTTTGATCATCTTATTATGTACTTGGTGCAGTATTCTTCCAATATTTGTTAAGAGTATGTCTTTTCTCAGAATGCTACTGGACTGGTGTACATATATCTTTGCTTTTTTTTTATATACATAAAATGGATGGGTGAATCTATAACAGTTTCCAGTTGAAACATATTGGCATTGGATAATGTTCCACAAACTGTTTGATCTTTAATGTTAAGGGAATTGGAAGCTAGAGTGCCACAATGTTTCTTTGTAAATATCGTACGAATTGACAAAGCTCAAATACCTTGCCTAATATATGAGCATTTATATGTATGCACGGCCTTCTTCGATCATCTACGATCAGTGAAAAATAGTCATACAGAGCTTTGAGCGATTACTTTTATAGTATTTAGTTGAACTAAGAGATATACTTGGCAAAGATCCATACCCAATTATTGGGTAGATTGCAGTTTTGCCCCTCATTTCATCCTTGCCTTTTGATCTTCCGTGAGTGCCAAAACTGCATTAATTAATAATTGCATTTGATGTAGCAAGAATTCCTTGAAGGAGCGACAGAGGATATAAGGATGCCTACCAACCTGTATAATATACAATCTAATTTTTTAAGTCTCTTCCTCTAGTGCCTTCCTAAAGGGCTTTGTATAGCAATCACACATGCTTGTATAGACATGCATTTATATATGCACAGGATTTTATATATACAAAACAATGTGGTACCATTGATTTTTAACTGACCACATTCTTAACTTTTCTTTAATACAGAATAAGCAATTCCGCCTACACACTATATTTCACATAAGTGGTATCCAGAGCCAAGGATGCCTCTTCTATACTCTTAACTGCTCATGGGTTCAAATGTATCACCGCAATCTAATGTAACGGTTGTAATTCTTACTGGATAGGCCACAGAAAGTAAACTAAGATTTATTTTGCTTCCACTCCATTACCACAAACATATTGCTTGACCAGAATAATATGAGCACCTTCTCTTCTAATGGCTCCTAATCTAGGAAAGAAGTAGATTGCGGGAGATAAATAGTAGTGAGATTTCCTACGCATTACTGAGGCTTATAATGACAATGAAAACTTTAATGTGTTGCATATTTCTATTCTAAGGGAAACATCGTATCTGTCGAGTATGACAAATGAAGACTTTAAAGGATGAAGTGTTTTGAAAGCTTTACATTCCCGATATTAATGAACCGTTTGCGTGATAGATTCACAAGTGATATACAATTTATATAGCTTAGCCTTTGTACAACTGTTTCTCTGTTTCATCACCTATTGATTGTACTCTAACCGCCGTATACTTTACTGATGGTTCTTCGTTTAGCTTTCTAAAAGGACTTTTCATCAGTTGTAGGAGACTTGTCTGTATATGAACATTCTTACATGTAGCTACGTTTATTCCATTTACAAGATTAGAATCGTTTTTGTCGATAACTGTTCTCCCCGTCGAACCTTGCCCATTAACGCAATCAATTAGCATTATGTTTTCTAGTTACGCAATACTTATAAGAGCGATAACAATTTCTCATTGCTTTAAAAATTCGAGAAATTGTATACTCTATGCTGAAATGAGTATGAGAAACAGAAATAATACAAGTGAGAAACTGGACAAAGTTAATTGTATGTATGCAAGAGTGCACGGAGACGAGAACGAAAGAGTAATGAGATATAGTGCGTAGTTATGTGATATTAGAAAAGTGTAGTTATGTTCGTATGTGGTCATGTGGTCGTGTATGATTATACATAGATATAAAAGTTGTTGCCTCCCGATATTGACATATTCACTGCCATAATGTAGTCCGTTAAAAATGTAGAATAATCGCTACTGACATTTCAACAACAGTTTTAGTTATAGCAAATGGTAGTGAATAAGTTAATATAAAGCGATGAAACATGCTGGTTTTAATGTATCTTTCCCTAGTATCGATGGATGAATAGGTACATTCAAGTTGTATGTACCACACAATTCGCCTATAAAACCATTAGCTTGGTTGATTTTTAATGGATTCGTTTGGCATCGTAGAGAGGAGTTAACTCGTGATAAAGATTTATTTGCTTAATTATTAAGAGTAGTAAGATTATAGAACCATGCATTAGAGCGCATTTCAGTGTTATAATTATTCGTATTATACTCTATCACGAAATGAAGGATCGGAACTGATGCAAGTCGAAATCTTCAGTCTTCTTAGTAAATGTTTATTTCGCTTGCCTCAGTATCCTTACTCAGCCAAAAGTTTAGTTTTATGTAACACTACCAAATACGTAAGCGATTAGTGGCATGAGTGCAAGAATTTAAAAGCTAAGGAGAAAGAGAAAAGCATGGCTGCGCACGCGATCACCGAACCACAAGAAATCAAGCCTATTACTAAAATTTATCATAACACTGCCTGGTGCATGCGCACAGATGCTTTAGCATGTCGAGTACACGCCGATAAAAACGTAGTGCAAATTGTTTTTGCATTGGCAGCCGAGATAATATGCAACGCAAGCAATATCCATTGTACTGTATATATTGGTATTTATACACCAGCATTCGTCTGTTGGCTATTGGCTGCTGTAAACTTCGAAAAAATTGTCAAGGCATTGACAAACGTAGGAAGCTAAAAGCTACGCGCTTACGCATTCATTTTCATCTAGCGAGCAATGTGTTGATCGACCAATTATTCAGCATACTCAAAGTCTGCAAACAATTTTTATACTTGGCTTATACAATATAACACATAAATCCACTAGGAACTCATAATATTTATAATCCGCTATGAAAACAGAATATTTGTACCCACTTAATTCTGTGTTGAATTAAGCAAATTATTTTCTGCTTCTTTCAATAGCGTGGACTACTGAATAACGGCGATCAGTTGGATAATGTGAAAGGATCTATTTTTTTTTGCGACATTCGAAAATTGTGGATCGGTAAGGCCGTTACTTGAAATGAAACCGCACTCTTTGCAGTTAAACATTTGTACAAGTTTTACTTTGCCGAAAATGTAGTAAGCGCCAATTGACAAGAAATTATATTTTAATAAACGATAATTTGATACTGCTTTACTATAGAATCATGTACATACATAACATATAATAATTTGATTCCGATCGCAGTTCTTCGTTGATTTCCTTCTCCCTCAGTATGAGACACAAGATATCGTAAGAGTAAAGCAAATGGTTAGGCGAACCTCTTCTTACTAGCTATACAACTCGTATGACACCCTCATTATACTATATTCCAATATAATTAATTTCATAAAGAATTTTGGAAGTCCGTTTTGATCCACAGCCAAGGGTCAAGGCATTCGTTTCCCATAAGGCATTAATGGCACCACCAGTCACATTGGAAGACAAAAAGCAGTATCGCGTCATTGAGCAAAAGTAAAAACTAAAATATCTACCAGCTTAGTCAAAGCTTACAAAAACACTTTCAATACCTATTTCTTTAATCAAGGAATTTCTACCAAATTGTATCACAGAAAGGAAATGTAGTGTTCTGATAAACCAGCACCAAAAGTATGTATGGGCTAATATGGTAAATGAAAGACCTACATTACAGCATTAAGCTGCAAGCTGGCGGCGTCGAGTTAGCTCGTGGTCTATTAAAACTGATATATCTGGATGACGATGTAGGGTTGTTGCGCAATAGTGAACTGTTTGAGAAGGGTCAGCTCCTGCCTTAAGCAAAAGTTTGACCGTGTTTACGAAACCACTTTCAGCAGCAACTTGAAGAGCCGTTAACCCGTCGGTATTCGGTTTCTCCAACTGCGCAAGTGGTGATATCACCAGCAATGAAACAGTTTGATGGAAACCTCTGGCAGAAGCTAGGTGCAGCGGTGTATTTCCTCCGGCATCCTGTACACTTGGATCTTCACCGCGCTCAAGCAATTTTGCTAAGACATCAACATAATTTTTCCTTGAGGCGATGTGCAATGGAGTTTCACCGTATCGTGAAGTCAGTCCAGTTGGCGTGTGAGGTATCAGCAAAAACGCAGTACTTAGGGCACCGCACTCGAGACTCTCATGCAAAGGAGTTTCTCCCCGATCGTTCTTCAATGAAGGATCGGCACCAGCGGCGAGAAAACTTTCCAACATAGATTCCATTTCCCTCGTTTGACTACTACTGTCTGCTGCAATGGCAATTAGTATCTTATAACTTAGGCAGTTGATAAAAATGCATAGAATTCAGGAAAAAATAATCTTACCGAATCCCGTTGAAGATGCTAGTATATGTAAAGCGCTGCGACCTTGGTGGTCTTTGGCATTGATGGGTCCAGCTTTGGCCAGCAGTTGTAACGCCTTTAGAGCGGCATCAAAATTACGATGAAGGTTCTTTGACGCTTGTGCATTTGCTAATTGCCGTGTCAGAACGTGCAAAGCAGTCGATCCGCCTCCCGCTTCCTTGACCGATGCTGGACAGTCATACTTTAGCAATTCCTCTACCAGGTTTAGGATCATTTCCGCTGAAGCACCATTCAAGATCGCTCGGTGCAATGCACTCTCACCGCGAGGAGAACGCACTCCTGGCTCGCATCCATTCGCCAGTAGTAGACTGCAAATGAGTAATTCAAACGATTACGCGTTTCCTTTTTTTTCATCTGCTATAATCCAGATAGTCGGATTAATTGAGCCTTTTACTAACTACTCGACACTTATCATTTTACTTCTGTATTACATATAGTTTTTAATTTAAGTACTATAACAATAATGAAATAAGTACCAACTAAAATCTAGTGTTGATATTAGATCGATATATTATTTCTTGCCGCCGAAATAACAGAAGCGGCAAGCATACAGCACAGACTTTTTCCAGAGTAAATTCTCTCTGAGTGTCCCAACATCTGGTAACAGTATGGCAAGTGGGGAGCGATGACGTTTTTTTGTTTTTTTATATAGCAAGATCCTACGCCGTATAACCCGTCGTGTAGCAAAAATTGTCAGTGCTGCCAGACCGATGATAATCTTGCTCTAGTACGAACTCGTTTTATGCATAAGCCAACATCGGCAATTTAAAACCTTGATGAAATGTTATATACCACACCATTTGCCAATAACAATATAAGTATCAATATCTAAAGTGCACATTACAGTATTTCAAGCTAAGGAAATTCCATGTCGGTATGCATTGCACGCAAATCTGATTGCGAAAGTTTACCGATCGACAGGTTGCAGATATATTCAGTTTTCAGTTTCGGTGTTTTGTGTAGTTAGAAGTCAGAACAGCTTCGTCAAATGTTTACGTTACGTTAGTTGAAGAAGGATGGTAAAACAGGGGGTAAATAGCGTAATAATATAATAAGTACCTGAGTATGGGCAGAGAATGATTACTTGCAGCTACCAAAAGGGGTGGGTCGCCCGAAACATTCCAATCAGGTTCATTAAGATTTTCTACTGCACCGCTGGCCAGAAGCGCAGCAACGCACTTATCATCACCGGCACGCACGGCTTCGTGAAAAGTCAACTGACTCGATAGATCAACCATACAGGGTCGAAGTTGGGCAAGCTTGTTCATCGTTTCTTCAACTGCCTTGCCCTCGGGTTCTTCTCGGGGACAGTCTAGCGGTCCTAGCTTTCTCTCTGATGCGCGCAAGCATATCTCTTCTAAGTCTTCGGTAAGAGAATTTATTAACACGTCTGTCGCTTTACACCCTCCAACTTTTTCCGGCATGCCAGCTTCATCGACGTCCCTGCACGCGCCAGGCTTCACATTATCTACAGAAGTTTCGACTGCCATCAGTCTGTCTGCAGAATTTCCTCCTGGACTATTGCTCTGCATTCTTGGACTTTTATGAGCAACGTTTGCTTCTTCGGTCAGGCTGTCGCAGGTAAGCGTCTCCGCCGTTTCTTCCCCCACAGAAGCTTCCACGTGGACCGTCGCATCGGACTCGCCGCATGTTTTCCCAGTGTACACTAATCGATCGCGATCGATCTCTCCCTGCTCCACTTCGGACTCACGTCCACCTGTTGCAGGTAGAATTTCTGGCATGGCTTGTTCTTCACTTTCTTCTAAGAATCCGTCTTCTTTTTTGAATGCTTCTGGTTTATCTTCACAAGTCGACGCGATTCTTCCTACAGTAATTTTCTTCTCAGTGTCAGCTAATATTCCTTCTCGGGACATCATTCTATCTTCAGCATGGGCGCCAGTCATAATGCTCATCAATCAGCAAGCACGCCAGCTTATTCAGACTGCAGACCAATTTACAGCCGTTTAGGGATGATATATCCGGCCGCTCGCTTCTATTCGCGCAAACTCACTTGCGGCAACTCACTTTTCACTCAAGCACTGCATACTTTTTGCGTGCAGCTTGGCCTTTGGTATTTGCAGCATCAGCTAAATAGCTAACACTCTTCGTCTTTTTTTTATATTGTTTGTTGTGGGTAATATTCAAAAGCAAGCCGAAACAAACTTGAAACAAAATTTATTTGAAGGTAACTAACTGGCAATTACTGTAATAATGAATCGATAACCGAATTGCATCGGTGAAATTTTACTGATGAATTGAATCGCCTCACACAGCACTTTCTGTTTCTCTTCCCTGCTGCGCTGCTATGACCAGCTACTACAACTGGTTCCGACGGTTCTGACTGGTTCTGACGGTTCTGACCACAGCGATTCTTGCCTGCTGCACTACACTCTGTTGCATTCTGTATATACCTCTGCACTGCATTGCGCCACTTCTGCTGACGCAGCTGACTGCTGCTAACTGCTTAGCAGCGAAGGTCGGCAATTGGTACGTTCAGCCAAACACTTTGCTACCATTAGTTTATCATTTTCCGGCTGAAGGGACTTGCGACTTCCGGTTGGTCATCAGTGACGACAGTTGCATTTTCTGCAGGAAAAGATTTTCTAGGCTTCGCCGCGTGCTGTCGCTATGTTACAACAAGCAAGGTCGAACCAAAAGCGTTCATGATGCTTCAATAAATCAGGCCCATTACACACACTAATTTGTAATTCATAAATAACATAAAATAAGTTATCGAGAGACATAGAAATTGGAATCTAGTTATCATACAGACGCTCTGCACCAGACTTCCGCTCCGCGTGTCAGCCTTCCGCTGAACGATACGATTGGTCGATAAAATTCCTGGAGCAGGGATGTGGATTTCGAGTTCCGTTCGTTCCGACATTCTGAATCAGGAATCAGGCCCATCAGGCCTGTTCAATATCAGCAGGTTATGGTTATGCTGGTTATGCTGGTTATGCGGTAGAATTGTGTGAGTTTATACACCATCATACACAAGAGTTTGACAAGCAAGAGTAAGTCGCGCAAAAATCGCGGCGAAAACTATTATGCAGTGGTGATTTACTGTAGTATAATACGCAAACTCTTCGCTGAATCAAATCTCAGGGTATAAAAACCAGCTTTATCTTATTAATTTGCGAAAACCGACCTAATGGCGGCAAAAAGAGCACAACACTCTGCACGTGGAGCGATTCAAAAACAGCAGCAGCCACCAATAAAGACTAGAAAGAAATGCAAGAATAATGCTCATAGTAGCATCAAAGCCAAAAAGGCCCTCGTTACTCAAGAAGTCAAGCTTGCTCGATTATTAGCTAGCAATGATAAGAAAATTCGTGAGAAGATCCTGAAACATTTAAGGAAATGGTTGACAGCCCGTGCACAAAGCTCTTTTGGTAAAGCCTCACTGATTCAAAGCAAAGCCTAATAAAGCAAGTAGTTCACCAAACATTTATGCTTATCTAATCTGTTGTTGAATAGCTTTCACGGAGGCAGATTTTATGCGGTTATGGAAAGGCTTGTTCTATTGTATGTGGATGTCCGACAAATCTCTAATTCAGGAAGAACTAGCTGAATCGCTTAGCAAAGTAGTACATTGCTTCCAGACTAAAGATGTCATTTTTCTATATACTAAATGTGCATTAAGGACATTGGCAATAGAATGGTTTGGTATTGATCAATATAGATTGGACAAATTTGCTATGGTATGTACATATAGTTTACAAATAATTATATGCTTATATCACAACCTAATAAGTCTTTTACCTTCGTCACAAATTATGTACAGTTAGCTAGGAGAATAATACGCCAGACTTTTCAAATATGTAAAGAAATGTCCAGTTGGAATATCGATTGGGTACGTGGCATGTGTCAAATAATCCAAGAGATTCTTCTTGAGCCAAAAACGAGTCTTGGTTTTAGCATGCATATAACTGAATTATTCTTTGAAGAATTAGCAAAGGTATTTCTCCAGTATTCTTTTATGTTTTTAATTTGACTCATAGATTTGAATATAATTAATGCAATGTATGTATGTGTTCACAGATAAGTGCGGGAGATTTACCAAAAGAAGTTGTCACAGAATTTGTAAAACCTTTCACAGAACAGTTAGTCAGGTTAGATGATGAGAGACAGATTAAACATATCATGAAACACATTTTCAGATACTTGATATTTCAATCTGACGTTGGTATGGAGTACACAGAAAAGTTCAATGCTTGGAAGGAGGTTTATATCTTGTTACTTTTTCTCTATTAGCTGTAATGCTTCTGTTGCATAGTGATAATAATGATGCTTTCGATTGTAGGCTGGATTCCCTAGTGGAAATATAGATGCAATGGAAAAGTTGGAACTTCCTAGTGAAGATGGGGAACTAGTAGATGATAGTTTAAAAGTAGAAGAAGGTGAATCATCCTATCTTAACAAGCCATTAGATCCTAGGGCAGGAAGGGTGGATGTTGAATTACCACAGATAGCGTTTGATCCCAAGCAGATTGCGGATGTACTGACTCAGTACAAATTTCATCCTTCATCAACCGCGAAATCACGGCGACAGATACTTCACCTTATCAAAGAATTTACCGAACTTGTGAAAGGCCATATGCCTGTAGGCATCAAGGAAGTCATTGTGCCTGATAAAAAAACGCTTAAGACCAACACAAAGTCAGCAGCATTGCGCCTCTTAGAGTTTGACAGAGAGTTGCATTCCGACAACGCACCAAATAAGCGGAAAAGAAAGCGCGGTAATCAAGTACTAGAGAACGATGATTCTTTCGAAGAAACGGTTGAAGAAGATTCTTCTAGCGAAAATGAGAGTGAATTACACTATGATAGTGAAAACGAGATGAACACAGATGAGGAAGAGAGTTTTCTTATGAAACAGGATGTCGAAGAATGCAAAGCTCACAATAATAAAGTAAGAAAAGTTCATAATTCGGAAGATGCAGGTTTGCTGGATCGCAAGGATGTGAGAACAGTGACTGATAAAAGGAAAGGAACAGAACAGAATAATAAGAAATCAAATACGCACGCAGTTAATTTTGAAAAGAAAGCACCAAGCCTGCATCATTTAGGGAAAAAAGTTAAGTCGCGGCAAAAAGCATTTACCACTACAAATCTTTCTGGATCAAAATTACCAATTAAAAGGAGACGATCATCCGCAACGGATAAAGTTTCGGGATGTTGGGATGTTTCCGAGAATGTCAAATCATCCACAGTCGCAACGGATGTGGTAGGAAGTGCGTGTACCAAAAAGCGCGCTGCAAAACCAACATTAGAGACACCGAGCAAAGTGAAATCGGTATGTTTCCCTGCGTAATGGGGGTATGAGAAAAAATGTATTAGGCATTTATAAGTCAACTTGCCAACTCTAATAAATTACAAATCCAATTCTGATTTTAACAGAGTACGCCGACTAACCCAGAAAATCAAGGCAAAGTAACGATCGGATCAGGGTCGAAAAAACGGGTAAAAATAATGCTCAACAAGAATACTGCTCAGCATACCTCGGAATACATTCAAAAAATCCTTCAAAGTCCCGGTATTCCCTTTGATGCTGAGAAAAAGCCGTTAGCGGGTGTCTTAAAGGCAAGTCCAATACCAAGTCCAATTAACCCATTTTATAGAAGAGCTTCTTTTAAATAAATGCGTCTTATTATTCGTTTAAATAAATGAATTTTCGATGAATGAGACGAGATCAAGCGAGAGTGAGCTTGATGATTCGTTCAGGAATGAGAATAAAAACACACTTTTCTTCGTAAATGCATTGTTTCACTTGACAGTCTGATACATCCACGCAACTGTCACTATGTACACACATCAGAATTATTTTCTAACCCATATAAGCCAAGAATAAATGTCTCTCGGCGTGGAACTGCTGTAATCTGAGCACTGAGATCCGCTGGTGCGACAATTAGAAAGACTATTTAATAAAAGGTTATTTTTGCCACACAATATATGTATAGATTATCTTACGAATACACTTACGGGAATGCAGGGAAAGTGCCAAAGATAATGGGTAATAAACGAACGAAGGGTAAAGAATGGTCAAAGGTGTACATCTAAGTAAGATTACGATCTTTGGAAACTGCATTCATTGGAATACAGGACTATTCTACTCAGATATTTCGTTCTTTGGCACATGAATTCACCTCACTTACACATTAAGACATTTCAATAATTATAGATAGGTACATACTGTTTGGTATACATTACACTTAGAAAACCATGTGTTGTTCAAATATCTACCGACACCGTTCGCCATATGCACTTTTTGCCACTTCACGTTTGAATTCTATAATTTACTTTAATAAACAACAATGCGGTATTTCTAAATAATATCATCATACACAGGTATCTGAACTTTGTTAGTCATCCAGCCAGCCAGCCAGCTCGGTTGTCAATATGTTTGTAACAATAGTGCAGGCTGCTTTATATTGCGTGCCCTCGGATTTCCGGTCTTTACGTGCTTTTGTACTTTACGGCTGGTAGCGAGAGAGAGAAATGTAAGGCATTCAGAGTATACATATGTGTCTCATATAGTTGAGGTCAGTTTCCTTTCTGCACAAGTCTTTGATTCGAGTTTATCCGTTGATAAAATAGAAAAACTAGTGTTGTTAGAAAATTTCTGCATTTCTCGAAAACGCGACTAGCTTCACCAAAATGGTGATATGAAAAACGTAGGCTAACTACTAACTATAAATTTGCCTAATTCAAAATATCGAACTTATATTTAGTTCCCCATTAATCGACATGGACAAAATGATTTAACAATCGCGGCCGAAAAAATCGTAATAGTAAAGATTAGGTCCGGATAAGATCTCAATATGTTTTCATTACGAAAGTAGCAAGGATTCTGTACAGCGCAGTTTCAGTGACGGTACGCATTTTTTCTCGATAATGACGCACCACTACTCACTTCTACATCCATATACTTTGGGGGAGTTGCATTGCAACATAGTAGTTCTAAATGGTGAACACTGGAAGAAGTTAACGTTATAATATAAGCTGTTAACAGCTCTCAGTTCTGTATGCTAAACATCAATAACTCTGATCAACGGATGTTGAAAGAGTGGAACTTTTTAGAGAAGCCACTGTGCTGCTCCAACATTTGTATAACATCAAGACGTCAAACAAGTCCAAAGCGCTATACGCTAAACATTCCTTGTTGATTTTTTAATACTCGAGAGCCCGTGCGAAGGAACGTTTAAAAACAATTGAGATTAATTTTCAACAGCATATGACTATGTACAGCGGTATTGAATATCACAGGATGAAACAAGAACTAGAATTTTACCATACAATGTAACACTTCTTCAATAATCCGGATCCTCGTAATACGTCATCACGGGGCAACCGATCGGGTGTATTAACTACTCTTCTTTTGAAGAGTGTACAATCGCCATCGCCAGAACCAGCTCATCTCGATTTGATTGAAACCTCCACTGCTAAACAGGGAAAGTCCAAGGAAGAAAATCGCGTGAACCAAAGTCCATAATTGGAAAAATGGTGATGTTATTAATAGAAGGACAGTAGCACCTGAAAAATAAATAACGGTAACACGTTATTATTTTCGAATAAATTTACTCGTAGATTCGAGAAATGTGAAAGTATTTACCGGTCAAAAAACTCCAAAAGCCAAATGCTGCCTGCAGCACTAAATTTCCTCTAATCGGCCAAGCTGGGGCAGAAAAAAACTTGTTCAGGTAAAACTCTTGAAGAGTATGTTCTTTATCGAACCAACGTTGCTCGAGCCAATCCCTTAAGCTCGAATCCTGGGTGGGCATATCGGATGAGGGTATGCGTTTAATGTGAAAGTGAACTTCTTTCGGCAATTTACCCTTAAATAGATCGAGCTCCGATTGGGGCACGTAATCGGGATAGGCTATCGTCAGATCATAAACTGCATCGAGATAACTAGCTCGTTGGAGATGCCGGACCAAGTAACTAAAACCCGTTGTCTTTGGATGCAATGTGAATGAATATTGCGGCAGATGTTGCTGCTCCGCATACTTGTCGGATTTTTCCTTGCTACGTTTTGTTAAGTCGGTACCCTCAGGAAAGATAAGTAATTGGCTTCGGCGGCCGACAGCTACCAAGTAGTCAAGTGTACGCGATAGGCGCCCTTGGTCTTCTTCCCAGCGACGAGTTATATAAAGGAAGCCGTTCATCTGCATTATCCATCCTATTAAAGATAATTCGATGATTAACTAGCAACCGAATTGACGGTCAATAGATCGGCCCGCGAATTTAAAAGCTTTCGTTCCTTCAAAGACTCAAAGGATTCTCTGAGTCGAATTTCCGTAAATTTGCCTAGGCTCGCTAGGGTAACAGTACCTGGACCTGGAATATGCCGTATCGGATCCTTCAAGATGAACTTGAGTCTATGGCTGGCTACACTTGGCAAGCATGCTTGGTACATAGCAGCCCAAAGAAAATTCCAATCCACTCGCGTCCTGTGATTCATCACCAACACTGCTGATTCGTAAGGGGAAATGTGGTCTCCGGATACAAATATTTTTACTCCAAACATTTGGAGAAGAGCCTGAAACGTTTGATGGAAGCGATCAGACAGTTCCTATTTGTTGTGTTGGATAAAAATATCCACGATTTCGATATTGGCTTTTTGAATTTTTATCGCACAATGACTTAATGAATATAAGTTGACAAACTTTTACCGTGGGGTATAGTTCCCAACAGGAGAACAGAAAATCTCCACATTTTCGAAATCTTGGAGGACTGAGTATTAGAAGAGGCAGTAGTGGACAAGCGATGAATAGGAAACCGGCCACTATACTGCCATACCATAAAGAACAGTATAGTATTCCACGTAGGAGTCCACGCATTACAAATTATAATAAGAACTTCTGCTGCAACCAATTTATAAGGATGATTATTTTTAACTTAAACTGGCGGAAACTAATAAGATTACGGTCATTTCAAAGCAGTACACGCGATTTTTACTAAATAGATAGACATTGTTTATCTCATCACTGTGACAATGTGACTGTTCATTTAAAGGGCGCAAGGTTCCGTGTAATGCTACTATTGCATAGAATTGCAAACCATTGCCTTGCAAGAAAGTATAATAACACTAATAAAATGGAACGCTCTACAAATGCAAACTGTAATTTTTTGAGAATTTTAAGAACACGTTATATATAATTTGTTCAGTATTTGTTGTTTTCGCACCGTATTGATAATTAGACAGAGAGCATGCAAAATGTTGTAACTACTAATCAGTCACTTCGGCACAATTGGGTACTATTGAATCTTCCTGTTTGACGGAAAAACAACAAATATCACTTACGCTCTCATGGTATCCGTGACACACCCTCATTCATCCACTTTTCGCGAGTATTCAATGTTAACTGGCATCCGCGGAATTGATGTTTTCTTCTGGCTTCCCTCCATAGGTATACGAACAGGGCTGCTCGACGCCACCACCACTGTTGCCCTATTCTCCACCCAATATCTCGCCTTACCTCCGGGATGCTGTGCTGGACCATTATTGATCTGTTCCGTACCGACAAGCCTGTTTTCTATTTCATCTAGATGACCGATGCGAATGATTTTTAATACCCTCGCGCTGGCGAGACAAAGTTTATGCGGTCGTTTATTTTTTGGAGGCGCATCTTCGAGGATTGTTAATTGAAAAGCATTTCTTCGAGAATCCAGGGTAGATCCATCTTACTATTTGATACATCTAATAATACTTGCCATTCTGCCACCTATGCTTCCGAAAAGAATCAAAGCTATTAAACGAAAGGGTGGCCGATGGGAATATAAATACGGCTACATAGACTTTTTTTTGTACATTTGATGTACATAGATAATATACTTATAATATACTACATACACTAAAGAAATAGATGATATACTAAAGAAATAAACAGTGTAGGATGTCACTGCAGGTTGGAAAGAAGAAGTGCCAAAGATATCTCTTAGTACCTGTATTTCATGTCACATAATTTTACATTTACCGTAATTGCTAATAGCCAAAGAGTATCGTTTATTTAACACTACGACATAGTTTTTCAAGTTATACGAGAATTGCATGTAAAACGGGGGCGCTTAATATATATATATATATGAAGTTTACAAAATTGCATAATTGTGTGCTATAAACGATAGCTCGAATATTTACTAAGAAGTTTATTCGCTTCGCTATGTATGATCTGATGTTCTGTCGTGCTCGCAGGCACTTGAAGGATTTTGTCAAGCCAATTAACAGCTTTCTCATAATTATTCAAAGCGATACAAGATTTACTAAGAAAGAGTCGATTCTCCAGATTCGGCTCTTTTGCTAACTGCTCTGCTCGATGAAAGCTCTCCAATGCTTCTTCGTAGGAGGCACTTGGTGGTTCCGAAACTAAGGTCGCTGCAATCTGCCGACAAAATTTCACCATTTGAAATTCACACTTTGAACCGTGTGTTACTTTTGCAATAACGCGACTCAATAGCAAACCTTTCTCTCGATCCAACTCAAACTCGCGATTTCATACTTGAATCGGCCTAAGAGGTGATGTAAATCCGGGTCATCCGGCTGTAGTTCTAGGGCCATTATTACATGATCTTTGAAGCGGAAACCATTTTTTATCTTTTCGACTATTGGCTGAAATTCACCGTTTATGCCTACCAGTATAGCATACCACTTATACAATTCAGGATGCTGAAGACCCAGAAGCTTTTCACATACTTCGATACCTGTAATTTGGCTCAGCAATGAGTCTCATATAGGCTTGATACTACTCCCACGTAAGTATGCATATATACCTTCACGAATAACAGACTTCTTCTTGTCTAAATCACTCATTACCAAGTAATACTTGTAACAAGTACGAGCAAATCTCCACACTACTTCAACATTATCTGGCTGCAATTTCACTAAGTTTTGCAGCTTATAGTATACCTGGCTATCAAATTCCTCTCCCACGGATTTGTCAATCTCAAAGAGCATCAAATCCAGTTCATTCATTGCTTCTGAGTTCCTGCATCGCTAAATTTATAATCTCTTTCTTGCATATTTTTCGATATTATATTCAACAACTTAACTGATCAACAAATGCAACTAGTAGTACTTTAATGAAGAAACAAACCTAATATCATTTTCTCCTTGAACGCTTTCACTATCGGAGCAATCATAAAACTCATCATCACCGATGTCAGTCCCAGCTATGGAATAAGCATCGACATCAGTATCATTTTCAGTTGCTGTGTATGTACTCTCATTGGTTGGTTGTTTACGTGCATTCTTTCTCCTTTTTCGTCTTTGACTTTCCTGTAATCTTAGAGGAATAATGCAACAGATTAGGTTTATACCATTAGGAGATGTATCGAGAGATATCTCAGGGATTATATCTAAGATAAGGGATGGTACCGTATCGCTTCTACTTGAGCTTGTAATTCTGCAATCTTCGCATTCACTGCGTCTAGATTGATATTTGTTGTAGTGTGTTGCTGATTTTCTAGCATCTTATGATAAATGCAAATTCCAGCCGCAGTTATCACACCTACTGTTACTCCAATAGCAGCAGCAATTAGGTGGTTGTTTTGTAGATGATTCATTGTGCTATAAACAAGGAAAGAAACTTCTTTTAAGATACAAATATTATTAGCGACTTTATATCGCGTTCTTAAAAGCGTAACAGTAGTATTCCATCCCTAGATGACTCGACAACAAAAGGGAGGCACTGGAGATAAGAGTGGTGTCGGAAAACGGTACGATTGGCAAAATATACATCTTGTATACAAACTCGATTTTTAATATACGCGACTACCGTGCACATCCACTAGGTAAACTTACGGCGGCTATGCCACATAACAGCGTCTACTGCTCTTCGTATACTTACCAAGTAAACTATGACCTTTCACGCAACAAATTTCCAACATTCGTCGCCCGACGTCATAATCAGCTCGAAGATGATACCGTAGAAAAACTTTGTATTAATAAATAATGTGCATGAAGAACTTTCAATGATAATAATTAGTACGTTCGGTACTGTACTTAGTACAGCTACCGGCTGCGACTGCGGCCGACCATACACACGAATACACACGCATGCCAAAGAGCGATTCGAACTTTGAACTGCTTCCACTGTTGGGAAAACAACCTCCTCTAATAAATTCAACACGATTTTTTACCACTCACGACAGTCTGGAATTGTCAATTCGGAATTCCAAATCAGTTTGAAATCAAACAGACTTAGGAGACTAACGAAAGTTTCAAATTCCGGTCACGCCTTTCAGTTTTGAGGTGTAGTGCAGTGTAGTGTAGTGAGATTTTGTGTAGAGTCGGCGTAGTAAGTCGACCATGCGATTTGGTATGATGTCTGATACGAGAGATTTGACCCAAATCATCTGAATAGATACATATCGAATACACATATCAGAAGTTGTCTGGCATCGGTATCTCTCATCAATTGTGATATATAGGTAATAGAATAGTTAATCAATATTGATATATAACTTTAGTTATTGCTTTTGTTGTCTCCTTTTATCCTTTTCCATAACG
Source organism: Ectemnius cavifrons (assembly GCA_964023945.1). NCBI lineage: Eukaryota > Metazoa > Arthropoda > Insecta > Hymenoptera > Crabronidae > Ectemnius > Ectemnius cavifrons. The sequence goes on from OZ030375.1 coordinate 5,382,088, forward strand.
CCTAATCTTAATTGCCGCTCCAACCGCACTATCTTATTCAGCTATTTCTAATAACAAATCGATCATCTCTATATCCTCTCTGTATATTTGATTATAGCAATATATATGTTGATATACTGCTTCTTTATTGGATTGAACTATGATAGAGTGCAAATATATCTCTAACTAGCAGTTCTTACTCTTTCACCATTAAATTTCTCATTTCTTATCATATCACCAAGCAACATATCGTCCAACACACCGTCGGCGATTTCATAAAATTGTCGGCGTACCACTATATGTAATGGTACGTTTAGCGGTAAAACCGAAGCTTATTAGAATAAGCTATGGATATTTGAATATATGGAAATGTCATTGAGATGTAAATATATATGGCTTGGGTGTTTGCAAACATTAACATTGTTAATGAGATGCTAAATGCGTATGAAGGACTGCTTATCATGAATTCTCTTCAACCTGCTGGTATAGTCTGAACTGCTTACATAATATTAATCATCATATAAAAGATGTGAAATACATATATTATCTCATTGTTGAACAGAATATAGATTATAATAAAATATATTTGATATTTTCTAGGAATACCTATATTTATTAAATATTTGCTTAATGACATTCGAATACTATAATAATTCGAACACAAAACATATAGTCAGTGTTAATCGCAGCACATAATATGTTTTATTCAGTCTAACAGAAAGAACAAATATATACATATATTTTGTACACTTTATACTGCATCAAAAATAAAGAAAACCTTGGAAAGAAAGATAATAAGTTTAATGTACATATCTTATTGTTGGTGTTCAAAGAATAACGCATGTATGCATATTCACCGCTGGAGTGATTTTATTTAGGATTAGGCGCATAGCGAATGCAAGTTTTTTCAATAAAAGAAAATCAAAGCCCAGATGTTATAGCAATCATAATAGTGTATGTATGTACATGTACTGGCATTCGCAGTTCGCACTGGTTATTTCCGTGCCATTATAAACATTCTGGATGCTTTGTTTTCACAAATTCTGTTGTATTTGTGTATTATAAACCTACTAATTTTAAATTTGATATGGCAATCTTTGATACTTGTGATATTATTGTCATTCTACAAAAGTATGTTTGCAGACGTAAAAAGCGTCTTACGAACTATTTAGAAAAGCATTGGGAAGGTCAAGTATTGAGTAGTTCTCAAGTATTGCTGCGTCTACCCTTTTGAAAAATCATTTTTTCATATACCTTCTATGTCATTTAGGCAAATATTAATCCGTAAATGCAATCGCGAAGGGGCGAGGTTGCGTATACTCTTTTGTTTTAAGAGCTGGTAGTCTTTGTAGTTTCACTGTTTGACTACTAAATCAGAAAACATTATTGTTTATGAGAATCTGCCATCAGTGTTTTGTATTTATTTATTAGAACTATCAAGAACCTTAAATCCCGTAAATCCCTAGAATACACTAGAATCGACATCATATTTAGCACTTAAGAAATTGAGACATAGAAAAAATTGTATATATTTCTTATTGGTGCTTCATTAAAACCTTCGAAAATTGTATCCTGGCAGAACAGAAATAGCTAGCGAACGTTTCAATATTTATGTTAAGGTAGTATATGCACTTGTTACTCATGGAAAAAATAACACGAGTACAAAAAGTCTTGTAGAATCCGCATACAATGTTACATTGTTTCATTTAAGCCGGTTTCTTGGTCGTTTAGATCGATCAATATTTATTTTTTTGCATGTTGACTTTCAGTATATGGAACGAGTTTCACTATGTGTAACAGGATCACCGATATAGCTGTTGCCAGTTATAATTCTGACTGTGGCCTTCCATTAAATCAGTCTGAGAATGATTATAATCTATCGAACCTACAGCAAATTGATTTATAGTCTGTATATATCGAAGGGTGTAATACCTCGTTGCGTGTTGTGCAGTCGATATAATGCTCCGCTCGCGAAAAGCAATGTTTGTGCTGTAACACAATAGTGTGTACTGTAAACTCTTGGGTGAAAATTGATATAAGGCAAAACTTTTTCGCTTGAAGCGGTCGTTCTAGTCCGGTACTCCAATGATAATTGCTTGACACACTCCCTTTGCAATCATGTTAGATAAAATTTGATAAAGTAGCATATAATAATAAATACTTTTTATAAACTATATATACAATATGATAAATTTAACAAAAGTTATGAAAGATATTTCCTTAAGATTCATCACTTTCCAGCAGGAATAAAGGAGTTTAACGGCAGTTGAAGATATTCTGCCGTACAGAAATAGGAAATTCTCTAAAATTTTGTGATTCGTGAAACTCGACCATATTAATCTTAAGCTCTGCAGACGATATAAAACGATTATTTCCCTATAGAATTTACACTATTATTGTATCGTTTTTTCAATTATCACAGATTGTTTTGGTAGTAGGCCGCCTACAGTATGTAAATGGGTCCAGGAGGCCTACAATGGACTAGTAAGTATGAGCGATGTCCATTCGGAAACCTGCATCAAATATTCAAACCAACATCACGTTTCTCGTGTTGGAAAAAGTCTTGTCAGTACAAAGTAGGCCACATCGTTGTTATGCCAATACGCGGTATGAGCCATTACCGCGTAAAGATAGTTTCTTCCCAAACCAAGCCCTCTTAACACATAATCCAATCGCTGCGACAATTCTATCAGATGAAAATCATAATATTACTTTCCTAATAGTCGAAATGGATTTCGGTAGCCAGCTTAAGTTAAAATGATGAAAAAAAACAGATTTGGTACCATGGCCAGGTTGAACAGGTGGACTCAAGTCTGGTGTTGGGGATGAAGCACCTTCTTTAACATTCCAACCAGCTCGCACTAAACCCCAAAGGCTCCAACCTTTTTCTGCCCCACGATTTGTTACATCCACTGCACCTTCATCACGGTCATCACCTTCTGAAAATTTCATAAGGCTTACTGATAAAACTCTGTTACAACATACACAAATAGCAATACATTTTTATGAAATAGCTTGAACTTAGCATACCTGTAACTGGTAAACTAGGCTCGAGGCTATTTAGCGATTGGGACTGTTGATCTGTTGATGGTTGACCCTCGCTGTCACCATATGGTGGAATAAGAACTGGCTCAATTTTGCTGTATCCTCTCTCTAAAAGTGGTTCCATTCGATAAGCTACAGGGTCCGACCAATGGAATATATTATAAAACCTTTTGCATAATCCTTGTGGCATAACATCCAATCTACTAGATGGTGCACGCGTGCGTAAGGCTAGGAACACGGACAGCGGTGACCCCAAACAAAATAAATTTTCAATCTGGAAATAAGAGCGGATAGTCTACACCTTTCTTTGTATATCCTGGAGAATAGAAATGTATATCGAGGCAACACTAAACTTGTTTTATACTTTGTTAATTAGGCCTTTCAGTAATATGGAATAATAAGCTCAAGCTTGAATGTTCTTTATCTCCGTATGGAGGAAAAAGGAATAGTAGATGGCGAGCGTTACCCACTGGAAATTGTAGTCCTTTCAGTAGTGCTTGCTGTGTTTCAGGGGAAGGTGGCCTAGTGTCTGGGCCCATCCATCCAGTTACTATGTCGTACACTATCACACATCCCAATGAATGTGCTAATATCGAAACCTTTCCTTTCCAGCCTGGATGCCGGCTGGCAAACATAAAATATAGCCTGTTCAACTCTTTTTGCAATCCTGCTCGAACTTCACCTCCATAAAGAGGGCTTGTATAATATAAAATATCCATCGCAGATGTATTTAATAAATGTCGTATGCTCAACACACTGTATGGAGTAATAGCTTCCACTATATCTGAAAAATGTTTGTTTGAGTCTCAAGAAATTCAGTACCAAATATTGCAAAGAAGTATATACACATGCATTTAGAAATATCGAATGGAGAACTTACCACCATCTAATTTTAGTGATGATCTCCATTCAACCGGAAAGAATTCCACTCTGTAATTACAATTAGGAAAGTATTTACCCTTCAGCCAGTCCACACAATTTCTGAACCTGTTTCAATAAGAGATAAATGATTATACCTTGTAAACGAGTAATTTTTCGTTGCATGTATCAGTCCATAGCGTTCATCCCATGCAACACTACTCAAGATCAAGATTGAAATATGATACGCACGTTGTCGTATTACGTATTATCTTTCCTGTATCACCCTTTTGTCCAATTCCATGGACAACAAAGACCAAATGATCGATATCTTGGGGTTTGTCTTCGACTGTTGCTGGGGTCTTATAGCCGCGACGTAATTGATAACCCGTTGCTGCAACATTTGTTCTCAGTAAAAAATGTCTAGAGGAAACCAATATTCAACATATAATTAGTGCCAAACCATAAATGTAAGTGTTCACTTGTGAAAACTTACTTACTCTTAGCAAAACCTAACTTTGATGTAACGCTACGCATAAGCTTGCTGTGCCTATACTCGCTATATAATATCACATCTGATATGCCGTGCCAATCAACATGAAATTCGGTGAAATTTTCAGTGTGCAATACTAGAGAAAGACAAATATTATTACTACAATCCATGCGTATTACGGTAATATTATACTGTAAGTATTCAAGGACTTAATAAACCCTTACTTGCACAAGATTGATATGGTGCGGAAGTAGCATTTACTTCGGAAACTGATGCAGCCTCGGAAGGAGGTTTCTTTTTGAATAGATTAAGATGAGTTTCTTCAATTACTTTGGAGTGTTCTATTTCAAGTGGTATCCAACTGCCATCATAATACCAAGTTCCTCTCATTATTTCCCATTCCTCCCCTTTAGCCAAGAAGCATAGAAATAATACTCTTAAGAGATAATGAACAATAAGATATAGATAAATTATAATTATCTTGAAGTAATAATAAGGTCTTGCATATATGTTATTTTCATGGTTTACTAGGACCACAGTTGAAGTTGATTACTTTTAATAAACTTCAAGGACAAAGTAATCATTTCCCATGACTCACTGATAGTACTTATAGTCGATATATCAACAAGCGAATGATAATAGCTAACATGCCTTAAGTAAGGAATTTTATCAAACAATTTAAAACTATTTTACATAAGTACCTGGGCAGTAAATGGAAATGCATTTCATCTTATCTACTTCAACATCATACATTCCGCCTCTAACAACAATTTTCTCAGCACAGATTTTTGCTTCTTCTAATGGGTTTGTGTTTTGGCTAAGTAAGTCTTGATAATTTCTCCAAGTATTTTCAATCCTTAGACTATCATATCCACAAAATTCAACCCATCTTTTATCTATGCCATCTCTGTAGAACCAACGAATCTGGTCAGGTGCCAGTGGTTCGGCATGTGACAATTCAACTACCACACTTTCCTCACTTCTAACTGGCTCTTGATTTTGTTGTACAAGATCTTCCTCGGTCTGATTATTCTTTTCTTTAAAAAAGAAGAAGAAATTGTTACCACAGAGCAAGTTCAATAAAGGATGCAGATTACAGCCAGTTACCATTGCAATCTTGAAATTCTAAGGGCGTTTCACTGAAAGGGTCAACTTGTTTCGAATTATCAGACATTCTGACCAGAAGCCCACCTGGAGAGAGTTTGTCAATTCGCGAACGAGTGTTTTCCACTGGCACTACTTACACTTTCTATAATCTTATATAGTACGTCTGTCCAGTGATCGTGCGACCACCGACTGCCTGGTATGACTGTAAGTACGGTCGACAATTCTAATAATTGCTGACAATCAAAGAATTTCAGCTCACTTGAGAGGTCTATATGTCAATTCCAATAGACTTGCTGTTGGACCTTGTCCGATTAATGATTTCACATGAAAACTCGCTTAACACAATGTACACACATGTTACTGCGTCTGATCACCTCTGATCGGCACTGATATATCTATCTGCTTTGGCACAAATAACTTACTGCTTGCTAGTACCTCTTATTTTTCTTAAAGCTATCGCGATATCTAAATGTCTAGATACGCCCCTTTGTTCTTCCGAGTTCCGAGTTTTCAAGTCGACTTGCAGTATATTTAGCTACAGTTGTCGTCCTTGAAGAGCACGACCCAGTCGTAAAATACAACTTAGAAAGGGCAAACACTTTTCCTTTCAACCGAAGTGAACGTTCTAGTGCTGCGACAATGGCTCGAAAACTTATAGACTACGATATAAGTGGCAGGACCGATACTATCGTATAATAGAACTGCTCTCTTCCATGTTCTTCCACAGCCACGAGAGTCCATAGACAAACAAATGCCACAGCGGAGTTATCTACAAACGTGATGTCTATGTTGATTTGTAGATACGGGACACGATATTGCTCTTACTCTTCCCCGATGATTCTAGTCACTGATTCACTCCACTCTCTTCTCCTATCCTTGTCCGATACAACGTAACAAGCTAACTTTCTCTTTCTAGATCTAGACTATTATAGATATACATGCTTTTCTTCGCTCGCAGTCTGAGGTTCAAACCACGTCCGACTCCGGGCTTCAACGAGCTTCTACTCAAGGGGAAAAAACTTAAGTAGAGTTATACGTCTGACCTGCATCACAATCAAATCACCACACCACGTATTCGCCTAAATTGTTTTAAATTGGTTGCAACACTGCAACAGCGCGCAGCAATCTGCAGCAGTTTGCAAGACGACAGCTGACAGATCGGCTTTTATCTACGCACTGCGTATCTTGCTATTGCGGCTGTGCCTTCCCGTTCCTCTACCATTCGCCACCACTTTTCCGTACTTTTCATAGATACTACTATTCGTTATCTCATTACGATATGCGCGCACGACATTGGAAACGCTTTCAGTCTCTAATATATCTTTTCTGATTACATATCAATTACCCGGCTTGTTTCATATTTGGCCTTTCTTACCTGTATAGATTCGTATGAATCTGTAATTCTTATCCTGTTGAATCTTCAAATTCAACTTTATATTTGATAGATGCTAAACAGTGACATCTTCATTGGTCTCAGTCTGTGCATAGCTATTAATAGTAGTAATGATATATTTCTACATTGCACACTGATTGTTCAACTTTAACATTTTTATCAAATGCAATCTCCAACTTCGTTCCTGTATTTTAGTTTTGTTGCTTTTGTCCTACCGTAAACATACTTTTTAAAGATATATTTATGCATTGTACAATACAAGCTTTTGATGAATAATGGTAAGTAAATAATTAAATATCATGAAATTTTACAGTCTTGCCTGTTAATAAGCATTTGGAACAGATCAAAATAACACGAGAGTCTCTTTAAGTCAGTAAATGAAATATATGATATTGGAGTCTTGTGAGTTTATGACAATTCTATGGCTCTTATATTTTTTGCATTTATTATTACAAATGGTATTATATATCTGTACTTAAAGTTAGTTTTCTTATAAACAAAAACATATATCTATAAATGTCATGTTACTCGCTATGACCAGCAGCTCTGCGTAATAGAACGTAGATTTTTTCCTTTATCCAGTCTTTGTTATATGGAGCATATGTGTTTGTAGATTTTTGATATACAAGGCATGATAAGTCTGTCAATTGGTCAACAAAGTCAAAAAGTTGACTAATGTCGTAAGTTATCGTAGGAGTATTGGGATTTCTTCTTTTCAGGTGTTCCTCATAAATTTTGCACACTCCTGGATCAAAAACAAATATAAGCGGCAGTGTTGCGAAAGATACACCGAAGGAAATCATCTTAAATGTATAACTAGTTTGAATAAGAATATATAGTGTTACCTTCCATGCATTCGTTTACACTCTCGTAGTCAGAGTATGTTCTAGTTTCAGGCCTGTTACCTGGTTGCACAAGTAATATTGTGTGAGACTAAAACAAAGAAAGATTTTGTGTGATAATATATTTCTCATTCTAGATTGTGACTTAATAAAACAGAGGCCAGGCAATTGAGACTCTCATTGGTTATCAAATGTCTTCACCAAAGTGGACCAACTAGAGGAATCCGTTTTGTCAATAACAACAATATCAGCGTTAGGCGAATACACATAAGACATGAAATATTTTGCCTCTCAAACTATATCAACCCGACAAAAATGTGCTCTCGCAGCATTTGTTTTGACAGGGAGCAAAACACGCCGCAAAATTCCAGTATTAAAAGAACTTTTGCTCGCATTGTCCTTACGTACAGCGACAAAACGAAAACATGTGTTTCTTAAAGAAAGTGAGAATGTGTACAGGGATGTTCGGAAGATATTCCAAACTAGAGTTTGAATTACCATTTTTGGGCCAAGTGTAACTTATAAAAGATCCAACACTTTCGAAGCTCCGCTTGTTTAACTGCAAGCGCTTTGTTGCTATTACAGCAAATTAAAGAATAGGGTAGAAGTACAAGAGCTGAGGTTTCCTTGAGTAATACAGCAGTTTTGACTATTTCGTCAACGGAGTTCAGAATATTTTCGTCAGGCAATGCGTCTCATTGAAACTCCAAACGAAACAACAGTTCACAGGCTGAGATTGCTTAGAATTAGATACACTCGTCGGCGTTGCGCACAGCGCGCACAGCACACACCGTGTATCTAGAAGCACGATATGAATATGCCTATAGATACTGCTATAGATATATAGTTCATCATACAGTCCTATATAGTTCATACAGGATACAATAAATTCAGCAGTCAATCTATATGACCGCGGAAACTTTTGTTAAACCGGCTGAAACACATTTTCAATAAGTATATTATACGGAATGTATGATATCTAAGATACTATCCGGCGAGAGAAGGATCTAGATAATCAAGATCAGCATAATGTTCGGCTTGGATGAACGCACCCATTGTATGAAATTGCACTAGAGCGCCACTCTAGCAGAAGCCTGTGTCAGCCTATCGCCAAAATCTTAGCGATCTCTTCGATCTATCATCTAGATTCTAGATCTACGGAGCACTGCGTGCACTGCGGAGCATTGCGGAGCATGGAGCATACGGAGAACTACAAAGTATCTCAAGAGTATCTACGGAGTATCTGTTCGGGTTTTGCCGGCGCGGCGCTCTTTGGACCTCTATTCATATTTCAATTCACGACACTGACGTCCACTGACTATAGCCGACCAGCTGACTATAGTTCTGGTTGAATCTGGTGAAGTGGCGGTGTTCTTCAATTTTGGCTGAATCAGACGAATTTAGAAATGAAGGCAAAGGCAGATCTTACATCCGAGCCGGCATGGCAAAAACTGCAAGAATTCTTTAATTCGACCGGTTCGAAGATTAAAATCTCTGAGCTCTTTCAACAGGACCCCAAGCGATTTGAGAAATTTAGGTAAAATCTATCGTCTTACTCTCCTTAGCCGGATGACCTTTATGTGACCTTTCGAAGGCTGTTCCTAGATGTATCCCTTTCTAATATATAAAGGGATGTCAGTGAACGTTAGTTTACCTGGTACTGTTAATAATCTTTCTCAATATTGTAGATTATTTGCCCAGCAATTTTCACAATTGTTGCTTCATTTTCTCCAACCTCGTGAATCAAAGACCGTAGATTTTGATACTAGTTCAAACTTTTATATGATATTAAAATTGAAATATTGTCCGTGTTGCAATAATTTATATTTATTTATTAATTTATCATTACTGATGTCTTAGCCTGCAGGTACCGACTCCACAAGATGGACCAATTTTGCTTGACTACTCCAAGAACAGGCTGACTGAAGAGGCATTTGGCTTGTTATTAGACCTGGTATGCACATATATGTACAATTAAATGGATTCCAATTACAAAGAGTACCATGAAATAAGAAACATATTGATGTATGATACTCTATCATCTATCATTGCATCATTTGCCAGGCTCGTGCCCGTGATATAGTGGGTGCCAGGGATGCAATGTTCAATGCAGAGAAGATCAATTTCACTGAAAACAGGGCAGTTTTGCATATTGCATTAAGGAATCGTTCTAATAAACCAATAACATTGGATGGGAAAGATGTCATGCCAGATGTAAATGCTGTATTGGAACATATGAAGCGATTTACTAATGAGGTCAGAATAATAAGCACATTATTGTAAAATGCTTCTGCTTCCTTTGATAGTCTTGCCTTGTCTTTTATGAACTAACAGTTGTGCAATGATGACACACTTATGCAACAACTTGTGTGGTTCTTATCTTTCACGATGCGTTTGATTTTAGGTACTCTCAAAGCAGTGGAAAGGTTTTACAGGCAAACCTATTGAGGATGTAGTCAATATTGGTATTGGTGGATCTGATTTGGTGGGTAATACAAAAGATGTATTTATATATAAAGTTTTTGAGAACATCAGTATATGCAACAAAAATTATTGATATGTCCAGGGACCCTTGATGGTAACAGAGGCATTAAAACCTTACCATATTGGGCCAAGAGTGCATTTTGTTAGCAATATTGATGGAACCCATATTGCTGAAACGCTAAAAAAATTAAACCCAGAAACAACCCTGTTCATCATTGCATCCAAAACATTTACAACCCAAGAGACAATTACGAATGCAACTTCTGCCAAGTTATGGTTGTTGGATGCTCTAAAAAATGTACAAAGGAAACTTAGAAAAACAATTAGTTTTCTCTTCTAATAGTTGGAAGGAATATGTCAGGAAATTTGTTTTTTACAGGATGCAGCTGTTGCTTCCCACTTTGTTGCCCTGTCAACTAATACCGAGAAAGTAAAAGAATTCGGTATTGACGAAAAGAACATGTTTGGTTTTTGGGATTGGGTTGGAGGACGCTACTCGTTGTGGTCGGCTATTGGATTGTCCATATCTCTATCTATTGGTTTCGATAATTTTGAAAAACTCCTTTCTGGGGCACATTTCATGGATCAACACTTCTGTAGTGCTCCATTGGAGAAAAATGTGAATATGATTGAAAATATGCAAGATATATATTAGAATGCGTACTTGATAACAAAATGTACTATTGCAGGTGCCTGTAATACTCGCTCTTTTGGGCATATGGTACCACAATTTCTATAAAGCCGAAACCCATGCTTTGTTACCATATGATCAATATCTGCATAGATTTGCGGCTTACTTTCAGCAGGGGGACATGGAAAGTAACGGCAAATACGTTACTCGCGGTGGGAAGACGGTAAACTATACTACTGGTATGTTCAATTATTGGTAGCGCCGCAATTGTTCATAATATCAATCTTCTCAGTTCAATGTTAATTTTTTAGGTCCCATTGTTTGGGGTGAACCTGGAACGAATGGACAGCATGCATTTTACCAATTACTGCATCAGGGTACTAGAATAGTACCTGCCGACTTCATTATTCCTGTCGAATCTCACAACAAAGTGCAAGGAACTTTGCATCATAAAATTTTGCTTGCAAACTTCTTTGCACAAACGGAAGCTCTGATGAAGGGTAAAAGTTCCGATGAAGCACAAGCCGAATTGCAGAAAGCGGGAATGGCAGCTGAGCAAGTAAAGTTATTACTGCCTCACAAAGTGTTTGAAGGAAATCGGCCGACTAATAGTATCATGGTTAAACAAGTAACACCATTTACGCTTGGAGCTTTAATTGGTATGCAACACTTATTCTGAGAGTTGGGCTAAGAAGTGCAATACACAAAACAGATTATAACACACTTGTAATTTTTTTCTATAGCAATGTATGAGCACAAGATTTTCGTCCAAGGCATCATCTGGGATATTAATTCTTACGACCAGTGGGGGTAGGTAGTACATTTTAGAAAGCTCTAATGAATTCGGCCGACATTATTATTAATATTCACGTTGCCTGAGCAGAGTTGAATTGGGGAAGCAGCTGGCTAAGGCGATTGAACCGGAACTGGCAAACAATGATCCTGTCAGCAGCCACGATTCCTCGACAAATGGATTAATCATGTTTGCTAAAGCCAACAGGTCTTAATTGGCTTTGAATTCATATATATCGAGTGCGCACACTTTGGGATTATCTAGTGAACGTACAAAACTTCTCTAGAATGTTGTTCAGATATCTCTACATATATATATGTACCGTACACGTACCTTGTTAAGGGCTACAAGTTGTTGTAGAGCATATGGATGGGCATAGAGTTTGTGTAGGCTTTTAATTGTAAACATTTGGTATAATTTATGTAGCACAATGCGCATAATTTTTTACAGATCAGATGCCAAGTACAGTATGAAATACATGCAGGACGAATGTTCGTGCAAAATTAGTTCGAATGAGCGGAATAGTATCTCGTGAATCGCGAACACCGAAATAGCATCTGAGTGGAATTCGGATACTGTCATTTAGATACGTGATTATTCTGTACTTACACTCCAAACTGTATCTACACCCATTTTTGTATATGTTTAATAAATAATTATAACTCTGAGATATCCTTGCTTGTGTATTTCTACACACTCACGTAATGTACTCTGTCATTATTCTTCTATGTATGCATTACATTGCCTTGGTATAGGGGGTGTGTATGTATACAGTCCGACATGATACCGCAGGACGATCGCAGATACGGCGAAAAAAGAATTTAACCTTTCCAGTGCTCCTCTCCATTACGTTTATATTTTCCATATTTAAATTCAACGTGTGTGTCGCGTTACAAATGCTCTGAAAAGCACACGGCTTTCCTAAAGGACCAACTATGGAGCGGCTTCTAGCAATGTACGAGCACCATGAAGACCAGATATTGCAAAGTTTAAATAACAACGGGATCGAACATCGGTACGAAATCTTCTAATTACGTGGTGACAAAACCAACACCTACTTAACCTTCCGTCCATTGACGAATGTCAATTGTTCATTGATTCGTATTTTTCCAATTCAAGAATATAAATATGTTCTTGGTACCTTGCTAGTTGTCCTACCCGGCTTCACTCGGATAACATTTCCGTTTCAAATTTTTGAGTTATTTTTGGAGCACCCCGTACAAGTAATAATAAATATTGCTATATTTTATAGCATATAGTTTGCCTAGATTATATTTCTATACAAAAGAGAAAATCGTATCAAAAACGGTTCAGTTGTTCTCCAGTTTATCGCGATTAAACGACAGACAAACATTGCCCTTATATTAGGAGAGAAGAGTAGATATATGTATATCGGTATATATATATATCCACATATATATGTGTGTAGCATAGCAGCAGTTTGGCATACGAAGCCAGTTTATTTTGACACTACTATTATTTTTGCAACCCAAGATGAACTCATTTCGCCTACTTTTACCGGTACTACATAATCAATTATTCAACACAACTGGCAAACTCTTATACACTTCGAACAATCCTATTCATGATCTCATAAAAGATAGGCTTAATTTGAAAGCGTTTCATGAGCAGCTGTTCCATTCCATCTTCTATTGACTAGAGTAATTTAGAATAGAGTGATATAGTTGATGCTTTGCAGGACTGAGGCAAGCAGTGGGTTGTGGCTCGGTGCATTAGTTGGTTTCAGTGCAGCTGTAACATTACTCAGAGAAGATAATAGTTACTCCGAAATATGTTTAATAACTGGAGTTACTGGGTTTGGCCTAGTAATCTGCTGCATATGCCTTTACCTCAGGCTAGCTGTGGACAAAACTGCGGCAAAAGACTTCCAAGTTATATATTTCTTACCCGCAATCATGACATCCATGCTATACCTTTATATTGCCAATAAAGGTATATCAATCCATAGATTTCTTTATGTTGTAATCATTTTATTCGATAGTCTTTTCGTTATTGAAGGGTATGGGATAAAAATGAGTACATATAACTTTATATACATTTTGGGAATATTTTGTGTTTTAATTAAACAAGAACAGGATTGCTAATAAGTGTGATATGGGGCTTGAGTGTGGCAACTTTGGGTACATGGGGTGTCCTTCAACTAATGTCTACGTTTCCAAAATGCTTCACGATCGGCGAAGCAACTGCTGCGATGCATGCTTTTATTTTATTTCTCATGTCTGCAGTGGCAAACTTACCATTAAGGTATCATTTGCCACCCATTCATAGCAATGATATTGCTACTGTTATACTCCAGGTATTATGCACAATTATTGAGAGTAACATTAAAAGATTATGTTCTCTGTTGATAATTTGACAATGTATATCTTCAGGTGGGCACGTTATATGCCATAGCGCTTTGTTTACTTTGCGGCTACTTTCCTATACTCCGTCTACCAAAATATTTTTATTCATTGATGATCACTCTCTTAGTGTGTGTAATTCTCCCGATACTGTATCTAATTCTTGATCAGAATCCCATAACGTGGGTATTACACTTTGTTTTTGGCAGTAGCAGCAAGGTATCTATGGTTTCCATAATTAGTTTCAAAAACACAGTAAAAATTGTACATAAATCCAATTTCCTTAAAATATTCCAGATTCTGTTATTTACATATTGGGTGGGATGCCTGTGTATTTGCACATTGTTAATAATTTATTACACATCGGGAAACTATCAAGCCACAACCGTTACTAGAAAGAGTTTTCATTTGCTGGCTGTGTTCGTGTATATACCAGGCCTGATATGTGACCCAGCATTATTGTATCTTGCAAGTGGGATAATATTTGCGCTGTTCATACTACTTGAGGTACAACGATCCTGATCCTGCGTAACATTCAGGTTTTCGTCGACAAGTGCTCGTAATTTATGATAAATGTCATCATTCCGAATATGTTTCAGCTCATAAGATTTTTAACAATACCACCATTGGGAATAGCATTACAAAAGTCGTTTTCCTTATTTGCCGATGAAAAAGATGTTTTACTCTCAATGACACCGTTATACTTATTGTGCGGCTTGTCTATTCCGCTTTGGATGCCGAGAACAAATATGCCGCTATTACCCTTGTTGAGTGGTGTGCTAACTGTTGGAATAGGCGATACGGCAGCCAGTTTTGTTGGAAGCAAATGGGGTTCGCATAAATGGCCCTCGTCAGATAAATCTGTTGAGGGTACACTGGCTTGTATTCTTAGCCAAGTTAGTTTGATCCTAGCACTGGCGTGTATGGGTATGTATATTATTAGTGATATTTCCGTTATACACTTTATTGCAAAAGCGCAAGCGGAACACGTGCCGCTAGCGGTTAATAATAGGCTAGCGTAATGCGCAGATTTGATTTGATCCGGCATCCAATTTAGATAATAGGCAAGTGTAGCCTCTCTGTGTTCTGTTTGCAACAGGCTATCTAAACAGTGGCTGGCTACTTATACGGAGTTTATTAGCGAGCGTTGCAATATCCTTTATTGAAGCACGGACAAATCAGGTCGATAATCTTGCATTACCCTTGTTAATGTACACATGCCTGATGATATAAGAAGAGGGGCCTGTTGAAACATATGAAACACAACACGGTTTCAAGTTTTCGACATGTATGTACCAAGATGGACCAGCTACCTAATATAATATCTATACTTAATAGATTAATTTAATATGCCAGATACATTCCAATAGAAATGTTATTTCTTGCTATATCGCGGCATTAGATAGTTTCGAAAGATTCGATACACACACAAATATCTGTATATTTCTGTAGTTGTGTTGGTTCAAAATGTACTATTTTTATATATTCTATGAGAAATTTAGTTGTTAGCCAACGTTAAAAATGTACATGTATAGTAATATTGAAATCGAGCGGGTATCTGTAACAAAATAAGTGTGTTTGATGTGTAAATGGAATGAACAAAAATCGGGGAATATGTGCTTTTGTTAGGTACTTGTTAATATATATAGTACATGAAATCTTGAATGTTAAAGTGGTTGCTGGTTTGTAATTAATATTCTTTCATTCTTACAGAACTTTCTGTAACTATATTTTAATTAGATGTAATACTCGAAAAATGCTTATTTCTTCAATTCCATCGATCTGGGTATTTTCTTTAGTACTTTTGCATCAGTAATTATTCCATTAACTGATATATATCACTTTTATTTATATATATATATTTATATATATATGCAGTATATCAATAAACATATATTTTTTTAATAATTCCATACATTAGTCAACGAAGTGAAGACACTAAACGATAGAAACCTTCCCTTTTATCCACGCGGTAGCGGCTGAACCGCTGATCTGATTGGCGCCATCTTTACACCAGTCATGGATGCCCAAAGAAGAATTTGTATTGATTTTGGGCCCAAGGCCCAGACCAGGGCCTTGCTTTACATACAAAGGGATGCGACCTTATTATTCACATCATACCTCTCATCATCGCAGACCTAATTAGGTACAAGCAGCTGCTTGTACGGGGGAATGGACAATCGGAAAATAATGTTACGAAGTTTTAGTTTCATTTCAAGATTTTATTGACCACACAGCCTTAAAATCTGACCGCGCACACGGCATTTTGGCATTCGCCGTTTCCTCTTCGTCTACATGAGATTACGGAATGCATGAAAAAGCACCGATATCTTGCTAATTAGCCACGGAGTTAAAACTATTATCATGATAATACTTAATCTTGCTATCTAATTTGTTTGCAGTTCACGAAGAAAATTATAGAATTTCTTCCATTTGCAACACTTGATATATAATATCTTTAACATACACTCTAATATAAATCTAAAAACGCAAAGGAAATAGCCGAGGAAGCCAATATCTTGATACGCATGATACTCTTTTAAGATCTTTTGCGATCGTACGCTCTTCATTCCCCTTTGCATTTGATAGGGTATACTTTTGGATTTGCTGGTGGCGCTTTCACGTATTGAGTATTTAACGTGGTAATTCGTTACACGTGCTATCTTGATGATCACTACACATATTTATATTGTATGTATCTTCTAATATTGAATAACTTAGTTATATGTGCCATTAAATCGTCAACTTGCAAGAGTGCTGTTAGGCGTGTTCACTGTTCCCACTGTGTCTGCCAGTCCGCCGATACATTATACTATAGACTTTTTGTTCCTTTCAATATATCTTTAGGAAAAGAGTCATTATAGGAAGTCGCGCTATTAAAGTGATCGCTGCTGTGGAGTATTACAATAATTCATTCAAAATTGACAGTAAAAATGATATTCGCGACATCCCGATCTGTTTCTTAATATTTATTTGTTTTTAACTTAGTGATCTAGGGTATTCACATGCATATAGTATGAAAATAATTTAAATCGCTTTCAGTTTTGAATACATATCTCCTTTAACAATTCATTTTATTCCTAGATCTCCCGGTGTTTTCCATTTGCTGACTTCGAAGGTATATAGTTATACTTTATTTAGTTTAAAATTGCGAACATATAGAATTTTACTAAAATAAGCTATATTGATATTATTCGTGTAGGTTTGACTTTTATAAATGAGAACTTCGTATTGACTCTCGGGAAGCAACCCAAGAGGCAGTGTTTATTTGTCCTGCTTTCAAGTCCGAGTGATTATTTGAGACATCATCATTCATCCAGTATTCTGGACGCCCGTCTTGCTCGACGCTTTATTGGAAATTATAAGTTAACTTAAATATACCATTGTTTAGTGCTCCGCCTTTTCTGAAGACGATCGAAGCGAGCTAAAGAAGAGAACGTAGAATGGCACGAATAAAAGGGCTTACCTAGACTTCAAGTACTCAGGGGGAGATCAATGTAATGATATACATATATATGTATGTACATGAGGGAGTTCTGCCGGAGGCATTGTGATACGTGCGAATCTAACAAGAACGGTGATTTTCCAGCATTCCAATAGAGCGACGTTCAATATGATACAGTACGTCCATTAATCTCGGGAAGCTGTTGATGATAAGTCGCTTGTAAGTTTCAGTTCGTAAGCTCCCCGAGAACGACGGAAGTTACATTTCTTCCTACACACTAGTTATTAATATACTCGTTTCCCGCATAATTGCGTCTGTAATTGTATGTAAAGCAATCAAGTAAATATTTTGACAGTCCGGATTCGGTATAGCTAAAGTCGTTCAATTTTCAGTGCAATCGAGCTTGCGCCTAGATCGCACCCCACAGATCTTATCACCATCTTCATACTATCTCTTATTTAGCTGTGTAAATATATCTTCCTTGGTTTTGTATGATGTATTTGCGACTTGTCTATATATCTTTACTTTCGTTCGTTACTGGTGTCTCTCTCTTCGTACTTTTTTTTTTGTCGTTGTTGGTTCCCATTAGTTATACATCGTTTCCTTCCGCGATCAGTGTAGTAGACTATATTATCATGCTTCTATTGTACATATTGTTTCCTCTCGACTGTTAATTTTGCAGTACTGTTTACGAATTCTTGTTGAAGTTTCTTGCTCTTCGCCTTTTGTTCCGTCTTACTCTGCTTTTTGTTTTCCATTTTTCTGAGCAAAACGCCAAGGTTCTAACAAAGCATCTTCACAAACAAGAAACTTTCGCAAAACTAAGAGACTAAATAAAACGTTGAAATATGAAGTATTTCAACAGACTGGAGTTACCGTTTGCGCGCGGCCCATGATAACAGGGTTTTGCGAAGTTGCCGACTTCGATACGTGTACATACATAGTTGTGATATTCAACATTATAGTTTGGAGGTTTTTGGGGAAGTAAATGAAAAGGTGCCTTCACCATCGTAATCTCACGGGGGTGGTAAATTCTCATGAAAAGGATTTTAATGCAACAAAGATCGTTCTTTTTCTGTAACTGATAGTAACTGGCATATATTTACATTCGCAAATCTTCTTGAACAATAGCAAACCCCGTTCGATGTTACCATAAAATGTGCAACTCAGAACGTGCTTCTATTCTTAACATCCGTCGCGAAAATTATAGCGAGTGTTCGGCCATATGTATAAACTCTTCCGAATATCAAGGAAGTTAAGGAGAGTAAAACTGTCACCATTGAAGTCATATCTGAGAAATTGCACTGTTCTCCACTTTGCGACCGTTCGGGATTAGCGCGCGTCTCTGCGAAATAGATATAGTATCGCCAGAGACTGACATGACAAACTCTACATCCTTATCATCTCCTTGCCCCGATATCTTCATCCTTCAGCTGAAACTAGAATTAGCGCTGGGGGGTTTTACGAAGTAGAAACGAATCAACAATATGTAACTTTTTTCCAGCTTTTCTCTCTAAATCTTTCTCATCGCCAGATAAGAATCTCGTTGTAGTCCTCTTCCTCCCATTTCATTTGGCATGATACACGCGTGTATATAGTACATACATACTTTCAGTGGAGCCGTGTAGTTTATCCCAGTTTATCCTAGCCGCTATACTGACTCTCTCATTTGCTAGGTCCACCCGGTCTTTCAAATTTCCCTTCCCTAGTAGTTCTCTCACTTTCTGACCTTCTTATCCCCGTTACAATTCCGCTCCCCTAAGATGCCTTGTATTGTTACAGTATATCTGCTTCTTTCGTCACTTTGTAATCCTTAACAGCTAAGATAATGTTATGAAGCAATACCGCCCACCGAACCTCTCCGCGGTGATTGCACTATACATACGGTATGTCCACCACTGCAATGTTACTCATTTAAGTATTTTTTCATTCGACTCGAATCATATCACTTGACGTTATCATAAAACCAAAAAGTACTACTTGTCATTTATAAAGCTCCGTACAAAACTTGTCCAAGGTTATTATTGGATAAAAGATAGAGAGGTCTCTGTTGGTAGAGTGAGGAAGTGAAATTCTTGAGAGAGGAAGGGGTGGGAGAGAGACGGGAGAAGGGAGGAGAATGAAGAAGAAGAAGTGGTTCTGGTGGTGGTGGTGGACATTGGTCAATCTGGCTAGTAAGCAGGGTGAAATATTTTCGCTGTTGGTGTACGTCGGTCGTGAGTGAAGGTGCAGGCACGCAGATCAAAAGCTAAGATATTTGAAGTGTAGGGTTTACAAAAAAGCTTCCCTACTTCATCGTAGGAGTCTCGAGGTGATAGATTGCTAGCTTTTCACGATTTCATGGTGTGATAGATCCACTATTTCACTGTTTCACGCGGAGAGGGACGCATGAGGGACATGAGCGGCTTTTGGAATGCTAGAGACAGAATTCCGATGCGGGGTAGTCGATAGGGGTAGGGAAGATTTTGAGGGTTACTCCCTTAATTTGTGCCAGAGAGCAATCTGCCGTCGGGGAGTGTTGCATACCTCTTGCCAATGCTTTAATGCCGATCCTTCGCACTTCGCTCCACCAAATTCGAGTCGTCCGATCACCTATCAATCGTATCGGGAAAGTTAGAACCAGTAAATTCATAGCTGTGAAAAATATTATTTCGATGAAGACGCACCTCGTTTTTAGTAACGCGATCCCAATCAAGTAGCATGAATTCGAGGCTGATATCACTCAAACTATTGGCACCCCTCGGTATGTCGAAGTCAAAGGACTCATTGAAAACGGGATCAAGAGTGTCCTTCTTTACATGGGTCTTCTTTTTCGCAATGCGTTGCTGATTCTGAAGAAGATAAATTTTCACATACGGATCCGCTGTTCCCGACACGTCCATTTTCGGCAAATCGCGTGCCTTCAACACCACTACAGTCAGCCGACTGTTTGCTGGATTCCAAAAAAATGCAACTAAAAGCTCCCCCCGTCCTTGCGATTGTATCTGAAATGTTCAGCACCGAATCGATTCGATTAGTCCATGAGTGGTCCTTCTTATTGACAGAATCGGATCTCAATATACCTTAAGGCCTCTCGGACAGATTTTTCGTCGAAGAGACATGTCATAATTGTCGGCATCTTCCAATCCAGGCACGGTAGCAAGTGCACATGTTAATTCACCTATTATGCTGTCGCGTGAATACTTGTCGAAGCTCATCACTATAAAGTGCAAGGTGATATTCTGAAATCAATAGAAACAATAACAAAATTTATTTGATTTTAATATGATCTTTCATATCTATTGCGTTTACTCCTTGTTTATATAATCATCCAAAATCTTGTCCATCTTTTTCTTCGTATGAAAAGAAAAGAATGAAGGGGGTGGGGCGTACGCTAGAATTATTTATATGGCATACAGCATACCTGAAGGTGACTTCTTGATATGCCGAAAAAGGTAAATTCTTCATCATACACGGGATCCGTGGTATTTCTGACGAACCTTGTTTTAACCCGATCTTGCCTGTCAGGCAGCAATTGAAGTTTTACGTAAGGATTCTGTTGTCCTTTTGCTGGTAAGCCTTCACATTTAACGACGGTCACCTCAAGCGCATGTTTCTCTCGCACATATCTCAGTTTGAATACCAGATGGCCCAAGTTATCTTTATTCTCTTTACTCTCCGAGGCATTGCTCTTCTCACGCTCAACTTTCTCGGTATTCTCAATTTCAGCTTTATCTCGTTCATTTTCGATAGTAAGATTGATCTCTCCGGTTGGTGTTTGTACCGGGGTGCCTAAAAGTCAGACACGCGGCAATACTTTATTCTATATGCGATAGCATGGGTGAAATCCCGGTGGAATAGGATTTGTTTTATTTGTGAAAAATTACCTACCAGCGCCCTGTGGAGTCCTTGGTTGAGAGACCGAATTTGAAGAATGTGATCCAGTGGGACTGGGTGTTTGACCGCCGGATCCGGGTGGACTCTTCGCCGGCCCGGTAGGACTGGGACTCTTCTTCAAGTAATGGCCAGTGCTACCAGGACTTTTGACCGCCGTCGGTTTTCTGTGGGGCGGTCTGAATGCCAAGGATTTCTCGGAATTAAGCTTGGTGTGCTCGCGACGTCGGCGACAAAGCCACCAGGTCATCGCGGCGGCGCACACCAGGAACGCACCACCGATGCATAGCGCGGCTACCGTCGCCGTTGACACTGTAATCAGAGACACAGCAGATACTTGCATTAAACACCACCTGCACTTGTTTAAGCCACCTTTCTTCTTCATGTTAAGGTCGGAGCGCGATGCCTACCCTTTCATTCTCACCGTTCAAACCTCTCTGATAGTCCAATATACATACGCAGAACGCACAAAGGCACTTATATTATTGTTATTAACGAATTACCCACAATGATCGTCTTAGTAGGCTCACTCGCGTTTTTAAGTGGGATTAGCACCATTGGACACAATTTGAGCATCATTCCCTCTCTTAAGGATGCACTATAGACGACTAGACGAATACACTTGGACAATTGCACAACTAGAGACGTTCGTAACACTTGTTCCGTATTTACAATAGCACTCTAAGGTGACATCGATTAAGAAGCAATAAACGTCAAATCGATTCATTACAAAGAATAGGGAAAACAGAATAATGAGTAAGGGTGTGTTAGGAATATTGAAATTTGAAGAAAAGTAGTAACGAGACTATATTCTAGAAGGTGAACGTCACTGGTAACAGCTGTCCATAAGTTGCTAATCGTTGCAGATTTTGAAACATCATGACATCCTACATTTCCTATCATATTTTTAAGTTTCCAAAGCTGGGAGCACTTGACGGAGGGAAAGAATTTC
The DNA here is from genome assembly GCA_964023945.1 of Ectemnius cavifrons. NCBI lineage: Eukaryota > Metazoa > Arthropoda > Insecta > Hymenoptera > Crabronidae > Ectemnius > Ectemnius cavifrons. The sequence goes on from OZ030375.1 coordinate 5,404,346, forward strand.
GGTGTCAGGAAGAAATAATATAATAGAATATTTGGCAGCATGGGCTAACAGAAGGATGTTATGAATAATTACAGGATATATTTGTTAATAAAGGCAGTTGAGTTGCCGAAGGCGAGGCAAGGCGAGGCAAACGATGAGGTGTAATCTGCGTAGCGCAAGGTGGAGAAAGATAAGATGATGAAGGCTACTCACCGGAATCAACGGGACGAATTACAGGTCCGTCTTCCGTCGCTCCTCCGAGCATGTTCGGCTCCGTTCCAGCCCTGTTAAGGACTTCTTTATCCTTGATATGAGTCTCTCAATCACGATGTATTGAGGGAATATTTACGGCCTTTACGGCTACGGTGTACGGACCGTCCGTCCTCCGCGAGAGCGAGCATCGGACACGAAATGTGCGATCAATAGTAACATTCGGGGCTTGCGCTCTGAAAACACCGGCTATGGAGAAAGAAGGCGAACGGGTACATCGACCACGTCGAGTACTCCGATCTCACTGACATTCCGTCAGCTGGAAATACCAGGAATATATGAACCCTGAGTTCTACGTATAGGCCCCAATAATCAGCGTGGGTATTAGTATCGTCATCCCTAGGGTGAAAGTAAATAAAGTCATATTTTTCTAAAAGTAAAATATACTTTATTCCAATAGTCGAAAATCCAGATCTATATTGTATATACTCTCGTAAACGAGTTCAATGAACGATGATGTTTGTAATTTATTAATCTTATTGTCCATATCTATGTAACTTAGGGCAAGGACGTGTCTTTATCTAGTATCTACCACACAGATGACGTAGATTCTACGTGATCTGCATGCGTATCTATATCTATCTAGGTTTGTATGTATACATACTATATATGTTGTAGATTGCGTATTACAATAAACTTGTTTATGATTACGAAAGATGAGACGTCATAATTTCAGTAGCAATTAACTGCATGCAGTGCAGAATGTATATTATTTACTATTTCAAAGTATAATGTAAGTTGACGGATTACACCAAGCAAATTCGAATGAATTCGTCAGAGGGTTTTTTTTATTTAGCAGAGTTTTCAAGAGTCGCGCCATCTTTCAGGCAAGGCACTCTTGTTCTTGTTATCTACAAAATACACTTGCAGCGGCGAGTGGTGAGTGGCGGCTGGTGGCGGCAGTGGCCTGCCTGACCTAACCAGGATTGACCAGGATTAAAAGCGTCAACGGCGAACGGGTGGCTGGTGTTGACCAGCGTTGACCAGCACACCGCCAATATCTATTTGTTGGTACTTATCTATTTCCTAGACGTTTTAAGCTATCTCACGCACGTATTGTACATACGTATGCAAGTATATTTGTTGTATATATTAGCTGATTCAAATAATTCTGCAAGTAATCTAGCCTGATCTAGTCATCCTGAGGATGTTGTGTCTTGAGAGTGGATCGTAAGTCAATTGGTGTCGTGTTCGAGTGGTTCGCGTTGAGTCAAAGTGATTCTTTCGGCACAGAAACTTGCATGAAAGTCACAGTGGCAATTGAAAGATCTGATTGCTCGACGGAAAGATTACTCGGTGACCTTGAAAGTAGCTCTAGCACGGCCACTGGCACGGCCGACTATTTCGAATACGCGATGTGTCAGAAGTTGTTTCTTTAATATTACGGGATTCGTGGTGTCAGGCTCAAAAAGTCTTAATCAGTCCTCGCTAAAGACAGGAGGATTAGCCTTGGCTTTTTCTGTAACAGGTCGCTTTTCTCTTGCTCGTCTGCGTATGTACAATTCTATCACTGAAAGAAAAATATGAACGATTACGATCGATTTGTCCGATAGTGTCCTATCGTGAGGTTAGTGTTTTCGTTTTCTGCAATCTGTGTGATGTGTGGTGACCGACTGTTGACGTTGTGTTGCTTCGCGCTGCACTTTCGTAGCGCTTTATTTTTATGCGGGACTGCTTTCGTGCTTTGAACAATATTGTCGTGCTATGACCGCGTGCAAGATCTGCCAGGGCTTTTTCGGTATATAACATATCTTGACATATTTGAACAAGGTGTATATTCACTCATATTGCTGCATCCTTGGATTTCATGTACATACAAGTCTCGGTTACCATTAAGAACCAAGCCAGTCTCTAAACTTGATGTCGTCGGTACCAACGGGTTTCGATAAAACTTTCCTCATAATTTTATCGTAAATATCAAGCTGGATCGTTTTTTTTCGGTCAACTTACTGTGATGTTTGAACTATTCGAGTAGACGACATATGTGGCTGACGAGAAAAGCACGTATGTTTCATGTACTTTTTTTAGCAAGAGAATACTTGTGGTATGAATGATTTTTCTTAAAAGCAACAGATGTATGACAATTTAACTGAAAGCTCTGGGGAAAAAGAGGGGAGGGGGTTAGGATGGAAAACTTTCAATAACTCAAGTTATTTTTCTTGCTAATTCTAGATCACTGTGTATATTGTGTTACTGCTAGAGAGTACACTATTCCTCCTTGATATTAGGCTTGACGTGACTCAATAAAACCTGAAGATGAGTCGTGCTCGTTTGTGTTTGATAAGCGCTGGACGCCTCGCATCTACCAGCAATGTGATATACCATGGTAAATAATTTGTTTCTTTTTGCTTTGAAGTATTGATTAATATTTACATAGAAAGATTTATGTTATTGGACAATTTTTCAGTACCCAAAGTAACTAGATTGGTGATTGCAAGAACCTTATCAACTAGTGGAAGTTTAGCGAAAGCACCCACGGATACGACTCACCCTGGTAAAGATCATAGTGGAGGACCCAGCAATAGTTCATCCGGGTCTGGCGGTGGAAAAAAACATACTCTTACTTGTCCGAAGTGTGGAGATCCTTGTACCCATGTCGAAACATTCGTCTGTCAGTATTAATTTTTCTTACATCTTTCATCATTCTCAATCTTTATCACAAATGTTTCTTTTTTACTTATAGCATCGACACGGTTTGTGAAATGTGAAAAATGCCACCACTTCTTTGTGGTTTTATCAGAAGTAGATTCAAAGAAATCTCTGAAAGAGGCTCTCCGCACGGAAGAGAGTAAGCAAGGTTTTTATAGGAAACCACCACCACCTCCAAAAAAGGTATAGATGATAGCAAATGTCCAATTATTAAAGAGAGAATGGAAGAATAATGAAAGAAAATACTTTTTTAGATTTATGAATATTTGAACAAGCATGTTGTGGGGCAGGAGTATGCCAAGAAAGTCCTCAGTGTAGCAGTGTACAACCATTATAAGAGGATCTACAATAATTTACCAGTGCAGGGTTCTAGCCATGGCAGCAGTAACACTACTGGTACACAAGATTCAAATCAACAGTACAATCACAGAGGTTTTAAGCCATGTAAATAAGTTTTTGCAATTACGTCGTGCTCGTTTAACTCGACACTTTGAATTTCTATTTGGCGAAAAACGTCCAATCACTTCACCAGATGAAATGTGCATGATGTCGTGCTGAACGTGAATGAAATTGAATGCACTGTTTGCAACCATCTTAGCGAAGAGCACGACGTGTCAATTCAGGCTCTAATTTGGCAATACAATCCCTTTCAGATTTGCTTCATATCTCAGGTGTTGGTAATTCTATGGGTGGATTTCAACATGGTTCGTCTGGAAATGAGCAGAAGGGATCTGGAAGTCAGGCAGGTTCTGGCTCCGATATTTTAGACAGTAAACATCATCAATTAAAGCTTGAGAAGAGCAATATTTTACTGCTCGGTCCAACGGGATCTGGAAAGACGCTATTAGCGCAGACAATCGCGCAATGTTTGGATGTACCGTTTGCTATGTGTGATTGTACTACATTGACACAAGCAGGATACGTTGGCGAGGACATAGAAAGTGTCATCGCAAAATTGCTTCAAGATGCGAATTACGTGATAGACAAAGCGCAAATGGGTATCGTCTTCTTAGACGAGGTTGATAAGATTGGAACTGTACCTGGTATACATCAACTTCGCGATGTGGGTGGCGAAGGTGTTCAGCAAGGCATGTTAAAGATGTTGGAAGGTACAATCGTAAATGTTCCCGAGAAAAACAGTTCTCGCAAGCTACGTGGTGAAACGTTACAAGTGGACACAAGTAACATCCTGTTCGTTGCGTCGGGAGCATATAATGGACTAGATAGGCTAATTTCTCGGCGGAAAACTGAAAAGTACCTGGGGTTCGGTGCAACATATGCCCAAGAAAGTCAAGGAAGAAGAGCGGCCAGTCAAGCAGATGTAGCAAACATGTCACCTTCCACTATGTCCGATAATAAGGAGAAGGATCACCTATTAACGCAAGTCGAGGCACGGGATCTCATTGACTTTGGTATGATACCCGAATTTGTTGGTAGATTCCCAGTTCTTGTACCGTTCCATACTCTCGACCAGGATATGTTAGTTAGAATCTTAACTGAGCCAAAGAATGCTATGGTGCCGCAATATCAAATGCTCTTCTCAATGGACAAGGTATATTCATAATTTTGTTTGCGTCTCCACTTGTTTAGATTCATTACGGGATTGAACTATGTTTCAGGTTGAATTGACATTCACCTCAGATGCTCTAAAAGCAATAGCAAGTTTGGCGATGGAAAAGAAAACCGGTGCAAGAGGCTTACGCGCTATAATGGAGTCGCTGTTACTCGAACCAATGTTCGAGGTACCAGGAAGCGATACGATGTCAGTTCATGTGACCGAAGCTTGTGTGCGTGGTAATGAAAATCCTCAATACGTTAAACGTGGCGATGTAAGTGAAGAGGAAGTGCAACGTGCGCAGCAAGTACAAAATTAGCGAACACTTTTTCCAAGACATAAACTGGTTGGATTCTATTTTTCCCTCTTACGTTCGCGAGTCTCTAGCTCGCGTCTTTTGGCGATAATGAAATTCATTTTATAAACCATTACTTCAATGTATCGTTGCTCTTGCAAGCACGGCAGTTCATGAACTGTATTGTCGAAAGTGGCAGATAATCAGAGAAATACAAAATGGGTATCTTTTCTAAAGCAAAAGACAAACCGGCAATATCAGTGCTAACGTATTCTTCTGATGTCAATACCAGTTAGATCGTCGTCACAACGAGTTCGTACTCTTCAGGAATTTTATACGTTGGATCAACTTCATTGTCGGTCTAGCAAATATCTGACATAAATTAATCATCTCTTTGTCTCTCATTTTCTCATGCACTGAAAATTAAACTGCACTCCAATATAAATGATGTCCTTGCATTAGAAATTTCTGGAACGATTGCTTTAGTCGGAACTGCGACATGTACACAAAAAGTGTGTAATCTCAACGAAATTTCACAGTTAACACAAAGTTTGTGGTAGTACCATTGCGTATCGAAGATTAAAACCCGAATAAAGAGTACGATATTTTTGTGTTAATATATAAATATATATACATATAGGCAAATAAAGAATTTTTGTAATATATTGTACATAATGATATATTAGCATCGCGGACAAGGAAAGCGATCAATATTACAATGTTTTCAGAACACTGAGCTACAGTGTTTTTATGGCAAATTCATTGTCATTGTATTCTGTATAATTTACTCAGTTATACTTGATTTTATCTATATAGCAATGGAAGATCGGAATAGTATATTTTATTTATCAGCGTATGTACGCAGGTGCGAAAGGCTGCGTGAATCGAAACATTAATACTATAGGCTGTTGGTCATGCAATGCTGCCGTACTTTGGGAATATATATGATTGATTTTATCGGATTAAACACATTCTTGTACTTCTAATAAATGGAGAACATACCTTATATAACGAATAATATTTATTACATTGCAACGTAATTTCATAGTTCTACTAATGCTTAATCGTATTCGATCGCAACAACTCATCTTAGAAATCCTGCCCAGCCATGTTGAGGTAAAAATGCTTGACTAGTTATGTTAATCGCGTTTTACGATATGACAACTGTGATTCTTCCGCAATTTTGTCACTCAACCATGACATTGGATAAGGCCGGAGCCGATATGAATTATTGATAGCATTTTTAATATCAGTGTTCAACCCCTATATGAAATAATCAAGATTTTAGCCAGTTAAGTAAATTGCCAAGCGCCTTTCGTTCGACTGCTCATCACTGAAGTACAGTACTTTTAATCCGATCACCAACCATCCTCGAGAAACTGGTGTTTGCTATACGCACAAGCCATGGTTTTGCAGTTGCGTTCAGAAATTTGTTTCATTTAAATCATGAAAATATTTGATCTGCCTTCCATTCTGTGTTTCCTTGCATATTCAGAATTCTACTACATACTACTTGGCGGTTCTGGAATTTCTTTTTGGTAATGGTCTCAGGACGTTACCTAATTTGGTTAAGAGCCATTTTGTAGTCCGTAAGACCATAAAATGTACCGCGTATTGTAAAACAAGACCACCAAATCCTTTATAGAGACCAAGTGGTCCTTCAGTGGAAATGATCGTTCTACAACAATCAACTACTCCACTGTATCCTGTTAATAAAGGAGTGACACTACGGCCGTTATCCAAATTGTCGATAATGGTGCGAGTCCCTTGCAAATGTAGACGGTTTATGATTGTTTCCATTGGGTATAGTATTACATCTGCTATGCATACTGATATCACAATCGACTTGAGTTCTATATCCTGTGCGACTGCTTCAGGTACGACGTCGCGTGTGTATGCACCCTTCAATGATCATAATAAATAATTAGGTTTTATTCTTTCATATATTCAGCGCGATTCATTCTTTGATACACTTACTCTTTTTCCCTGAGCATGTTTGTGCTTGATCATCATAATACGATTTGATATTCCTTTTACAACGAAGACCAATAGGTACTTCGATATCTCGTAAGCTATAGTGGGAGGTAGAAGATAATACATTGGTATCAGTCTACCTTTATTGCTTACTTCTACAAGTCGTAGTGCTCCATCACAGAAAACATCCAGAATCCCTGTTCCCTCGGATACAATATCTGACTGCACTGTCTCAACTAGAGATGCAGAATAAAACGGGGCCATCAAACCTGCCGCAACACTGATGGATTCAGAATTAGAGTGTATGACTCATTGAATCTTACAAGAGATTAATTACACTATGTCTGTACTTGTTCTTTACCATTTGAGCATAATATGTTGCCAGAATGATCTTAGTGTGCAATTTGATGGGATCTTCCTAGATAATTGATTTAAAAGAGTCGGTGATCTAAATTCCTGATCAGATATATAATCGAGGCATGTTTAAATGATCGGCTTACTTTGGCCATGGAGTAAACTTAGAAAGCAGATCTTCGATAGCTAGCGTCATGCCTCTGACAAGAAGTAGTGATCCCACTCCCTTCCATAGTATGCTTAATCCCTGAGTCCGATGTAACTTTATAATCACAGGCACTAGGGTAATTGGAATTATGTGGTATTTCGTAGCACTTGGATTTACTTGACATTGCCGTCTAAGGACAATGAATGGGTGTACCAATAGATTTTTTGTGATCAACGTTGCCAAAGTGCATCCTGCTACTATGTACATCTGCTCGCAATGCTCTAGAAAGTACATAGTCCTTGAAGTAAGTTTAACTACACAGGAGAAGATGTAATGGACATACCATCATCACGCGGTGGACTATCTTCTGCTAATGGATGCACGTTAGGCACATCTAAAGGGCGAATAACCTCATTGCGATTATAAGCATTCGTCGTGTATCTCCAGAGATCTTCATCCCCGTATTGTCGTCGGTCAGTCTCAGACCGGCCACGATAAACATGGTGGTTATCCCATCCTGCCATTCTGCGTTAAGGATACCTTCACCCAAACAGTCCTATCCAACAATCGACTCGGTTATTACTATTGTTGCGGCTCGATCGAATCCTAATTTCTTTAATAACAGCTGGGGTGACCAGATATATTGTCACTGTCACTGTATGTATGTATACGTGTTATATACTGCTATTGGACCTATAGCGTCACTAGCAAGGTGGCAAAGCTCTTCATAACACCCAGTCTACAATCCGGCACCGCCAGTCTTTTTCTGAGATTTATTACATCCTTGTTTACACAGTAGCCCTAGCTCTGCGGCCGAACTTGCTGTATAATCTTCAAGAGCACGTACGTAGAAGTTTTTATACCAGAACGAAATATGTTATTACATATAGAATACGTAACCCTTTAAATGACCGCAGTTGAATACCTATATGATCTATATGCGGGTTAGAATGGTTGAAATCAGTTGGAATAACACAGTGGGAAGTTGGTGGGAGTATGCGCGTGTTCTCACTCATCTCACCAGATCTCACCACTTGACCATTCAATTCTTCAGAATTTATTACAGACTGAACTGGAGTGGATATTCGTTCGTGTATAAGATATAGCACATCTAATTGTCGCTTTCTTTTTAATCACTTTTATTTTCCTCAAGTTGATACAGAACATTGACAGTATTACGATATAGTAATACTTATAGCTACTATATATATATAGCAATACATGTGCGGTAGCAATCCCAATTCAATACTACGAATAATTGTATTGGGGACATTAGGGTTTAATAAAACGTCACATCGATCGGAACCCGGATTATTCAACAGTTTTAGCAAAATATTAATGAAACTTTACGGTGGGATATGGTAAAGATTCTTGTATTTTTAATCTAATAAGTTAGCTTTGTAGAAAGTTTGCGCGGCTATTCTCAGCATTGTTCTGCATTTGTATTATATTATTGTACTCTCCACTTTTGCTCAACCCGGAATCAACACATTATCCTTCATAATAGTTAAATTACAAAGTAACATATTTTTTGTATCATCCAAGTGTAAAGTCCAAAAGTGTTGCTGTCGACTTTGCTTCAAGTGACGAGTGTTTCTTTGGACTGAATGCGAGTGCCTTTTCGATGCATCTGTGAACGAGTGTGTTGGCAGTTTGACGCATTCCGGGTATCCTTAGGATGTAATAGAAAAAGAATCTAAAAATTTCAAAGATACGTATAGTGTATGGGAATAGAAAGAAATATCAGAAGAATGTAGTATGTGGATTGAACTTGGGGTTGTCTTACTTCACAAAGGCAACTCTGATTCGGATGAAATAGTCGAGAGAAGCAAGTAATCGTGGCGTCGGTATTTTCAATATATCTGTCACATATAAAATGACAGTTTCAAAACTCGGGAAAGGAGCAAAATAGTGAACGCCGCGCACCATGCAGCGACTCATGTGTTCCCATTCAGCATGCGCAGTACGGAAGTTCGGTATGATCACCAGCTCGATCACATCCTTTGATCGTTGTTTTATCTCACTGAAGCTACCACGACAGAAGTTATAACTGCGCAAGATCAATCGATTTCATTAGAATATATATAGATCAGAGCAGTCAAGATATCTTGCAGGAGATGGGAGAATGACGATAACGATCATTCAAGGGACCACTTACTCATCTTCGATTCCTAGAAGGTAGCCAATACTTCTCCAAACGTGGCAAAAGGCTTCCAAGTCTGCTTCGTCTGCATTATGGATGCCAAAGGCCTCTGGATATATAATAATGAGAGCAACAAATGCAAATTGAGTAAGAGACATCTCCGCTTGATTAATACCAATTGATCTGTATTTCAGTTCTGTGGTAATGTTATACAAATTGGAGTTCACCGGACAGGCAGCTTTGGCGTCTTCCACAAAGACATCACAAATCGAGGACCAAGGATCAGATATTGTGGAATCTGCCTCTATCTTTTCCCGACTACTATTACGTAACCGATTTCTTACACATTCATGATAACCACGAACAATTGCTATATCCTTATAGGCAGCAGAGCCCTTTTCCCAAGGGTCTTCAGTGTACCAATTCCGTTCGCGGATCAGAGTAGACAGATACCTTTCCAAAAATGTCTTATTAGTCTCAAACGAAACTGAGCGTTACTTTTTATTTATCCACTGATTTACAGGAAATAGTACTTATATAATAGCAGTTTGGATAAAAGAACTGGTGAACAATGTGTTAGGTGATTCCAAGCAGGTATAGTTATCATGCACGTAGATGTACCTTTTAAAGGCGCTATAGGGTGTACTACTACGCCCAGCAATGATTAGAGGTTTCAAAATCTCCTTATCCGGAAAACTTATACACAGAGAGACCACATTTGCACAACATATGCTAAAAAAGTTGTCCATTGCGAACTTTTGGCCCCGTCGAAATAAATCGAGATCCAACCATTCCGGCTTCTCAGTTGCAGATCTCCCACAATCACCAGGACGCGCAAGAGCTGGCATCAAATAGGCCAGTGACTTTGTTAATTTGTTTATTTTATAGCCCGTGTTCATCGCCCATTGTTTTAACTGTTCGAAGCTCCAGTCTTCGAAGCCTTCTGGCATCCCTGTGTAGTCTGTTTTCAATATTTTTATAAGTTCAGTCCTACACCTCTCCTCATCCTTATCCTTCGTATTATTATTTTTTCCTTCTTTTTCTCCTTTACAGGATTCCAATGGGTTCTTCGTTTCTTTGTTTTCATTTTGCGTCGGATAAGGCCAATTATCGCCACTTTCCTTATCACTTTCTCCAACATTTTTGCGGAATAGATCTTGATCAGCACTACTTATTGTTCGGCCGTTTCGATGATATACTGTGATTTTTTGCACCTTTTGAACTCCGGCGTCCATATCTGGCAGACTGAAAGTTTGATATGCAATTGCTACTTAAATAGCGGTCTTCTTAAAGGAGTGACAGGTGCGGGGAAACAAGCTCCGGGGGTTGGAAGCTCGGCTACATGACTTATAATAGCGGCTACTAATGTACTTGTACTACTTCGTGCGAAGTTCTACCGGGTCCCCTGATAAGTAAAACCGACAGGCCTATTATACATATACTTTATCAGACACACAACTACTAGCTTAGTAGGCTCGTCAGCTTCACATTTACAATGAAAAGTGCATTGTCAAAGAGTAACTTGGTGCATTCTTATGTTAATCGGTTAAAATCTAACAATGTTTGACTTTATTTTAGAAGTATATTTTTACGGCATCTATGTTACGGGAGAGGATACAGCTTCCAATGAGATTTTACTGCAGTCAGAAGTGCCTTTTGACGCAGCTGAACGGATCGATATTGCAGGATAATAGTCTAGCTAATTGTAGCTATTAGCCATAAGCCGCAATAGGTAATAATTACAATTTTTGTCCGAGTCTGTAAGAAGCTTATAAATAGTACAATTTACTACCACCTCACGCGTGCTAGGCTAAAGGCAAAAAGTCAACCTATTCCGTCACTACGGAACTGGTTGCAATTATAGCTGCAGTAAAATACAAGGTTCTTCCGATTGTATCGTTACTGTATTGAGCATGCAAAATGTTACGACAACTCAATATATAGCCCCGAGTTAAAAATACTTGGTAATGCAAAATAGTGCACTTCTAGCGAGGTTTATTATAACTCATCAATTGATCTCTAAGATCTTCCCCCGTGAATTTTCAACGAACAAAATCATTACGTCTGAAACAATTATATCAATGAGGGCCTTTTTCACTGATCTACGTGAAACAACGTATTTCTATCTCAATGGAATCTTTTGGATTGAACTAACTCAGCAGTCGGCTCGCGCTCGGTACTTGGCAGTTCATAGGAAAAAAAAGATACCTTTAAAAAATATGAATCGTCTTAAAACGTGGGCAACACTAAAATGCGCGAAAAAGTACACAGTAATTAATCTATCAAAAGAAGATCGTTTAACGAGTAATGCACTCTCTCGTTTCGAAGCAGAACGATATCACTACAAGTACACTACACTAAATTTGAAAGTCGCAGAGCTGCATCTCCGGATTGCATGACACTCTTTAAGAAGGTCACGTCCATTGTTATCGGGACTTTTTATACATAGATTGATCTAGATTTTCCAAGGAAGTAAACATTTGGATTTGATATTTCGTGCAAATTTGAAGGAAGCTTTGAAAGATGGCCTGGGATGTTGCACTCTAAGTTGCTAGTTTGTATCAGCATAAATGAGAGATTCATAAATATGGGTGCGTCTGCCTGTCAATATCTTCTTCGTGTGCCGGCTGATTAGTCAAGTCTATTAAATAGTGAAACGAAATTGATACATTGCATCTTTCAGCAAGTAATAAACCGCAGCGAGGAACAAAAATGATAGCCAGTGTAGTAGTTGAATAAGGAGTGCGAGAGATAGAGTCATGAAACAAATATTATTCGGCACTTACGTTGATTGAAAGGTATCACTGTCACCCCGGTGTTGCATATTCTTTGACACAGCAAAACGAGCGATAATGATAAATACTTCAAGGAATGGATATGCAGTTGGGTAGTCTCTAAATGTAGAAGAGTCTACCAAGTCTGGATTGGTAGGAAGCTACTGCTGGAACTGACGGCGGACTGGAATCGAGCACGCACTTATTTGCAAAAGTAATGTATGAAACGATGCAACTTAGAGGATAGCACACGTATACTATCTATTGAGACTAGAACAACAACTTGGTGTGTGCGTGTATGCTAATTTGGCAGCACTCTTCGTGTGTTGTAATCGCACACGTAGTTAACTTATTCCTCTTATATGTTCCTCCTATTTTTCCACTTGCTTCCTCACGCAAGTATATATGTATTCTGTATGGATGATGAATCGCACTATGACACAATCTTAAGCACATTTTACTTGTAACTTGTTCTTTTTATATTCAATAAAACAGTGTGGCCAGCATACTACTGCATTCTCTGTTCTCTGGGACAAATGGAAATATAGAACTGCACATCTGTAAGAATTGCAGAGAGAGTGCGCTTGGATCTTAATCGAGATCGGGGTAAATTTGGCAGCGCGAACCTGTCGGAAACAGTTCCTCAAATTGACTCGTACCTTCCTTGCCTTCCGATGTTCACGAGTCCGTGAACCAGTGCACGAATCAATATTCTTCATATTGTCTCTCTCGGTGTGGCAACATATCCGTCGCCTGCAATCAATTTTTTGTCTTCTGTTGACGTATCCATTGTATGTACAGTACTTCTATTAGAAGAAGCTCATACACGTTCCAAGTGTGTCTAGAAAACGCAGTAAACGTTTAGCATTGAAAAGCATGGAAGCAACCAGATCGATTCCTATTTCCTTTAACCTTTAGATGGCCGGCATGACCAACTATATGGCCTATATGTATAAGAATATAACTCAAAGAAGTCTGTCTACCCTTACGTTTGAAGTACCTCACAACAATGTTAAAAGACGAGCTCGCGTAGCAAGCATATGAATAACAATACTAGAATAATGTAATAATAATTATTCGTAAAGTAGTTTATAGGTCCGGTATTTGTCATCAAAATCGAGGCATTTTAGCTATATTTTTATGCAAATATCTCTATAAAATATGATTGAACGACCGAATTTTTCCAGGACGACAATAATGACCTTGTAGGATCCTGGTGGTAGTGAAAATTTCGACCGCTTGAAATTCGAAATGTGCAGTATTCCTACAAATTTTTTATAACTTTGGTAGATAATTCTTGATTTTATTGATTTAGAAGTTTACATAGAAATGGTTCAGAAATAGACTGACTGAATAAATAGAGCAGTGGGTGAAAATGCGATACGATAACAATAACATTTATTATATTATAAGGTAACGACACCTTACAGATATTTGCGCCCGGGTTACCAATCACCGTAACCCTCTAATCAAGAATACAATCGGTACCATTGGCGCGGTTTGGAATAGTCTATATTTTAAATTTATTTGAAATTTATTTCATATTCATTACAAATTTGTACTACTGTTAGAGCCTGGCATGGCTATTATATAGGCCATAGAATAATTTGATCGTCTAAACATTATATTCGATATAGATGTGCATAAATATAAATATATTGTCACTGTTACCTTATGTTGTATATGTGTTCTATACTACTATTACATATATAGCGTCATTAGCATGGTGCCAAAGTTCTTCATAACACGTAGTGTACAAGGTGATTCACTTGCCTTTGAATCACCAATGATGAATAAAAGGCCGTTGAAAATGATATAATTATACGGTGTTGAGGAATTTTAATATAAAGGAGTATTTACCGAGTCTTTTCCACGCACTGACATTTATTTATAATATCAAATTGTACCAATAATGGAAATAATTGGAACTCGAGTGTGAAAGGGATGATTAAAAGGCAAGTGACTCACTCTGTACAATCCAGCACCCCAAGTCTTTTCCTGAGACTTATTAGATCCTTGTTCACACAGTAGCCCTAGCTCTGCGCCCCAACTTGCTGTATAATCTTTAAGAGCACCTATGAAGGAATTTTTATACCAGGACGTAACCCTTTAAGTGACTGCACTTGAATTCCTATATGATCTATATGCGGGTTGGAATGTTTCAAATCAGTTAGAATAACGCACTGGGAAGTCGGTGGGGATACGTACGTGTCTCTCACTCATCTCACTAGATCTCACCACTTGCTTGCAGTCGGAAAGCTTGGAGTATTTAATTCTTTAAAATTTATTACAGGCTTAACTGGACTAAACACTTGTGACAGTCGTCGAGCAAATCTAATTATCGCTTTCTTTTTAATTGTTTATTTCCCTCAAGATCTGATTTGATACAGAACATTGACAGTATTACTGTATAAATAGTAATACTCGTGCGACATTGAGGTTTAATAAAAAGACAAATCAACCGGAATATGAATTATTCCAAATATTGAATAAAATATTAATGAAACTTAATTTATGCTGGGATACAGTAAAGATTCTGGTATTTTTAATGTAACAGCTTAGCTTTGTAGAGAGTGTGCGGGACTATTCTCAGCATTGTTCTGCATTTGTATTATAGTATTGTAGTTTCCGCTTTTACCCAACCCGTAATCAATACATTACCTTTAATAATAGTTCAATTACAAAGTAACATGTTTTTTGTATCATCGAAGTGTAAAGTTCAACAGTTTTTCTGTTGACTTTTGTTCAAGTGACGAGAGTTCCTTTGGACTGAATGCCAGAGCCTTGTCGACGTATTTGTGCAGGATTTTATTGAGGATTTGACGCATTCCGGGTATCCTTAGGATGTAATAGAAAAAGAATCTAAACATTTCAAAGATACGTATAGTATGGAAATAGAAAGAGATAGCAGAAGAATGTAAAATGCGGATGGAACTGAGGAGTTGTCTTACTTCATAAAGGCAAGTCTGATTCGAACGGTATAGTCGAGAGAAGCAAGTAATCGTGGCATCGGTATTTTCAGTAAATCAGTCATAAATAAAATGACAGTCTCATAACTCGGGAAAAAAGCAAGATAGTGAAATCCGTCCACTAAGCATCGCGTCATGTGTTCCCATTCAGCATTCGCAGTACGGAAGTTCGGTATGATCACCAGCTCGATCACATCCTTTGATCGCTCTTTTATCTCCGTCAAGCTACCACGACAGAAGTTATAACTGCGCAAGATGAATCGATTTCATTAAAATACATATATAGATCATAGCAGTCAAGATATCTTGCAGGAAAAGGGAGAATGGGGATAAAGATAATTCAAGAAACCACTCACTCATCTTCGATTCCTAGAAGGTAGCCGATACTTCTCCAAAAGTGGCAATAAGCTTCCAAGTTTGCTTCATCTGCATTATAAACACCAAAGGCTTGTGGATATGCAGTAACGAAGGCTACTATTGTAAACTGAGTAAGAGACATCTCCGCTTGATTGATACCAATTGATCTGTATTTCAGTTTTGCGGTAAGGTTATACAAATTGGAGTTCAGCGGACAGGCAGCTTTGGCGTCTTCCACAAAGGCATCACAAATCGAGGACCAAGGATCAGATATTGTGGAATCTGCCTCTATTTTTTCCCGACTACTATTACGTAACCGATTTCTTACACATTCATGATAACCACGAACAATTGCTATATCCTTATAGGCAACAGTGCCCTTTTCCCAAGGGTCTCCAGTGTACCAATTTCGTTCGCAGTTCAGAGTTCCCAGATACCTTTCCAAATATGTTTCATTAATCTCAAAGACAACTGAGCGTTACTGTATGGTGTTACTTTTTGCATAAAAGAGCTAGTGGACAATGTGTTAGGTAATTCCAAGCAGGTATACTTATCATGTAGATATACCTTTTAAACGCTCTATAGGGCGTATCACTACGCCCAGTTGTAATTAAAGTTTTTAAAATTTCCTTATCCGCAAAAGCAATACACAGAGCGAACACATTTGCACAAGTGATGCTGAAAAAGTTGTCCATTGCGAATTTTTGGCCCCGGCGAAATAAATCGAGATCGAACCATTCCGGCTTCTCAGTTGCAGATCTTCCACAATCACCAGGACGCGCAAGAGCTGGCACCAAATAGGCCAGTGACTTTGTTAATTTATTTATTTTATAGCCCGTGTTCATTGCCCATTCTTTCAATTGTTCGAAGCTCCAATCTTCGAAGCCTTCTGGCATGCCTGTGTAGCCCGCTTTCAATACTTTTATAAATTCAGTCCTACACCACTCCTCATTCTTTACCATCATATTATTATTTTTCCCTTCTTTTTCTCCTTCACTGGATTGCAATGGATTTTTCATTTCTTTCTTTTCATTTTGCGTTGGATAAGGCCAATATTCGCCACTTTCCTTATTATTTTCTCCAACATTTTTGCGGAATAGATCTTGACCGGTATTACTTATTGTTCGGCCGTTTTCATGATATACTGACATTTTTTGCATCTTTTGAACTCTGCCGTCCATATCTGACAGACTGAAAGTTTCATATGCAATTCCTATTTAAATAGTGGTATTTGTAAAGGATGAACAGGTGGGGGGAACAAGCTTCAGGGGTGGGAAATCCACTGGTTCAAGCTCAGCTAGAGGATTTATAATAGTGGCTTCTAATGTATTACTACTTCGTACAAAGTTCTACCGAGTCCCCTGATAAGTAAAACCTGTCAGGCATATTGTACACTTGATCGGACACCCAACTATTAGTTTAATAAGCTAGTCAGCCTCGCATTTACAATTAAAAGTGAAATCTTAAAGAGTAACTTGGTGTTTTCTTATGTTAATCGGTTAAAATCTGAGAATGTTTGACTTTATTTTAGAAGTATACTTTGATGACATCTATGTTGCGGGAGAGGATGCAGCTTCCAATGCTTCCAATTATCGAAATATTTTTTACAAGCGATTATTGTCGGCGATCACACTGTCTGTCAATCAGACTCTTTCACTGATCAACGTGTAACTACGTATTTCTAAATCAATGGAATCTTTTGGATTGAATTAATTCAGCCGTTGATACTTGCAAGAACAACTACATCGTTTATTCATGTATGCTTATTCGGCAGCACTGTACACATGTCGCAATAGCATGTGCACTTATTCATTCCTCTTATATATTATGTTTCCTCCATTTTTCTATTTGTTTCCTCAGGCATGTATGTACATATTCTACATAAATGATGAATCACATTGTTATACAAGCCTCAGGATATTTTATATGTGAATACTTCTTTTTGTATTCAATAAAGTAGTGTGATCAGTTCACTACTGCGCTCTCAATTCTCTCGCGCAAATGGAGGCGACAATGAAATATAGAACTACACATCTGTAAGAATGGCAAGCAGAGCGCGCTTGCATCTTAATCGAGATCGGGGTAAATTTGGCAACGCGAGCCTGCCGGAAACAGGTCCTCAAATTGGCTCGTACCTTCCTTGCCTTCCGATGTTCACGAGTCCGTGAACCAGTGCACGAATTAGCATTTTCATGTTGTCTTTCTCGGTAACAGCAACATACCCTTTGCCGGCTATCAACTCATAAATGATAATTACCCCAGATTTTGCTGATTTTCAAGTGAACCGTGTGTTATCTTCACCTACGAACTTCACACTTCTTCGATTGGCTCATACATATTCAAAGTGTATCTAGAAAATGCAGTAAAGATGTCCAAATCTTGCAGAATATGGAATCAACCAGAAGAGTATATAATATGTGTGTTCGTGCGTGCCTGCGTGCATGCGTGCACAGTACGCAAGTGTTTCGACAGCGTCGAAAGCAGCAGCTCCAAGTCACGAGCACCTGTCTCTCGGAACATACGTGCGTATCCATTCTCCAAGTTTCATTTTCATGATCTGCTTACTTCGCCAGAAGATCGTCGGTTGTCAGCTGCTGAAGCGCAGCTGAAGCCACCTCAGCCTCGTCCTTCATTCTCAATTCAACAACCCGAGCCGAAAGCTGAATACTGAATAATATAAAAGTAAAACCGAAGTCGTCTCGCGTCTCACTCCTTTCCAGCGCTATGATTACTACAGTACATCTACCCTTGTGCATATACTATGCGTTCATCATATTATCATATTTCCAATTTCTCTACTTACTATAGTTAGAGCCAGTCAGGAATCAGATGATCGATAGCAATCGCGACCCTTTTTCTATTCAATATCTCGTGATTAATCTATAAAATACTAATGCTAAAGGTCTTTGTGATACTCTTTGTCAAATTACGAGTGTTCTATAAAAAGTATTGCCTAGAATGTTTACACTTCACTAAGCAAATTCAATCTCACATTACAATATTGCGTGCTTTTAAGATTTATTTTGGATCGGTGATCCGTGATCCTTTGCCTTCGTATATAGATTTCGTCGTGGTGATGTCAATGTTTACATCGGAAATCAAGTGTTAAGTATTAAGTATCTATCATCCCTGCGGTAACAGGCCGTGAATGCACCTAGATTATATTACACACCACTTTTTTTCACTTGGATCAGGTATAGTAATAACGTACGTCACCCGAGCATGCTAAACTTATACATTATTCTGAAATTATAAGCAAAAAATATTCAATGCTTATAAGGAAGAGACACAAAGCGGTTGTGACTCGCTAATAACTCTGTACTATCACCACCAAGATTGTTTCAGAATATTATAGAGCTCTCAACGGTTTGAGCATCCAAACAAGAATACGACCGATGCTCTAGCGTGATAATATAGTCTGATTCCAAGTAAAATCATATTATCTTCTGATTACAATACAAATTCGTTATACTTTCTGAAATTTTATTCTGAAATTATAAGCAAAAAATATTCAATGCTTATAAGCAAGAGACTCAAAGCGATTGTGACTCGCTAATAACTCTGTACTATCACCACCAAGATTGATTCAGAATATTTTAGAGCTCTCAACGGTTTGAGCATCCAAACAAGAATATGACCGATGCTCTAGCGTGATAATATAGCCTGATTCCAAGTAGAATCATATTGTCTTCTGATTACAATACAAATTCGTTATACTTTCTGAAATTTTATTCTGAAATTATAAGCAAAAAATATTCAATGCTTATAAGCAAGAGACACAAAGCGGTTGTGACTCGCTAATAACTCTGTACTATCACCACCAAGATTGTTTCAGAATATTATAGAGCTCTCAACGGTTTGAGCATCGAAACAAGAATATGACCGATGCTCTAGTGTGATAATATAGCCTGATTCCAAGTAGAATCATATTGTCTTCTGATTACAATACAAATTCGTTATACTTAAAGATCAGGAATCATTAATACGAGAAGTTGAGTCGATGCAAGATTCTCAAAAGGCGTTGTTTCCTGGGATCGCTAATGATCGGGTTTGCAAAGCGATTTTAATCTTGATTCCTAAAAAAGAGGGAAGAGGATGACAGGGTCGCGACTCATCGCTGTGGTTCGGGTGGAAGGGTAAATGGGTAAAGTCAGTAAAGGTTGTAAGGTAGGTGGGGAGGACCACGTGAGAGAGCGCGTGTTCGAGAGTAACGGGCGCATCGGTGTCGGTGCAGGTGCAAGCAGGGCAGGGCAGAGCAGGGCAGGGTACAGCAGAGCCGGCCCGGTAGGCCAGATCAGGCCAGGCCCTTCCTCAATTCACTTTTGCCCTCCGTCCAAGTGACATCGTTCCCTTTGAGTTTCCAGCTCATCTTCTATTATTGTACTAACCAATACTATCTTGTTGGGATACAAGTATCAGGGTATCGTAAACAATCTGATTACGACTGAGTTGGAGTACGCGAAGTTCTGCTAATCATCTTAGCATACCAGGAATAAAGTAAAGTTGTGTGACAAACGTGATCTCGTCGCGTCAAGTGGACTATCAAGCTGTAACTAGATCATCCAGAGAAGATGCACCCTAGAGGAGGACTAGTCGTTGTTGCACTTTTGGCATGCACGCTTTCCGCTTTCTTGGAGGTATGTACTGTGACTGTATTATAATTCATTGTATTGTGCAACGTATTATCTTGCTGCTTATTTGTCTTTAAATTGTAATTACTCAACTATAGATAGATTAGATTATATTACAAAAATTAGACAGTAACCGAAATGTGGGTATTTACTAGTTTCAGTGCGCAAGCAGTACGCTTCGGTTTGTCAATCTATTATTATTGAGATTGGTGTATTAGAAATTCTTATGTATAATGACTATCAAGATTCTGCGGAAATAACACACTCGCGTTACTTACTCGAAGCCGGAGAGTTAAGCGACAGATTGGATAGTTTTCAAAAACTTGACTGGAAAACAATTGACAATGCAAGTTTTGCTCTATCATTATCCGACCCTTTTGACGGCTGCTATTTTTTAAAATTTTTATTATTATTAACACCTTTACTCTCTGGTAAAATAATTGATCACTCGGCAATGCAAATTAGCATCACAGAACCCTATTATAATTCTACCATGGTGTCGACTTATTTCACTTTATATTACATCAGCTACAAATTTCAATAAGATGCATTGAGATTAACAAGTAAACAAAACAAACATTCGATACTAATTTGTAATGAAATAGAAGCCAAGATAAATAAACGCGAAGATAAGAGCAGAAATAGAGCAATGAATTTTGTATTGAACACAAGCAGATCCCTTTCATAGAGTTCATTAATTAAAGCAGAGTGTGAACCAAAGATCAAATTTCCTTTTTGAAAGAAGGATTAGAATGGGTTTATTGGTTCGCTTGGAACTTTCAAGTTAGGAAGGTAAGCCGCTCGCGGCGAGCATTGCTTTCTTGCCGCGAAAAGTCATAAATCCTGGTCGGGCCGGGCCGGGCCAAGCCGGACAGGACCGAGCGGGCGCGCCAGCTGCACCCATTCCTATTCGACTCTCAATCAGCCGCCTCTGGCCAAGATCAACTTGCAAGCCGCACTTTGCCGCTGCTCTCACGATTGCCAGTAGCTTGGAGAAGACAATCTGAAAGCTTGCCAATTTACGGGAAGAGATAATAATCTAATTCACTAGCACCAGGCGGCTCTATTATCAGAAGTGCGGGTGTGCGGACTGAGCATGCTTGCGTTCGACGGTATCGAAATTCAAATATAATTAGAGCAAGTAATCGCATTTATAGTGTGAGTAGAATCGAACTTTCGTAGAACGATACACGAAGCTAGTAAAATGATGCGATGAGATATGCAACTGCGTATGTTACTAGTTTATTAACTAGTATCTTCAACTAATTATAAGATAGCACAGTGAAGAGGTGTAGGAAACACAAGGGTAGGAGGAGTACTTAGTACATACTTAGGAGCGTATTAGTCTGTTAGAGGATTTAGCTGTTCGGATGAGAGTGAGAAGTGAGAAGGGAAGCGAAGAAGCAAGAGCGATGCAATCTGACGCGGTGGCGGCGGCAGCCTTCTTGCAAGCCGCAACGAGTCGTGTCAGCGAGTTATTCGGTTCACTGGGGTATTCCGTAGTTCACAGGACTCATTAGCATGCTATGGGAACGAGAAACCGGGAGTCAGAAGTCAGGAGTTCCGCTTGTCGACAATTTTCGCAATACACACTCCTTGACTCTACCCGTTTCCGCTTTAATCTTCTTTGCCTTCACATAACTCCCAGTTCCCAGTCAAGTTCGACTTTTCTCACTTTGCTTTTACCAGCGACTCCCCTATGTAGAGTACATACATATGTATTGCTCACTCTTGTTAACGAACTCCGTGCTACACTTGTACGACCCAGTCGCGCTCTTTTTAGTACGACCCTCACACTTTTTTCCCTTCCTCTCTTTATCCAGCCCCAAGATGTTTCCTCAAGAGTCTGTTGACCCGCGTTAAAGCTGCTAGCTAAATACATGATAGAGCTTCCGCTTCGCGAAAGTCCGAAGTTTACTGTACATTGTGCGAGCGCTCTATAAGAATCTTTCTTGAAACTCCAAAGAAACGGTATGGTTACCATCTGTCTGAGGGTGAAAAAGTAACGAGAGTAAGTAAGCAAGTTATTCGGTTGAGCATAAAGGGCGGACGTGATTTTAAAGCAGCTGCGTACTCTGATAGGTATATTTAACAGAGGGACCCCTCTTTTTTCTTCTTTCACACGCAAAGACACGCATATATAATATTCTGTGATCCGAAGAAGAAGAAAAAACGTGAACTTGAAAATTGATACATATTTCTTGAGAAAAAGGACTTGGAGATGGTTAAATTTGGGATATGAAATAAGATAACTTCCTTTATCATTTTTTATGGGTGAGAGAGTGAGAATTGCATAAGGAAAGAAAGGAGTGAAAGAACGAGTAGAAAGACGATGCGGACGCGTCGAATAGTTTAAGAGGCTTGAAGGCAACGGGGAGGATGGGGGCGACGGTTGGCGGAACAATGGGGTGGTGAGCAAGGAAGATAATTATCAGGGTTCTCGAAGCAGCTGCGGTCGGGCCGGTCGGCCGCGAGCGGTTCGTTTCACCCTCGCTCGTCGCTGAGCCAGCTCGAATCGAGGAAGTGTCCGGAAGTGGAAGTGGAAATGGAAATAGAAGTTGGAGTGGCCGGGTGATGGTAACACCGCGTTGTGGCGGTTGGCTATAACAGGAATTTAAAGATACCCATACAATTTGATACACACAGAAAACAAACTGAAATGATGGGCGTGTCGAGTTCATTTTTTCCCTACTAAAGTATAAGTTATCCGGCATTGTCAGTGCGATTAAGAAAGCTGAATGGTATCCGGTTATCCTCTTTCCCAAAGAAGCTTAACGCAATCGTAGAAGTCTTTGATCCGCCAACAAAAGCATCCTCCGGATAATCTTGCTATCATTCTCCCCCAGATTTTATTATTATATATTCTACTCGGTATGAATCAAACACAGTTAAACGTAGTATTGTAACGTGTAGGCCTGGGCAACGATTTTCAATTGGATTACAAAACTGAGTCCGTGTCGGCATCGACAATAAAAACTGTACAATAGCCACTATTACTGCTTCCGTTTTGTCGACACTGACGGAAGTCCCATTCATAGCCGTGACTACGAGCGCTGTTACATCCGTCATCGACGTTACGGGTTTGCATTTTGTTTATCTCCGCGAGCAGCCTCTAATTATTACTCACATTGTATATACAACAATTGAGTTCCCCCAAGCGAAAATCAAAATCAGTTCGAAATATTTATCTTCGAATTACTTATAACTAAGCCATTCGAATTTCTCTATTTTTGAGTAGCGAGCATCTGCTCCGTCCTTCGGTCTTTCGACCCAGTATTGCAAAACCAAACTGCAAAAAGTTTGCTAGCGGCGTTGAAGCAAGCTAGCCCTTTGCAACCTGGCGATCTTTGGCGCCAACTGACAGGGTGCATCCTTACGCGCGACGACCCACCTTCTCGAATTACATGACCGATAGATAATGCGTCCAACCCCTTCACGCACACACGCACGGATATCGTCTTCTCGTCGTTGAGAAACTTGTAAGCTTCCCAAGGGAAATCGGGAAGCTAAGCTAAAGTCGGGGCTAACAAGACGCGGAGAACAAAAACTTAGGACTAAAGACATGCAGAGAAAACCAAGAGCAGAGGTCATTAAACTACGGGCGACGATATAAATATGTGTATGACTTGGTTGAAAGATTAAAGATGAAAGAAGGAAGGAATTAAGATTGAAATGTAACCAGCTTGACTGCTTAAAGAGAAAGGGTCTAAAAGAAGAAATGCAAAAGTGTTAAAAATGAGGCGTGAAAGCAAAGCGAACATTGGAACGGCTGGCAGTCAGTAGTCAAGGGCAAACGAATGGACAGGGTATTAAAGAGCGAATACAAGGGTAGATGATAGTTGAGACCGGTGTAGAGTAGCGCGTGCCGGTGAGCAGCTGTTGGCAGCTGTGTCAAAGATATGTACTGCAGCAGGCAGCAGGCAGCAGGCAAGAAAAAAGGGGGAGGAGGACTTTCAGCTTGAATCACCTCCTGTGCTTTTTGCATCGTTGCTTCAACATTTTTCACTTAGAGAAATAGACGCATAAAATTGCCTATATATGTATAGCACTTATTTACATTTACGAGCTATTACATGAATATTGTTTATGTGAATTGAGAAGGTGATAAGGAACGTAATAAGGCACGTGCGTTCTGTGCTAATTTTACGTGAACGCGGACGGCGATGTTTGTGTCATATATATCAGGCAACTTGATCGCAGTCGAGAGCAGGAGGCCAGAGAAGAAAGGCGCAAGGTGTTCCCGTAGTGAGTCAGGTGGCGGCGGTCTGGTCTCTTGGGCAGCTGTTCATCGATGCTCGAAATTATACATGTGATCAGTTTTTCATCTATACCCAGCCAGCTCCTGAAGCGTTTACAATGCTCGATCAGCCGGTCTAATGATTATGAAGCGCGGTAAATTGATGCCCTTCTGGAATTTCTTGTGTCGACCCATCAGCATGTTATCATTTGTACGACTTCATTTCTGCATAAATTACGTACTATGTAATACACAATGTTCAACTTGAATAATGAAGATAAAGTAAAAACTCGATGAAACTTTATCCATTTAAATATTCAATTATAGAGGCATTTCGATTGAAATGAAATGCAAGGGAGTTTCAAAAGTGGACAACTTGTGATAACAATGGAAAGAAATTGCATTCAATGTAAATATATTGGACAGCAAGTAAGTGTTTGAATATTTTTCGGTTCCAGATAAGCGAAGGTAGGCCACACATACGGCATCAGAGAGGCGGAAGCCACTGCAGCAGATGCCCACCTGGATGGGGAGTAACGAGTCCTTGCATTCGTGGTCGAGACAGCCAGTGCGGTGAATGTTCGCCAGGCACCTACAGTCCACATCACAGTACACAGCCCTGCTGGATCTGTTCGAGATGTGGACCCGGATTATACGAAGCCCATCCTTGCACTTCAACCACCGACACCGTCTGCGACACGTGTCATCGACCAGCTCCTGATAATTCCGATTACCAAGCTAAATGCAATAGCGGTGAAAACTTCTTCTTGGCACCGGAAGACGCGGCCAATACCGGAGAAGAAAGTATACTAGTTAATGATCCACAATCGTTGAACTCCTACGAAGAGGAGCAGCTCTTGGAAAAAGATGCAGCCGCATTTGAGAGGAGTCTTTCAACAGAAAGGCCGGAGTCGGAGTCTCGATAGATGATAGAGTTGTAAATATGTGTAAGAGGTTGATATTGAAGAGCAAATCGCTTCCAAGTATACATATTGTACACAGAATGGAAAGGATGGAAGGGGAAAGGAAAAGGGGATTGGTAACTAGTAACGACATGATTGAGCCTGTTCCAACTTGTCTGTTGTTTTTATAGCTCGTGTCCTTAGATCCTACATTTACTAGTCATTTAGACAATAAGGAAATACTCATAGTTTAAACCACCTGATGAATTACAGCAGTACTTCTTCTTGCTACGACCTCATATTCTTTTTTTACTCATTATCGGTCTTCCGGGACTGATTGTGAACTGTGCGTACATATCAATATAAATATTCATCAGAATAACAAGATTTGTTCTAAACATTGGTGCTTATGAATGATGAAATTCGTAGATGCATAATGCCGATGGAATTAAGCATTTTGCGCGGATTTATGTATAATACAGTAGATTATGTAATCGTGCATCGTTCAAGTATGTACGTGAGGTGTACGGTGTATGCTTACCCAAAGATCTCTTTCGCTTGTCTTGCGTTAGGTTTTGTGCAGTGTAACTCGACCATTGAACAAGATTCACAAGTGAAACGAATGTAGACATTTTATTTATAAACCAGTATAGGTACAAGTGGCGTGTGTGTGTGTGTGTGTGTGTGTGTGTGTGTGTATATGTGAATTGTGAATGTATGCATAACGACACAATAAGAACAGTACGAGTGTGTGTCATATTCCTACGAACAATCTTTTAGCATTCCACGTATACTTATTTTTTTTATATCATTATTCGATAATTATTTCGTTGCACTTTTTTTAAACGCTATAGCCCATTTATGGTAGAGATATATGTTATGTAAGAGATACCATGTATGCTGTTCATATCGAAATACAAACGATGATAGTAAAATGCACTGAAATAAAACGAGTTACTTAAAGCAAACCTGTTTCTTCTTTTTTTTGGGATAAAAGTCTCAGCGAAAATTGGCAAAAATAAGTAGTCAAAAAGATTGTCCCACGTTAAAAATGTTGAATGGTGCAATAGAATTCGTTTTCGAAACATTTCTGTATTGTTTATCATTCGAAAATAACATGTTTCATCGAGTGGTCAGTTTATTGTTGAAATATGGATAAGATGTCCTTGAAAAACAATGTACACCATGAAAGTAAACTTCCGTTTGTACGACATACCAGTTTAATTTGAATACGCAACAAGTACATTCTAAAGATCAGCAGTTCTCACCTAGACTGTAAAGGGATACAAAGTATAGGCATAGTATATCGCTAATATTGGACGATAGGAATGGCATTTTGGGAAAATAAGACATTTAAAAATAAATTCGTTGAATTATTGGCAATAAATATTTCAAAGAACGTGATATATGACTCTCTGCATGAAATTGTATAACTATAAACTTTCTTATTGGCAAGATATTCTGTGCTGCTTTATTAAACCTCGGCGCCTGTAATACTGTTTACAATCTTCGCATTGCAAAAGCTAATGTAACCCAGTGAGATTCGACCTTGACTAGTGTACTCTAATAGGTCGTCGATAATAGTATTATCTAATCAAGCTACAATAATTATTCCCTTGCTATTTTCTCGAGGGACTCAGAGAGTAGCATAGTTTTTTTTATGACACTTTGATATGACAAAACAATTGGAGCTCGTGTATTGTCAACATGTGCAATTGATGGTTCAATGAATGGTGTTATTAAAACTATTCAAGCCGTAATAATCACAGAAGGATGTTAGAACATACGTATATGTGAGTGAACTTAAAATTTATATCTATCACTAATAATGGTTAACTAATTGTAAGTCGTTCGGTATACACAATATACATATACATAGGTATACTTACACACTCACACACATATACTATATGGTATAACTGTAACAGTATCTTTGATTCATCGCTTTACGATGATTCTCTAATATACCTTGGAATAGTGAAAATTCCCTGTTATCGAGATCAAGAAAGAATACCTAAATGCTGATGAACGCAGCGGTGAAGGGCACGGTATCTCCTTATAAAAAGGAAAGAATAGTTGAGGTGAAAGTGCAATTGTTTTAGAACGTTCGAAGCAGTAAAGCTCCGGCTATTATTCGCTTAGGTTCAATTGCTCCTTGGAATAATGAATCTACTAGGATTGCTAGGTTCTCTGTACAAATTGCTCCATTTTTCACATTGACAGCATATGGACCCTATAGTATATGGTTCCGTACTTTGAAACAGTAGACCAGATCATTGCAATTACTTTCTCGAAGACTTTGTTTGTACCAGAATATTTGGGGCATTATCTATCGCCGTTCAGATTACCCATAGGTGTATGTATACAATAAATTAAGAACGGATACTTTGCTAAAAAGCCACAGTTGGATTAAGTAAGTCTGGTTATACTGCGCGCTGATATCATCTAAAATACCAAAGTCGTGTACAACAACATCATCTATATGCAATATGTCAAGGCAGCCTAATCGAAAGATTTGCATGGTCACATAATCTATATCTGTATGTATATATGAAGCAACAGTCGGATGCTTGCTATGACAGTATAGTAACGACAGCCTATAAATATGAAATAAGCGGCGTATATCTGAAAGTTTATCGTCTACTTGCAACTAACTGATTAATTTCATAACATTAGTTTAGATTAGCCGGCCACTGCAAGGATATCGAGAGGAGCGAGCGGAATCAAAGTTCGAGCGTAAATAGGGCCATTGAAGCCACACTGCAGTTCTCATCGAACATCGCATTCTCTGCTCATCAAACATGTAATCCGCAGAGAGGCACAGGCAAGAATGAGTGTATTATGCTCGAATCTAACTGAATGGGTTGCCCCCCGATTTTCTCGGCTTATTGTCATATTTGTTGTCTTTTGTATTTCGCTCACTTCTCCCCGCGTGTGCCGTGGGGAAGTGGTACCAATTACCTGTACGTATACAAGTGTCTACAATCTTGGACCTTGCCTTTCATTCAGGATACAATTGACCACTTTGATCCGGTCATCATAATCATCTATGATTATTTACGTCTCAATCGCAAAGTGTTCTACCCACACTTCTACATCAAGCCTGTATACTGGTATACTATAAATAATATATGTAGGGGTGTAGATGTGTGACGATGCAACAGCAAAGAAAAGCAAGGGCTACTTATCGTAAAAAGAAGATGCTAAGAGGGAAGGAAGGATGGCATAAGGTTTTTCGAATAATCCAACAAACTAATCGCGGTATTGTAATAGACGCGCTTTACTTGTACATACGTTGTGATTACCAGTCGATTATCATACGATAACAATCGTATATTGCCACACGTGCCTTCATAATTCGTGTATTTATCGTACATATAACTTACATCATCAACCGAACGTAGCTCTAACCGCGCGAACAACATGAGCCTCACTTCCGTACAATAAACGTGTATGTACTACGTGTATAGATAGAGATAGAAGACTGGAACGTAATAGCTGAAGTAGGACCGAGTTCCCGGTGGCCCTTGAGCTTGCTCGCAAATCCATGACTGGCGTTTAATCGCGGCCGAGAGACTTATTCGCGACCCTTTCGAGCTTATCCTGCTGGTGACTCAGGTTCCGCAATAAACCTAAGGGGAAAGGACGTCGTTATGCACGCTTTCGCACATTCACGCGTTATCGGTGAGATTCAATGAACAGGAGGATCATATTCGCAATAGTCATGGACATGGACTAGCCAGTTTAGTATCGAGATCTCCTCGGGGACTTCGGCTGATGAAGTGTGCCCTCATTCACGGTACTATGCCAGTGCTTCTAAGCGCCAAGTAAACAAATCGATTCTCTTTTATACTGTGTTTCGTGTCGAAGATTAATGACTCAACCGACATGCTCACATAATTGTTCGAAAGCTAAGAGTTCAAAGTGCTATACCCATCTTAAATATATATGTGTAAAGTATTCCTATGAAAATCGATTGTTTCGATTTACGCCGCCCTCGGTCGGGAATGTTCTTCGGATTACAAAATATGCCTTTCTCTCTAGTCGGAGACTTCCATTCTAATACTGTCACCGTGGTTTCTATTGCGGAACGTGAATGTTCGCATTGCAATGACATGCGGACAATCCAAGTTGCGCTCGAAAGTGAAGTTAAAACTTTTCACACCATTCACTATTTATCTCGCGACTGCAAGATCCGTGAAAAAATAAGGAAGCAAAGAAAAGGAAATAGAAACTGAGTTTAAAGCGCCGCGATCTTTGCCGACAGAAGGAAGAAAGGAATAAGGTAGTAGCACATTCACACTAAACGACCGTAGAAAAAAGTAAGAAAATGAGTGGTGTTCTCGTGGCTACAAGTACTGCGATCTGCGTCTCATGCAACGGCAGCCTGCCGGCGCGCATTTAATAAATCGGATTTCTTATTTACAATTGCGTAGAGCTTTACAATTTCAGTAACAGACATTATCGTAACGTTCTCGTAATGTAACGCGTTCAACCATCGCCTAGAGCTGCTCTTGTCCTCTTTACTCTTACAAAACGCATAGTATAATAAATCTTTAACGCATTTATGAACATCACCTGTACAAGATATACTACTGAAATATACATCTCACACAAGACTCGTTAAAGACAATTGGAAAAGTCCGTCTATATAACTAGAAACTGTTGATCCACAAACATTCGGGAAAGGTCGGGTTTTCATGGGTAACGTCGCGTGCCCGTTACCACTCGCGAACGTGTCGTGCTCTTTGTAATGAGGCAGGATATAACCAGCCATGGATTTCTACATTATTTGAGCTGACGAAATTCTTAAGGGAAAAAGGGGTATCGGGAACGGGACAGGAGCGACAATATCGAACCTACTAAATACAAGTGAAATTTTGAGCTCCATTAAATACAAGGGAAACTACGATAAACAACTAATATCATACAGCTACTGTCATCGTGCCCAAATCTACTCTCGCTCACGGGATAATCTCAAAATCAAGTATCGAGAGTACGAACACATCGTACAATCGCTAGAGAAAGCTTACGAACGAGGCATAAGATGAGAACTCGCCACTCACATGCAAAGGAACGGCTGTCATCAGCCAAACCGTTAAAATGACGAATAGACTATGAAAACGATCTCTGGTAAGCCAATCATTGACGTAAAAAGAGCTGTGTGTCAAAATTTTGCAAATATATGTATATGAGTGTTAAAACACTCACGTGCCGATTAGAGACACTCGTGGCCAAAAACATTTACAGATCATACAATGAGTTATGAATAGTAATTTTAACTAAAGGCAATTATTAAAATAAAAAAAGGAAAAGAATGAATAACTATGCCTGTTACCTTCGATCGCGGACTAATGCTGACCGGCGTGGTCTTTTTAAATCGCTTATCTCCTTACACATCTTTAATAATCTTGATCATTCCCCGGTAATACTACGCCTGCTGCATCGTAGTATTACATGGTACTAATGTTCACCTACACAAAGATAGAGTTTGCACGCGGCCGCGCTGTGAGTGTAAGCTTGGGTACAACACATATTTCTTAACAAATAATCATCAGTATCTTTCTGAACGGCGAGAGATGACATCCTCTTATGATCACGATATGTCTTCCCGCGGCGTGTTTCATATTTGAAATTACTTTCACGCCTGCGAGGCCGTTTAAAATTGGTCCACCAGCAGGTCACAGATCTCTATAGACATCGATTCTTTACTCGAACGTACAGTTAACCGGAACATCTGGAAGATTAACACTCAATTCATTATCATTACAATTCAACAAATGTTCCTTTCTATCGAAGGAATAAACATACCTGTGCTTGTTTATTAGGTTCGAGGCGTAACAAACATCCAACTTGCTGTGCTCTCATATGAACTATACCCGCACAAACAAAGTTATCGGCATTGGGATCAATACCATCGAGTAGTTGCATACCGAATCCTTGCAATTTCGTGCGAACCAGGGCCAAATCCATTGGTTGTTGCGCTTTAAAGATTTTTTGTGATCGCTCCTGATTCGACCTGGAAAAACAGTTTTCTATGTCTCAGACTGTTCCCATGCAGTGTACACAGTTTTTTCAATATAATTAATTTGCAACATGTACCCTCCAAGATTTTTCCACCGTACAAAGAATGACTCCTTATTCATTTCTGCAGGCTCGAAGAATTTATTTATTGTCAATGGTAACTTAAACGTAATCTTTTGTGGCACATTATTATAGATGAAGGATATAAGCATACTCGGTGCATCTGAAAGGTTCGTAATACGTCATA
The DNA here is from genome assembly GCA_964023945.1 of Ectemnius cavifrons. Taxonomy (NCBI): domain Eukaryota; kingdom Metazoa; phylum Arthropoda; class Insecta; order Hymenoptera; family Crabronidae; genus Ectemnius; species Ectemnius cavifrons. Next base: position 5,435,854 of record OZ030375.1, read on the forward strand.
TAAAGTTGATTAGTAAACGAAATACAATGTGCTGATTTAGCGAACTGGTTCGTATGGCACATGGTGCGTGAGTTTCTCAAACGTACCTGCATAATCATCGATACATTCGGCATTGATCATCTGTTGGATTTGAGCACCAGCTTCTAGCACTGGGCCAACAGGTTTCACTTGTACAGCCAACTTTGCTTGGTTCTCTTCGGACCAAGAGAGTTGCGCTTGGAAACTATGCAAAGGATATTGTGTCTTGTTACCATAGAAGAGGCCGACACCACCAAGATTTTGATTGAATTCCGATTTAACACCAATTTGGATCAGATCGTTTTCAAATAGCACACCATTGTTCTTGCACACGAACCTATAAAATATCGAGAGATTATAAGCTAAATACTTGGACAGAAAGAATGCAAGCGTTCCAGTATAGAGACGTACTTCTTCGGATTATACGTGTTCTGGGCACCGTTTGTAGCACCAACTTTGTTCGGCATATTGTAAATATCTCCAAGTACATCCAAAAGAACCCCAGTGTTACTTGTGGGTTGAGAAGAAGGCGGTGTTGAGAGACCAAGCAGATCAGCCGATGTACTGCTAACGGTGCTAGGTGCAACAACAACAGCGGTTCCGTCAGCATGGTGATTCGTATTAGGTGCAGGACTCTTACTATCTCTTGTCTCGTTCTCGGGTACACGGCCTGGTTTTTTCTTTTTCAGTACAGCCAGAATAGAAGACTCCCTCTCGGGGAACGCTGGCATCTCTTCTAACACCGTTGCCTATAGAATAAAAATGGCATCCCTCGTAGTATAGTGCTATCATTGCTACCGACCAATAAATATTAGATTCACTATGTACCAAAACTTCCGTGGAGGCGATGATACTCAATTGAAGATACTCTGACGCCCTTTGTTGCAGTTCTGCATCAGCGCTACGCAGGTTACTGTCCTGCCTAAAGACATCCTGAATCTGACTGCGGATTTCAGGGAAGAGGTTGACGAATTTGATGTAAGTTGAGAGCAAGAGAGCTCGTGTCATTGGAGAACATAAATGATACTGTAAAATAGATGTGACTTGTTAATAAAAATAAGTATTTTATGAGTATATGTTAAGTTATCAGATCAATTCTTACTTTGGAATGTAACAGTTGAAATTGCACTGCTGGAGAAGAACGTTGATCGCCAGCAATCAGATTTCCAAATTCTCCGAGAATGTATCCACCGACCTTAACCATATTCTCGTGAGAAGCCGGGGCTTGCAAAGCCTATCTCATGAGAAAAGAGGATTGCGTTAACATTATATAATTTGAAACTTTGAGAGTTTAACTTGACGATACTCACTTCGAATACCATTTTCGCTGCATACCCTTGAACGTCGTCTCGATTAATGACGATCTGAATTACTCTATACCAGACCTCCTCAGAAACATAATCGCCCGCTATCCTAATCAAGTTTAGGATAACATCGACGTACCAAGTATAATCAGTGGCATATTTTTCAGCCAAAATTGCAACTTTCAGTACCATTTCTTCTCTTATCGAATAATCAGCAGTGTCGAGGTAATTCAGCATCTCTTGTACTATTTCTTCGGCGTTGCTCTTATCACACATGGCATACAAAAGGTCAACAGCCTGCTGCTTAACAGACACATCTTTCTCCATTTTCATTGACAGAATAACTACCTCCTGGTGTTTTTTAACTGTATCATGAGAAAGTTCTGATGTCGCCAAGCTACACATGGATTCGAGCGCCAAGTAACGCAGATTTGTTTCGCGGATGGATAAAAATTGCCCGAGCTGGTTGCATGCGCGGACCAATAATGGCAGATCATTATCGCTGTGAATGATTAAACTTATAGCTTCAAATAACACAGCATGCTTCGCATTGGTGTGCTGTACTTTCTTCGATTTTACTGGGTCTTGAACTTTGTTGAATATTGTTTCCAAACATTCATTTAATCTGCCCCGAACACCAGGATCTTCGACTGGAAAATTTCAATATTACTTGCGGCTCTGGTATATTAGAATGTTTTTCACAAACTTTTTGCAATATAAAAAATTTACCAGGTGGCGTATAGTTTTGAAGTAATCTCAATAGTTTCACAGAGAGCCAGGGTGCTGGTACAAAGTAATATGTATAATCCTGAAGGTCTGTATAGCTTGAGGTTACGATCTATTAATTGGGCGATTTATTAGTAAAATCTTGAATGATTCAATTTTTTCAGACTTTACATTGAACATCATACCCTGCTAAGACGCGACACAGCAAGATTAACACAACCCTTGTATTCCTCAGGATTCCTTTTGACTAAAGCATCTATTAATGAAGCTGCAGCAGTAACAACACCAAGATTTTGATCATTCAAAAGGTGAACTATACGAGAGGTCCATTCACCTCCAGGAACTACATCTGGTGCTGTTCTCAATAATCGTAATAAACATAGTGCCGCACTCTGTTTCACTACATCCATAGTGTCCCTAAAATCCAAATAATCATATATTGTGAAAATCCATCACCAAAATATCTGGTGGTTGGCACAATAACTTATGTATTAATGGTTACATACCCTGAAACCAATAGTTTTGGAATTTCGTTCCCAAAGGCCTCTGCCATCTCTTTGCTGCCAATATTCGCGATACATTGTAATGCAAGGTTTACATGGATAGGATTGCGAGATGCAAGATCATTCTTTATACTCTGTATTATCAGCTTAATGAGATCACTATTGGTGTTTACTAAAACTGATATGAAAAGGTAGCCCTGAAAGATGAAGTCGAATTAAAGTAACATATCCCATGCTGAAAATACTTTCCTCTACCTGATGACTTACAATTTGTTTCTCGGAATATTTATTAGATGAGAGTAAGTTGACTGCCTCCATGTGGCCAAAGTCAATATCATGCCCAAGCAGAAAGATAAATAGAAGTTTGCATACATATTTCTTTTTTTGGTAACCATCCAAGGTTTTGTCCCCTTTAAATTTATTTCGTATATTTGCTAATTCCTTGTAGATTCTCTTAATTTCTGCTTCCTTGCTTTTACCTAATGAAGTAATAAATCAAAATCTAGTACATTGTATCTAGAGAATACTTAAAATAGAATGGTTACAACATTGTTGTTGTATTCTAGATATCCGTATGTCAATCACAGTTATACTTTTTTGTATAAAGCTATAGTGGCTATATGCCATTTGGACCAAGATCAAAACTTCTTCATATTGATTCACCCAGTACCATCAATTTTCTTTTACTGGCTATAATTGTAGTGACATTAAGCCTAAAGTATCCATCGACGATAACCATATTAGGAGTTTGAATGGAAACCTCTATCAGTTTACAATACTGGTATACTTATATGATGTCAAACTATTACATATATTCGTCTCTGAAAGTCAAGTCCTATCAGACAGATAGGCCTATATCAGAGCACCGCCCCCTAATGCTCCTCCTCATGCTTTACTCTCCAAAGTACACACTCCGATTCAAAGAGATGAATACTAAAGAGAGAAGAAAAGGCAATAAGTAATTATGAGAACTTACAGTTTCTGATGTCAGAGATGAACACAGCTAGGCCACGCATGCCATCACCCCTTACAGCTGGCATCTTGCCTTCTTTTCTCAGTATCACCTGTAAAAGAAAAACCATCTCCAGACAATCGAAATTCCGGAAAACAAGCTAGTAGACATGAAACAGTGGAATCTAACAAATAGCTTTACATATATTGCAGAAATGCCTGAGAAATCGAATTGAATGTTACCGAACGTTTTCGGTGGTTGGAGCCTTGCACGAAAAGCAAGTGAAGAAGAAACGGCGAGAGAGAAAGAGAGAAAGAGAGAAAGGGAGGTTGAGTGATCGAGAGCGAGGGCGAGGGCAAGAGCGAGGGCGAGAGAGGGAGAGAGGGCGATTCATTAAAATGCACGATAATGCGTGCGTAAATAAGAGAAATAATCGGAGGGGTGAGGGAAGGCCGAGGAAATGTGTGGCGAAAGTTGAAAGGGTAAGGAGCGCAGATCGAATACGTCTGTCTTAGGATGCCGATTGAAATGAGCCGAATAAGCCGGTACCGCCTCCCAGATTGCTCGAGCAAACACTTTTTGACAGTAGTATCTAGCGTGGTAACGGGATGAAGTGCTGGAGAAGCGCTTTTGAGTGCGGGAATATTCTGTTAGATGAGGGAAAATCGCGGTAACCCACCGTAGGAGATCACGTGAAAGAATCGTGGACTATCGATCGAGCAGCTGCAAGGAGCATTTCGTAGGTAAAGAAAGATCGGACCGTAGGTTTTTAGTTGGGTGAATCGTATCGTGCCTGGCACAGGGCTGTGCCGATTCCGAGCCAGAGATCTTTCTTTGCGTGGAGGAGAATTTTCGCGAGCCGGTTCGGCCATCCGATAGCTGGTCATACCTACCGATCTGGGTTAGCGTTACGTTCACGCACGGCTCGGTCACGGCAGGGCACGGTAAGCCTGAAACTATTCGCGAGTCGGTGACAGAGATTTCGTGGCTGTCGCCATTTGCAACCGCTGACTAGCTGACGGCTGGGCTGGCTATCTCTACAGTGCAGGCACAGACTATAAGCCGCAGCACCACCAGCCACCACCAGCCAGCCAGTAGATAGATAGATACAACCTATCTACCCGTCAAATGCCATTGCGACTGCGCCCTATTTGCCCTCTACGCCGCAATTCAATGGAACACACTACCATACTACATTCACATACACACACATGCCGCCAAATTCATTTCAATCCAATTTTGGACAATTTCATCTTACGCGCTGCTAGTTATACTTTTTTTCCAGCATTTTAAACATATTGTTTTTATATGCAACTGGATATATGTTAACCTAGTAGTCATAATATCATAACTCTTGACAGTAATGTGTCAGAACTTTGGGGATTTCTTAGGAGAGCCAATGTGAGCCTGATATAAAAAGAGCAGTGTTTATTTTGTACAAATGGCAAATGTATTTACAACGGTGAGATTACAAAACTCATGTGTGAATAGTTTGTCTCTTTCCCTGGTAAATTAAGACTTCGTTCCTCAGTTAACTTGCAACAGTGCGTTGTATCTTTTCAAGCAACATTTCGAGCCTATCCTTCATGACTGGCTGTCCCTTCTTTGTCTTCTTTGATAGCTTTTTGTATGTCTGTGTTCTGTTTTCCTTGTACTTTTTCAGTGCTTCTTCCTTTTCCGCTTTAGTTTGCAGAGCCTGCTCCTTCTTTTTCCTCTTTTCATCCTTTTTGCGCAGAAACTCCTGCTTTGCTTTGGAAAAGGCACTGATCTTCTTGGGTTGCTCACTTTGGAAAAAGTATTCATTGATGTAATCATACCTACGAGAATAAATAATATGTATTGATGTTTGTACCTGGAAGTTTCTGTTGAATCTTTAGGTTCTTGATTATTCAGCTTTTTTTGGTTTTCACGCTCATCTTTGTCAAGGCCCTTATAATACTCCCTCAAAACAGCTTTCTTCCGTCGTTCTTCCCATTGTTGTACTAATAAAGAAATAGTTATGAAAATCACATTTGAAAATACCAGACGGTTCTAACCTGCGTCTGCAGCATCTCTAAGGCGGGAAAGACATACCTTTGTATGTATTACTGTATTTCTTTAATCTGTACTTCTTTTTGTCGAATGGTTTTTTGCTCGTTTCTTGCTTCTGACCAATACTTGTGTCAGTTCTACTTTCCTTGTGACTTTTCTTCACGTGTTCTTTCATGACTGTTGGCTATATTGATAGAAGAGAAACAAACCAAGCCAAGCAGATATAGCAGACACCACACTGCACCACACACCACAACAGGCGACTATAGACGCTATAGATCGAGTAAACCACAGAAATGTGATAGTGTAAGGTAGAGCGGGGAAGAACAGGGCACAGTTGTAGCGGTATAGTAGAAAGCAAGGGGAAGGGGAAGTGGAGCAACAAGCACTAGATAAAGAATGATAGAGAACAGTAGAGCGTGATAGTTTCACCAGTTGCCCGACCCGGCCTATACCATCCAGTAACAAGAAATGATACCGACCGAACAAGCAAACGAGGGGGACTTGAGAACAATCAAATAGCGCACCAAGTGGCGGCAATTCGAATGGAATTCTTGTCTCGAGTCCTTGATTCAATAAATACACGTAATTGTATTCTCTATTAGTGCCATGCATCTTCCCCCTGCATTTCTCCGTACTCAATCGTTCACATTGGGGTTTATATTGCTTGATGCAAATATAAGACGTGTATAGTCAGACACACGGAAGACGTATGCGTATACTGGCTAAGTTATAGCGGTTCTGTATACGCAATACACATTAGGAATGTTTTGAATTCACGCTCGCCAGATTGTGGTTTATTACAAGAAAAGCCTGCTATCCAGCATCCTGCCCAGAGTACGTCTGATCCGCGCACGTGGGTCATTCCCTTATGATAGAGAGAAAAGACAATGCCTGTCTGTACTCGGGTCATGCAGAGTCTTAGTAATGCGATTGGTAACAACGAGCAATGAGCCAGAGCCATTAAGCATAAGCATCCGCATCCTAAGTAAGCCAAGTACAAATTACAGCTAAACGACCCTTACGCGTTTATGCATTGACTGTTGAATGAAGTGACCGCACCGGAATGACTACTTACTAAGATTAGGCCCCGAAAACTTACACTTCTTTTGTACGTCAGAGGCAAATTCACAGTCAGTGTTCAACATATATAGTTGCATAACAGGACAGGCACAAGCATGCAACCAATGAAATGGCTGATTCAACCTGCGCTCTACTTTCTTCAATACACTCGACATTGAATTCTCAAGGAATGGCGCTCGGGTGATTAAAGAGTTCCTTCCGACGAATGTGGCCTCGGATAGCCGGGCACTCTTGGATTTTGTCAACTATTAATAGTATCAGCAGTACCGTAGAACATATACATGCTATTCTTTCAACCTCCACAACATGTGTACATAGCACATATATGTGTACTTGTTTCCTCTACCTCTACTACTTCGCCTCTGCATGTTTATTTTCTATAAATGAAGTCATTATCGCGGAATCGGAATCAGCGTGACTGGTAGATGAAGGTGGCAGGATGAGTCGTTTCATGTGTATGCGTTAACTGCATTGCGAACACCAATTAAGGTGAGTTATGTTGTGTGAATAATTAAGAGTATTCAAATGAGTTCCATCAAGGGACAAGAAGAACAGCGAGGAAGACTGCTCGAGACACGTTATGACCAATCCATATAAGGGACCGTTGTGACGCGTTTTATCGATCAGTTAAACCCCCACAGAGATGACGTCATGCAACTCATGTTCTCCCACGCAGAGCGGAATCAGAAACAGAAGGATTTCGTGCGTACTTTTACGAAGAACGTGCGGAGGATGCTAAGGCTAAGTTAGTCGTTGCTGGAGAGAACTTATGCCTCACACCGGAACCTCCCTTACCGGGTCAGCCTTCGGAAACGATCTACTTTACCATTGACGTATCACATCCTTGCGCTTACGTTTCTTTTTTACCCCTTAGCATAAAGTTTCTTCCGCCTAGACTATAATTTGTTGTTTAATTCTAAGCACAGGCATGCTCAGCAATTAATTATCTGGAGTGAGGCCACGAGAGGGGCAGAAAATTTCCTTTATCGGCAATCAAACCGAGAAACATGCTTTTGTTTCGCCAACCGATAGTGATTAGGCTTATACTACTTGAATTACCGCGGATAATTGCACGTTTTCTACTTATGAATGTGGTGCAAGCTTGGATCCTTTGAATAAGTATTATTGTATATGTGCCAGACACAACCTGACTTGAAGATGATTCACATCCATTTGGTTTATCTACCCTCTTCCTCTAAAGGGAACTAACACTATCCCCATACACATAGCGGAAGTGGAGAACGCCTTCGTGTTTCATTCATCTTGACCTCAAGGAGGCGAATCTGATCCTTGAGGACCACGGGCGGCCAGCAGAAGCCTATTTATGAAGCTTAAGGAGACGTGCGTCGTGATCATGACGCGTTCAGCTTTCAATCCCATTCAGTTTCACTCGGTAAGTGACGCTTCGAAGTGCGAAAATAGAATCAGCATCATTTGCAACTGAACTTACCGCTGCGAAACATTTTCCACCGTTCATCCCGTCAACCTTATAGCCATTAGTAACCAAGTCTATATCGTCTTATTTGCTCGCTTTTTTGTACTCGCCTTAGATGTAGCCCAATGCTCACAATCTTATTTAGAGTAATAACTTATGTAGCTCTGAAATAAATAGACTAATTGAATTTATGAACAGTCATTCTTCGAAATTGACCTATAGCAGTAATTGGCAGTTTGTCAGTAAGCGCCATGCTTCCAGGAAAGTATTAGCCGAAAATGAACCACTTTGCGAAGAGGAATAGAAAAGGAAATGAATGTGCGACCACATTAGTCATCGTGTGTCATATAGATCACAATGATTCTTCTCGTCTGCAAGAACGTAACGCCCACAAGGTCTCGTTCCACTAAACAGTTATTCAAAAGCTCCTGTCCTCATTCTTTGGGTATTAGTCCTTATTCTGATCTAGAAGTATCCTATAGTGCAACTTTTCGGTATTCTATTTCAATAAATTTTCCACAAAATCAATGCTGATACTGATACCTAAGATGCTTTGAAGTTTCAATTAGAAGCTTATTTCAGACAGATGTTTGAAATGGACCAGTGACGAAACGGATTGTTCGATTCTACAATTAAAGTATGATTCAAACCTAAAGAATGTGTTGCGTGAATTTTCGAGAAGCACATCTGTATTAACAGACTCTGTGTGTTTAGATGAGAAATAGCTAAAAATTACAAGAACGAAATACACCCAGAGTTGCCCCGGTGCATCAACCTTCCCGATTTAGAATGAAATTCATCGAGTAATGTATTCCATTGACACGTACTATGACAATGATATCCATTTGATAATAACAATGCAAAGTTGTCGTATCATTATAGAAAAAAGGACGAGATAATGCTTTACCATTGAAAAGACGTCCAACAATTCACTTTTGAATAGGTTACAGTAGATAGGAAAGACAAATGACTATTCAAATACTTCGCCATTCCTTGCTGTTTTTTCTTACGAAGAAAGTGTAGAAAAGTAGGTACATGGAATAAGTAGAAGTGTTAGTGAACTGATTGCTAGATGGAGCAATATTCAAGGAAGTGTTCAAAGGGTTGATTTCGGCGGAGCGCGGTAGAGTGTAGGCGAGAATGTCCGAGTCGATCCGAATAAGTCCGAAGCGAGGTGATCGACGCGGCGGGCGGTGCGTAGCGGTGGGTTGCGCGCCTATTTAAGGAGCAGCGTGCGAGCGGCGCCGCGATCATTCTTAGGCGAGACAGCGTCAGTTACGCTTCGCAAGTTCTGATTGAGATTAATACTCACCGAGAGTCCAATTCCTCTCTCTGTATCGCGGCCTTTCTCGAGAAACAGTCTCGTAAGTGTTGAGTGCCGAGGAAAGAGACACAAGTGCATCTGAGGAGACATCATGGCCGACAGTGGTATCAAGCGTAATATCCCGATCAAGCTCGGTGACTTCAGCGTGATCGACACAGAATTCTCCAACATACGGGAACGATTCGACGCCGAGATGAGGAAGATGGAGGACGAGATGTCAAGATTCCGTAGCGAGCTCATGAACCGAGAAAGCAACAACTTCTTCAAGAGTACTACTAGGTACGTGTATCTTGACTTTGCCAGTATTTCTTTTCTCTTTAACATTCTTCGATCCGCTCCGCCTTAACCCGGCATCGTCTTTTCCGGCGGCCTATGCATATTTACGCATGGATCTCTATTATGATCTATAAATCTTTTACTACAAACCTTCCATTTGCATATTCTTCTTTTCGATATGCACTTTGGACAAATTTGATACTGAAGACAATTTCCTATGATAGCATTCCTTGTATGAGAAATGAAACTCGTGATGTAGGTAGGACATAAATACTGTGTATAGTATAATTCACTTTTCTCTCGATGGCTAATTGGGATCTTCGAAGCACATGTCGGCGACAGCCGATGTTCGTTATTCTATATTTGCTTCTGTACTTATATGTATCATACGTACATATATTGGTGTGTAAGGACTTGTATGGATATAGACTTTCCTGACAAACATCAGCAGGACAGGAGCAGCAGGGGCATTGTTTGTTTACGGAAGCGAGAGTGGTGTGCTCGATTCTGGGTATAATAGACCCTCTCATATGTTTTATAGTGGTAGGATGGCTAAACCGTGTCGTGTACGATAACGTGTTCGCTCTAGATAAGGGCGCTTGTTTGCTCTTGAATGCCCCATGCGGTTTTGGTTCGTCTGCTTTTTACATGATTCTCGAGAAAAATAAACATTAAATGGACGAGGTCCCCGGAGAGAGTAGAAGGCCACTTTTTGCAAGTTTCTTACTTTGGCCTCTTCACTCTTTACTCTTGACTGTGTCGAGTTGGCGCTCGCATACTGACGATTTTCATGAAACGTATGCCTGTCGCCACTATAAATAGCACAGCACACTTATAAAGATTTCAGCAGGCTCGTATTCTGAAGCCAGAGTCTATCATCGCAACCCTTTCTCACGAGATATCTGTTTTTTTTAACGAGAACAGTCGATGGAATCTGGCGGTTCGAGACCAAGCACTTTCCTTTGCATTTACTAGTCGCGAAAACCCGTCCCCCTTTGGGGAACACTTGCTTGTGTTCTGAGGCCAGAGTATCGAATTCCATTGGTGATATCAAGAAACTCATTTGATATGCGTCGCGTATCTCTCATCTATTCAGCCTAGAATTACTTGCCTGATTTATCTTGATATCGAACGCATACTCTCGAAGTACATCGATATCATATGGTGGACTGGGTTACTCAAAGATAATGGCAAGCTTTGGCAGATGGAAGAGCGTCAGGTTTCTTGCTTAGCCGATCATGCATTCATTTCATAGCGTATTTCGGCGAGACTATTTTTAGGGCTTTCGTCATTGTAATCGAAGCGCACGAGGTTCCTGGCCACTCTCTGACTCTCGTTGAATCACACACGCGATCATTGGAATACTATGCATATCTATACTGACACGTATAATATATACATGAATTCGTAGCAGCTGCCTGCGTCGACTCTGCTGCCCACTATATCCACGATTCGAGTGCGAGTGTATGACACCTGCTTCGGAGTGCCAGTGCCAACTCTACCTATTTTCACCACTGGCGAACTCTTCGCAGAAAAAAGTCGATAGAATCTCGCAAACATGTCACGTAAAGTTGCTTAGAAAAACGTGGCCGGTTGACGAATATTCATGCGGTTAGAGTGGGATGTGCGACGTTGCGCTGTGGTCATGGTAAGGCAGGTAACAGCAAAGATAACACTTGGTTCGAGTCGTGTTGACCGAGTTTCTTGATCGGAACTTCAGATTTGCCAGTACTAGCATTCCGTTATTCTCCCCTCGAAGCGACAATCCGGAACAGGATTCCATCCCCCAGTTTTGGCCCGTTTCTCGTAGGCCATTTATTCCTGTACGACTTTCTATATATTTCCGTCATTCCAGTATCGTGGCACACTTCTCTTATACATATATGCCACTATTTCATTTTCGCGAAAACAGACAATTTTTTCGCACCACCGGAAAGTGAGCGGAAGGAAAATTATTTCCTGACACATAACAGTGTTAGTTTATTCAGGTGAACTATGTATTACGTAAAATGGTGTCTCCTCATTCATGCTTCACAATGAAGCCTCTCTCATTACGTAATGATGATACATTCCGAGCAACATGTTGCACTGTTTAATTGCAGATATCTCTGTAGCTCTTCTTTCATGACAACTCTGCTGATTCTGTATGTTTTGTGATATGGCACGTGCGATGATTTGTGAGAGGCGTCAAAAACACGTAGGATCAACATGAACATTCTTTCGAAAGCTCTTTCTTTCTTCGTATATAAGATAGACGAGAGAGATTTCTTTTCAAGGTGTTTGATATCTTCAGAGAATATAAAACAATGAGATTGAACTATATTCTGAAGTTCATCGAAGTTTATTTATAAAATAGCAATAGGGCAGATAATGTCGTTAATGCGATTACGGCATTACATGTTAGATCAACGCAACCTTGACAGTGAGACGCTGTTGTCGCTGCTGTCGGCAATGATTAAAATCCCCACTAGAATTGCATCGTTAAACTGCATAGATGCATTAACAGGAGGTGTTGGAGTGATCCTGCGCGAGTTTTACGCAGTAATGCTTCTAACTTAGAGTTGTTAACACGGAGTTGCAGTTCACAGGAATACGAACGGGGTTGCATTTGCCGAAATTAGTGGTTCACGAGTGAAAACTAAGAATGCTTATTGACGAGGAACTTTATCCGCCCACCCACAAAACTGTTCTCAAACTTCGGTATGTCAAATATAGAACTGGTCGTAGATCCTTCATTCATCTGGCTACGATTCAAATTGTCGTCTCACTCACTACTTGGACACGTAGAACATCAAAAGATGCACGCACTAAAGTAAAACGATACAATTGGGTTACATGTAAGCCATCCCCCGCACACGGGCTATTTTCGATTTCAATATGGCTCTAAGGGCAATTGTCAGAAATCCTAGCGAAATCTTTGAGACTGTCAATATGTATTTTATTGGAAATACTATTGAAAAATTCAATAAGAGTTACAAGCTTTGAACACGTAACAGATTATGGATTACATCTGTTTGTTGCGACTTACTCTTCTCCGATCATTAAGGCTTTTTCGAGGCTTCTTAACTAATAACTAGCTGAAACACCTTATGAAATGGTGTAACATTGCTTGCTCTTAATCATCCTCAACTGAAACTCATTATCGATGGATGTTGGGTTACGCAAAAGAAACTAATCATTCAGTTAGGTAGAGAATAAAAAATACTCACAAAATTCGACTAGTACTTGTGAACAATTTGAGAATGTACAGGGTGAGTCACTTGCCTTTTAATCATCCCCTTCACACTCGAGTTCCAATTATTTCCATTATTGGTACAATTTGATATTATAAATAAATGTCAGTGCGTAGGAAAGACTCGGTAAATACTCGTTTATATTAAAATTAGTCAACACCGTATAATTTTCATTTTCAACGACCTATATCCATTATTGGCGATTCAAAGGCAAGTGACTCACCCTGTACAGCTGGTATATGAGCAGCCTGTTATCAGATTCGTGATCAAGTTATTGGCTGGAAAATAGAATCTTCATAGCTTCCCTCTTCGTTTAGGATGCGTGTTCAATGAAGATTTCCCGGTTTCCTCCTGCAACTCGCACTCAGCACTAACATGCTATTGCAAGCACTTGGCTCTAACAGTTTAATTATAGAGCGAATCGATTAGAAATGTGTTGCAGAGGTGGATTGATGAATCACGGACAAGAGACTAGTCACGAGTCACTTTTCTCATGAAATTATCATTGATTCGATATTGGGTAATAGCGGGGCATGATTCTTCTTATCGTATCAACTGTCGCGCCATGTTAACGAGTGAAGCAATAATTGGCGAAAAGATCAAGCCTTTTTTATTTACGTGTGAAAGCATTTCATTCGAGAAGATTCTTTAAAAATAGTCAGCTGCCCCTCCATGATGATCCTTGCTGTATCCGGGTAATGAGGCGTATGCCTCAGTTAACATTAATGAGGGAGACAATTATTCGGCAATTTAGCTCGGTGTTGCGGTACTTTTCTCACGCAACGTCGGCAATACTTGTATGTCTGGCTGGCGCAGCAACAAGAACATTATCTACTTTGCTTTGACAAGCAAAGCTGGCATACTATGGATTCAAGTATCATTTAGCTTTGAACGTGTCCACTATTTTACGAAACTGGGTCAGTCAGGCTGAAAGCTTTCTTTCCTCACTGAACATTGTCGATTAATGATCAGTTTCATAAGAGCATCACCGAAATGAACATCAACTTTAAAGATAGTATTTCACGTAACCTTTAGCGAGCTAGCAACTCAGACTTTGGTATGTTGGCTTCTTAATGATCTCAGGCTTGGTGTTTGACCTCTCCGAGCTAGGAACTAGGAACTCCTTCGAGTGAGATATCCTCGACCTTTCTCTTTCGTATCTCTTGTCTTGAGCGCTTGGTACAACAGGATAATATGTATATTGTATGCTCTCTCTCTCTGCCCCCGCACACTTGGAGAACTTGTGTCAGCCACTTTGTTCAAGGAAGCGGGTAGACAGACTATGCTTTTTGCTGAGTAGGCGTGATCTATTAGATCTAGACGACACGCCCTACTCTCTTTGTCTTCTCTATGGCTGTTTAAAAGCTGAGGAGAAAGAAGAAAGAATCCCGGAACCGGGAACTTGCCCCTTTGGGTCAAGGAAGACTACTTGGCATTTCACAGCTTTATTAGATCCGACGATCCATCTACTTACTCTGGTTCTCTTTGCCTTCGGTTCTCTTTTACTGCTTGTCCTTGGACGAATATCTCTCTTGATAAAAAGGTTATTGTCATTTTGTGTTGAAGAGCGTCGACTATTTTTTAAATTAAGCGATTCGCAAGTTATACTGGATATGTATGACGAAGATGAATGGTGGAGAGAAGGAAAGGAGGAAGGTCTTCAGTATTGAATAGTCAAGCAGGGTTAAAGTTATGCCGGCGATGCCGGGCATTCATGTATCTCTTTTATCAATGACGCATTTCTATCGCGATTTATTTTTAATTCCCTATCGTACGCGTTTGGAATTCGAGTGCAATCAATTAGTTGCACTTTAGCATAAGGTGAATTGAGGATGTAAAGATCCGATGGAGTGGACTATTGGGTATCTTACGCATTCGTTCGCTTATTATGGATAATTGGCATAGGGCAGACGTTTGGTTTTTAGTGTCTCTAATCAAATTCTAAATAAATATCCTATACATATAGATTTAACGGAGTGTTGACTAGCCTCTGCAAAAACTTACGCTATACCAGTCCGAAAAGAGCCGTCCTCTCCGTCTTTGACTCACGAGTAAATAGAGAAAAAGATTGTTTCTACCTACTCTATGAGAAGAGAAGACGTTCTTTGCGCAACCTTTCTTTTTAAATTAAAGTAAAGAAGAAGGAACACTTTAAAGCAGTGTTGTTTAGTAGAAAGTTGAATGACAAAGAATAATGGAGATATACACATGCGCAAGAACGTTTTCGGCGCAAGCTGGCGAGGATCACTAACCGGCGAAGTTAACAAAGTAATATCTAATGTCCCCTGTTGGCCTGCTATTTCGACACTTCCGTGTCGCGCCCACTGATTGCATTGGTGTCTCGGCTGTCTCGGCTGTCTCCTCTCGCTCTTCTCTCGCCTCCTGCATTGGCACGTACGTTGCTGACTAACTCTGAAGTCGACACCACTCGAGCACCAGCGAGCATCGTACCTCGACGACCTCGAAGACCGAAGGTTGGGACAAGGTCGACCCTGCAGCACCGCCAACGCGGTCCGCATTCGACAGCTTCAAAAGGTGACATAAGGCTACCACTAGAGAAACACCGAGCGAAAGAAAAGCCCAGCCCACACTGCCATTGGAATCTCGTCATTAGCACTGAGCAAACAGCCCCATAGATGCCCCTCATTTCTCTGTAATACATCCTATTCAAACATCTCCCTCTCTCTCCTCTCTTCTCTGTCTGTCTATCCGTCTGTCCGCCTATCCTCATGTCTCCGTCTTCATTGAACCATTCCTCATTCTTCTACCACAAGTAATCAATCTGCTATTCTCTATTTTCTGCGCTTGCTGAAACTTCCTGCGTTATTACTCACAATCGGTTAGGCAAACCTTTATGATAATCCTTCACCTTTAAACGTAAGCACTTGTAATCCTTGAAATTGCTTTGTTACTTAATTAATCGAGTAACACGAGTCCGGAGTGAGATGTTGAACTTGCCGATCAAGTGGATGTCGCAGCTTCGCTGATAAGAGAAACCGTTGTTTTTCTTAACCGTCTTGGTTATGGTTTTCCTTAGCAAGACTGTTGATTTCTATTATACATATGTTATATTTCTTCCTGGTTCCTATCCACCAGTAGCCTTTTCTTGCCAGCGATTTCATATGTTATGGAGAAGCGCACGATCTGCACATGTGAATGCTCCGCTGCTCTCGCACCACCATACTTCCTCTCGATGATAATAACGTTCTGGATTTATTGTAGTCCACGACACCGACACGTAGTCCTCATTTCGCACTGATTTCATATCTTATTTTTGTAAACTGTGATTAGTAAATGGGAAAGTTTTGGAAGTGTACCTGCTCGATCTATTGCTCTAGCGAATAGTTTGAAATAATGACAAGTTCAGTTCAATTGTTATAGACAAGTGTAACTGATTTACTTCCATTAGTTTAATCATTTCAAAGGTCATAGTGATGATAGCATTAAGATGTATATCGCACACAATTGTCTACTTACATGGGTGATCCTAGAGCGTTCCCGTTCCAGTACCTTTTCTGTTACATCGTCATCAAGTTGTGTAACAATTTAGAGTACGCGTGGTGTCGTTTAGCATCATCAGCGCTCTGTTTTCGATGCGAACGCCTGCTCATGCCCATCCTCGTCAATTGTCGAGCGCACTTTTTTTTTTAGTTGTCTCTGTCTGGAGATATGCGTGAGAATCCATAATAATGTATCTTTCTTTGCCACCTTGCAGCACCACCACACAACAAAGCAGCACTCAGAACAGCTCTTTGAGTCCGCAGCATGATTCGCGCACCTGGTTGGATGGCCTGAACAGTCCGCTCATCCAGGATGAGGGTGACAACAAGATGTTGAAGCTGCGCTTCGACGTCTCGCAATACACTCCAGAGGAGATTGTCATTAAGACCGTGGATAACAAACTTTTGGTAAGCAAACATTAAATACGTCACTTTAATAATTACGGCGTACATGCGGTATACCGCGAGACATAACCGACAGAACTGAGGAATCCACACCGCGGATGACTATTTTGCGGACTTTTCTGTTGCACAACTTGGCAGAGAATGATTCACCTTTTTACGCAAGACTCTCCACTAGAGTCTGCTGCCTGGTCTGGAGTATATGGGCCGTGATTTCAATGAAAATTATTTTCGAAATACTGAAGTATGCCTGTACTGGATGTACATGTTAGGGGCTAACGGTTTAGCGGTCCCTCGAAGGCGATAGAGCATTCTAATTGCCATAATAACGTCACTTCCTGTCCTGGTTAGTCGACTTCATGGGCTAGGCTCCCGTTCCTTCGAGGAAAGACTCAGTAAACAGTCTCGCAGGCCTTACGCTCTGAATTTAACTCGCTGATATATCTATATCTAGTTTTGCAATTGAAATGGCTGAAAGCAGAACATGCTGAACAACTGATGGAAGCTTTAACAGTTTTTTTTACGACTGTTATGTAAAGCATATTTATGGCTCGGCAGTATGGAAGTTATAGTAGGACTCGATTCCTATGTGGTCAGGGTAGTGCTGACAATAAGATAAGCAAATATTTTTCGGGCTTTTTAGAAACGCGCAAAGCATGAATTTTCTAACATAGTAAATGGAGCCAAAATATTCCCCGAACCTCGAAGATGTTCCGAGTTTCTTCTTTGGCCGACGTTTGCGCCGACCTGGACGGAAATAGCCGACCCCAAAAATAAGTTTACGGGCGGGCGTCACACTGTCGCGTCAGTTTGGTATAATATTCGGCGATTGTGGAGCACGTATCTTCAAATGTAGAGATCTATGTCTGTTAAGATAATGTCCTTTGCTTTTTCAAGTTTCACAAAACTCTGGTGAAAAAGGGGTGTTATTGCGTGGCGGATTGGAAAGGTGAGGTCGTTGCACCGGACAGGGTTCTTTTTCCCCGTTTAAGCCTTCACAGTGATGGAAGAGAGATCAAAGTATCGTTGCTCCCCCAGAGTTCTTTCGCGCTCGAACAACTACTACTTTATTCCAATTTACTTGCTAAATGGACAGACACTGTCTTGTTTCCTCATACCGCAGTCCGTTCAGCTGCCACCTTATCAGCATCTTCTCAATTATCCCTTTCATTCTTCAAACTTCCAATTCCAGTTTTCTATCAGTATTGCAAACTTGAGATTGTGCTTCCCTTATTTACATTATTTGGTATAAAGCCAAGGAACTTAGAGTGAAAATCTGTATAGTAAGCGCGAGACAGAGAAGAAAGAGAGACAGAGCCCTTTATCGATTGGCAATGGATTAAAGCGATCCCTTCCTTAAGAGGTTGCTGGACAGCGAACAGAATTTTAAATATCCGATGGAACGAAAGAGGTTGCTTTAAATCGTGGTCAAGGCTCAGAGAATTCAGGTCGAACGCGTATCGTGAACAGTCCTTAAAGGGTTCGACCGAGGACGATCTCTAAAAGATGACTCTCACGAAAGAATGCGATCTCTCACTCCCAATAATACTGACGTCATCCAACTCGATGGAATACTCGACTGGACCAATTGCAACCCACCGCCATTTATCTCGAACTTGTTGTCCCTGCAGACGCTTTATCGATCGAACTTCGAAGTAGTTGATCCAGTATTGTATGAACGTAGCAACGATATGGGATTGTACGATGTGATAAAATGACATATACCCCATTTGCTTGGACTGAAAATGAGGCCATTAGCCAAGTAGGTAGCCAAGTCTTTTCCTGAAAATTGCTTATAGCTGACCCACTTTCTACAATCGAATGGCATTTTCAAGTGAGCAGCCGAAGGAGCTTGCAAACAGTCACTTACCGATCATAGAGTTCAATATTAGCAATAGGCAACTGAAGTTAGAAGCTATCAATTAGACAGTCGTATTTTCCAAAGGAAAACAAACAGAATAGCGAGCACGCTCGAACGCTTTTTTCGGTCAAGGAGAATATTCCATTAGACAATCCGGAAGGCGGGTCTCATGTTACAGAAGCGCTTTAATTGACTCTCGCAAACTCAGGTGAATTACGACCTCTACTTTTACAAAATGAAAGTCGGCCGAAACTAGTGGAAGTCGACGGGAGGAGCAGGATCCTCAAAATTTCGTGATATATTTAGCTTCTGAGTCAGGCGTGCCAGCGTCGGCAGCGTTATTTCGGGCAATCGGCTGCCAGAGATTCTAGATTGGAAATAAGCCGTGTCAAGCTTCCCTAAAGCCAGAACCGGTGAAGATGTGTGCGCGTCTATCAAAGCCAATAATTACCAATCGAGTTCGATGGATTTAATGAGTGAAGCGGGTCTGATGAGTACGAGCTTTAGCTATGATATAATAAGAGTTGTTGATGTTTCTGGATTCGGCGATGGAGCGTTAGAGCCAAGCAGCCGGTTACAAGGTTTGCGTAATTCTTGTGCCCGGTAAGACGATATCTGCCTCGAAAGCTTAGATCCGACCTAGAGTTGGATTACCAGCACCGTCAGTCGAACCTCTTACTTCCCGTTGCTATACGCCCTTTCTTTCGCATCAATGGCATTTTGAAAAACAATAGAGTACAAGATGATTGATGCTGAGAGAATCAGTTCAGAGAATTAGTACAGTTCATAAGGCTATAGAAGCTTTATATTTCTAATGTATCGCTATAGCGAAATAAGCGCTCTGTCCTCCTATTGAGTTCAACATTTCCATTTATAGTCTCTTCTTAGTTCTCAATGGTTCTTCCGACGATGATCCCGCCCCGGTTAGCGGTTTCTGGAGTCCATTTCCCCTTGAATCTCAGCTAGTCTAAGGTTACTTACGGCCTCGAGATCAAGAGAGCCTCTCAGATTCTCTGGTATTCTGCAAGAGACTTGGAACTGAAACCTCGAACATAGCTTTTCTGTACTTTTGCTCTTTCTGGACGGACACTAAGACCGATCGACCACAAGCATCGCTTCTAGAAGTATGCAGACACCGATATCAACCACAAGATTCATTTGCTCCTTTCTCAGAGAAATTCTTTCCAGATAGTTTTCTGTCTGTGCCACCACAAAAAGGTCTTCTTCGCGGTGGAAGCAGACGGAAGCAGATCTTTGCTCCTCGGATCCCAATACCAGTTTACTGATTACTAACTCATTATGTATCCTGGTTTACCTTCTCGTCAAATCAGATTCTAATTAGATGTGATTGGAAAGGTGCTGGGATTGGCTATTCTGCTTTGCCAACCGTCAAGTTTTCTAGCTAGAGTGTCTTGGTGAGTTTTTTTTTCAAAGGACTTGATTCACTGTCGGTCTACGTTTGCGTATCCTTGTCCCCGTTTACTGCTTTTCTCGACTGACTACTCAAGGAAAGAGTAATTGGGAGATTGAGCAAGCAGCAGCAGTGTCATTGAAATTGAACGAATCCTTCAGTGCGCAAGGTTAAGGTCGAGATGCGAGATATTTGGCTGGGTTGGCAAGCTGTTGAAGCGCCGACAGATTCGTTAAAGCGGTCCAAGAACGAAAGGCCACTTTGGCGTTTGGAGGTCGGTAAGCTGCACAAGAGGACGAGATTATAACCGTCTCTATCGACTTCTCTCACTGATTAGCACCCTTTACGTAATGCAATTAGCATCTGCCTCACCCATAAGCACGCTCGTTCTTGTCACTTGTCACTCTGGCAAAGTCCTACAAAAATTGATGATATAGACTTACCCAATATTGCATCTTTATCGATAAGGCGCCGAAGCGAAGACTTTCTCAATTAGCAAAGTGGTTTTTGATTATGTCTGCATACTCTTGTAAGTTGTAAGTGCTGCTCCTGTTTTTCTTCTTCAGTAGCATACTCATTGTCAAGCTATTGAATAGTTATAGAGCGATATTAGGATACACATTGGATTTATGTTTATACGGGCATGAAAAGTACTTGGCATCAGAAATAAAGGCTCCTCTCGAGTGAATTACTAATTTGTGCTGTCAGACTTACCGCTGTTTCACTACGAGTTTAAGTTCGTCGATGACCTCAACTAATGGTCGACAAAGTTTCGTGATGTAACCTGACATCGTTAATCGTATTCATTTATACGAAATCGTGTAAGAAATGAGCTGTGCCTAGCGCAACGTTTACACGACCGAGAACAACACAGAAGCAATTCACCGCTGGGCTAACTGCCTGACGCAATAGCTATTTTTATGTTACTACAGCATCACTTAACATATTCCACATTCAATTTCATTACTGTCGACGGAATCAGCAGTTCTTTTCTAAAAGTACGAAGAAGCATTTTCGTGACTTAGAAGCATATCCAATCAGATTTCCTTATAGCGATATGTTGCGCGGTAAACATGCAAGAAGAGTGAATCAGCAAGTTCTGCCTCTTCACATATCGTAGATCACCTTTTCTATTAGTAGCTAGTGCCGCAAGCCCCAGAAAATGCTGCCTTGAACATGTCTTCGCCAATCTGCATTGATTTTAACATAAAAGGGTTCTTCTCTTACTATTGATCCCGGCTGAAGTAGGAAGTAGCCGGAGTAGCGAAGGGGTGAGCAAGTGTAGGAGCTCACCCTCCCCCTAACGAAACTCTTACAAAAACATCGACGTTCCGCATCCGTCGCTTTCTGAGACACAAGTTTCCTTCTTGCTCGAAATATCTTATTAGGAACGTACATGCTATACGCGTGTATAACAAATACGCGGCTGGGACGATCAGTTACAAAGCATTCGAAGGATCATTTTACATCAACACGGATTAATCTACTTTTCGTAAGCCTATTATTTTTATACATACTCCTACCGCGGAATTTATGAGTGGAGGCTTGTAGTCTTGGGAATGGAAAAATCAATTATTATTATCGGCAAAGTAAAGGAACATCGGCTTTAATCGCCGGTTCGCGTGACCTCAACCGTAAAGACGGCTTTCGCGGCTGATTCATTGATAGCGTCGTATAATCGAAATGGCGACTGGCGACCCAAATCCGCAGATAGGATCGCTTAAAAAGGCTTCTTCCAATGAACAAACATCTAACTATTTTTATTGCCTTCACTAAGGAGAGTGTTTGTTGTTTTGTTCGCAGGTCCATGCAAAACACGAGGAGAAGACGGACAGCAAATCGGTCTACAGGGAGTACAACCGGGAGTTCCTATTACCAAAGGGAACGAACCCAGAGAGCATAAAGTCCTCCCTCAGCAAGGATGGTGTCCTCACAGTGGAAGCTCCATTGCCAGCAATTGGCACGGGCGAGAAACTTATCCCCATTGCGCAGCAGTAGATATTCGCTTCGTAATTGCTTCTTATTATCCTGCTCTTCCTTCTTCCTTTACTTGGTCCTCTTATTCCGTTTTCACCGCTCTAGCCCATCCTTCTTCGATCCATCCTATACTTTCGATTCACCGGTTTACCCTACCTTTTTCCTGACTGTTTCATATGTCCTCTCAGTTATGCGAACGCGCTTTTCGTACATTGTACTTTGCTCTTAACTACCAAGTTTTCGACCGACTCAGTCTTCTCTGCACTGACAGAATACAACGTCATAAGAAAACTTGTTTGACAGGAAGGGGTCTGATAATGAGTTCCAACTTTAATGAGAAATTCCCCATGAAAATGTTTCCAATGTTGCTTAGACCGTAAACACAGAATGTCTTTCGCTAATGTACTCGTTCTTCGAGTATTTATTGTCCATTGAAATGTAAGCGAATACGCAGAAAGTGGATTTATAATCTAGGGTCCAAGGGATAGCACTGTGTAAGAGTAATTACTGTCTACACTTATACAAATGGCTTCTTTCTGGGTTTTATATATCGTTTTTCACGCGATCAGTTTACTGATTGATGAGATAGAATCGAAGGTAATCGGCAGCTATTGTTAAAAATAATTAGTTTATATACGGCCGAAGATTAAACAACATTTGGACATACACGTTCAAGTTGTGCGAACGACTAAGCAAATTCGTCGCGCGTTTCATGGTAAATTTCCTTTCCCTTTTTATACGAGATCTGTCTCATGAAATCAGGTCAATAAAAATCATTCACTACACTTGAAGCGATCTTTTGAATTCGAACGATGATGGCATCCAGAGACACATCGATGGTCCAAGCTTCAGTGCACTTCATGAAAAGCAGAAGTAATTTTTATCAACAGTGCCTATTAATAATTTGATTAACTATACTCCTTTCTACGCGATCAGCTTCTGTCGCTTTGATAGAACGCTTACAATTGATGTAATTTAAGTCGGCCTAAACTATACACACAAGCATACAGACACAATACACACACCCACCAGTGGATAAATGTGTACGGCACAATGGATAGTGATCGTCGATGCTGGTATATTGTTCAGTAGAGATATGTATTCTCCAACAGAGAAAGTACGGAAATGAGAAGGTAACAACGGGGAGGGATTATAAATCTCCGGCGCTCATAAAGCGACGTAAAAGTTTTCCTCATTTTTGGTACCAGAGCAACCTGGCGCTTCGATAGTTACTGTTAGAGACAAAAGAAAACGATGTGGGCACGAAAGCGAAAAGCGATTGTCAGCAATGCTAAATTATTAATGTGGTAGATTAGGTATACTATGTTACAAGACTATAACACGAGGATGCTTAGAATATATAAGCATTACACGATCATTAATATTATTATTTATGAATATTTTAATATCACCGAGGTGCGTATGATGTTTAAAACGCAATTCGCCAAACATGAAACTTTAAATATAAAATAAAAACAAGCTTTAAGGATGTACTGGTGTATAAGTGTTCATACACACACTTGGTAATTATCACAGTTTATTGATTTACATTTATTTATTAACAAAATATTTTGTAATCTTATATACAGGTCAATTTTTCCTTTTAAATCTTTATAAAACCGACGCAGTACTAGACTGCTACTTTCTTCCATGACATTATTTGAAAAATTAGTCTGCAACATGTAGTACTGATTAAGGGCAACTAGCTCAGCCTGTTTGCCCAACAAGATAGAGGTCTTGTATGATACGCGTACATGTAGAACTTTAATTCAGTGTAAATGTTAACGTACGAGAATTGCGCGTCCGAATTATCAATCTTTTGATCACATCTATCTCAAGGTTAGTAATACAGCTTGAAGGAGTTACATTAATTTTTCGCTATTTCGGTACTCGTTATATTGATAGATCAGCCTAAGACTACAAATCATAAAAGCACCAAAGCTATCTCTATGTCAATTGTCGTCCGATCACCACTTAGTTCGTACGTTCATCAGATTTTTTTAAAAACACAATGTAAAAGACAGAGGGCGATTGTGAAATAGATCCAGTCTCATGGTTTGGAAAGTCTTGCCTAGCAATATAAAAAAGTATTATGATAGTACTATATTGTCCGTAATTGTAATTGGTCAATGTCAAAGCAACTCAATTATATGCTTGGTATTTCCGCGGAAAATAAGGGTGCATCGGATGACGTGAATGTTGGAGATTTGCCCTCTCTCGCGATACGTAATGCTTGATGAACAGAAACAGTATCGAGTTCCTTCTGATTAGGCTTTTCATTGTCCAAGCAAATGTCTGCGGCTCTCTTGCCGAATGGCTCCAGTACCTTCACACGATAATCGACAATAGTTGACACTGGATTGCCAGTAAGTCTAAGGTTTTCCAGGCAAGGTAGGTGACCTATATTTTTCACTTCCTCGATCTTCTCAATACGATTGCAACTTACATCGAGACCCTCCAAGGAATACATCTTTGAAAAACTGGCCAGAGAAGTAAGTTTGTTCTGCGAGAAGTCGATATAAACAACATATCCAAGCTTGATATGCAAGTCATCAGGCAGAGTTGTAAAATTGTTGGATGCCAGATAAAGTTGCGATAATCGCGGTAGTAAGGTCACATTTGAGATTTCCGAGAGTAGATTGTTGTTGAGTGTCAGGCATTCTATATGAGGTAGAAGCTTTATTGCCTCGTCTATAACTTCTATTCGATTATCGCTCAGATCTAAGTGTGTTACTTTTAGCCATACGTGAGAATCATTCGCATTCTCTATGTGCTTGTGCACCTCCTCGCACATTGCTAGTTCAACGATATTACGAAGTTTCGTATTCGTTACTCGGAGTTCCTTCACAGTGTCACGCAAATTACCCATATGGTAGATCTTGTCTGCCGGATACCGATCGATCGTGAGGTACTCAACATTTTTAAAAGTTGACAATTCGATTGACAACGCGGATGAGTATATGTTACTTGTTTTGTAGGACTCGCAACTACCCTGAATATGAAGATTAACTATATGCGAGTTAAAATCCAGCACATGACTAAAATCGTACTTCTTGTCGACTACTTCCAAAGAGGGGCAAGGTTGTTTCAACCTCTCGCTAACGGCATATAACTGAAACAACAAAGATCTGTCGTTATGAAGAAACTTTTATAAAAGCGAGACACCAAATCGAAATTTCTGATCAATCAATTCTGATATTCACCTGTACAGGATTGAAACTATATGTCTTAGATTTTTGCAACAGGCTCTCCCCTTTTGTATAAAATTCTAGTGCCATACTTTGCAGCAAGAAGAAAATATCATAAACATGCAGATCCAGAAACACTGCCAACTCTCTCGGCATCGCTTTCTTCAAATAGTTGTACACGGCATTTAAATACACTTCAAGACTCGATCTCCTTTTCTCTACAAATGCCTCACATTTATTACCAATTAGTTTTTTTGGCGGCAGAATATCTTTCTCGACACAGTGCTCGGAAACGAGCTTCTCGTGTAGTTCGGCGAATTCATTATACCTATTGAATGCCGAAATAATTCAATTAATTATCCAGCTATCATTTGTTTGGGTTAGTCAATTTAAAGTTCGCGCAAGTGCTATTAGTATACCGGCTGATTCAGAGAGACCTTATCAACTTATCGCATCACAAGAAGTATCCATACATAAACAAACCAGAGTCAATTGCATCGAATAATATCGCAAAAGATGTCGCAAGGAAGAAGTGTAAAAAGCCGGTATATCGTCGAGAGAAAGAAATCAATTGACAGCAGAGTGTGTCGCAATTAGCCAGTGTAGAAGCCAAAACGGGCGTGGGGGAGGGAAGCCAGTCACAGGATGACAGTCGATTTCACAACACTGAAAATGAGGGAGGGAGAGAGAAACGAAGAAATGCGAGGGAGAAAGGGGGCGCGATTGGACGGGCGAGAGCGCCGGGGGGTGGAGTGGTGGTTGGGGGGTAGTAATCACCTGTGTTTGACGCTCCATTTAATCGAGGCGACTCTAACCTCGATATAATAATAGGTGACATTGTCAAGGGTCTCCACAGAAGGTATCTTGATGTGTACGTTCTCCTGATTTAGCAGGAGACAAGCCATTTTCAAGAGCGACTGTAAAGGGAGTCCTCGAATTTAGTCAGCAGTTTGCCCAATGAATATCTGGTGTATTGGCTCTTTGTTTCGCCTGCTGGTTATCCGTGATCGGTGATATTCCCAGAACAGATTCGTTTCTCTCTCTCCCTCTTTCTCGATATCTTGTTTCTCCTCGAATCAAGCATTAGAGTACAATCGGAGGATGAGTAAGATCAAGCACGCTATCCGTTCGGTGCATTGCATTTCGCGATTTCACCGAGCAACCAATTACTCCGACTAGCTCAAACAGCAGAAAACCCAAGAGAATTCGGCGATCATCGCCCACATCCTTTCACTATGAGCCACCACCGTTGGATCGAGCAGATGGAGCACTCTCCTCCGACCAGACCAGTCTTTCTTGACAGCAATAGGTGGTAGACCGGACTGGACCGGACCCGGATCAACCCGGTTAGCAGCTGTACGAGCACAGAAGCGGAGCACAACAGAACAGCGAATGCATGGAAATGGGAGTTTAACTGTGCTGCCATCTCGACTGCCAACGCCGAATAGTCTTGAACTTTTTTCAGATGGTAGTACTAATCCCATAGTTTTTCTCAACCGCGAAATTTAATTTTCGTCTCTGTCATTTGAGATTTAAGTGATGATATAATACAATGTGTTAGGATAAGTTGAAACTGAACAGCGATAGGAAGTTACTCTTATCTACTGTGATATTGATGCTCTTTTGTCTAGCGTCTCCCTTTATTTTTACTAATTGGTTTAAAGAATATATAATATATACATGGTGCCTCTGTGTAGTAGTAGGTTAGGGGTCGCCACCATCGCTTAAGTAGTCCTTTCCGGTTTCGGATTCGTGTTGATGCGGTTCACGTCACATTCGACACCAGAAAATTCGAGGAAGTCGGTCGTAATCAACATTGCCTATTTGTAAATCATTAACAATATTCAGTGTCTGCCCTATGTGTCATAGCCAATTAATAAAGTGTTGTTGTGCTGAAATGGTGCTATTGTTTTGAATTACTCAAGCCTACAAGAGAGAAGAACCCGAGCTAAAGACAGGATGTCGGTAAGTGTGAGATGTAGTAAAATAAATTATTATCTTTTCAATTATATGTATGTGACAGCAAACATATATTTTAAATAATTGACGTAAACTAATTTATATGCATAAATATTTATACTTAGTAATCAACTAATGAAGTAGTGAACTATCACTGTTAATGAGCTAAATGCTTTAAATCTTCGCATGGATTTGATCCAAGCAGTTTGAAAAGTTAAAACACGGAAAACGAAGAGTTCTTTTAAAGAAATCGTCTTCATTAATTTAACAGGATCCATAAAGGGATAACTAATCATTTCAATAATTCCAGTTGATGTATTTCTAATTTAATCAGTTCTCAGGTACGAATAGGGAACCAGGGGAGCGAGTGGGGAGGGGGTTCAAGTAAGGACGAGGGAAATCGAAAACCTAACGGGGCCTAGAGGGGATTTGGAAGTTTGAGAGATTGCTCGGTGTTCTCGTAGTGGCAGGTCGTGGTGGCATGGCATCTCGAATGAGCGAACGCGTCCATTCACGGCGCGGCAGCTCGGTTCTCATCGGCAACAACCTGTTGCACTACAGTAGCGTAATCTGTACTGCTTTGTCTCTAAAAGGTTGCCCTATCTTAGCCTACCGTTAAACCGGCATTCGGCGAGTAACCGAAGCAGTATTCCTTACAAGTACAGATACGTACCAATCCAGATCCTTTGGAATATCCTGTAATCCTAAATTCTTGCTGACAAAACAAATGGAGAATAGCTCTACATAAATATTGGATGGCCGGTATTCAACTTTCTTTAAATTTCTGCCTACTTTTTTATATCCACCAAGCAGAATCAATAATAAACTTTGAGCTTTAAGGATGAATTACTATACGCGTGATTGGATTTATTTTCCACGTAATTCGAGTTGGACAAGTACAAAAGTATTTAAAGTATAAAAGCATGCCATTTATGCTGGCACTTTTCATGGAAGTGTCGTCTACGCCAGTGTACCTGCTGGATGCTGCGTCAGGATCAGTAATGGCGGCGGCACTCGCTTACCTGGCCGGCCAGACCCAGCCACCACTACGCCTATCTCTTTAGAAGTCTCGGCCTCTCCTCCCTTCTTCCTCCTCTCTTCGCCTCTCCTTTTCACTCTTGTATCTTCGGCTACGGACCCTCGCATCGTCAGGCTTTTCTACCTGCGTATGTACTAGGTAGTACAGGGTACCAGGTATGTATGTACAGTTCGCCTCTGGAAAGAAGGCGCCTGGCTCTGATTTGGCGAAAAATTTGTCTCCTCCTTCAAAATCCGGTACCTAGGAACGGAAACAAAAGGTTTTATTATTAGCGGTCTGAAGTCTAGTTTCTATTGGCTAGTAGAAAACTGTGGGTGGGGGCTGCCGATACTTATCTTTTTCTTACCTGCGGCGCGGTCAAGATTTTGCGGACCCTGTCGACGGCGACCTTTTCGTCCAACTCATAAAGCGATCCCTTATTGCCGCTGGTTCCACGCGCACCTGGAAATCTGCATAATAATTATTTATTCTTATAATGAAGCAAGTTAAACAGCACTGTACAAAAATACTTATCTTTTTCAAAAATACACGTCGGCCCATTGAACTGAACACATCTTCAAGTATAGTTTCACTCGAAACAGGCTTGCGAAAACTCATGATACTCATGATGAAGTTACTTGTTAGCAGATGACAAGTAGACTAAAGCTTTTAAAATTTTCCTGTAATTTAAACCACTGCCAAATAGCAGCAATATTCAGTTTTACAAGCGCACCGCAATTTCGAGCAGGCTATGGACTAGTTTCCCCCAGTAACTATTTCAAGCTATCTTGTACAATAGAAAATAATAGTGAGTGATCCCTTTCATTTGCTACCTGCCCGCGGTCTTCCAACACTCGGCAAAGCTGGCACCTCTGTCTTTCATTAATAATGTACAGGGTGAGTCACTTGCCTTTTAATCATCCCCTTCACACTCGAGTTCCAATTATTTCCATTATTGGTACAATTTGATATTATAAATAAATGTCAGTGCGTAGAAAAGACTCGGTAAATACTCGTTTACATTAAAATTACTCAACACCGTATAATTATACCATTTTCAACGGCCTATATCCATCATTGGCGATTCAAAGGCAAGTGACTCACCCTGTACAGTAACAGCAAAATTTCTCGTTCATATATCAGTTATATTAATAAGATAAGAGACAAAATTTAATAATTTTCCAGGCGGACAAAGCTCTCGGGTTTTCAAATCTCGTGCTGCATTCGTGTCTCAATTAGCTTAAATAATCTATCTTTAAGAAAGTCATCATCGCCGGGGTTGGTTTTTCTATAGCAGGTCGCACCCTTGCGTAGCCAGTCAAACATTACTTAGGCGATATATAAGTTATCTCAAACTGTTTCACACTAGTAAAATTGACCGATTACAACGACTCAAAATTTATTGTTCTGCTCTCAAATATGAATGTATATTTTAAAATTTGAACCAATTCCGGTTTTGGAAACAGTAATTTGTATTATTTTCTCGTCTCGCCAAGAAAGACAAGGCGAGTAAATATCACACAATGATATTTGACCTGAGCCGAACACGATCTCTGTCAGGTATGCGAAAGGCCAGGTCAAGGCCATCGGGGGCTTCGCCCGAGGAAAGATAGAAAAGGCGGAGTTTTCCAGGCTTATAAGGCGTAGCCCATCAGTCCCACTCTTTCCGAATTCTAGAGCCAGGCGCCTTCTTTCCAGAGGCGAACTGTACTTACATACATACGTGGTACAAGTACTTTTAAGAGTCTCTTCTCTATCTGTACGTCCCTCTTGCTCGACTTCGTCCCCCGGTGCTCGGGTACTTACCTTCCTCGGGTGAAACCGAGCCGAGCCAAACCTGTTGACTGCGAGCAGTATCCTTTCGGCTTCGCATGGCAGTCAGTCCTGTGTCTCGAGCTCGAACGCACTTTGAATCGTACTCGTGCACGATACTCTTTTCGAAGCCTGTAACCTTTCCTTGCTCTTTATCCTTCACTCTGTCATGTAAAAGAAGTTCATTGTTTCACTAAAAATATACGTGATGAGTCTGGTTTACGTGTTCGTGTGTCTCGCATAGCGCAGGGAAAAATCTTCCTTTCAACTACTACGGGACGCGATGAGCCATCGTGACGAGATGGGAACAGGCACAGGTACAAGCAGAGTATAGTTTATTGTGGGTACGGGAACAGGCACGCTGCTGGCCCAGGCCGAACTTCAGCGGCCTCAGCTTTCACCTTGCGGACTCTCTGCCTCTCTTATCCCGCGTCAGAGTCCGCAGAGCTCCGTCAGCTGCCTACCAAATCGTACGATAGCCAGTTTTCTTCAAGGCCGAAACTCGAAACCCAGTGAATCTTTCAGGTTCAGGCCAGTGATCACGATCGATTTAGTTTATATGCTGTATGCATATGCGTCTGTTTCAATGGGAATGGAAGTTCCGGAAGAAAAGAAGCCTGCATAGAAACGTTTAGGGAGTGAGTGATAGAGTGGTTTGGAAGCTGCGCGTGTCATGTACCGGACCTTAGCCAGAGTGACCTTAGTCAAAAGAACCTGTTTCCTTTTCTCAAGGCATATTCTGAATGGTGTTTAAACTTGCCATTTTGCAAGTGAGAATCTTGAAGAGAGTGATGCTTTCGAATAGACGACACAGTGTGCTGCTATTGTTTCCCAGGAATTGTATATTGTAGTCTATTTTATGTGTGTGCATTCTAATGGAGGATTAAAGTGCGGTGGAAGTTAACCAACCAGGATTCTTTTGGCTCATGCGGATACCAAGATAGTACTGGTGAGCTATTATTTTTGATTGTTTAGTTGTAGAATTCAACGATTTTTTTCTAGTTGCTATTAAAGCATGCTATCAAAAGATCCACCGCGACAATTCTAGCGATTCAACTTATTTTTCAACTTACGTGCTTTCTCGATGAGAGTGTATTGTAAGTATGTGTTGATGTTGTAAAGACGACTGAGAAAGCGTGGCTTGCAATGATTAACGGTGGAAAAACGCGTGAAGAAATGCTGAGAGCAGGAGTGAGACTTGGGTTTAGTTAGTAGTGTAAAGCGTGTTGGTGTGATGGCCTCGTGACTCACAGACAGAACGACTTGTCCGAGAGTCAGAACCGACAACCGAGCAGAGCTTGCGTTCAGGTAGAGGCATTTCAGTATGTAGGCGTACTTGTGAATTCTTGACTCATCGATAACACAGCTTGTACGCACCCCGCCCCATTCAGCATCCATTATTCCCTTCGTAATTCTCCGCGTCTGCCTTCGACAATCGACGCTGCATAAAGATGGAATGCAAAAGTCAAGTATCTTTCGTAAGTGTTTGATCTTGGGAGTTTTTTTTACCAAAGAATGTTGGATGATGGAATGATGCGGTATTTCTCTGTATTAAGAAGAGATTCAAGTCGGTCATTGAAGGTGCATCTTTCGCCGGGTGGCGTTTCCGATTACCTAGAGATGGCAACGCGGTTACAGGTAGATGAGGGGGCTGTAGAGTCGGGGAGAGATGGGAAAAGGAGAGGATGGAGGATACTGTTACTGTGTACATACTTCTCTCGAGGCCGTTCGTCCGAGCAGAAGCTAAAACCACACGGGAGGTGAGTGTCCGTTGTCCGCTCACTCTCCGCACTGTTCTTTTCCTCTTTCCCACTCGCCTGATTATCCTTCGGATCCTCTCTTTCTCTCCTTCTCCTTCTCTCTCCCGACCCTTCCTCACGCCTCCTTGGAATCTTGAGTTACTACTCTTCCTCTTCCACCAACCGTGCCCGATCGTTACGAATGGAAAGGTCGTCGCCGATTTTCTTACAATTAGAATAATTATCTATCTCTCAGAAATTCCTATCTCTCAGAGAGGAATATGTAATCTTCAATCAAAATAACCAGTATTTTGTTGTTCTGAATAATTCAGAAATGTTTCAGCAATTGTTAGTTGAGAGTTCGCATGTTCCGACAATGTCTAATCTCTCTTTCATTTAATACTTGCGATTGCAGAGTTAAAGCGAGAAGAGAAGTGGATAAGAGGAAAGTCAGTTGAAAGTTAATAGTTTGTCCGGGAGTACACCGGCTTGCACTGGCCCACCATTGGCCATAGAACTGACGTGAAAGGCGAACTTCTCGGCGCGGCACATTCAATTCATAGTCTCCGGTCGACTCAACACCGCGTTGCTCCGCTCTCTTTCTCTCTCTACGACTTGGCACCCGCTGGCTCATTTCACTTTGATGCTGTGCCCGCGTCCCGCACCGCCACATTCCTTTATTTCACTGCTTCTCTCTACTAGCTCCACTCGCCCATTTATCCCTTTTCTTCTCGCTACATACTTGTCCGCGCTCTATTCTTCGAGGTTCGTACTGATTCTTGTATGATGGGTGGGAGCGATGGAGGCAAAAAGGTGAAGGCATTCGTACACCGAACAGAATCGACTGGACCAGACGTACTTGAAAGTGCAGGGTCTCTTTTAAACCTCATATCAAGTTTCAAGTTGGAGCGGTTTATATCGGCTGATTGCTCCAGTAGATCTATAGCAAGTGCCAATCTTATGCATATGGATATCTTACATGTGCCTATAATGGGCAATGAGAAAGAAGCGAAACAAGTTTTATTTAAAGAAATATTTTACAAACGAGTTTTTTCTCTCACAATTCTCCCACGTTTGTTTTGCTGCCACGGAGATTCAGTTTTAATGAATCAAGGGATAACACATCAAAGGCAAGGCTTGAAAATCTACAGGGAGATGGCTGAAGTACAGAAGTTCTCTTTGGCTATCGTTTTACTGTGAGAATTTCTCGTAGAATGTGCTTTCCTGCACGTATCAAAGGCAGGACTCGAAAATATATACGGAAATCAGTGGAACGAGAGAATTTGCTATGCGGTCGAGCTGTTAAGATTCCATGATAATGTTTATTTTGACCGCTTTAATATAAAAATATTTCGTTCTTTGTACATACCAAATATAAGACTAAAATCAACAAGGAGAAGGTTGGAACCGCAGAATATGTTATGCGATTGTGATGTTAAATTATCTGATAATGATTTTTCCTGTATGCACATCTCTTAAAGAGCTCTCCTTTTGTCTACCACTTAATGTGAGAATTTCCCGTGGAACGCCGTTTCCTGCACCGTACTGTCTCTTTTTTCCGTTTATTCGACCAGTTCGCCTACAGCATCTACTGCTGCGAATGCTGCGTCACAAAGCTTTATACAGGAGCATCGGGCTTCCCTTGTGGAATGCTAGCATAAAAACTTCCGTGCAACATCAAATTGCTTCAATTTCAAGGTACGTTAACGGTTGGGAAGTGCGTCTTCAGCAGATGACGCATTTCGTATTCTTCGTCATTGCGACTTTTTTGATCCTTGACTGGACTAAAACTTACTTTGCAACGTTCCTTTGGTATTTACGTATATGTATACATGTGCGTAGAACATTAATACGTCGACACTTGGAAACTAATGAATTAGGGGTATGGTTTAATTCCGGGACGCTCGTAAAGAAAAGAAGAAACAGCAAATGAAAGAGTATTTTGAAGCATATGTGGGCGAAGTGCAGTCGGTTTGATCGAGCATAGCAATTCGATGATGCGCATACTAATTTTAAATCTGTTCCACTTAATTATTCTCTCAATAACTGATGGTTAATCAGCAGACGCCAGTGGCAGGCCAGATATATCTCATTTGAGAAGAGATTAATTTGAATTGCTATAAATAGAGGTAACAGGATAGAATGGCGTCACTGTCAGCTTCGTCATATGTTATCGGAAATTTCGCCTAAATGGAACATTAGAGAAATTAGAACGAAGTTACAAAAGTGTTTGGGTATCCAGAAAGTTTGAAAGACTCAGTCAGTTGGCATTTTCAAAATTCTCATTAGAAGAGAGAAATACACATTTTGTAAAAGCTCGATTATAACAGTTGACGATATGAATTCCTTTAGAATTCTGCAATCTTAACGAATTGAGTTCTACGCCAATGAGGAACATATGCTCAGATAGCATCTCAGGCATCATACAGCAAGACATTTGTGGATGGCGCGGTTTTCTCGGCATGTGCACTGTGCATGGGTACCGTTCTATTGGATGCGGCCAGATGATCAACTGGACGATTCCTTCTTTACGATTTCTGACTGTCTTATATCCTTCTTGAAGATTCTTCCAGTTTACCATTACTAGCCATACTAAATTCAAGAATGTACAGAATTCGAATTGGACCGAAAATACATTTTCAATATAGAATATATGAGAAACAAGAGTGCCAGTGTCAGCTGCAGACGCAAGGCGAGGGGGTGGGTGGGTTCTACATCCTCGGACTTGGAGGGACATGGTTCACATTGAAGCAAAAGAAATGAACGGCTATGTACGGATGCATAGAAGGCGAGACAAACGAGCCATCTTGAAACGTATTCTTTGCTGAGGTGCATGGTAAAGACATGTGTTTGTACTTCTCTTTCCTCTTGAGCCCTACCCACTATATCTGGCTGCTTCTGCCATTTCTTCTGCTTCTTCTTCAGTACATGGGCTTTTGGCCACCAAGAGCTCTGCCTTCTGCCAGTATCGTTCGAAACTCGAAACAGGCCGCGCGTCGTGAGTCGTGACTCGTGAATCGTGAATTGTCAACCATCTACAGCTGGCAGGCTAGATTGTTGCTAGGCGCTAGGTGCTATACATATCTGTAGGTCGAGCGTTCATCGCCCGATGCCGTTGACTGGCAATCTTCATTATTACCCCATTGTCAAGGAGGCATTTGTTTCCCAGTCCGTGACATATTCGCATTTTGTAGTAGTCTCACTCTCTCACGCGAGTATGATACTAGAGTGTTTGTTGCGTATGGTGATAGCAGTACAAGGGTATTCATGGAGATAACGGGAGTGCCTTGGTAGCGCTGGCGGATGCCGACTGGCTTCGAACCGGTCAAGTTTCTCAATAGTTGTATCTGGCGAATCTACTTTAAAGGAGTGAGGGAGTTTTGATCATTTTTATTTCGTCACTATTATAGGCATAATTGATAGTACGAAGAAGATTGCAATTATTTATTTATATCTAGTAAGTAATTTGCTAAGCAGCATATCCGACACTGTACTGATCGTTTGTACAAGTATGGTATGAAAACAACTAGCTGCAAGGATAAGATATAAACCAAACTAGCAAACTACACCCTACAGATTAACGAGATAAACACAATTATCGCACTAAGTGGTCCTGTGAAGTTGGGGATGGGAATGCTTGCAGAAATCTAAGCGAGAACTACTGAGATAGTCGAATAGGAAAAAACGAGAAGTAAACGGGAAGACTGTAGGTACGTGCTTGAAATGCCGAGAAGAAGAAGGCAACCGGTTCGCTACCAACATCGCTTCGCGTTTCTCGTGTCTCACTCATCCCGCTGAAACGGTTTTTCTCATAAATCTCTATTCTAGATAAACAATTCCTGCTTACCGTTTAATCTTCGTTAGTGTGAATGAATTTTTTATATTGGATCGCTTTTGAAAATTCGCAACTCAAAATAAAGTATTTCTCGATAGTCTAGGATAATTTGCAGGAGCATTAGCTGTTTCATTGTATTTACAAGCTACAACCAAAGAAATTATCATCTTCCCAAACAGAAAAGATATATTTAAAGAAATAGACTATTAATAACTGATGATGCGATGATATTAAAACTCAATGCGGCGACAACTACTTGGATCATTGCACAATTTCGCACTTCTTCTAGTCAAGCTTCCGTTGACTTCCGACAAAGGGGGGGAAAAAAAACTCATTGTTAGAGTAATTCAATGAAATCTTATTTCTGGTGATCGTAATTTTCGTGGTCGATTCATTCATTACGAAGAACTATGTCGGAGTGTTGTGGTTGTATCGGTGGGCGAGGGCGAGGAACCACAGATGCTTACGAACGATTGAGTCCTCATAGTGATCGTGGTCATCATGAAAAGGTTAAACCGACGAATCAATCTCCGAAAGGATTGACAAGCC
Source organism: Ectemnius cavifrons (assembly GCA_964023945.1). Taxonomy (NCBI): domain Eukaryota; kingdom Metazoa; phylum Arthropoda; class Insecta; order Hymenoptera; family Crabronidae; genus Ectemnius; species Ectemnius cavifrons. The sequence goes on from OZ030375.1 coordinate 5,471,990, forward strand.
GCAGAAATCAGGCTAGAAAGCCCAGTGTTCGTTACGATGTGGTGAGGCAGAGGCAGCCTGGATATGGAAGGTTCGTGACATTGAAAGGAAGAATACCAACGAAATATGATTTTTCTAATCAATTTTCATCCTTTTACACAGGCATTGGTGAAATTCAATCACAGCTCAGATTTAACACTGACACTTATTGAAACGAATTTTACACTGTTAATTCTAATGCAAATGCTTTTCTGTTTCAGGTAAGTGTACAATCGAATGCCATGATACAGTTGATGCTTCCGTCAGAGGTAAATCTAGTTAAGTGTAGTATATCGAACTTGCCTGTAATGAGAGTTATATGTTCGGAAGAGCAGAGTACTGAGTTTAATTTACGGAAGTGGTAACTTGGTCACTTTGCTTCTCAGGGAAAATGTACTTGTGAAGTTGCGAAACTATTGGAAAATACGCGAGTGTGCGTGAATTCTTTTCTCGAGTTTAAGGGATAAAAGTACAACTCTTCCACGGGAGTTGTGCATTGCCTCAGGGGATACTTGAGAATCACGCGACTCTAAGAGAAGAAGAAAGTTCAGCTACATTTAAATATGAAGTAATGATCTTCCATCATAACTGGCTTTAAACAAAAGCCGCCTTTGTTAATACTTTGCTCTCAATAGCCATGTGAAAAAGGCAATTTGATGCTCTACAACGCGCGAAAGTCGTCGGGCAAATCTCCATCATCGGTGAACTCGTTCGAACAAAATTGGAAGCGCAAAATTCCACCGGATCATATGCAGCTAATTTGTCGAGGAATTTTAATTAGGGCAGCTTCGTTCAGCAGAGACAGAGACCTCATTTCCTACTGGAAATGTGAAAACCCTTATTACTCCCCAAATCCAGCTTTACCCTTACTCTTTTATTATTACAAGGAAAGGTCGCCGGTGCTTTGTATAACGAAATAGCGACAGGAAATAATGAACAATCTACCTGCGCTTATTAACCCATTACCTTTCATTATTGAGGAAAACGTAATGTCTTTTTACTATTTACTATTCTTTCTTTCATCATGTGAAAGAATCATTCACAAATACTATTTAGCTTGATGCTTTTTTCTGCCTTTACAATCTTTGATTCGCCTTGATCCTTTCACAGTGTCTGCGTTCATACATAGTATGCATTGCAGAGAGGCACACGTACTTTCAGCATCTTACATTACTTACCAAGAGTAGATTAACTAGGTGGGAAGGGTTTTCCCAGTCAGATACAGTTAGCATACTGTACCTGGATAAGGGTGACGTGAGATGGGGCTAGCGGCGGTAGAGGCAGGTGTCGGGGTTGGAGTGGGAGCAAAGCTTGTGATTTTCACGCGCGCCCACTCGACGCTCTCCACGAAAGCACGGAAGTGCTTACATACTTGCTATGTCAGTAGAAACCAGTTCCTCAGGAACTGTCGCACCCTACGGTCACTCGTAGCTTTTGCTCTTTTCTCTCTTCCCTCTCAACTTATCTGTTCAGTTTCAATTGAATCGTCCCATCGCTTACGAAGAGCGAACAATACTCTTTCTCTGAGGAAACTCAGATCTTGGGAGTTATATCTTTCATCGTATCGCTTTTCGCAAGAGTTGGTCCGTTTGTCGATTTTTTTTTAAAGTAGAAACTGCCAAGAAGGTAAACTAAGTATTAAACATAATGATTCCTTTAAGGGTAAAGCAATTAGTGTCTCAATAACGAGCAAATGGCAAGTTAATCTTTAAGGTGTTTTCTATAGTGAAGGTAATGCTCTTTACTAGATCGCTTCTTCGCAGGTTTCTCGTTATCTTTTTGGATACAATGTGAAAGAAATCGAATGATTACCGTGAGAAGCGAGATTTTGATTAATGCGTGCACGTTTCTTATTCTTCCTTTCATAGAATCCAACAATGGACCCTAATTACGTTTAGTTTTTGTTGATTGGGTGATTTTCCAAGTTATCGAGTTACCCATTTTCTTGCCTCATGATTGAGGTCGCGATTATTTATTAATTTCTGAACATTTGATAAGAACATTGAGGGAGAGAGAAAAAGAGGTAGGTGAATGGGGTTGAGGCTGGCGTGTTCAGTGCAGCAATCATGCAGTGCCGTTTCTGGTTCGTTCAACGCAGCACATACATGCCGGTGAAAGTGAATGAGGTGCCGAGATAGAATTGAAAGTTTTCTCGGGTTTTGCACGTGTCTTTCAACGTTTCGGGTGTTGATGTTGGGTGTGCAGTTGAATCAAATCTGCAGTGGATCGCTTGGTCGATTCAGTACTGCTCGCATATATATGCTGGACTCCACCTTAAGGTGAGAAAGTCTTTCAATTTTAGTCTTTCCTTATCGCATAGTTTTGTAATTATTCTAATGTGTTTTGTACATTATAAATTATTTTTTATTTGAATTTGATTCTCTGGTCGACTGAGTCTGCAGTCAGTTTTATTGTTTTAACTGTGATGTGTGTTCGTATCGATTTAAATGCGCGTGAAGAATTTTTCTCGATTTTTAAGGCTGAATTTATGAGAGCCTTTCCGGCCGATCGGAATTCCCCCGTGGAAAGTTACGATCTCACGACTCACTGCTGGGTCATCCAAGCGAATTTATGCATCGAAGAGTATTAAACACTAGCAATATTATTTAATTAACAATAATGTGATCAAGTGTACAATCGCTATTATAATCTTAATATATATATATATATTTGTTGTGTTATTTGTTTTATTTATTTGTTATTTTTCGAAGAAAACAGTCGTTTTTTCCGCTGCGGAATTTATTTGCCGCGCATTAAAATCAATTCAGTGGTTCTCGAGGTTGTATCAGGTTTCCTGCGCGTAAGAACTTGTTTTGATCCGTCTTGTGGTGCATCTATGTCTACCCGGAGGAAATATACTTTCCAATAGCGAAAGAAGTATTGAAATCAGTTTCCGCGATAACTTCAGACACTCACACATATACAAACTTTCTCTCTTTATATGTGAGTATATTTAATAAAGAAACGAATAGTCGTGGACACGAATAGAAAACGCGCTGAGATTATCTGTATTGCCATCTATTGAAATTTGAATCCTCCGTCAGTTTTAGTCCTTTTAAGAGAAATAGAACTTGCCAAGAGTCAACGGTCTTACTCTTGCAGACATTGTGACTGCTTGACGCAGTTGGGGTCGGATCACATATGATCCGCTTACATGTGGAGTTGATAGAGAGGGAATTTATTGCTGACTCGTTGACAGAAGCCCATCGAGAAAGGAACGTTGGCTAAGGGATTCGCGTGCCAGCGAGCCACTCGGCCTATTTGCGAATTGGCAATCCCGCAACTTCCTCGCAAAGCCGCAGACCCTTTAGCTAATTACTGCGAATTACATCTCGGATTGGGCATGATTTCGCAGTGGAGGAGGTACGACCTGTAACGATCTGACTCTAACTCAAGCCCATTTAGGATACCAAGCCAATCTGGTGGTGGCGGTTAGTAGTAGTGAACATTGGCAATTCAAATATTAGCACTGTTAAAAATATCCTGTGATTTAGCACATTGGTATGGCTTCGATTTATCCGTCGGATTTTCTCCACACACAAGACCCTTCGTTCCTTCTGCTCCACCATTCCTCTCTCTTACCCAAGTCCGGCCATTCGCTGAATCACGTATTTCAATCGCAGTATTCATCGATTTTATAGGATTCAGTATTTTAATTCTAATTTTATATTTCTATTTTTAAAAATTCGGAATATCGTTCCGGTGAATTTTATGGTATAACATAGATAGATATAGTTTTCCCGATGAGTAACGTAACGCAAAGGTTCTGGTTTAAGTAAGGATGTCGCTCAAATCTCTACAAAGGACAAAAGACGAACTTTTTATAAAAGAAACATTAGAAGGTTCTCAAAGAGGAGAAGAGATTACTGTGGATTCAGTTGGGTCTTAACCTTCCGCCAGATGTCCTTGCCCCGCTAAAAAGATGAAAAGGGAGGCAGTACAGTTATGAACTGAAGCCGCTAGGTTAGGCGAGTGAAATTCAAGGTGCAGTACGAAAAGGAGGGAATGTTTGCGGTTCCTGCTAAGGCCATTCTTTCTCTCTTTCTCTCTGTGCGCCATTTTCTTTGAGGCAAGCTGTAAGAGTTCGCGCCACTAGAACGAAATGGTGAAATGTCCGGTGTAGCCAAAGAACAAGCTGGCCATGATAGAAAGGACTTGGATGAATACATAGATGGCGTCTTCTCGTGTGAAAAGAGAGACTCTCAGGGCCGCAGTGATTTCAAAGCGTGTGGGAACCGCGGAAACTAGAGCGATCTTTTTCTTACTTCCTTTTTTCCTCTCCTCTGTTTGCTTACTCCGTCTCGTCCCGCTTCTCCACGCCATATTCTCTCTGCCGCATCGGCCACTGGTGGCGCCAGTCATTAATCTTATTCTTCCGTTCCTTTTATTTTTCCGATGCGATGGCCGCGTGATTATTATTTATGCGGGCATTTCCTCTGGAAGGCGTACCGGACCACACTGCAAATTATATGCTGTCAATGCAACAACAGGATAGTGTAGATATATGTGTATAAAAATAATACCGTTAGTTTCATCCAGAAGCAACCCATTGTCAGTGCATAGATTCCACAATTCTTTATTTAAAGGGAAAAGTTTTATTTAAATTATTCCCTATTTATCTTTATCTAAATATATTTATATTTCTGTATATTACACATGCGAGTATACGTGACGTGACAGTGCCGTGCTATACCAATACATACGTATATAAAATACGTGTACTTAAACCCAATAAAACGCTATTTGTCATGTGCGTTGACCGGGCACCGACACTAATATGTCACAGCTATGTGTAAATCGACCATTAACTACTTGCCTTCTGATTGCACACGCTTTACCTCTTACATAGTCAGTTTATAGCGCTTAATTGGAAAAGTGTGCAAGTATGCGCGTCAGTATAGGAACACCATCCACATTGCAATTCTGGTATAGTAATCTCTTCTCCGATCTAATTCAATCACAGCACGGAATTTCGGGGTCCTGTGGATTCACCTAGCACACGAGTACCTGCCATCGTATGTTCGCCGCAAATTTGTTGCATATCGCTCTTGAAGCTAATTCGAAATTTCGTGCGAGCATTCTCTAACGAGAACGCTACGTAGTATGTAATCGTAGCTATACATACGATTACATAGATAGGTACTCTTGTTCAAAGAGGGAATTTAGCGGTGAATTGGCAAGCTTTAACAGTAACTGGACTTTTGAATTCCTTTGAGAATTCTTGCGTCAGATTGAACACCCTTGGGAAGTGAAACTACTGCAACGTGAGTTACGTGACGTGAAATATCAGGGAGAACAGGAAAATCTATTAAATTTAACACTGCAAAAGTGTAAGCTTATTGAATCCTGGAAAATGCCTCTCTCTGAGGAAATAATTAATCCTCTTGATTAATCAAGAATGGCGTTATTTCCTCGGTTAAAAAAAACTTTGTTGGGTAGTATTTCATGTTACGGAATACCATCTTTTCTATACGACTCTTGACTCACTGTTAACGTAACCGGGTTTCCTTCGACAAACATGTTTTTCCAGTATCAACTAACTTTAGATTTAGGCAGCTATCTTTGTAGAGTTCTGTAGTAAAGTTTATCAAGTGCAGTGAGGGCTGCATAAAAACTTCTCCCAAGATTTCAGGTGTTTACGGTTTCGTGGAAAATGGTCTCTTGATAAGAACAGTGCTACAAAAGCCGGGTTCAAACGTTCAGCATGCCATTCGGTGAGAAGTTTTCCTATGTCGTGGGGGAACAAGTATAATGCGAACGAATCTACTTTGGCCGATTGTCATAGTGCTAGGACCTATACTTTTCTTGTGGAATCCTAGCACAGTATTGACATTACCAGTAGCACAGCCTCACCGTGTGATCTATATAATCGAGAAAGGGAGCGGAAGGAAGAAAAAGAGCAAGTACCTGGTAATATCAAGAAGGGCCAAGCATGGGAAACATGTGTATCACTATTATGTGCCTTCGAGCTAACTGGTCGAGATATGAAGTGTATGAAAGAAGAAGAGGGTGGTATGATTGGCGAAGATGCTCTTGCCAGCCTCTGCAGTATCATGTAAGCAAGTCCGACCGTTCGATTTGGTTTGGTGGAGCCAAACGGAGAAATGAAGCAGAAGGAAAAACGGCTAAGAGCGGAGTAGTGAGTAGTGAGTAGTGTTGATGGCAAGGCAGGCCGAGAACTAGCAGGAAGAGCGATAAAAAGTGAGACTGGTTAGAAGTGTGCACGCAGCGTGGAGATCGAGGCAACGTCTTACCTTGACCGAGCACTTCCGCTTATCCCGTTGCATTGGTCAGCGCGTTTCTCAGAGGCCAACTTAATACCATTTCATACCACTCCAGCTTGTTCAGCGATTGTAAAATAACTCGATAATTACAAACGGACAATTTATTAAAATTCTTTCATTTACTCCAAGCATTCGTTCCCTTTCAAAAAATAGCCTTCCACAAGATCTGTATTTGAATTGTCTAATAAACTTCGTTACCTTTTGCCTCGATTATTCCCATGGTTCACTTTTATCTTTGTGGAGTACGAAAATAGCAGTGGACATATAAAAGTAAATATCATTACTGTGCAGTCACGGAATGTGGCGGAAAGTTAGGATAGATGTTGTAGACTGCAGACCTTAGCAGAGCCCCAAGGTATATGCCTCTTACATGTATGTATATACACGTACATACGTGTACAGGACATAATAGTGTCCCAGATGCATTGTTAGATGAAGTTTCGTCGCCCTGTGGCTTGCGCGCGTCATAAGCTAAAGTGTCAGACATTCTACGGAAGGACGTAAGTGTTCGAGGGAATATTTATACATATCCGTTAGCAGCAGATTCCTTGAATTCAATTAAGAGGATCCTAAATGAATCACAGCGGTTGACGAATTCTATCTTGACTTCAACTCTTGAGAAAGTTGAGAGTAGAGTTTGCTTGAAGTTTCTCATTTGCATTTGTAAGAATTGCAGTGGTAAATATGTAGTTGAATAGTTGGGCGGAAGATCTGCATGAAATACTTAGTGAGTGGATAATAGAGAGCCGGGCCAGGCCAGGTCAGGCCGTACGTGTTCGACGCTAGAATAGAGACGCTCAGTGCATCACGTGAACGGTATTTCGACTAACGAACAACTAGGTTAACTGGTGCTTAATACTGGTACTTATTGCCAACAGCTTATACGCAAAGTAGGTATGTCCTATAAAAAGACTGTGACTCTCTTGAAGCATTCGACGTGTGATAAATTTTTCAGATTCCCCATTAATTACAAAGCAAATGGTTGAACGACTGGTTTTTCGAAAGATCCTTTTTCCTTGAAATTTACAACCTACCGTAAGAATCCTGATGAAAATTGAGTGAGCGCAACGAAGCGCGGCTATTGAAATTGATGGAGAGTACGTTAATGTTTTTGCTCGAAGAAATTTGCGAGCTTATGTAAGTGAAGTGGCTTTCGCATGATATTTCCTCGACTTGAAAGGAAGCTGTGGACCTGTCACTAGGAAAGCCAAGTTGCTTTTCACCGATGGCTTCGACCGCTTGCCTCTCGAATTTCATTTTGCTTCCCTTTAGCCTATCCCAACATATTTTTCCCTGGTCGAGTCTACTTTACGGAATTGCAAAATTCCAATACCAGTACCCGTTTTATAAAATTGAATTCTTAAGGTTTTTCTTAATACAAGTAATCCATTCGACACAAGTCTTTTTTCACTTTCGTGTTTTCCTGCCAAGCTTTGATGCGAAATCAATCATTTCTTTTTCACGATGAACTTAATTGGATTTATTGAGTCAATGTTTCTTTGTCGGAGAGGAATTGCCACACTGAAGTAACTTTGACAGCAGGAAGTCCTCTGATCGAAGGATACAAAGTATTACATTGCAGACTAACAAGGTCGAACTGCGGCCTCTTCAATGATTCACCCTCTTCCTGTTGGAATTTCGTGGACTTCCATTTCGCTTGTGTGCTTGCAATTGACTATTTCCCCGGATGTCCTTACATTTTAAACTAATGCAAATTCCTTTGTCTCGTTACTCACTCCGGTGTAGCAACTCGATGTATATAAAAACTGCTGACCAATTAACTTCTCCTTATCTGTCTTCTCTAAGAATTTACCTTTCGTCAGCTTTCCCAAAATACGTATGCATCATCTTTTTATCACATTAAATAATATAATGTGGATCAACATATGCTTAAAGTTCTTCCCTATTTCTTTAAACTGGACAACTTGGCGGACGTGCATGAGTTACACGTGGGGAAAGTGGAACCTTGGATTGCTGTGTGTAATCGTAATCGCTTCCGGTCTTCGTTCGGCAGCAGCAGGTAGCAAGCAGGGCGCGGCGGCGGCGTCGCTCACGGGTGAATCCCGGGGGATCAATTTCTTTCCGCGAAAAGATTCTTTGAAAGCGAGCTGACTCCTTTCTCACGCTCCCTGGACGAATATGGCTATAGCGTTATGATCGGAAATCGCCGTAGATCACGATTGGACAGAGAAGGCGCTTCCGAAAGCAATAAGAACCGATCGCAACTGCACGAAGAGGATGGGAAGGCAAAGTTCTAGAAAGTGGGCGGCTGCTGCTTCGATTTTCTTGCATCGTCACCAGAGATTTTCCAATATTTCTTTCCTACCCCTTTAAACTTTTCCTCTCTTTCTCTCGTTCTCGCTGCCTCTTCACGCTTCCCATCTTGTTAGCCTTGTTATAAGCATTGCATTTCCATCGACTTTTCATTCGGAAGAAGAATATCGGTGTTCGCAGAATTATACAAATACTTATACTTTACGATGTGTTAAGTAGCGCGAATGCGACAGAAATAGTAGAAAGTACGAATTAATATAAAAGTATATACATAATTTAACAGTTGTTGCATATCTTGTACTCTCACTTTAAGCCTCGTCCAAACCTGCGAGATAACCGCAATTCGAAAGTCTCGGTTACTTGGAATATGTACTTATATTGATATTTTACTCGTTTGGAATGAATTGGTAAAAGCACAGAGCACATGTGTTTAGTGTGTCCTTCCGGAAAGGGGTTGACCCTTCCGGGCTTCATGGTCATTTCTCTCGTGAAGCCCGTTGACTGTATAATGGGGGGTAAATCCGGACAACACCCGGAAGCACTTTAAAGTCCTTTAGTGAAGTATGTTACCAACTTAGTTACAGTTCGTTCTCATGGTCACCCGCAACGGTCGGCATGTTGAGCGAAAATTTTCGTCAATTTCGAGGGGTCCATGAACAGCCGAGTTCGAAAACTAGTAAGCTACACGTGCAAGCCATGTGGTCGACTGTCCGCATTCGCAGAGTTTCATTTATGCTCTGAAGCGTATTGTAGGGTCAATTGTGAAGTGCTTATTCGTGCTAAGCCCTTAAATAGCAAGGAAAAGCTAAGCTTAAGTATAATACAACTTGATTTCTGAGATTCTCCAGCTGTTGACCGCGAAAGAGAGAAAGTTCGCCGTGGGAAAGGAAGTTTAATACATTTGCAGTTGGCTGTTCGTAACTCGTAAGTTGTCAGTATCATCCTTGTGACCTTCTAAGTTTAAAAAGCTCTTCTCTTGACACGATGGGAAAATCGCCAATGGGGAAAGCCTGACACGGAGTAATGATAGAGATCTCAATCAACAAGATCGCGGCAAATAGTACAATTGTCCGGAAGCATTACATCGGTGCAATGGTCCGTATTATCGAAAGACGGGATTCCAATTACGAGATTAAAGCTGGATCGTTTAAACGGGGTTCGCAGTTATATAGCCTGTCGCTGACAGCTTGTAGAGCATTGTTCCTAATATCTCAGCAATTTCCTCTTATTGTTAGTTTATTAAATCTCTTGAAATAGGATAGTTCTCAACTCCAGCTGCCTCGCTAATCTCGCAGAATTCACGTATGAATGAACGCCGATTATCTGATCTTGTTAAAGAAGAGAGATCCATACTTTTATACAAGTATATATACTTTTTCGTATCTTTCCACAAACTAAGTTGCGGACAGGCAAATATATGCCACGCGGTGTACACAGCTACCTACAACGACTCGTCTTCCCTAACTGTTAATAAATGCCATTCGGTTCTTTTGGGACATCGCACAATGGGAAGGACCGAAGAGGGTCGGTGGCTTACCTGAGTTGGCCTTGTCCTTTCGCACCTGTAGACCCGAGCGCATTTTGTCAGGTGCAACGATGCTACTTTTACACGAATTCGTCCCGTTCCTTCGCGTTTGCTGGGTTTTTGTGAAAATGTCGCCCAGGATTGTTAAGCCGCACACTTGTCTTGGCTGCATGGTCTTTTGAAATACTCGTAAAAATGCAAATAGCAGACTGCTTAAGTGGGCTTCTTTCACGACGAAAAGGGAAGCCAAAGGAAGAGTGTCGGTAGAATAAAAGTTGTACATGCGATGTACAATTGTCGTATAATAAAATAAGATTAAAATGCAATAAGATTGGGTGCAGTAAGATATCAGTTATCGGAAGACTTTTAAGGAAATTTTAGATGGCGGAACTTTTTGGGAAGCCAGTAAAGATATTTGGGATTCGAATTTCTTAAAGGAGCTGGAATATTTTATTAGTTGCCTTAAACGTGACGGGAACGCTCAATCGCTTTATGCTAGGTTTCCGTTTGCCTGGACACCATTTTTCCGTCTTAACTAATTTCTTTGTACACTTAAAGTTACTTCTTTCTCTGCCAGATAAATTATAGGCTTTTGGCGTCAACAGTAAAGAGATATTATTTCCTGTCCTTTGATACCAGAACATTTTATTCATTAAAATATATGTGTATACTCATTTCCTTGCATATGACTTATAGTTTGAGGAAGCTTGATTTTCTAAATTGGACGCCTAGAATCCTTATTTACGTGGATCCTCTAACTTTTTGCGAAGAAGCAAAGTGAGCGACACTGCAATAACGGGAGATCGTGCTTGCCTTCCTCGAAGTTTCCGGAGAACGGAAGTTCTTCTTCTAGCATAATTAAAATGAGAAGCAGCAGAATGTCCGAAGTCTTACAGCTTCTTCAAGAAGGCAAATTACAATAAAATCGAGTGATCCTTGGTACGCAAATTAATTGGAATATGAGAATTAAAGAAAAATCCTGGCATATCGCATCGTTTGTAATACGCAGTATAGTTTAGCTTTTGTAAACGATATCTTCCAATTATGATAGCTGTCAGTACCAGAAAGGCGAGAAAATTAGAAAGAAACCTTTGTTCTTAGAGTGAACAGGGAAAAATCTGTAAACGACTTGATACAGTTTTGTAATAATATTACACAAACGGGCCGTAGACATGCATATGTACGTATATGCATGAAGAATTCAATAGGATCAAGCATAGCACAAGTACGCATAAAAAGTTCAGCAAACCATGCGATGAATCCTTCGTGGGAATGGTAGCTTGCACCGTGCTTCGACGGGTGAAATCAAATTTAAAAACATCTCGTTAGTCTCGAATTTTTGAATACTATCCTGATTTGTGTTGCAGATTCGTAACACCGTATCCGCTTTACTCCGCCTCCACCGTGAATCTACACGTAATTTGCATACATATGCATCCATGTCATATGTATGTATATTAGCACCAACCAATTTGCAGTAGGGTCCGAGTTCGACTCCGATACCTACTTTAGTCAATTCATCTATAATATATCTGTCATGTAATTAGGTACAATAATCATATACATAAAAACTGAGATCATTAATCAAGGTCCTTTAAGAGGGAAGTTGCAATTGGTACCGTCGGCTGAGTTAATCGACGTTGAAACCAGGCCAAATGTTTTTACTCACTAATTCCCACTTCTCATCGATAATTGAGAATTTCACATGCAACCCAAATACAGACAAATTTAACATATTACGTAGATTCGATTACTTTGTTTTAATTAACTTTAATATTAAAATCAGGATAAAAGAGAGGGTTAACAGTACTATAAATTAAGAGAAGGAGAGAGAAAGAATCTCTAAGAAACGGTAAGAGGTAAGGGTAGTGGTGGGAGAGGTTGAGCCGAGCCGATGCCCGATGCCGAGCCGAGCATGAGTTCGAGATGGGTGAGATCGACTCGACTCGACTCGATTCGAGCGGCGTCGAGTCCACCGAGTCTCGGGTCTCAGTCGGCCCGGAAACGTGGGTCGGGGAGGACGTGGTTCAGTGAGTGTTGTACCTGTGTGTGTACACGTGGCAATGTTTGTCTGCTGGTGCGAGCCCGTTCGTACGTGTCAGTTCGCTGCTTACCGTCGTGGTAAATATGTGTAAGGCGCCTAAAACGAGTGGCTTTTCAGTCAGTGGCCGCTGTTTTCTGCTGGGCTACTGTTGCTTCTGATACTTTTAAGCCTTACCAGTCAGAATGGTCAGCTTTAAGAAGAACAACCTCTCCAGGTATGGCACATCGAGCCCCTCAACTACACTCGCACGCCTACGGCTTCAGTGTGCAGTTGTTGCTGCTGCCTGTCCCTGCATTTCCACTTCCAACTGCTTCCAACTTCGAAGCCGGCTTACGGCAAGAAAAAACGCTCAAGCACCATTTCTTGGAATCACGCAGCAATACTTGCTGCCTGTGAGAATCACTATATGTAGCTCGATGCCGAAGAAAATGTTGGCGCGTTGGTATTGAAAATCTTTTAAACTGTCGCATTCGTCATCTGATTTAAAGTCCCTCAAACGTATACGAAGGCATTCCTCGCGGTAATGCAATTGGATTTGAAGAGATTAATGTATGTTGGAGTACATCTTTTTCGGAGTAGTATCATTAATTCGTTTAAAAGTAGTACTTTGATATTTTAAGTCACACGCGTTTATGTGTAGAATCCCAGTTACCCGCCTAATATCGTAGACATAGTTGTAACTAAAATCCTGACATTGAATAGGTGGTGGTGACCTTTAACTTCAACAGAGAAGACGAGAAGCATAATAACCGAGGAGAGGCCGGATGTTTATGACTGGTTTTTCTTTGTCTTGTACGAGTTAATTAGATATTCTTCCTGAGAATAATTCTTTCTCAACTTTGTAACTTTCAAGTTACTAAAGTGACCGTCGGCATTGACACGCTAAAAGCTGATATCAATTTCGTCGTGATTGTCCATTGGCGTTTCCGGTGCACTAGAGAAGATTTCATTGTCGGTTCAATCTAGTTCGATTAGATCTGCAGGATTACATTCCTGGCCGTTCATGGTGGTTGGTCGATAGAATATCTATCGTTGACAGATGAATGAATCATTTCGTCGCTAAATTAATCTGCCTTAATAGATTCGTCAGGCATGATATTATTATTTCATAGCCAAAAAGAAGAATCATTTTCGTCAATCCTCTCAACCCCGACCCTTGCGAGGCAGCCACTGGAGTTGATCTGCTTACGTGCGGATACTGTTAGCATGTAAGCCTGTTAGCCAGATCTAATTCCATCTAAGCCGTAAGGACTAGCCAGTTGTTAACTCCTGTCCTCTCCGTTTCTCAATCGAATAGCAATTTCCAAGGACGTGATCTTCGCGCTCCTGTACTTGCAATACGATCTGTAAATGTAAACGGCACCAAAGCTTATACTTATACGTATACATAACTATATAGCGTTGAATAAAATCAAGTGGTAGCAAAAAGTTAGACGGTTTTGCAAGAGTTCTACTTACGCGTTCGCAATTGAGCCTCACTTTCCTGAATGGAATGGTGCTCGAATCGAAAGCGAAGCCTCGTTGCACAAAATTACATAACTGGAATATATGCGAAATGAAGAGTGCAATGCTAGGCCTCGCTAGTTTCTTCTTCGGCCTCACGATTATCCACGAATTTATTTGAGATTATAATTAATTTACGTTACAGATTTTAGCTTACTTTGGCAGTGCTCCTGTTTCTAAATAGAGGATTCATTATTTTAAGGACTTAAGAACTTACGGTTAAATTGTTTAGAGAACTTAAGGAATTTGTAGTTCAAAGCTTTTAAGATACTTAACAGGAGATGGTTTCGATCTTGGTACTTTATTGCTTCGTTACACTAACACTGCTGTTTCACTAAGCGTTTTACGTATTTCTTTCGCAAGCGTCATAGTCACCTGTTTTTTAAGTCGATTTTTGTATAGAACAAAGTTTCCTTTTTAAAAGAAAATAAATCTTTTCTACCTTGAGAAAATTTCCTTTAAAAAATCTTGATGTACGGATACTTATTCTTATCCAGATATATGTGAATATATGTGTGAGGCGACAATACTGCCATGCAGTACGAATCGAGGAGGCATGGTCAGTAAATACTAGGAATTGTTAGCGGTGTCAAAGGAGTGGGAGAAATACTTTGAACTTGCTGGCTAAAATCAGGAATAGGAATAACGCGTGGAATATGTCTGGGGACCAACGCAAAGTCCGTTTGGAGGATCAGGCTAGCGCCATTAAGGTCAAGTATAGAAGGTGCCTTGTCTAAATCTAAAGTTGGCCTTCCCGCCATGCCACATCCGTAACTTCGCTTGGTTATCCCTTCTCCGTCACGAGGACTAACGAGAGAAGCAAGACTTTTCGAGGAACTCTCTCGCTTGATGCAAGAAGGGGCTAGAAACATGCATACTCGTGCCATTGCCAAGGGCGGCCACCCGCAAGGCATGCTTTTTTGATTTTGCTAGTTTAGATATTTCTGCCTAACCTAAAATAAATGTAGAAATAAAACTACAGATATTCTATGTACTTAGGATATATTTTAGGATATACGTTTTGATGTGTGCATAAAGTTAGCTGGCTCTGAATTTGTTAAATCGTACAATTTGTTTCGCTTTCAACGGGAGTAATTCGTGGAATTTATAGAAGAAAGCGAGCATAAGGTAGTTTGCAATTCATTCCTCCTTTTGTGGCGCGGCAGGCGAGGTGACGGGGACGGGGTGCATTCATGTAGGAACGAAAATTGAACTAATGCTTTTTAGTGGCTTTCATCAAGGCTGCTGCACCGAGTGAAACGCTTTATTTATAGTATTAGTCTCGGAGTACTGCTTTACTCGTGCAATTGCTTTCCCACCTTTTTCTTACCACGCCGTGTTACTTGACCGAGAATTCTAATGCGCCAGTATAATTATATAACATTATAACTAAAGCTGTTTAATCAGCTTCTTTCAGTTGAAGGGAAATAATGCTTCGTTGCTTTGTTACATGACTAGCGTGCGCATGGCACTTGCATTGTATCTGCTTCTGTTGTTGATAGATATTTCAGCAAGGATGATCTCGTTGTCTGAACATTGTAGAAGCTTAATGCTATTTCGCGTTTGTCGAGTCATCACTGTAATAGTTTCTGGATGCAATTCTGTTGTGTGATTCGAAGAGAGTGAGTGGTGCATGCCGGTGTGCAGTAGGACAGTGTAATTATCTTGAGGGCGCAGTGTGAGAACGGGACACTTCACTTTTTACTGTTTATCGCACTGCGTCGGGAGATACGGCAGCAGTGGAGTCCCGTGTGAGTTAAGAGCTGACCTTTTCATGTGTGACTGGGTGCGTTTGATAAGAAGGGGAATCGTTTGTTGTGTTTGGGGGAGAAGTGTTTCCGTAGCGATGTGAGTGTTTTCAGCATTTCCGCTCTCACACATCCTACACGCACGAACATGAGGACGGTGCTGTAGCCGGCCAACCACGACGCTCTGTCGAATAAAATCGTCTGGCTGCGGAATGCAACCGTATATTTGCCACCTGATGCAGTCGGTGGAGCATCCTAAAGAATCCCACTACCTCCATTTCGTCCCACATTCGTCTGTATTATGCACTTATAGTTGCGTTGTTTATTCATGAAATTCATAGGTGGCTTGTTCAATCAGGATTCACGGACGAGAGCCACTGACAGTGAGCGGAACAATTAAATTCGAAAAAAGCAATATGCATATACATGAATTTGCAAAAAATCTCTCGTGTCATGTTTGCTATTTAAAAGAAAGAGAACAACGCGATACTGGCGGGAATTCATACATATGTATAGTTAGACGTATAAACAATCGAAATATAAAAGATAGTGAGAATGCCTGTGTTCTGGTCACCTGCATGCGTGCAGGTAACCAGGTGCGAGAAGCTGCTGCCACCGGATGTGTTCAGTGCTCCTTTCTGCGTAATTATTGACAGGTGTGAAGCTCGATAGAACCACCAGACTTAAAATTGGTATATGAATCGATCGATATGTCAATGTGAACTTCCTCAGTAAATATTTAGGGTGTATATATGTATTTGAAATTGAAAGACTTCTCTAAAGTAAAAGGTCTTTCCTCATATTTCGAAGGCCGGGAGAGGGGGGATGCACTTAAATGCGAAGATAAAGCTATCGAATCAATGATACCAAGTTACGATTAGATCTGACGTTTATCTTTCACAGATTCATACATACATAGGCATTGGTCCCGCCTGAACCCTTCGTAGTGAAGTCAGCTGATAACTCATAACCGACTCCCCCATTACCTTCCGATAACGTTATCAGCCTTCGAGATAGTAATCTACATATGCGACAAGGGATCCACCTTTCACACGATCCACTTATTCTGAACACAGATAATTTCGTGACGAATTAGATTATACCCATTGAAGAATCAACGATAGTTAATTGACATTATTCTGTGTTACACTCACTATTATTTATCGGTGATAGAAGGAGTTGTTATCTTACGAAACTGTGCAAATAGCCCTCTCCCGTACAGTGCTCTGTTTTACCCCGTCAGGGTAAGACCGCTTGTTGCGCAGACTCCTGCATATGCAGTGGCGAATCCACTTTCTGTTTTAGGTAAATGTAGTTTCGCTAGTAGTTTAGCAGCGATCGTTAGCATCAGCAACTACCAATGTCATTTGGCTTTTACGCTGGCAGTGATCGATAGCGATATACTACAAAAATATTATTTATCCATCATTATTCTTCTGTTCTCATTATTATCGACTTTTTTGATTTCAGCGAGCAGCCAACACCACCCCGGCAACTACCGAACAGCTTAGGAGGATCCCTTGGTCATTCCCAGAGTCATCGGCCACACAATTCCTACAGACATGATCAACCGGCACCGCCGGCATCCACATATTCCACCCGCACCACACCACCCCATCCTCATCTCCATTCCCACCCCAAGGAACTTCCCCCAAACGATTTTCACTCGCTGCAACCACGCTGTGCTTTGCATCCCAGGTAAACATACATTACTTTACATTTCTCCATTCCACAATGTGTTCAAATAATTAATAATAATAGTGAAACTAACTCATGGATCGCACGATGTATTTGGATTTCCAAAGATATTCTGAGAGGCTTCTATAATTACAACTAGAAATACAGTCAATGGAACTGTTATTTCTTGTAGAATCTCACTTTCAATATCGTTCTTGTCTTTTACATAAACCGATTGAAAAAATAAAGCACTATTCCTATCGCCCACGCCTTGGCTCGACACGTAGAAGGGATGACCTCCTACCCTTTAGCTGGCTAGGAATTCTTTGCACTCGAATGCAGTTTAAATAATCAAGCGGAAGCAATGCTCTTCGCAGTGTAACTTCCATCGACCTTTTTCTCTCTTGAAGTCTATTTCAACGAGAAATTCTTCTTTCTCTAATTTACTTACAGAAAATAAGATGGTGCATTCGGAATAGGAATCGTCCCTTTTTAATTCCAGTAGACAATGAGGTAGTCAATATGGACATAGCGAAGTTACACCGAGACATTATTATTACCGGTCTTGCACTCGAGATAACATTGGCCATGGAATTGTAGTAGAGACAGAAATGGAGCGTTGGAGAGCAAAGGGTGAGGGCATTTGCAGAAGAGGTGAAATCCCCGTAGGTCCGTTTAACCGTTTCCCAGAGTTTCTACTCGTAGATCCTGAGACTACCGCGAGTACTGAGAACAGACCACTAAGCCGCAGCTTGCGAGACAATGTAAGATTAGATCCTATTAAATTTGTTAGGCCACAGCTGATGATGCTTTGAACAATCTACTAATTTTAGATTTGCGTATACGAGAATTATGAATTCTCGTAACTGAATAAACCACAACGATTAACCGGTGCAAGATATTGTCTCTGAATTAGTTTCTGGAATTTCTCAACGAATTTTGTATAAAAATTGATTCTTTTTCTTCCATTCTTAATAATGAGGTAGTAATGAAAGAATGGGGATTCATGATCTTATTGGTAATATTGAATGAAAACGTAAAGGAAAAGGAAGGGGATTGGCGGGGCAAGGTATAGTGTTAGAATGGATGATGAAAGGTGCGGAGACCCGGTGAACATAATGTATGGTAGGAAGGGGCTGCTTTCATGGTGGTATGTTGCACGTTACGGGCGTGGGTAGGGAAGAGTGGGGTGGGATAGGATAGGATAGGATAGCGTAAGGTAGGGTAGGGTAAGGTAAGGTAGGGTAGGACAGAACAGGGTAGGCCAGGGCAGGGCAGGACAGCGCAGGAGAAGCTCATGGATAGAAAGCCGAGCTCCGTCCTACCTCGCCGCGATCGATTTCGGCCAAATTGAAAGGTAGAAACTGCAATAACGTTCGGCTTCGCAAGAAACTCTTAAATTGTCGGGCAGCACAGACAACGCGCAGTGTTTTAACTATTCGTTGATGATGAGTCGAGCCACGAATTATCGGGAACGCTTTATTTTCATCAGGAATACTAGCTAGGAAAATAAAAAAAAAAAAATACTCCTGTAATTTGCACTATACTTTGATATACTGACACACTCTTCGCCCACTGCATATCTAACCCAACGCACTGCATATAGTACATAGTACAGAGGTAGTACACAAGCCTTTGTCTCTTTATGGTTTTACTCCAACAAACTTCCAAAACCGTGCGGGTATGCCCCCACTTTCATTGCTCTGAATCTTTTATTGCTCCGCTTCGGTATCGGGTAATCGATCGGCAAGGAGTTAACTGGAGTGTTAATAGTGCAGGAACTAGAAACAGCCGGGTTTCAACCATTCGTAGGAAAAGTTAGAAAAAGGTATGCGTGAACGATAGGCATGGAAAAGAATTTTCCTTGTAAACGAGAGACGCATCCACTGACAACCCAGTACCTTGTTATAGCGACGTGGTACATACAAAATTCACATTCTTTCTCAAGTTAAGATGGGAAGGCGTTTGTATCTCAGGCTGCACAACGCGCCTCTATCGTATAAGTTTACAAGATTCACGCGATTCGATGCGAGAAGAGCTTTTATTCGAGCAGTGATGGATCCGACATGCTCTGTTTATCGTATTCCGTTCTTGCAAAGACCCTCTTTTACTTGTACAAAAGCAGAAATCTGAATGCGCCAGAGTTGCGCATGCATTTACTGCTTAATTATACAATACAGAAGAAACAGTATATTTTTACAAAATAGGTCATACTCCAGCAGCGCTCCTCGCAGAGCAGCACCTTCTCCTTTTTTTTATTCCATACTGTGTCTCCGGCACAACAGCATCGTTCATATCCGTTCGATGTCAGAGTGAATGTAAGGAAGATAAATTATAAATCTGTTGTATTTCAAGTATCAGAGGAGAGAAAAATAGTTGTTATTAAAATAGAGAAGTTGGAATAATACGCCCTCTGGAAAGAAGCTTTCGGCGAAAGCCTTGAAGTGAATGACCGACGGGTAGAATCCAGGGATAAAATCGATTTAAGATTTTCCATAAAGACTTATCCAGCTGGTGAAAGAGTAGTGGTAGGCGGAAGTGAACAGTCGCCGTTGTCTCGCCTCCATAAATAACTAAACACCAGCTATACATCAGTTCTTAGCTTAGGGGTTTGTTCGCTCCTCTTTTACTCCTCCCAACCCGGTTGCCACCCACTCGGTCGAACTCTTTCTATCAGAGGAAACTATCATCGTTGTATTAATAGTTTTAGTAATGCCTAACTTCAATTCGATATCGAAACTTCTGCTATTTAACTTCCTGCACTGTTGTATTTCTCTTTTCTTCGGTTGACCATATACTTGATATAATAATTGGAGATAGCTATGTATATATAATATTATTTTTGGTAAAATTTTTAAAATAATTACAAGAATTGTTGAAAAATTCCACGACCCTAACAATTTCGGTGGCTTGAATCGTTGGAACTTTAAAATATTATTCAGCAGATATCGAGTGAAACGTCAATCAAACAACCCGATTGAGCGATCATATATTCCGATCATCGGGAGATTAAATTCCTAATGGATTTGTGATGCTCTCTTCGTCGGCCTCTGCATATTTTCTAAATTTTACACCTGCTATTAATAGTTATGACGAAAAGGGAATTGACCGAAAGCAGTGTTTTATAAACTTTCAAGGACCTGTCAGACCGCGTGTCATTATTTAAATAAAATTCTACATTTTAGGGAAGCTTCGTTAAAATCGGAGAGCGACCTCGTTCTCTTGTTAGATATTCTCCACTCAAAGTAGCACCAATCCAAATGAATAATTAATAAGAAGCACACACCTGAAACTTCTGTACACATACATATTTATGTATAATACAGATTATAATTCATAAGACATAACATAGTTTTAAAGCATTTTCCGGGTTGAATAAGGTTGCAAAAATAGCTTCCAGTCTATCTCCTAAGAGGAAAGTGGAAATTGCGAAGGTGGAAGATTTGATTTCCATTCAATATGTACTTTGAAGGGAGAGTTCCGAGGGTGACGCTCACCGAAGTGAATTTACTCCGGTTGCGAGTTGTTTTAATTACGTACTCGTAAACGCATTTTACGTTACGCAACTCCAGCATAATGTGCTGCACGGGAAGGGTTTACTTTAATTGTGTTCGATGCATATTAAATTTATTAACGGGCAACTACAAAAACGAACCGTCTCAAAAATAGGAATTCATCATAAACAATTTAATAGATAAAAAAGTCATTCACCGAACGTGTCTCATATGCGGCAGATCTAAATTAGTAATTAATGGTTTCTCGAACAAGTAGATGCTACAAATAAGATCTGCAAGATGTACCATCAGGAGAATATCCTGATTACATTTTCCAGTTAGCACGTCACGTTTTCTTTCGGATCACGTAGACTTTCGGAAGAAAATACACGGTGTCAAATTCGATGAGAGGTTCGGTACGTGCGCTTTCCCAACGACATGCGTTGCTCTCCGTTCTCTTATCGAATCTTCGAGTACACGGTGACATTTTTCCGAAACGAAACTAGTTGGTATCAGAAGTTAACTTGTAATTCTTCACTTTTCATCTAAGATAACACGACAGTCACATATAATCGATAAGTGATTACTACAAATTTTCAGTTGAAGAAAGGAATCCTTATAAATTATAAACAGACCTAAACAAAAGAGTTGGAGAAAGCAATCTATTAATTTAAATGTTAACAATTAGCATTTCTGGAGGAACAAAGTGAAACAAACTACTGTTGTTTGAGCGATTGAAGTACGGTGAGTAGATGAACGATAAAACCGGCAGAGCATAGACAGAAACAGTATGTGCATGTCTGTGAGAGAGGGAGAGATTCCACTGGAGTCATTGGCAATCTACGAAAGAGTATCTGCTGCTATACTATAATAAATAGTTAGCGCCACGCTGCGCTGCCATAGCAGCGAGCCAGAGATAGTCGGTCAGTGAGCTTTGTCGTACTTGGAAGCTGACCAAATGTAAAAGCTTCTCAGCTTTCATGCCGATGAGCTTCCTCACGACTAGTCTGCTCGACGTGTATGCCATATTCTATTTGCCTGTAGAATTGCGATGACTAATTTCCAATTTTCTATGTCTTGTGAAGATGAACTTGATAGATCTCGAAAGTTCTTTGATAGATTACATCGTAGTTAAGTGAAAGCACTTGAATTGAACAGGTGCTTGCTCATATATCCCTCTCCGGTGGTTTCCACATTGGTGGTACGCGCACGCCACCGACATTTAATTGATCTTTCGCGTCGTCGGACTTCCCATTTTGTTCGACGAAGCAATCACTCACGCGTGATATTGCTGCGATAAAAGTTGCGAGTAATACAATTAGTTTGCCACTGACTTCGAGTTCCGCAGGTGCGAGCGTAACGAAGAACTGTTCATCCGGAAGATTGATTCTCCCAATGTAACGAGATAAAAATCGATATGCCCCACGAATTGGAATCCACGTCACTGATTCTTTTCCAAAACGAATTCTAGTTAAATGTTACCACTGTAGGCAGTTGGCTATTCTTTATCGATTATTCCTAAGAATTACAAATTATAATTCTTCAACAGTAGTGTTGTGTCATTTATTTTTCATGGGTACCAGGTTTAATTAATACTGTCCACGAAGCTCCTAATTTTTTTCTCGGCTATCTGTTCTATCACGTTTGACGTGTATATTTTATTACATAATTATAATAAACTTCGTATTTAAAACAGTATTTTGCTAGGACTGATTAAATTATATCTCTAAGTAAACATTAAATTAAATCCGCAAGTAAACGTTAATTTAAATCCGTAATTAGACGTTAAAATAAATGGGTATTAATGGAAATGTGCCGAGGATGGATTTCTCGATGCTCTAGTGACTCTCATTCATCGCGGTTTGCAATTGGAGTTGCTTGCCCTCTGCTCGGCTTTCGAACACATACGTGCTAGTGTATGTAGGGAGCATAGCCCTCTGCTCGACTGCAGCCAGCTTTCCGTAATCCTGACCCATTCCATCCTTTCTTCTCTATGACCACCCTGAGAAAAGTCCGTACCCTGAAACATTACAACTTCGAAATGTAATCGAGTTTTAATCAAAGGTGCAAATTGAAATCTCACATATTCCGATCACCGTCAGATTCCTAATGAATTTAAAATATATTTTCCCCTGTCTTTGTATATCTTATAAATTTCAATAAACTTTCTTCGAGAAGCAAGAAAGGACTTTTTCGTCGGGCAATGCCAAGTGTCATCAAAAGTACGGATTCACATTGTTAAAATCCTAATTAATTCCTTGGCAGATCTTTTTATTAAAACTTCATTGGAGCAGTCGATGGATAGAGGGTGGGTATCAGTGATAATGGGAGGGATTTCCAATTAGTCCGAGGTTGAAAACGACGAGTCAAAGTGAATCGAATTCCAAGAGTCGACGAATTAATTCTAGCTTATTCGCATTGCTAAATATTCCCAGTTGATCATCCTTTGATTTGACATGAGAGCTTTAGACAATTAGTATGTACAACAAAGCATCTTGCTACTGGAAATGACTGATAAGGGATACGATGGGCGAATGGTGGCTCTTGGACGAGTTGAGAAGGGCTGGCCCTCGGATGTATAGGACATTGTCACTTGTCGTGATATGTTGAGATCTAGGATAGAAGATAGACGCATGACACGGCTCTCGACGGTAAAGGACAATGCGTCCCCGGGAATTTCGTGCTCAGCCTGGAATATATGTAATCCAGAGCTATTCAAGACTCACTGCTGGCTCCAGCCATATTCTAAGAGAACCCATTTGCCTAGTAGGCCTGATCAGCTAAAGCGCTCGGCTATCGACAATTTAATGGAATTTAACTCGTAAATCAATCATCGAGAATCTTTACCAAATCCTCTTTCTCTCTTCCCTCACAACGACATCTAACACACACGTACGTCTACACGTAGACAGGACGAGTGGATTCATTTTGAAGGACCACATTAAATTCCCATACTTTGTTCCCAATCGATAGGTATTTCTGGTTGGTGGTGCAGGATTGTTAGAAACTCGAAGCGGCGGGACGAGCGTCTGGTGGAGTAGGACTGGTAGACGTACGCACGGGGCTTAAGTTGCAGCGAGGGGTTGAAGGGGAGAAAACAGAAGGGAGGGGATGATGGTGAGAGAGAGAGAGAAAGAGTGAGCGCAAGAGAGGAGCGGAGGGGGGGTTGAAGGTAAGGTAAGCGTAAACAGCGGGAGCGAGAAGAGATTTGGCGTTTGGAGGGGGTTGGTATGGGTGGCAGGGTGGCAGGGTGGCAGGGTGGCAGCGAAGGGTAGTACAGGATACAGAAGGGGCGAGTGGGGTGTGGGCAAGGGGGTGCAAGGAGGGTAGAAAAGGCGCATGCCAGTTGTGCCCTGGCCGTGCTCCGAGCCGGGCAACTCTAGCTCTCTCGATTCTCTTGCAGCTTTTTACGATTTCCTCGTCGCGCTCCTAGTGATTTTACACGAATACTGTGTTCATCTACCAACTGTCTTCTTGTCCGTGTTTTCCTTCAAGTGATGATCGAATGTGGAATGGCGGAATTTGCCTAATCTCGCGCGACGCGTACTTGTGGAAACGTGTGGTCTGCTGGTGATCGGGTTTTGGTGCTTGCCGGTAGCAATGTCCTTGTCGCGAGCGTATACTCTGCATTTCCGGCTCAATCGTAAATCCCGTATGCGTCGGAATCACTGGACAGATCGAATTTAATTCTTAGAGTAGGTTTTAATGTCTCCAGACATGGTAATAATCAGGTAAGCGGAAGGTCCTAGCCCGGGCACTTCCGCTCTTTCGATTAGGTAGAGTTTCATTGTAATAGAAAGATTGGCCTAGGCCAGGATTCCTTTTTTAATAGTTTCAATGGTAGGCTTGGCAATTCTCTTGAGCGAATGTTGGCAATAAAGAAAGTTGCCAAGGGAATGGGAGATGCGGCGGCTTGGTTTCGACTGTAAAAGTGCGACGACCGAAAACAGCTGCGGCAACGGCAGGGACGCGCCACACCACGCCACGCCATGCTACGCCACGCCGCATCGCGCCGGGTAATTTCCGCGTCCTCTCATGCATTCACGGATCCTTTCTGAAAAGAGCAAGTACTCCGTGTCGCTGCTAGCTTCCCGTTTCCGTCAGCTACGACATATCCTACTTTCCCCTCCTTTCTATTTCTCTATCAATTCTTTGACACATTCCCTTTGGAAAAAGCACCGTGTTCAACTTCAACGCTATGTCATTCACTTTCGCCCGATTCCACGATAGAAGCTTTGAAGCTTGTCGAGTTTCTAGTCTGGTTAAAAGATCAAAAATGGGTTGATAGTAAGACAAGAGTGCAGCCACTTTCTTGGATGGCACTCTTATCGAGCGACTTTTGCGCTCGCATTTTTCACCTTAAGCGGACAATGCATTTCACTGTCTTCGAGCACTGCCCTCCCCTCCCCAACGCCTTATCTTCTTCCCAGTTATCGTTCCTCTTACATTTCATTCCTCCACCGGCATAAGTTCAAATGACATTCCTTACTTCATAGAGGACGTCTCTCTCGATAGAGAATCTTCCTCGAATTGATCGTTATTTCATATTTCTCAGGAGATCTTTTCGTATGTTATATACATGTTACAGCGGAACTTTTCTCAAGTTGAAACGTCTAAATTCTGTCTTTAACTGTTGAACTTACACACTTCACTCTCATTTGTAAACTCATAAATGGACTCGTTTAGTTTGACAGCGTTTGACAAAAAGATGTGAAAGCCTGCAGCAAAATTCAGTAAAATGTTAAAGTATGTACTCGGAAGTAGTCCTCGAGCAATGAATTACTTGCAAGAGGAATGTCGTTCTTCCTTCGCAGAGCAAGAAACGACGTAATTTTTCTGAGACTTCATTCTTCTCGTTCACGCCGTGTATTTCCGTGGCACTGATTACTCTTCTTGATTTGCGTCTTGAAGCCTTCGCGCTTTCAAAGGGCGCTTCATTTAGGGCCTATTTATCTAGGTCCTCTCACTGTTTTACTTGCTCATTAAGTAAAAACAGGCAGATTTATTTCTTGCGTTTATTCTTTCAGTTGATTATTGTTAGAACATGCTTGGATTTCATCTTGGGCGCGGTTGCGTTTACTCGTTCGTCTCACGTTTGCACTCCTGCAATTTTCCTTCTGGCTCCAACGGAGTATTGTTCATCGGAGTATTACATCTAATATTAGAGAAGTTAGTAGCTAATTCCCTCGCGTGCGGTTTTACTTCGCCCTCTATTAAGCGATTTTCAGAGGCTAGAGAAAAGGTCATGGTACAGCAACAATTAGCTTAACCTAATAATTAGTAGAGCAAACTGCAAACATAGACAGTGGTTTTTAACAGAGTTGAAAAACAGGAAGGTTCTCAATTCATCGCGTACATTGTAAAAGTATATTTATTCATCCGATCAATCTTTTTTCCATCTTTTTACTTAATCGTTTTCTAGCAACAGACAGTTCCACGTCATACAATTAACATTGGCAGACTCGTGTAACTTTAACGTCTTTTTCCGACCGAATTCGTGATTCTCACATTTCAGCAATCCGTATTTAGCCGCTGTTTCCATCCTTCCCTTTCTTTTCTGCTGTACCAAGCATTTTCAGGATTTCATGTTATTTTACTGCTCTAGCCTTGACTTAACGGACTCTCATCTGTATTTCATCTCCTTTCTTCTACATTCACAATTATTCTCTTATCTCTATTCTGTTATTGTTATCAAGAAACTAGAGTGAGAGAGAGAGCGAGATATATACATATAGAAAGGGGTGAAAGGCAATACCAGGCAGGAGGATGCGAGGCTTCAGGAATCGCGCTTTAACTGTCCCGGTAAAATGAGGATTTTAAGTATTCAAGGATGCCTCTGCTCTGGAACGAATTAATCCGGTGGGTGGTGGGCATGCGCTTGCTTGCCGCTCACTGATAAATGCGAGCGCTATTGGATTTATGAGTTGTTCAATTTTAATTGGCAAGATGCCCGGTGTTTATTTATGACGCATTGCAAATGTTGTTGCTAAGCACGAACGTGTAGGATCTAGTTAAAGAATTTCTACTACTCATATAGCTACTTCCGAGATTATTTATAATAAATTCCCTAATGAAATACACGGCAGATATTTGCGAGGCCCAGGGGTGTATTATGCGAAGGCGAGTATGATGTGCGCAAATGGGTTAGGGTGAGGGTGAGCGGGAATGGATTTCATAAATTTCCAATACACGAGTAGTTACGGCAAATATTGAATATCTAGTAGCACGCGGAATTGCATCCCCTCTGCAGAGTTTCCGTCAGCCGAACACGAGCATTCCTCGCATCACCTCGCCGCATTCCTTTTCGCTTGGTACTCGAGAGAGTGTTAGTGCAGAGGTCTTGGCTGCCGCAATGCCTGACAATGAGAGATAAAGGCTAATCGGACAGGGGCGTTAGAGTGGGAGAGGGTGAGAGGGGATGAATGAGAATGGGAAGGTTGCATGCGTTTTTGGAGGGTCGCGGAATGAAAGGCCGGTTCGAAAGCTCGAAAGTGTTTGGGAAAGAGTGACAGGGAGAGAAAGAGAAAGGAGGAGTATGAGGCACTCTCTCCCTAGTCTCGTGTTACGTGGTTGACCTTGTCGATTGTCGTGCTGCGGCGCTATTGTTTCCCCATTGTTTTATCGGCCGTTTACCGTCTGTTCGCGTGTCTGCTCCCACGTCCGCCGGCCTATCAGCTACCCCAACGACCACCTCCACCTCACACACCCCGGTTCTGGCTACCTCCCATGCGGATTGCGGAACGCCGACTACGGAACAGTCTTAAATGCCCGTATGATTTTTAAATCACTCTTCAAAAAGCTCCTGTCACATCTGTCTTTAATTCGACGCACATTGTTTTCATTCCTCCCTTTTCTCTGTTTCTAATAGTCGGTTCCGTTGCATTCTGTGGATAACCGGATGAACAGCCATCCACCTTCATAGTCATACTTTGTTTGCTGCGCGTCAATATGTTATGTGTATAGCTTCGATCCTTTTGTGCGCTGCTCTCTAGTGCTTTTGATGCCACCGAATGTGGTGCTCCCGAGGTTTTTTATCCACCCTTTTCGGATTTTCGAACTTTTTCAAGCACACTCTCCAACTGTATCAAGAGTTGTTGACAGTTACATTAACGAATGAAATTATGTTATACTTTATCAAATGGTGCGCTTCACAACTGAACAGTGTGCCTATGCAGTTTTCGAGTAGAGTTGAAGGGATTACGGGCGATTTTTGCCTCATTTAATGGAATCGAATTACACATTCCACGTGGAATGAGCCTGAAATACCTTTGGACAGAGCCGTAAATTGCAATTCCATTTTCGAATTAGCCGACAAGTTGTAGGTTTTTGAGCTGAAAGTGGTGCAATCAAAAGAAGCTTAGCCTCCGTTCTCGTGGTTTAAAATTAAAATTACCAAGCGAAACGTACTACCCTGCTCTCTTTCTCTCACTCTCTTTCTATCTTTATCTCTACCTCGCCTTTTCCAGTCGGCGGAAAAGTTCATTTCTTCGAAATAAACCGAGTTATGTTAGGTCCCAATATATCCGTCGTATTAAAGAGAATTTATTGCAATTGGAAATTGGCCTCTTTAATCATGTAGAGCGGATCGCAGAGACGTCCAGCTGTTTGTTTGAAGTGTTCAATCGATGCCGGAACGAAATGCCGGTCGGACGATATTACTCCGGAAAGAACGATTTCCGTAATTCCGTCGAATCGTCGAAGATGACTCTTAATTAATCACGGTTCCACCAAGAAAAAATGTAACCCGTTCGATTGAAGGGTTGCGTCCGCGAGTGGAGTGTAATTCGCTAGTTCTTACGAATTCGTCTTTTTCTGAGCTGATGTGTCAACAATATCAACATGTTCACCTGTCTCTGGAATCTGTTCGACTGGTAAGGAACATCTGATATATCCCTTTCATCTTATGAACTCTCTAAGCGAGCTTTATTGCTATATTTGAGTATTAATACCATGAGATAATACAATTCAGTCAAAACCTAGCTTGAAATCATGAATTGTAAAGATCCTAACGAAAGAGCGGAAGAGGAAAGTTTGATTACAGCAATTAGTCAGCGTGCATCATCTTTTTGCTTGTGAAAATTTAGCGTTGCTCTATCTGAATGTATTTTTACTCTCTATGAAATCTACTTCCTCTATTTATCATTTAGAGCCATGTAGAAAGGTCACAGTTGACCACTGGAAAAAATGTAGGATTCACGTAGCGCGCGCTCTTTGGGGCCGATTAAGTTATTCGAGTGTTTGACTGAGAGCCAATAGGCTAAATGATTGCATGCGTCGCCGCCAGTTCTTGCTGGAATATTGCCCAGGTAGATAAGTATACATAGAACAGACTTCTCTTTTTTTTTTTTAACTAAATGCCCGATATTTGAGTTCATTTGTCCAAAACTGGTCGACCAATTGGGCAATTTGCCGATTGTTTATCAAGATATATTTCTCTCCGTGTATATCATATATATGGAAAATTTTCATTACAATCAAATGGGCCTGCAAATAAAATATCGAGCGACCGGAAAAGCTTTCTATAGTATTACATATTTCTTCAGTGATGGATACGTGTCAGGCAATCTGGTAAAAGCGTTTACCAATATTCTAACCACCATAAATCGCTGGTTCGACCGATTGTGGCAGAATCGACGGACACAGAAATTGTGCCCATTCGCAGAGTGGTTGTCGATTTGTCGGTTAAGAAATGATGCAAAAAGGTGCAGTGTATGGAACTCCGATAAGATGTGGGGACAGCCATTAGATACATAATACGTTGATACTTACGAATCGGTAGATTCCTGGTGAATGTACTTTTAGTAGTACAGCGACGAATAAAACGAGTGAGGACCGCAGAATTATACGTAGGTGCGTGCAGAATAGTGAGCAGGCCAATTTAGAGCGATCTAATTCCTATAGTTGGATCGGAGTTGGTCGTACAAATGGGCTTTATCGAGAAACCGACGGTTCAATGCTCGTATTCACTCTGCTATGCCCACTCCTCCTACTTCTCCTCCACAAGTACATACTTGGCTCTATTGCCACACATCTATTATTTTCTTGTTGAATTTTTCTACACACAAGTCTTTCAGTGCAATAGCATATATGTCTTTACAAGGTAGTGTTAGCAGAAAAGTTGCAAGAGTGGCTTGAAGAGACATAGAAAAGTATAAAAGCCACTTGTCTATCAACAAAGGCTCTGCTCTTGTAATACACGTTTTTCTTCCACTTTAGCACATTTTTTTTCCTCGTTTTCTCAATTACTATTACCTTAAGCGTCTACCTTCTGTGTTAAATTACGTTTTCCTTATAAAAGCGGGTATTAGACTGTCAGGCTAAGAGGTGCAAAGACAACTGAGAAGTAGAATGTCAGAGGAAAATAAAGAAGGGGAAGTTCGTCAGAGAGGCTCAAGGGTTAAAACCGGAAGAGAAAGCGACGCCGAAAGTAGAGGAAGAAGGGTGAGAGCTTTATCGACTAAAGTCTGGGCAGGCATATTGGAACTTGCAAACGGAACCCGACCACACCCGGTTGCCGATCGCCTATGTCTTTTTCTTGTTTATGCGACCACCGATGTTGGCTTCCAACGACGCATCATCGCTGTTCTCCACATCTACCAAAACTTTATAGTAATTGGACAAATTGAAAAGTATTCGCTATTGAAATATCAATGTCATTACTTTTATGTATCTTGTCAGGCATCGTTGCCAGAGCAATTCGGGCGAGTCGAAAGCCGATCGAGTTATATGCGCGTTGTACCTACGCGACTTTGAAGTTGAAGGAAATATCTTCTCTATACGTACGTATTGCAGCAACCTTCCCAAGCTTGGTATACTCTGACTTCTGCGGGAAAAGCACATTTTCCTTTCCTTCTACAAGAATTCCCATGGCTTCTCGAAGTAGAATTGCAATTTCGTGTTTTCTACGAAAAGAAATCTCGCACATAGTAGGATGTGCGTGACACACTCATTCTGTGAGTGTAAGTGAAGGAGCTTATGTGTATCACGAAGTTAATGAGTGGCTGAAGCCTTTCATCGATGCTGTCCCTTTTTATGGCAGAAGAGTTATTCTTTTTCCGGGAGACTTACCTAAAATGCTTTCAATAAGAGCTAAGCATCCAGCCAAGATTTTTCTACGAAGAACCATGCAAATACTATGAAAGCTTTGGACTTCCTTTGGACAAATTATTATTGAAGCTGATAGTGAAGAAGAAAGATAGTTTACGGCGCAGCGGTGAATTAACTTCCGAGGCCGAGGAGGTGCACTTAGCATAAAGTGATGTTGTACATGCACCTCAAAATATTACCGTTTCGCGAGGTGAATTTCTCCACGAAACCAAAGTGCATTCCTATGAATCCTATTGACTTGGAAAGGTATGCTTCGGAATACCAGTTAGAATATAAATAGATACTGACGCTCATTCGTTAAACTTCTCAGACAGATCAATTGAGTCAAGAGTCAGTCGTGATATGGAAAGTATCAGTCTGCTAAAATTAGCTTTGTCTCCTGTATATTAATAGGATAACTAACTAAGAAAACAAGGGGGTAAACTTGCCCTTTCAATGAGGCTTCAGCTTGGAACAATAAAGAGGAGAATGGTAACCAGATAATGGAAAGAGTGGATGATAATTGATTATCTTCCCCGTACTAGTATTAGCGATTTATTATTATTAATTTGGTTGAACATGCAGGTTTAAATGGCTACGTTCATGAAAGCAAATATAAAGTTAAATCGTGGCGCATCGTGACGCATCGTCACATCGCAACGACCCAATTTCTGACGATGCGAAACCGTCGAAAAGAAACATCAACAAGGGAATATCTTCTTTCCATAACAATTGAATGCATACGATGTTTGAAAGTACAGGATCTTTTCTCGTTCCTTATAATATTTAAAAACCTACATAATTACCATTAATAAGTATTATTAAATCTTTCGTAACAGTAACTTAGTATTAGCTCGGATTCGCTGTATTGGGGAAGTTAGGAATACGAGTTTGCGAAGAGTGCCAAGTCCTCGGCCATGCTCCACTAACCCATCCTGACCCAGTACAAATATGCAGGATGTAGACCACATTGCACTAAAATGCGGAGATGCTCTTAGAGTTCCAATTCCATCTTTTCCTTCTATGGATGGAAAAGTAGAAGTAAGATCGCTGAAGGAAGCTAATCTCTCTCTTTAACAAACACACGTTCACTCTGCATCTTGTATATTGCACCTGCAGTGATAGCCTATCGTTCGTCTTGCGGTTTATTTACGACCTACACCATTCGCTAGGCCAAACACACCTATTTTCTAGTCAAGATTGCTCTAGAAGGATTTCACTACTGTTCCGTGTATACTGAAATACCTCCTTCCTGTCTGTCGGAATTTGAAGCTACGACCTCCACTCATTGTGAACTATTATTCCATTGGAGTATCAACCGCATCAGAGGGGAACGAGTTATTAGACCTACATTGGTATGCTCGACCTCGAATCCCTGAATTGGAATTCGCCTGACTAAGTCAACATGTAATCACTGCTCATTGATTATTACATCGCATTCAATTGGTAGAAATTTAATTGTTAATTCGATATAAAATATGAGAAGGTTTTTGGCATTTACTAGTTATTATAGATATATTTGGTCATATTTGGTAGTTGTTGTTAGTGTAGGCAGTCTTTTATCGGTGGCGCTTAAAAAGATCTTAATTAAGAAGCTAGAACCCTTTTCTGTTACACAATTGCTAATGGGACGGGGAATCTAATCGAGGTAAAAGGAGGAAAATCTTCAAGCTGTGGAGACCGACCGGGAGACTTCAGCCTTATTCTTGCCCTTCCGGCTGTCTCGAGATATCTGTCTCACAAAAACTTTAAGCAGATTCTCTCGAGCATAATTATCCTGGAATTCCCGGCTCGCCTCGATTGATTTTGCCTGCCATTCATTAGAGTACACTCTCTTAACTTTCAGTGAACCACATCTATAGTTATATATTGCGTGAATTAAAATATACTTTAGAATGAACCGTTGGAATTAATTTAAACTCACCTGTTTCACGGAAGATTAAAAGAATTCCCAGTCCATTATAATTACGAAATTACATTTAAAATTTTTCACTCAATTTTTTGTAACACAGTGGTTAAGTCATAACTCAGAAAAAACTATAATAACATTCGATTAAAAATGATGTATTATAAAATCTTTGCTCTCATTCATCGATTATTTGGGTGATTCCGGCAACTTTGGCTTGGGTCAAGTACAAAAAAGTGGTAAGACGTGAAGAGCAGGCTTATGTATGGCGAGTCGTGGGTCATCTTGAGTCGGGTCAGGCCAGGGAGCAGAAAATCGCTCGCACGGGTGCGGCGACGAGCGACGGCGACGGCGGCGGCGCATCGATCAGCCAGCTCTCCTCTCTTCTCCCGCTGACCTTCCGACAAAGTCCGCAGAGTATCTTCCTGCTTCCTTTTAACGTAGCCTCGTGGCATTAATAAAGTGCGATAGTTCCATAAGTGTTAAATCTTGTATGCGCGTCCACTGGCTCGAAACGAGTACTGACTGCCTCTAACTTTTTCTCATCAGGAATTCCGGTCTAAATGTAATCAGCCTCGATTATTCTCCATTATTGATAATAAGAGTATAATGTACAGGGTGAGTCATTTGCCTGTTAATCATCTCCTTCGTACTCAAGTTCCAATTATTTCCAATATTGGTACAATTTGATATTATAAATAAATGTCAGTGCGTGGAAAAGATTCGTTAAATACTGCTTTATATTAAAATTACTCAACACCGTATAATCATACAATTTTCAACGGCCTATATCCATCATTGGCGATTCAAAGGCAAATGAATCGCCCTGTAGATTCGTGGATACATGCAGGAATTCGTTACTCAAAGTTCGTTTGGTTTAACATTGGAGCAGACTCGAAAGCAATAGAATTTGTTGGAGTAGTATCAATAGCAATCTATGTGGCATCAACCAAATGCATAGCAATCGAATCACATCCACATACATAGATATGAATTATGTCAATATTTGAGTAAGCATTGGAGCATTTAATTCTGCACAGTATTATATATTCTGCACATATTTCGAAAAAATGTAGAGCAGCCTCCCTTTAGGAGGCTACGTGAAAATCCAGGGAATAACAATTAGCTGAAATGTTGTATTGTACAAAAATAACACCGAGATTGTTGGAAAATGTACATAACAATGTCACGCAAAATACTAACAAAAATCGCGAAATTAAGTCTTGCGTATATAACAAAAGAAAGAAAAATCTAACTGTTCAAAATATTTATTCGGGGTCCAGCGAGAACAATGGCGCGGGGTTATTGCATATGGTAACACATATACGTTTGCATATGAATTGGTAAAGGGATGTAAAAGGTCTCTCGGTATTTTGCCAAGCGCGGCTCCTGTTAAAGGGAAGCGTAAAAAGGAGAAGGGGGTGCACAGAGTGCAGAGGGCGCAGAGGGAGACTAGAATTTCTCGAAGTAGAAAGTGCGTTCGAATGAACCAGCACCCCCTTTTCCGATGTAATTGACGACTGAGAGAAGGCTGTGCAAAAGTGTAGTCCCGAACACACACGGGTTCAAAGACCTCTACGGTTCTGCACTCCTTTCGGTTCTTCTTGCACCCTTCAACCATCGGGGAACATGGGGAAGACAGGGCTCGGTGTACATTTCATACTATGGATAATATAGCACCCTAGTTCCATCGTTCCCACAGGATTCAGACGTACTTCTTATTAAAGGACTCAACCCCTGAATCTATTACCAAGTTCTGCACATACTATATAATTATTCGTTAAATACACTTCATTCAGACTCACCGAATTTTGAAAAATCCAAGTGATTATTATCGAGCAAAATCTTACGATTTTATTTTATTTTTGTTCCAGGCTCGAACAGCCGGTGACCAGCTCGACGTCCGGCATGGACAGCAAAAAGGTACGTCTTTAGAGAGGATAGTAGTGAATCTCGCACTATGAATCCTTTTTATAACAATTTTGTATAAAATACAATGGAATTAGATAAGCAGTATTAAATCCACACGCAGTTGTGAAGGAATTTTCTTACGACTCTAATGATTTAAGGAATTAAGCTACTCTGAGCGACCCACATTCCGTTATCACATGAGAGTGTAAGAGAAATGTTCTCTGGGACAGGCGTACGCGGGAAACGCGTGCCTCAAGAGCTGAGAATTGAAGGGCCGGGAATATTACAAGTGTCCTATTATATCGTCCCCTTTCCTTGTCCCTTTCAATGATGTGGCTTCATGGGATACCATGGGTAGATTTCACGCTCTAATTTCGCTGAATTGTACTTGGGTCGGCCAATGACAATGCGGATGAATTGGCGAGCAGCACGTGGGTACACTTGTCGAATAATCAGGAGGTCGTGAGCACTGAACAGTGAGCACTCTTTGTTTCGTTAACGAGCTTCTTCGTTTTTTTTTCCCCCTCGAATCCGTCACTCTTCCAATCAGATATGTCTATGTAATTACTTGAGACGGAAGAAGAACCATAGGGAACTCCAGGAATAAGTACTTCCCAGCAAACAGTTCGAACTTGAAACGCTTCGCAACCCCCAACCCCAAAATGCTTGTCATTTTTTCTTCTCGTTGAGAATTCAGTTATGTGACAACCAATATCTGCTAATTGCTCCCCTCAATCTTCACTCCTTTATCTCATTTTCCTGCACGACATGGATAAAAAAAATCTACCGGCTTCGTTAAAATGAAGAGACATTCACAGAATATGAATATAATAAGAAGTAATCGAACTCATCTTTTTCGAATTCACTCTATGAAAGACTTTCGTAAAAGGTTCGGGAGAAATGAGTAGTATAAAAAATCAGTGGAAGCACATACATTTTGTGAATATTAATAGCAGTGGGGTTGGATGAGAAGAGTGGGCCTGCCGGTTTCTTTGATGTCTGCTTCACCCGTGTCTGCTCTTTCCTCTTCCCCTGATGCGCCCCTTTGATTTTTTTTTCTATAGGCCTAGCCCACCGTTCTTTCAACTCGTTGTCTCTGTATGTACGTGCCGTATTTATTGATCTGGTACACTAGCTCGCGTACACATACCGATCCACTCCACATCGCATCGCATCGCATTGATCTTTTTGACCCATGCGCTTTTTCACCACCCTTTTCCCACGATTCTCGTTCACCTTATCATGTCACAGTTCCTATCCACTCTTTATTCTTGTCTAATTCTATTAACAAACTTGTTTTCTAATGAAGAAATATAATATTTGATTTTACCGATTGCTTGCAGATTGTCCAGTCGGCAATGACTGGAGTGATATCCGGGCAAGGGCAAGGACAAGTGCAAGTGCAAGGGCAAATACGTAGCAAAGGTGATGGTTCGAGTTCGGGAGTAGTTGCACCTGTGTCGGGTGTGCGTAGACGAAGCGGACCTCAGGGACTACGCTCGCCCGCAGCTAAGAGGCCTGTTTCAGCCCCCGTGGCTCTTCAGGGCTGGTTGCATAAGCAGGGATCGGAGGGCCTGATGCTCTGGAAGAAACGCTGGTTCGTCCTCTCCGAGTACTGCCTCTTCTATTATAAAGGTGAGCCTTTTCTTTTTGCTCAACTATAGTTCTTCCGTTCTCGGCATTTGCAATTACGGCAGTGAGCTTGCTTTTATATTTCACAGAGTAATACAATACAGTTGATTGCAAATTATAATATCGAGAATATCCTGTAAATCGCTAAAGCCTCGAAGAAGTCTGGCAGTTTAGAAATATCTTGGCAGGCAATCGAAACCCTGAAAAGTCTCCCTTGCCTAGAAACCTGTCAAAAGTTTCGCGTAATATTATAAACGATGCGAGTTTCCTTACCATAAATATATATATACATATATTTTGTGGCGTAAATTATGCGTGCGTTAGAGGAACGGGAACAGAATTATCGGCTTAAATGTTTGTTAGTTCAGTCGGGTATTACCTTCATCGTCCGACGGATACTTTAGGAAAGTTTAGAGAAATTAAATTCGATGGACGTCGGAGCTAATTAACGGATCCGGCTGATCGCTTTAAATACTGAGGACGCTAAAGGGTACCTAGCTATGTAGGAGTTGAAGTTCGAAGTCAAATTAATCGAACCGAGTAGTTAAACTAGCTCGTAACGTTCACCAATCCCCCTCATTATATCCTGCAGTTTCATTGAGGTGAAAATAATCCTTTAGCTACCATCAAGTTGTTCCTCGTATTTGTTACATTTAACAAGTTATCAATCAAGTATATAAAACTTGCTTGTACGATAAAAAATCTCAGTGTCTAGTATAAAATTGGAGAAATAAGAGGGAGAAATGTCCAGCCCTCTCGACTACAAATTGTCGGGGGGGTAGTTTGTGTAGAGCGAGTGGGTGCTTTCTTTCGTGACGGAAGCTTTTGAAATGTGCTACTCTGGAGGGAGGAAATACCGGTCTCCCCTTCGTCACTCGGCATAGTCAGGTGGATGAATATTTCTCATTAAAGAAACGAAGGAGAAGACTCTTACCTTGACTTTGATACCTTTCGTGGCAGGCTAGAAATAAAAAAAAAACACAGACGTGAGAGAAATGAAAGTGCTTCCACGCACTTGAATGAATCATAGCTCACTGGAGGATTCAATAGGTAGGAATTTCAGTGACATAATCTGTTCCCAGGCCCTGAGGAAGAGAAATTATTGGGCTCGATACTACTACCCTCGTACAGGGTGACAGTCTGCAAGCCGGAGGATAAAGTGAACAAGAAGTTCGCCTTCAAGGCGGAACACGCGAACATGAGGACCTACCACTTTGCGGCAGATAACAGGGAAAGCATGAATCAGTGGGTCAATGTATTAACCCTCGCGACTCTTCTCCAGGATCCTAACCCGTGAGTTACCCTTTAATAACGACTCCTCTAAATGCTTTTCTTATTTTCTGCCTTTCGTTTCATCGTTCCCAATGCTGCTATCTAGGCTTTGTGTCCGTGCTCGACTGCTCACCTTTCGAAATACATTTACGACCATTTGATTTAATTTCATCAGCGCCGATCGATCGATAAAGAGGCTCCAGAAGGCGGGAGACAGGCATAATCCTATTCACCCCACACTAGATAGGGTTTCTAGATCGGAAATTTAATTTAGACTGGCCTACATATTCTAATGAATTATTT
The DNA here is from genome assembly GCA_964023945.1 of Ectemnius cavifrons. Classification (NCBI taxonomy): domain Eukaryota; kingdom Metazoa; phylum Arthropoda; class Insecta; order Hymenoptera; family Crabronidae; genus Ectemnius; species Ectemnius cavifrons. The sequence goes on from OZ030375.1 coordinate 5,509,667, forward strand.
TGTAAGATCAAGTGATTCGTAAGCGAGACAGGCTAATTCGCTGATAGAGAAAGTAGCATAATTAATTTGGTTCCTGCGGAGAATAATTGGAACGAAAGTGGTTTATTTGTTGAGAAGTCTATCGGAGAGCGGTTGAGTTGTGGTCGGGTACTAGTCGCAGTTGCGGGGTCAACTAGCGTTCGCACGTAATCGCAACGCAACTATCCAACTCGTTAGTTGCGCCGAAGGTAGCTCTGGAAAGCGGCAACCAGCTTTGTTGGGCGTCGACTGTAGTTGCTTTTCCGCCGAAAGCTAAAGGAGCTCGTTTGCTTAGAGTGCCCGCCGAATTAGTGGCCAATCCATCAACAACGGTGGAGCGTGGTTTCCCTTTGTTAACTTTACTTCATAGGATGAATTCCTCTGACTAAAATTTCCTTCTAATTGGGATTTCAATCCATAACAGTGGTAGAGGAGATTCATCGGTGGTGATTGAAATAGCCGGTCAACAGGATGGAGAACGAAGTGCAAGACCAAGTGTCTCGTCGATCTCATCGATTCTAAATCAAAGCGCGGACGACAGTGACTCCGGTTTCCATGGCTTCCAATCTCGAGACGAGCCTAGCCATGCTTCTAACAACAATTCCAGTCCGAACAGTGCGAATACCGCTTCCTTTCCGAATTTAAGTGCGAGCAATAGCAACGGGCACACGGTGAATCACAATACTGTGAATAACAACAATGTGAATAACAACGCTACCACCGGAAGCAATTCTAACGCGAACGATGCACATCCAATGGTGATAGGCTGGATTCATCAGCAGTCACAGTACGCGCAAGCAAGTACATCGCAGCAGCAGCAGCAGCAACAGCAGCAACAACACCAACAACAACAGCAACAACAATCACAGTACGGTCAAATAGTGAATTCTTCGCAACAATTGCAACCCGTTCACTCGCATCAGCAACAATCATTGCTGCATTCTCACCTGGCACATCAGAATCTCTCGTCAGGGCACCAGATGCATCAACAGCTGCGCATGACACAACAGCAGCAAGCACAGTCTCACCTATTGCAGAGCAATGTACAGACAGTACAACCGATGCCGAGGAAGTTCGGCCAGCCAATTTACGCGAATGCGCCACCAAAGCCAAGAAGGCTGGTAGATGGTGCCGGCGAGTATGCGGCATCATCTCCGGACCCGGATTACAGAAAGTCCCCTGTGTCTCCTGATGTAACCGTCACTAGCAAGAGTCCGATATCCGACTACGAACGAAACAATATGATTTACGGCACAATGAGGATGAATCAACCTTCGCAACAAAGTTTGAGAACTGATAAATCTGGACTAAATTACGGCTATCATCAGGTGCAACCTACTGAACGGCGTACTCCTGATACTTATGGACGTAGTGCGAAACCTAAATCGAATAGAGGCAATGGCGACTACGAAGAGGTGTATGGTACACCTCAGCTTTACCAAAGACCGGCTGGCCCAGTAGGATATACGAAAGGTGCTTCGCCAGCCCCTATCCCCATCCCTCTCTACGCCCCCCAGCATCATCAGCAGTTTCAGCAGCATCAGCAGGTTCATCCTCCGATTGCAACCCCCAATAGTGAGTACTCTGGTTAAACTTTACTTTCTAACTATAGTCGTCTGGTATCTACTTATTCCCTGCTTGTTTACTGCCACGCCAACATATACAAATAAATCTATGACGCGTTGATAGAATTAGGATAAGGTGGGTGCAAATGTTGCGTAGTCAACAGCGCAGCATCCGAGTAGTATGCCACTTCTAAAGGAAATGAGCAAGCCAGAAGGATTAATTGCCAGGCTGTATCACACGTTGCCGATTACAGGAGAAGATGTTGGCGTGGAGGGAGATATCTAGCGGAGGGTAGAAACAGTGGTTGGTAGTTACTTACTTAGTTGTGTTTGCTTCAGTACCGATAATGAGGCAGCCTAGGGCTCAACCACCGCCGCGACCCCACAGTGCTGACTTCCTTGACTACGAGGCAGCAAGAAGGCCTCAGCAACAGATTCCACCTCATTGCGATGCTTCCCTGAATCAACAGAGGCGTCCACAGAGGCCTAAATCAAGCTTGGACATAGTTACCCCTTCGGACATTATTAACGATGGTTATTACTATTCGGAAGAAAGGTCAGCCTTGTTAATCTATTCTATATGTACTAACTCTCCAACCGGGCTTCGCTCAGGTGGGATTTCGTGTGCACGCAAACACTGATTTGATCTGAACAGCAATAAGCTTATTGTAACATCATTGTCGAGTTTTGTTAAACTGTTCTATTAGTGTCATCGATTGTACAACAGATATCGCGAGCCGGATATATTTTGAGAGTTTAAAGTAGAACAGTTAATTTATACTCATCTACATATATTAGTATTTGTATAGCGATTATGTGTAAAGGAATCTAACATCAGAAAGGGAATATAAGAAGTTCTGCAATTATGATGTATCCAAACGAGAACCACGAAATTGGGATAATAGCGTATTATGTTTTGTGAGTAGATACGCGGCACAAATGCGTCAGTCGGCGGTCTATCTTCACCAGACTCCGCAGCACCACCAGCAACAAAGGAACCAATCTCTCTCACGGGCGACAATGCCGTCGAAAATAACGGGAATTCGCGATAGGGGCGAGGAAAGTAGAATAGCATCAACGCTACCGGAGGCTCCTTCCTCGTCTCCGGCTTCCTCAACTGCATTGCGCCGTTCGCACCGCGAGCACCTTCATCAGCAGCACCTGATGCCTCTTCAATCCCTTCAACGACATACCGAGTGAGTCATCGTCCGTGAATGCCCCTCCTTCTCTGTCCACTCGCGCGCGCTCTCTCTCTCTCTTTCTTTCGCTTTAATCTTCGCCATACCTGTGCGGCATAGTGCTCTCCTCTCCTCTCCTCCGCACCTGTACACACCTATACACTACTATATACCAGAAATAACCGTGAAATGTTCGGAACCATTCTCCCCACCGCAGTTGGGACCCGGTATATGTAATCCATAGGCCGCAAACCTTTCGAACGACTTGAATCGTTAATTGAGTAAAGCCACATTTGCGTTACAAGCAACTGTCGAGATTGGCCTCGTTCCAACTGAAATTCTTCTACTTTTTTTCTTTCAATCTTTTTTAATATCGAAAAATTGGCGTATTATATGTTGAACGGTAATAAATGTATGATGGGTGATTGCTGTCTGATGACAGGATAAATTCAGTCGAGGCGAAAGTGCGACGATCACTGAGAGAAAAGAGTTACGAGGCAAAAGAACGCGAGGTTGTGACAAGGCACGTGGAAGATGGAAGTTCATCGGAAAGAATTCCACGGGAGTATGAAGGCTCATTGGCAGGGTGGGGGTCGAGTGGAATGAGCGGACAGAGTAGGCCTTCCAACCACGCGAGTCACGGGCTTCACTTGCAACAAAACTGTCACACGGTTGCTCATCCACCGGTCAGACGATGGAACGAGCAACCTCGGCATCCGCAACAGCAACAATTCTGCAGATCAGCTTCCGCCCGTTTACCAAGAACGAGGCATCCCGCTTTAGATCCTGACGACGACGACGACGACGATTACGGTGAGCGGTCCTCCGAGCAGGACTCGAGGGATGGAGAACGTAAAATTCAGCAGGTGAGATTAAGCTTTGTTATAGTTAGAGGAGTTTAGTCGAAGTTATTTGTTAGTCAACACTTGTATTAAGTGTTGAACGACACAGCTGACGGTGAGCTCTTCTTAAGCATTCGATTGAAGTAACACGCGTTCACGCATGATTCACCAGGAATTGTAGCAAGTCGTTGACGTATAAATCGCGTCACGGCTAAAGCATTTCTCCGATTTCATTTCAGTGCAGTGCACGCTCTGCTAGTCTCATCAGGTATTTTCACGAGTAACCTCTTGGAGAGTGTTCGATTCGACCAATCGACCTGTTTAGCAAAGGCGTTAGAGTTGCTACTATTGAACTTAAAAGTCGGTCAGAAGCTAGAAGTAGGTGTAGGAAGGTAAAGAAGTGTTAGGCGCTCTCAATTCTCAATAGTGTGAGCGGTAAGAACGCTGAGTGAGGAAAGAGTTGAAGGGTCGCAGTAAGGAATGCGCGAATCGTTTGTGATTGATTTCAGCGTGAGGAGTCGATGAAGCGGTTGTTAGAGTGGAAGCAGCGGATGCTGCAGTCACCACTGACGAGGAAACCATCGAGTTCAGGGAATCGTGGCCGAGTCCAGAACGAGCTTTCAAGTTACTACAAACAGCAAGCTTTGCTGGACCTAGCTGCGCATGAAGCCTCCCTCGCCTCTGTGGGTTCAATGGGCTCGGTCGGCTCGGTCGGCTCGGTCGGCTCGATAACAGAAAGCAGACATTCACGGAGACGAGAAGACGGTCATCGGCCTCACGCGCGTAGCAAGAGTTCCGATGGCAGGCGCACAGTCGCCAACGTGTCGCGCTACAACAGCTATTCCAGCGACGACGAAGGTAGGGATACTTCCCCTGAACTTATTATTTAGTATCCAAATCTTGCCATCCCTTATATCCCCCGTATCGATCTCTCGTCAATGGATCTTCCTCTCGATTCATGTCGTCCTAGAACAGGGTGATAGTGCTTTTTCACTTGTATCCTTTCATTTCCCCCCCTCCCCCCCGTAAAAGTATCATCTCATATACGTATTATTAGACTGTCAAGCTTTGTATATATCTGCACAGAAGTGCAAAAAAGCACTGGAGTAAAACGACACCCTATTTTCTAATAGTACACATGCATATTCCCAAAACATCGAAAATATTAACACTGGATCTCGCGAAGACACTCTCAAAGGGGAGGAACAGTGCTCTTGCAAGTGTAAATCCTTCCTGAATGCATTCGCAACGATAATGCTAGTTCGAGTTAAAGGTTTTCTTACGCTACGAATGTCGGTGTATGTGTATACTCTGTCACGAAAGATAAATTGATCTTAAAATGGATGCGCGTGTAAGGGGGCGTTCCTGCCTGCGTGCGGATCGTTTTTCAAGAGTGCGGCGTTGCACGCCGAAAGTTCCGCCTGTTTAGAACGGTAACTTTCGTAGAGGTTCTTCCGCTACGGGGACGAGAAAAGATTTCAGCGCGGTTCTTTGTTTTTAACTAATACATCCCGATGGGAGCTGGACTAACAAGTGTAACGCATTAGATAAGGCAGTAAAGCGATAAGATTTAGCGTAGAACTAAAACTAATGAGAGATATGGAAAGCGAAACCGATTGTACATTTGTATTGCCCGCTACGTGCGTTCATTTCATCCTCTATCTATCCGTCTATCGGCAATAAGCGCTGCGCATCAGGGCTCCAGAAGAGAGTTAGGTCGGATGCCGAGAAACTGCGAAGATTCAAGTGGCAAATCACGAAAAATTCCTGTACCTGCTGCTGCTACTACTGCTGCTACTGCTGCAACTGCTGCTACTGCTGCTGAAAAACATTTTTCTTCGCGGGGCTCCTTCTCTTTGCTGCTGTGTTGGGTCTGGGCTGATTGGTGAATGGGAATGATTAACACCCCTCGGGCATAACTACTGGCACCGCAGTGCCCTACATACAGCATGGCATGCCAAAGTGTATATCCGACTAACATTATTGCATAAGTACACACATACCTGGAGGGCGCACTACACATACACACGTATGTATGTACTTATCCTCAAGCTGCCTGGTACTACTACTCCCCGTACTGTATATAGTACGATGCAAGCGGAGCTATATTATCTCTCGTCAAGATCATTGCACTATAAACACTTTAATGAATCTTATCTCTCTTGACGTAATGATTGTTTATAAATCAAAGCTGCCATAGTACTATTTCACATGTGGATGGTGTACAAGGATTGCATAAGTGGTGTCGGTCTTCGGTACAAGATCAATAAGGCTTCAGGTTGTGATTTGGGAGAAGGACTAGTAACTGGGTAGCTGAGTTTGCCACTAACCTGAGACTCGAGAGTAACGGACAAATGGTCACGGTGTGTTTCTTTTGTACCTCGGACGACTCAGAGCTGGGAGATGTCCGGAGGAAGCGTACGCGCAGACCCCCGCATGCAGGAAGGAGCCCCCGCCAGGTGGAAGAAAGCCATGAAGAAAGCCTGCTTCCTGGAAATAGCAGCGGCAGGACTTCCAACTCCAACTTACAGGTCCAGAAAACTCTGCGTACCCCCAACGAGCACAGATCGAGCCCCGCCAGTACTTCCTTAAATGATTTTGTGGGTGGCATACCACCCGATGCCGGATATGAGGAAGTCAGTTTTCCTTCCTTTCGAAGAAAGGATTCATCTGCTTCGTATCTCTCAGTGACGGAAAAGAAATCTGTGAAGAAAGCCGACAAGGACTTGGATAACACGAGCGTGGATACGTCACAGAGCGGCATGAGGAGAATCTCTGGTATTTTAAAAAGTAGCAGCGCATACACTTCTGACTACCCGGCTGGAAATAATGAAGCACGAGCTCACGTATATGTGAGCGGAAATGCTTGGCAAGCACAAAAGAGTGTACAATGGACCAGTGCTAGGGAAGGCAACGATTGGGATCCTAATCTCGATGAGAGTAAAGTAATCAAGGAGTTTTCCTATCAGTATATCAATCCTGAGGAAGAAATAGATACGAGGGATGAAGAACATTTTATGGATAGGCCAGAGATGAATTTGGTACAGTGTAGAATAAGGTCTTTCGAGCAGAACATCGATGCTCCCAGTCCAGTGAAGGAAGTACTCTCCATGCAAGAGCCTTTAAAAGTTTCTCCCCTTCAATCGACAGAAGCACACGTCTCCAAGTTAGACTCGTCAAAGAAATCATTAGTTGTTCGAAGCTTCCCTTTAAGTGACCGGAACAACACTCAAGAGAGATGTAAATCTCGAGAAATGGATGGCCATACTAAACAGGCTTCCACCGACAGCAACAAGTCAGTAAAGGATTTGTTGGCTGATTTCGAACGAAAGTCACAACAAGTGCAACGGCAAGAGAAGCAGAAGCGTGATGAAGTGAAACATCGTGGTGTCTTTAGCGACACTGAGACTTTGCTCTATGATACCGGAAGCGATTTAGATCAAAGATTAAGTGAGCAAAAAAGGGACAAGGAGAATAGGAGAGCTGATATGGAGCAGGTCGGCCTGGTAGTGTCGCAAGATATTGATGAAGGAAAAAAATATGAAGAGGCGGTGAAAAATCAATTGAATCCATACAGAGGAAAAATATTAGCATCAACGGAAAGCTTAAATGAGCAATCTATTGCTAATAATGAATTAGCAGTGATGATGGATTCGGGTCCGAGTTACGCGAGATTGAGTTTAACAGAATCATTGCTAACACACGGCGGTGAGCTATCCGGCGAGAGTGGAAGTCGCAGCCCAACACCGAAACATGAGGACATCAGTCCGGAGGAGCACTATCTGCCTATGTCGCCAAGGAAAGCAATCTTAGATCCTAACTCGGAAGACGGGCCGAATCCAAAGATGATGGAGAGTTTGTTCGCCAATTTAGGCCACGAGGAGAGTTCGTACGTTGAGATGGCGCAAAACGGAATGGCTCATTCTCTGTTGGCACCAAATGGAGAAGGCATGAAGCACGATTCCGGAGATTATTCCACTCTCGACACAGCTCATTACGAATTCGTTTGTGTTTCGGACAGCAAAATGGAGCCTGTTTATATGGAAGTGAGCCAACTGTCGGAAAAAGCCGGGGCAGAAGAAGCTAGAGTAACTCTAACGAAACGTGCTTTGAACGAGGAAGGTTCACACTGTCGAGGAGACTTGCCGGATATTTTGTCGGCTCTTAAATCCGACAGTTCTGATGCGGATGATGAGTCCTCGAAAGATTTAGACTCACTAGATGCACCGAGACATCCCCGATTTAGTCTTTCCGATACTTTCCGACCCGCATCTTACTATTTGGGTGCTAGTAGAACTATGATCGCAGAGTTACATGATTCCTCCGATAGCGAGCTGGTTTCTCCCCCACCAATACCAACTTCACCACCTCCCATGGAGGATTTAGACTCTCTTGATATGCAAGATAGTTTGGAGGTGAAGAAGGTTTCACCGCAAGTTCCAACTATAAAAGATTGCACGTCCAATGGAGACTCTCCTAGATCTTGGAAGAAGGCGATGGGCCAGGTTGAAAGTCACAGGCCTCCTTCCAGGTTTTCTGATGGTACAATCAGTTCGACATTCCGAGACAGCAGAATTTCATTAGAGAGCGCATCAGGAAGTGATTCAGTCGAGCTTAGGAATCCGGAGGACGAAGCTAGACATAGACAAATGAAGAGAAGACCCGTGAGCGACGAGGTTTGCGAAGTACTCAACAGTTTGGACGAATTGGAGTCTCTTGGCAGTCGATTCGATGGTGCTAGCATTGATCTCGACCAGTATTTGGAAGAATTACAGGCGCGAGATGCATTTAACGTAGACCTTTATACGAAAGATCTGAGCTACAACAGTATTTATGGATTCAATGAGAATATGATGGTCGTGGACAAACTTCAAAAAACTACTTGCAGCGATCTCTCCAGGCAGATCAACGTGCTATCTAATAATCTGGATGAGCCATATCGTTACGGGAATAAAATGGGATCTGCGAGTAGTCTGCCTTCCATGAGAGTATGCGATCTCCCACCATCCCATCAACACTCGCAGTCATTCACTGGGGATGCTCATTACGAAAATGTAACTAACTTCTCACCTCTGGGAAGTTCACCTGCTGCTAGATCGGATGTAGAAGAAGCACGTGCTAATAAAGCGCAAAGATCCTCGAGGAATGCACAGAATCCTTACTCGATCGGAACTCACAGTAGAGACTCGAGTTGTTCGTTAACATCGGCCATCGCTTCGATATCCACATCCATTGCTTGCCAGCGACCAGCAAGTGCTCAATCAGGAATCCACTCTCCCGCAGGTTCTATCTCCTCGGGACATCTGCATGGCAATAATTTGATAACCGCTCTTCCTCAGAATCCTGGCAGTCCTTATTCTGGCCAACAATATCACAACCACTCCAGATCAGCTAGCCAAGATTCAGCTCGTTATTCCATGGTCTCGAATCATAGATCTTCCTCGAGTCAGGACTCCAGTCACTATCCTACCCAAACTGCGACAGTTAAAGCAAATCCTCCACCTCAGTCGTACTTGCCTAATCTTAATGAAGAGAGACCTCAGTCTGAACAACCTGGTGCTCCATATTACTATTCCGATCTTCAAGCTAATGCTGGTGCTATAAGCATCGAGATCTCAAAACCGATTGGTCACACATCAAGATTGCCACAGTTAAATAATCAAAGAGACGATGCTTCTGCGATGAATAAGAGAAACGATATTGGCAGGATAGTGAATCCCATAGCGAGACAAATGCCGAGGCAAATTCAAGTGGAAGATATAGATGAAGCTAGACGCATTGCCGCTGAACTTCGAAAGACAACCTGTCAATTACTAGCTGACAATAAAGCTGATTTAGTGGACAAGAGAAATTTCTACGAGGCCGACACTCTTCGTCGTGTAAAATCGACAGATCCGTTACCCGATATCTCATTAGCTGACGTCAATACTGTAAATTTATATCCTCACGGACTCAGAGATAAATCGAGCAGCGAAACCAGTAACCGCGAGGTCAGTTTCTTCGACGTAGCACAAGTGAGCAGCCATAGTCAAGTAACTCATCGACGTTCAAGATCACTCGAAGGTCTGTTGGATGATGTTGGACTTGAAAATTTGGTGGAACAAAGAACCCGAGCCAATGAAGTGGCGAGTATTGAACCACCCAGGACTCAAATAGAAGAGGAACCTGCCACGGAAGATACGACGTCAGAGACAAGCAACGATCGAAGAAGGAGCAACGCTAATTTCAATGCCGAAGATCTATGGGACCAAGACTCGTTATGGCGAGAGAGTCTAAGAAGGGTAAGCCTGCGGAATGCCAGGTCCTTGGAGAATCTCGAGAATCCAGTGCGGGCGAGTAGATCCACCACTAATTCCAAGTCTCGTGGAAAGATAACTCGTGGCGCGACTTATGTGAACGATAGCGTTGCTCTAAGAAGAGAGAGCGGAACATCGGAAGAAACTAGTGCGGAGAGAGCTCCACGTGTCCAGCGAAGATCAAATAAAGACTCCAGTCGAGAGGAATTAAGCGACGATCTGACATACGAGAGTCTCTCAATGGAGCGTATCAGTGCCAGTGGTTATATATGGGATGCGAGGAACGAGGCGTATAGAAAACCAACGGCGGAGGAGAGGAAAGAACATTTTTTAGAGGATGGCAACCTTCCCCCGGTGAGCTCGAGTCCGCGAGCCCAAGTCGAGCCGGAAGCAACACTAGCGCTGTCGCTCTCGGTCTCGCTTTCGGCACGAGACAGTGCATCGTTCGAGCTGGACCGCGAGAAGCTGCGCCAGTGGGACCTCCTCTCGAGCGCCTGCTTGCTCCAGGAACAGCAGCGGGGCTCGATGGCGGATTCGCTGGGGCGAGGGTTGCCTGCCACCGATCGACCTTCAGAACCGGATTTAACCAGCACCATTTATCCTGGCCGCATCAGTCCCAACAACAACAACAACAACAACAACAACAACAACAACAGCAGCAGCAACAACAACAATAACAACAACAACAATAACAGCAGCAGTATCAGCATCAGCAAGACAAATCCTTTGACTGTCAGTCCAACGAGCACGGTCAGAGTAGAGGCAGATCTGGCGGTAGTATCGTTAAAGGTAGTCGATACTGGTCTCCGGGAGACGGCGGCCAAGGACAGTGCGAAAAGAATGGAACTACTGGAGCAGGAGGCATGTAAACGGGCTGCTGCAGGTGAGTGGCTCCTAAGGACCGGTGCTGGTGGTCTATTCAGGAAGTGACTGGTACTGGTCGTGTTCCAAAGCGCCGCGCCGATCTGCCAGATCGACTCATCCATTTGCTCTGTGTTAAACAATGGAACTCTCCGATATCAGAGTTTGTAAAAGTTAGAGGGACTCGCTCGCTCACTATCAAATGTACCTGCACTTCGCAGTGGCTCTGGACTCCCCCACTGAGCCACTCTTACTTTACCTTATCTATTTTCTCATCTGTACTGTGTTTGCCAGTTTGTCATTGCCGCGTTCCAACTTGCATTGGCCCACTCTGCGTCATACTATGCATTCTTCCTACGACTTTTTCTTCTCTCTCTCGCAGGTCGTATAGTCATAAATCTTTGTTTTTTTTCCCCCTTTCGAGTGCCTTTTTCATGACGAGGAACTCCAAAATATCGTGATTACATTTAGCGTCGGTGTGCGAGTTGGAACACGGCTGGTTAGATGAATGCTTCGTGAGGCAATTATGCGTGTGAGTGAGGCTTTCCAGAGTCTATTGCGTATGGGGTGGATAGTTTTATGAGGTTGCCGAATGGGCAGAGTCGGCTGGCCCAGAGCTGTCTTTAAGATATCGATTCTTCCTCCGGGCACTGGCCGATCGATAATTTTGTACGTAGAGAAGTGTCGTCGATACTTTGAAGTAGATAGGAGAAATAGTTATTGGAACTGCGGGAAAGATCGTTATAAGGTTTATAAGCTATGAGTACCTGTCAGATCATCTTACGCTCATATAACCATCGTGCCTTTTATAAACACTCTGGAAACAGTTACTGTCCATTACATCGAACCTTCTTGTACATTTCTATGTTCGGTAAATGCGGGGAATGCATACTGTACAGTTTAATAGATTTAATTTCAAAGAAGCACATAGCAAGTTAGGCAGAAATCTATATTGATACGTTAGGGTTTACACGCTTGTAATGCCATTTTCGTACTTGTCTAATGTTAAGCGAGTCAGTAGTCTTTTGTACATGCGTAACATTAGGTGCAAGATATGATAAGCAATGACTGTCTTTACGTATTAACCAATACGATAGTACTTAAGTTAGAAGTCGAAATCAGTGAATTACGAAACCAGACTGCCACTTCCAGTATCCTTCGCCGTAATTCGTGTAACGAGATTCTGTATACGTTTTCTCACTCATATTTTTTATGGGCAAATACAGCAGTCGCGTTGTTAAACGGCTGAATAAATTCTGTTTTTCTTTCATTTTTAGTTAAGGTCCATGCCATGCCTTTTATACCTTTTTTCCGCAGTCCAGTATAAATGAAAATAAGAGCGAACTCACGTACGTAACCGTGTAGATTAACAGGTATAGAGCAAAGTGCTGCTTTCTTATATATATATATACATATCATTTTGGAAGCATTTATTCGTGGAAGGCGAACGTAGGTGTAGTTCCGGTTATTATTAGAACAAGAGTCTCGGCAATTCGCCAACATCGCGGTTGAGTATATCATTTTCCTGGCAACTAACGAGCTTTAGATGGAGAAAATAAGAAGATAGCCTTAAGATATACCCATCGATTCTCGAGAATAAATGGAAAAGGAAGAGAGAAACGGGATGGTAAGTCATTTTACAAAACGAAAGGACTGTCATGAAATTTCCGTGGTATTATAGTTTATAGTAATAGAGTTATCGATCAGGAGGTTGAATGCTGCTCTTTCTGACACTCTATTCTAAGTTCTAAGTCGAAAGATATCGATCTATAGTACGTCTGACATTTCCGCAGGGGTAGCATTGACCGCAAGCACCCTACTGTTACACACGCGCTTGCCAGAACCCAGAACTCAGAGAACATATAATCTCATAATCTCATATCGCTAGGTTGTCCACTCCACTTTGTCATGGAACTAAATAACCAAGGGATCTCCGTGCAATTATATATCACAACCATCAATTTCTAACTATACATTTTCCCTAAGAAGACATTATCCTTAAACTCCGGATACGTATCGCACCAACTAGAGAGTGTAATTCGAGTAGTGAAACTAAGATTTATTGCCTTCTAAAAATGACTTGAATTTTGGTCAGCTCATTTTTGACTCCCGTTTAACTCTCACTGTAAGAATGATGAAATCCCAAGTGTATGCCGGAGCAGTTCGAAATGAAAAAGAGCAGCTATTTCAGCCGGCAATATGCAATGGCAAGTCAGGGTTACTGACGTTGTTGGCGAGCGACGCAAATCGCAAGGAATGTAAAATTGACGCTTTTTCCTCGACTTTCTGGCACGCGTGATGGACATCGCGCAGACGGGTCGGGAAATGTATTATGACGAATTCTACGACTCCAACATATGTAACCGTGTCGGTACGTCGCATAGCATCCGTGATTGACAGCACGATAATACCATTCGATTCGTGGAGAGACGACTAGGTGAGGACCGACCTCGAAAAATTCCACCCTTTTCAGTTAGCGAAAGGGATGAGAATCTTGACGGCGACATGCGACATCGGCACTTATGTCAGCAAGGTACATATCGAAAGTTACCTACAAGTTCTTTTCTATCACATATATATTTCCTCAATTTTTGAAATTAGATAGATTGCTACCAGAAATGCTATTTTAGAGACACCGCAATCACAAGCATTTGTGAGTACATTTAATGAGAAGGGGCAACAATCTTTTATATGGGAGAATGTACAAGGGAAGCATATATAAAGTCGTTGTAAAGATTCTAAAGAGTTAACGCTTGGACAAAAGGGACATCCGATGGCGGGCCGAGTGCACAACCTTAACTATACAGTATGATACGCGAGAGAAAAGAACGGACGGACGTGGCAATCGCCAATGAAAATCAAGCCAGGCTAAACGAGTCCTCGTTATCGTCCTCCATCCCTATAGCTCGTATACCGAATAGACTGCTCATGCACTTTCGGACACTGCTGATTACTACGCTCGAGTCTGACACTTTCCCAACTATTTTCACCGTGGTACGTCACCTGGCGTGACTGATAAAAGAAAAACGAATAACCTTCACTGTCCCAATTGTCAAAGTCCGATTGACAGTGGATTCTCTATAGTTTCCAATACTTAGAAGAGAAGAGCGTGTCAATGAGTTTGGTAGGATATATTCCTCGATATCGAATAAAAGAGAGTTTAAGTGGGAGACCTTCGAGACCAGGAGAGCTAGTGCTCAAGATCGTACTCGAGAATCCCGGAGGACGGAATCAGCAGACGACGGACGGTGGATGGTAGACAGGGGCCAGAGAGAAGTTGGTGTGGATAGCAGGGAGAGAGAGAGAGTCAGTCAGTCAGTGAGTTAGTCAGTCAGCCGGTGGCGGTCCGCGAAGTATCACCGGCTACCTACCTCTCTGGTTCATTCGCCAGTCGAGCCACCTCTCACTTTACGTCTCACTGAATTTCTCGCTGTTAAACGCTCGCTTGAACCAGAGAATTCGATCTTGCGCACCTTGTAACCATTGATCTCTCCAGCACTCTCTGCCAAGCCAAGGCATTTTCGTACCTGTATATGTGGTGATGTGAAAGAAGTGTTACGCTCAAGTGTCTGTTCTTGGATATTGGCTGACTCCTACACTGTGATTTCATACATATTTTTCAATATGGTAGTTTCATAGTGAATGTAACTCTTGAAATCTTAGTCGAATCTTTGTAAATTGGATACACGATGCCTGCAACTGGCTTGGATTTCATATCGTCCTGTGTGATATGACATTTTAAAATATTGAACACGCGCGGCAACTACATCTCCACTTTAACCGACGAAAATGTCAATTGGCGCACCAGTGGCGGAGTGGTGCATATAGATTAGTGGTCCATGAAAAATAAAAGACTCACTGGAATCTTCTCTTGAGAGGGTAATATATAATATATATACCAGTCTCCGCCGCCGCAGGTAATACATTCCGGGCAATCTCAATGTTTTCAATCCCTGGTCGGGTAGGATACTCGAGGAGAAGGACAAACTGGAAGGTAGAAGGCAGTGCATTAGATAGCAGAGTGTCAGTGTAATTGAAATATGTTGGAGGACGTAAACAAATAAACGTGTAAATGTAGCCCTTTATCGAAAGAGTAGTGTGTGATGTGCGCAATATGCGAAAAATCTTCATTAATAGAGTGCAGGTTTAATTTCGTATAGGAGGAAACGATGATCGGAAGGATTTTTATCGTGTTGGGTTAGTCAGTTTTGTTTAAGTAAGCATAGATAACTTTTGCCCAAATCGATCAATCGACCAATTGGTAGAACGCACACGCGTTCATCTGCTCTAGAACGAAACATCGTATTTGATCGAATTTGTTACTCTACCAAACATTCGGGTACCTTTAGGAGGCTTTCCCATGGAAAATTCAATGATTCGCCAGAGCTGGCAGTAGTTGTTTAACCGAGTAATCAATTTCGATCCATGAGATTAGAGTAGTTTGAAAGCCACGCTCTAATCGGAGCGAGATTGAAGTCATAATTCAATAGAAGTATAACTAACATTTGCATAAGCGCAGCGGGTGTTGGAAGTTGGTTTGATTTATTTTCACCGAGAGAGTTCCCCAATTTTCTTGGCTCGATCAAGGCGAAGCAGCCAACGATTCTTTCGTCCGGGAGAATTACCTAAATACTTTTGAAACTGGATTCTACCATCGCGGATGTACCGTTCCGCTTCTTGGAACTTGTACGCATTCCACGTGCTACTCGACAAATCTCCGTAATGTCCTCGTCGTATAATATAATTCTCCCGATTCACAATAGGCCAACTGTACTCACAGGCCTTGAAAGTATAGTATTGTAATACACATGAAATTATTATACTGAGAGAAGCAAACTGTAAGTACCAGTCTGCTATACACATGAGTGGGATGGGTTGGAATATGATACACGTTTTCCCAGCGATGCGTGATCCGCGCTATCCAATTTGGGACGGAAACACGGTCTAATTTCGGGGGCGACGAAAAATTAGGAGCACTGCCTTTGCGAATGATTAGGTAATTAAACGGCTTATGGGAAGGGAGGGTGCGAATTCATGGAACGTTTACATTAGCCGGAGAATTGGCGAGTCCAACATTCACACGTATTTCGTTCGCTTCGAGTCACCTATTCCCGACTATTCACTGAATTTCTTAAACTACCGACAGTCGCAGAATAGTGGCGAACTCTCCCAGTGACCTCGTGACTAATTTCCGTTGACAAATCCCAATTGGCCCACACTTATCTCCGGCAGTGTTTACCGCCTGCTAGACATGTGCTTTCGAAAAGGGGGACTTTGAGCGATTCTTGGAGGACAGACAAGGAAGAAGTCGGATGATAAGATGATGTGCTCGCTAAAGACACGTACTCTGTTGTAAGGCTGCACTTGTTCTCGGAAAAATGGGTGGAAAAGTCGCCCTGATATGCGGCAGTTGCTGGTCCGGCAAGTATAGTACGTATTCCTGCAATGCATGATTCTTCCATGGTAATATAAGATTGTCACACATCTAACGAAATCTCGGATTCTTCAATGCTATCTGCATACCACAGTTTTATTAATACTGTCATCATCATTTCATCAACCGCCTACCTTTCCCTCTATGCATTAACATCCTTCACGAGTAACGCTGGATTCTACGAACCGACTTACAAAACTAAGGCAGGTGTGTCTACTGCGTCGCGAACTAAAAACAATTTCTTAACTTTAGAGAGAAATCTAGCAGTGCCGGTGTTCTGTTCACCTGTCGCGTACAGCAGCAACGTCGGGGCTCTGGTAGAGCTGGTTTTTGCTACTATCAGGGGACATTAAGGTAGACGGTCTGAGAGAGAACGCTACGTTACTTGTCGTGTCAGGGAAAGGCGAGCGAGAGTTCAAGTACGGCATGACTTGAATTCGGCTTACGAACCGTTAAGCGCAACTGCGACTCAAGGCTCAGCCTCACGTGCTCTCCTCTCCGCACATGATGCAGAAACATTCTACTTCACGAGTACCGTTACACCAGTTGCAGTCCTTGTACCACAGCTTCCTTCCTTCGCCTTTTCTCATTACATCGTGCCTGCTCACGTGTGTGCCTACATACATAAAGGAAGTCCGGGTAAAATGGAAAAGCGATATGAAAATCTATGATAAACAATTTCGGACATAATCCGTTAACATATTCACTTTGCATGGGCTTCCTCTACATCGGTTGAACTTCGGTGATGATCACGATCGATCTTGCATTTTCACATTCCGGTTAAATTATCGGCTCCGATATCAAATATGATTAAATTAATAGGGACGAACAGTGGTGCTCGCATTAGCTAATAGAGATTCGGTAATTCCGGGTAAAATGTGTGTGTAAGCTGATAGAGACGTAGAAAGGTACTGTGAGAGAGGAAAGGGTGGATCTATGTTATAAAAGTGATTTAGGAGCTATATCAGTTTACCCTGCGTATTTATAGCTTCTGGTTAATTATTATAGCGGTTCTCGGCAAATAGAGCATTCAAAATGACTAGGAAGTGCACCAGTTTTTTAGTACTCTTGATGGCTCTCGCATTCCTATCGTTCTTTTGTATCACGCACGTGTATTATTCGATCATTACTCCAAGTATTCTGTCATGCGGAACTGTCAAACTATCGAGCACCAAGAATTTTTTCTCTTTGAAATAGGCAATTGTTTCCGTACGAACAAGAAATAAGATAGGTAAGAGTTAAAGGGTTGGTGTGCAAGATTTAGCAAAAAGAGTGAGAGTTACGATGAAAGGAGGCTGTATGAGAACCTAGCAAGAAGTGGATGTATCCATACACGAATGAAATAAGAAATTTCTCTAGCTTTATCCTTCCTTATTAGAAAGAAGACTCGTAATGGATGCTCTTCGTAGATTAGAGATCTTTGACCCTAATTTCTTTCCTCGAATAGTTGTTCAAACTTATACAAACTTGGGGGTGGAAAAAGCCTTATTAAAACACGCTTGTTCCTGTATAATGCGACTAGAACTGAAAACGATACCAATGTGCGAAATGCATAATGCGTGTTGGTGGGATTCGGTAATATCGATCTCGTACTTTCGCCCGATAACACGATTCTATCCTACATAGCACTATGCCCGGGATGATAATTGCGTCATTATCTGGTGATGCCAGCTGCATTAACAATGCCAGATAACGGGAACACGTAGCTGACATGTCACCGACGTTCGTAGTAGTTTCCCCACTGTATTCACTATCCAACCATTCGAATCTTTTACTTTCAAAACTACATCACATTCATGGCCAAACGTCCCGAAGGATTTTACGCTTGTCTTAACTCTCTTGAGACTGACAGTCTGACTGTCTCGATCAATTCGTCTGCGACCTCGGTACATGACATTCAAACAGTCCATTGTGGCCTCAGAATGAACTGTGGTATGAGTGTTGAATTACGATAAGCGAGAAAATCTGCTAGGTAAATGAGCAACGAATGGAACTGATAATGGATGCGTATAGATAGAATGATTTAAACCTTGAATATCAGATTATAGTACATTGTAATGTGGACCTTGAAGAGCTAGTTACTTGAAGGGACAAAGAGAAGCTATCGACTGGTCTGACCTACTTGGTCACTACAGATCCCGTTAGTTGACATCGAGTCGAGTCATCGACACTCGAGGCACTCGGGCACTCGGTACTCGACAGTTTTGACATTGGCATCCTCTTCACTTGCTACTGTAATCGTACCTCTGACATTCCATCAGCTCTTCCGCGGATATTGTCAGTGACAAAATACCGCTAATGGAAACTTCAGCAAGGAAGATCACTGGCTAAAAACAATCCCAGGAGACGTCAGCTCTGGTACTCACGTTCACACCTTTTATAAGTACTTTCATCGCTCACCGTTGTGAATGGGCATAGTGACCTATATATTCAGAACGGAGCTTGGAATGCGGCAGACTACTGGATAGCTGAGATAACAAAATGAAAATAATACTTGAACAAAAAGGCTTTCACTGCCTCTCGAAAAGCACCAGAAGCCAATATGAAAATGTCTGGTATAGCGTATTTGAAAGAACGGTGCGCGTGGGCTTGGCAATTTAGCTAGCATTCCGTATTTATAGAACGAGTGATCTATACTGAATCAAGAGTGGTTCTACCAAGCAGTTTATCTTGTTATGGTAATTGGGAAATTCCGATTGAACTCGTTGACTTTTTTATCCTCTTTCTGCTAGCTCAGAAGATATCCTCGCTGAAGTAGAAACAATGCAGCCTCTCTCGATTACTTTTTCGCCATCTTTCCGGCTAAACCCAACCAATCTTCTTATCCCGTTTTCATTCTTCCACATACTACAATGTGAAATACACAAAGGAATTCGGGTTTTTCTTCATGAACATCGCATGATGCCAAGAATAACAACTGCGCCGAAATAAAGAGTGAATGAAAGCCAATTCTTTCCCGGGTTGGATCTCCTCGCACTTGCAAAGAACGTATTTAATTACGAGATAATTACCAAGAGTTCGAAAAGAAAATGAAGCTTGTGGATTCATCAATTGGACATGATTTTCGTACACATTTTGCTGCCTTTTCCATGGTCAGATTAATTTATTTCTGAATATTTGTCAGTGTGTTAACGGTGAACTTAACCGGTTATTCGATGTCCGCTACAAATTCGATTAACATCCCGTGGGGCTAGGATGAATTACGTCACACTGGTTTTCCCTGTTTGCACGTAATTTTCCATACTCGCGAGTGCATCAGGTTCATGGTGTTATCGGGGACCGCAGCAATTGGTAAAGAGGCTGGTATAAAGGCAGGCCTGAGACTGTGGGAGAGTAGTGGGAATAGGGGAAGGGGGATCCTTTGAAAAGAGATGGTGCCAGAGACACGGGAAAGGACAAATTATTGTGGCTAATTAACGCAGCTTCTAAAACCAGGCCATCCGCTTTATACTTGCGTAAGAACCGCCATTCTCTTCAAACTCTAACAATCGACTGACATCCGTTACGATCAGCCTTTAATTGACAATACTTTGACATTCCTTACTGTCATCAATCAACACTTACAATCAGTTGCCTGCCAAATATAGCAAAATAATAAATTCATTATTAAATGTAATTTCTCCAAGTTCTATAAACTTTTAAAGACGTGAAAGCGTTAATGAATTTTAGATGGACTCGGTAGTATCTGTGTAAGACGTGTAATTACAAGATTCCTCTTAAAGGAGAACTGTGCTGAAGTTTAAGAGGTCGGTTTACCAACTGTCACTACAGTTCTTTACTTGGTGAATCCTTCGAGACTTCTGTAAATCCAAGAGATTTTAGTAAATAGGGAAATATGTTGAAAGGGGTCCTCGAGAGAAGTTAGTTACGCTAGTTGAAGGCACAGCCAACATGACCTGACAAACTCAGATGAAATCTGAAAATTTGAAAGGGCGAACAGATGTTGTAAGCAGGCAGAAAAGTAGAAAGATATTATTTTTTCGGCCACTTTGACTTAATTGGCGTCACCATTAGCAGGAGATTTTTCATGTTAGCTGCGAATTCTGGTAGCAGAGTACTTTTACATCAATTTAACATATCTCTGGAAGAGCAATCCAGTCTATAATAGTCGGTGTAACATAGCATAATGATACTGTGTGGTGACACCTTAATGTTCTCCGCATCAGTGCCAAGTAGAACGCCTATATTTATCGGACCATATGCGTGTACAGTACACATGCATGCCGGCGTACCTTTAAAGAGGAATGTTCGCGAGGATATCCAATTCACGCTGAGAGACAATATGAAACCTTATCCATTAACACGTAGTTACTGATAATCGATTTCGCTAAAAAGCCACACTCAACATTTTAAATACTATTGGTAAATTTACTCACACATCACTAAAGCCAGTTAAAAAATTTACATTTGCGGAAAGCAGCGAAGTTTTAACATGTCTTTAACATATCGTTAACATATCTATGAACAGTGTTATGCTAAATAATCGGTCCAATGAACTTTTTAACTCAGGAGTTATCGTTCGCCTTGCACCGTCGAGTTTTCCTAATTAAGCCGGCAAACAGGGAGGAAATAATTACTTGGGAATGATTTACTGGTGTTTATCCTTATTATCATAGTCCAAGCAAGAGTGTTTGGATTTTTATGGGACGTTTCAGCATCCCGGTGAGGGTGAAATACTATTGTACATGAGCGCGTCCTACGTTATAATGTAGGTGGAACTCGAGAAAACGCGGCCGGTAATTTGTGGAGCAGGGCTGACAACGTGAAGTGATTAAATAACGCGTGGATTAAATAAATTACGTGGATCTGGATGGTACTCTCAGCTAAAATGCCAGCTTGCTAAATAGGTTCACGAGAATTCGCGCCGACGGTCTTTTTTCGCTTTTCATTAACTGGCTCCGTAGCTTTTCCAACTTTTCAGGCCAGTCTTTCACGCGGAAAGAAGTTTAAATACAGATTCGCTAAAACTTGTACATTTCTCTAGTCCTTTGTGTCTGGATTGCTCTGCTCACCTGGAGTTATGTAAAAACTTATGAATGGACAATTCATGTAAGCGGACATCGGCCATGAACAAGAATGAGCCGAACGTTGAGCAGGTGAGCAGTGGGCTAAGGCTAAATATATTGCGACGTAGCGAAGCCTGTAGCAGAATCGAATATACTTCTCTTCCGCTCGCATTCGGCCCATGTCGATCTAGTATTCTAGTTCTCTCATGACTATTTCCATTCGCACTGGTGCGCTTGTTCGAAAATCCTATTACCATAAAAGCTCGATTTCCCGCCTTCCTCTTGCTTGCTTGAACGATCTGCTCTGGTAATCGGATTCGAGGAAGTGTCCTTACACCTGCGGAAGAAATTTCTGCGCGTGTCATTGCACGAGAAATGCTTTCCCGATTTTCAGACGTCAATCGCAATATGGTCTCGTCATTTCCTGCAATTCGATTGCACTATTGCGCGAAACATTTCATAGGCGGTTGATGGGCCGTGAAGCATTTCGCGCACCTGCAGCTTTTCTCATCACCAAGACATAAGTTATGTCTCTATCGTTTGATCTTTAGCTACCTCTCACTCTCTCGAATACTCGATTGACCCAGGAATTCCAAGCAATATTCGAGGAACTTTAGTTGACCGTAATAAACTTGGCATCATTGATTTTTCATAAGACACAGAAAATAGAATAGGAAATAGTTTCAGTGGATTTCATGGAAACAGTCGGCTTTCGGTGGATGTCGAAGTCTTATTTACACTTCTCTGTTCGCTGTTATTTTCGAGTCTGCAGAGTTCACGCTCGAATAATGAAGGGTTCACCAGAAAAGATGAAAAGCAACATTAAAGAGACTTTAATGGTAGGCGCCGCAACGGCTCTGTTGGAACACTAAATATCATTTGTAGCCATCCTCTTTTTCGAGGGCGTTCTATCTTTCCTCCAGATTTCCATCCGATTATGAAACAGCTGAAACCTCGCTCGCCAACAATGACATTTGGCACACTGCAATATTTGTCAATCTACTACATTGCACTGTTGAACATGATTGCATTTCGCATACATTCGATCCTATTTACCGCGCAAAGCTACCAATACCAAAGCCGCATACACAACATTATTAACTCGTGTAAACTGATTTCTAAGATAATAGCCGTTTACTGGATCCTATTTCCTTCTGGCGGTCTATTTCTGAATGATAGTTTCATCCCAGGCGTGTGTACTTCTTAAATGGATTTCTCCATTTGCCGTGACGAATAGAACACTACCGCAAATATCAAGCGAGCGGTTTTTACCAATTTCTCGCTCAATTAACGCTGAACCGCGAATAAGTGCCGTGTCAGCGGGCAACGGGCTATTACTTGAGTGAATTAAACACTTACCAGTAGAATGAGCAGGTAGGTTTGGAGA
Source organism: Ectemnius cavifrons (assembly GCA_964023945.1). Lineage (NCBI taxonomy): Eukaryota > Metazoa > Arthropoda > Insecta > Hymenoptera > Crabronidae > Ectemnius > Ectemnius cavifrons. The sequence goes on from OZ030375.1 coordinate 5,532,254, forward strand.
TGTTCGAGTCCGTCGTCCATCGTCGGTCATAGGTTCACGTGGCAGCAATACCTTCTTACGAAATTGTGATTTCAGCACGCGAATGCTTGAACGTCCTAAAGGTTACAGGAATTGCTGCTTTCTCCGAGAGAGAGACAGACTAACAGGCAAACCTGTCTATTAATAGGAGAGAGAGAGACAGAGAGAGAGAGAATAAATCTGGTAATTCGAAATAGATCAAAGCATCGTATACTAATTCGTCCTTCAGTGGAAGCCTCATAATTATTACGTCTCTCTTAATTGAAAGCGTGCCTAGCGAAACAGTGTAAATTTCTGTCAGTCCTGACGCGAAGTCTTCTTTGTAACGAATCTACTGCGATTCATAGTAGACAGCAATGTTTCTTAGAGATTCGAAATAACGGTTTGTGGTAGGCAGTCGTCGAAGCTTATTATTCCGGTGGAGGAGAAAATTGATCACACCTTACAATAGCCGCTTTCTCCGAGTTGTACCGACGCAGTTCTGTCGATCTCAAAGAGCACAGGCAAAAGTCGATAGAAAGCGAGTAAATTGCCATCGAACAGAGCTTTGGGTGAATATGTAGTTATTGAAATAGAAATGAAGAAGCGACGCAATTTCTACTGGCTTTTTTGCGCATATTGCGCGACAACGATTGAGCAGTCATATTCAGATAAATGATTTTCTGAAAGATCATAATTGTCGATTGCTAAAACAATAGTTTAGCGTAGGTGGTAAAGAAATATTGGAAAGTTAAAATCTTATAAATTTATTTACAGCATCCGGTTCTGGATCAGTCATCGGAAGGGATCCACTGCCACCCCGTGCAGTGAGCACTTCTCATCTATCTCAGAAAAACGCTGCCCAATCGCCACCACCACCACTGGCATCATCATCAACATTGCCATTACCAAAAAGTACAGTTGGCCATCGTCATCAACCAGTTCCACTGCACCATTCTACTCCTCGACAAGTGGAAGTCCATTCAGAGACTGACCTGCATATTCCTAATATCAATTCGCAAATCCCAAAGGCTGCCAGTAGTGCAGACATTATCGACAAATCGGAGAACGCAGAAGCTGGAATGGGATCTGCCATGTAAGTTAAATGCCAGACCGCAATATCTCAGACAGTGTGCCGAGAAAAACTACCGCAGGCTATGTCAGCCGATTACAGAGACTGTCGTTTCATTTCTTCGAGGCTGATCTATTTTCAGTGAAATTGTCCAAGGCTTCCGTCTGACTAGATTCTTGAAGCAAGTAAAAATAGTTCGTCGCCGGATCCAGTTATTTTCGCGACAGCACTGGTCTTTATAAAATTCCAGGGGTTTATATAAATTCGATCTATTCCACGAATAGGACTTTAATTACGTAGCGTGATTCTTACTCACTGAGAATAAGAAGGAGAACGTTGATAGAGTCAGCAATTTTGCTGTGGATAAGAAATGTGTGGAAATTATAGGGTGAACAGCAGCGGGGGGCGGGATCTGCGGCTTACATCTCCAAGCAGTCAGTCCAACTACCGATTGATCAGTCCAGCTGGAGCTTTACGGGTGCTCTCTCTAAACGACCATCGTGTACCTAGTCCGAGTGACAGCGAGATACGTGTGCACAGTCCAAGTAAGATTCACGAACTTATTACACTTTCTTCTTCTTCAATTAGTTTAGTTTTCTTCACTGTTCTTCATCCCTCAAACGGGTTCAACCCCTGCTCGGATAAAAGCGAGCGTAAGTACAGGTTCTCGTCTAGTGGCATTGACATCCAGGTGCTTAAAACTTCACCGAGAATGGCTGCTCCGAAAGTCATCATAGTTAATTGGTACTTTAAGCATAGTGATGCCAGGGGCTATGTTAAGTTGAGACACTTGAAGCCTTTCTCATAAGTAGAATGTAAACTTGGTGCATGTCGATAAATATTCAATGAGCTCTGGCAACAGTAAGGCGGTACATGCCACTAATTATGGAGCGCTAATAGTTTCGGATGCTGGATAATGAATTAAAGCTCAGCCTAATGGGTGTCTGGCTGGCTTGCGTGGAAATTGTTATATACTGCCGCACATATAATCTTCTCTCTCAAATTTTACTTCCTCCTGACGAGATTACGCTAAATACCTCCATTACGTATTCAGCATTAACAAGGATCAGGATGTCCGAAAAGTGGTTCATGGAATAATGAAGGAAGCAGCAGGGTGTAAAAATGATTATTCACGTGGATTACAGACGAGAGGAAGATGGTGAGTCCAACCGGTCGAGATCTGGACCGAGCTGGAGCTCCGAATAACCGAGGAGGGCAAAATCATCGTCCGCGCGAATCTAACGAACTGCTGCAGATGAGGGTGAGTGAAGTGACGACTAAACCGCTTGCACCGAGAAAACGAACTTTATTTGAGATTTGGTTGGCATGGCGGAGTGTAGAAGGAGAAAGGAGAATGAGTCGACAGCCTCGACTAATTAGTAGCTTCTCTCGTGTGGTGTTTCTATGTATATATATATATTTCGTGCTGCTCGTTGTCTGTCTGTATATCCTTGCCAGATTTCCCACCTGTGCCTTTTGCTCGAACGCTCTGTGGATTGTTCTCTTGCAAGCGTTAACATGCGTATTAGCCGCAAGGGCTGAGTGCCCACTGATTGTTTTCTCAGTACAAACAATTGCACAGGAAGTACTGTGTTTCGCACAGCAGTTTGCATTACCATCGGAGCATGTAGCTATTCCATTAGATCAATTAATTGAAATCTCTCTCGCAACAGCTGCCGCTATCGAACCTACTAGTCCGTGGGTTGTTGGCTCCAAGCGGATTAATTAAACACTGCTATTCAACGAACATTTCCCCTTTGAAATATTCGACAGACAAACCGATCTATCTGGGCTCTTACTTTTCAAAAAATCTCATCTTCCAATTCGAGCTTAAAAGCTTTGCCTCTGATCAGAAACTCTGATGAAGATTCTGACAATAAGTTTCCTAGTCTACTTCGAAGATACCTCTATTTCGGTATGAATCATATCGCCTAGCGAATATCGATCCTTTTGTTCAATCAGGTTCTTCGAACCAATCGATCACACCTTTCGTTTTTGTCGTTTAGGATAGAAAGGGCAATTTATTCAATCAACTGAGAACCTTCTTAAATTCCTTCTGTTTCCGTGACCTGTTTCTACTCAAGTCATTGTGTCCAATAGTGCTTACCTATCAATTATTCATACTCGAGCACATTCTCCTACCGTATATTGCTCGCGAGAGTAAAGGATTGTAGTCTATTTCGCACTTTTTGCTATCATTAGAAAACCGTTACTACTTCTTGTTATTTTTCTCAATGCGCTCCAATTAGTTTTCCTACTTTAAAAACCAATAAATCAGAAAGGTAGAATGCATCTTCTTCGAAGCGGTTGGTGTGTCTCTTGATAGGAAGGCGAGGTCCTGGCGAGAAAATGGAGAAGTAATTTTGGTCGAAGGGTTACGGGTGCGACCGGCCAGGATGTTGAACCAGAGGACTCTAAGGAAGTTGTGTGTGTTTGTGTGTGTGTGTGTGTGTGTGTGTGTGTGTGTGTCTGAGAGAGTGAGAGAGACAGAGAAAGAGCGAGAGTGCAGGAAGAAACGAAAGTGTGGAGATGGAGAGTGCGGAGCGCTGCGGAACTCCGAGGAGAAAGAGGGAGACTGGAGAAGAAGGAAATATAGAGTCGAAAGGAGAGAGGCATAAGGCGGCCTGGAATAAAGCGGACAGAGGACAGACTCGTTTGGAGGCCTGGTTGAAGAAGGATGCAAGAGGAAAAGAAGATTAAGAAAACCGGAGAGCAGGGTCGATCCTGCCTGCGGTCAGCAATGGTCAGCAAGGGCAGCGTGCCAGGGAACTGCGGATTGCAGACGGTTGTTAAACTCTGTTCACAATGGTCCTTTCGATCTTCACTACAAAGAAAAGAAACAACATTATTACCCCTCTCTGAACTACGAATAATCATCAATGCAAATACTGCGACAATCCAATTGAGATCTCAAATTGAAAGAGACAACTCCTCAAATATTCTTCCTACGCTACTCCATGAGAATAGAGCAACTCTATAAAAACAAACTAAATAAGCTATACCTGGACAAAGCGAAAGCGGGTCATTATATAATCTTCTATACAAATAACAACAAGAAGATTCGACTAAAGTTCAGTCTTCTCAAGCATCCCAGTCTCTTTGGCCGAGTACCAAAGCTATAATGGCAGTGAGTATCGACAAGAGAGGAGAGTAAATGAATGAATACAATGGCAGAGGATAAGTATCGTTTATAAGAGAGGGATTACTCGGTCAAAGGCGAATTGAACTATATGAAGGAGGCATGTGCCCTTTTAGAGTAGGTGTTAGGAGAGAATGGGAATGATATGAGAGAGCGGAGAGGATAGGTGGTCGGTGGTTGGTCGAGAGAAGTCGGAACTCTTGGCGCGTGTGGTCGGGGAGCGAAGCCCAGCCAGGTATCCCCGAGAGAGAAAAGATACAAAACGATGCATGGACAAGCTGAGCAAGGAACCACGATGCATGCCGGGTACTGGCGGAGGCGGTGAACAGGGAAGCCGATCAGCCCGGGCATCAGGCCAGTCTTCCAAAGTCTTCCTTCCACCTTCCAAGCAAGCTCGCAGAACGCTTAGTACTTTGTACTCACCCTCCATTGTGCTCGCTGAGCCCGCGCGCACTCAACATACGTGTACCATACGTCTATATGATAGCCGTCCGCTGATATCTCCGCTCTTTTCAACTTTGACCAACCAAGACAAGCGCCAAAAGCGAGGAATCTTCTTTTTCAAGCCGGGTGAGCTGTATACTCTTTCAGTCAGTTTGTCTATGTCGAAATAAAAGAAGAGAAGTTCGAATATTAAAGGTACAACTTCCCAAATGCATCTCGGCTCTTCTTTCTTAACGTTTCTGTGAAAGTATACGGATTGAAATGCATCCGAGGAGGCTAGAATTCAAATGCTGCTTAAGTTGGTCCTGAAAGAAGTGCTTCTCATACGCCTGGATTTCTGTGGCTCGTTTGTGAAGATGGTAGATTAGAGTTGTCGGTTTTCTGCCTTGTTTGTACTCACTGTGGTGTTTGTGCTGTATGCTCTGTGCTCTATGTTCTGTGCTCTGTGTGTGGGCGTGCGTGTACGTGCATTGTCCCTCTCGCATTGTTTGCATTGAAGATTAGAACTGGTCCGGTTACAGTGGTATCCGCTCGATCGCATTCACGTTAAAGCACGTACGAGTTCTGGGATTTCTGTATCGTACCCGACCCGCGACCTTTCATACCGCTCTGCTTGGAGCCCCGCGCTCCTTTCTTAATCCATTCGTACCCTTAGCAGCCCTGATTAGCGATCCGTCTAATCAGAAATTTCAAACGGAAGTCTTGTTAGCCTGCACTCCAAGGAAAAGATTTCCATTTGGAGTTCAGTTAATATTAAGTAATAGGGCGAAATCTTCCTACCATGTTAGGAATGTAAAAATCTGGCAAACGATAAATGTGCACTACGAGAATCAAAGCTGGATCGCAAATGGCCATAAAAGCTGAATTTGAATGAGGGAAAATTGAAGGGGCATACACAGAAAATAGATTAAAAAAGATGGGAAAAGCGGTAATATGATTGTAACCGCATAGGATTACGTGCGACTATTACATATTATGTAATAGCTTACATTCTTACTCCATCCATGCCAATCAAATTTATACGAGTGACGGAATTCGCTTGTGTTGGCAAATTCATCATACTAACTTATTGCATACTGCCACCTATTAGCACAAATCAGCAATATTGCGTAATAAATAGAGGAATTTGCCCATGGAATTTACTGGTGCGGTGCATACGTATACATTCATACGACGAGCTGGGTAATTTGTTATTATATCGCTGAAGGAATCTACTTATTATTTCAGCAAATAGTTTCGATAAGCGGTGAACATTATTATTCTGTGAAAGAGTTGAATAATTGGGAATTGTTTTCAATCCTTCCCACTGAACTGTCAAAATTACATATTCATTGCCAACCCAAAGCGGACATTTAGTTCGCTAGTGGGACAATAATTACTGCGGCAGTATTAAATCCATGGTCACATTCATTCTATGATACAAACATGATGCATGCTAGGAAGCAAGTACAACCTGCGTCCAAAATAAAGCATACTGGTATAAATGGTTGCCCAATTCACATAGAATGCAAGCTCGAAATTCCAGTCGATGATACACCCACATATGTAGCTTTGCTCATTCATTATTATCATTATTTATAAGAGTTTCATCCCAATTAGATTCACTTTCGACCGCGGAACGCACATTAATCGATTGAATGGATCGATACTTAATACTTCGAGCCTCATGCCATCAATGCACCCATCTATTTACTAATAAGAGTTTTGTTGTTACACAATAAAATACATACAGATGAGAAAAGTTAATCCAAGCGGGTTTCTCAAAAGTTACATAGGCCAATCAAAGTTTTGATGATGGCAATTCTCTTACGAGTGAAGATTCATTGACACCCTATGAGAGAATAAGTGGGAGTGAAATTCTTCTATGGAAATGGGTAGGAAGTTCAAGGAGCGTAGACTGGTATGAATGTCAGTTAACAAAAGCTTGCATGCTTCAACAGAAGAAGGTGATCAGCTCGCAGAGAGCGGATGGCAGTGCAGCTACGGGGCGAGGGGGTGCATCTGGGTCGCAATCTCAATCCCAATCCCAGGGACAGGGACAGGGACAGGGACAGGGACTGGTGCGCGTATCCGCCGGTGAACTGCTGGGTAGGACCCACGAGGAATTGGTCTTGCTGCTGATCCAGCTGCGACGGCAGAATGCCACCGTCTACAAGGCCATGGAGACTTGCCACATGGAAATAGAGGCACAGGTCCGCAACGACATATCAACATCGGGCATCAGATTGCAGAGAGTTTAGATTACTCGTAGCAATCGGTAGAACTCTTGCAGGCTAGCCGACTTTTTGCTTTCGGTATCCTTTTCACAGGGAACAGTGTGATTTCGCCATCAATTCAACAGTTTCGAGTTTCGAGGACGATGATGTTGATGCAGCCGTAGATCATCGATGGCTCTTCCTACTGTTTCTCTTGTTTCCCTTCCGCATTACTAAAATACTTCAGTCGGCAAATATCATTAGAGTAGAGTAGAGTGTCATTACTTGTTCACGTTCAGTCTTCTCGTAAAATCATCCTTATGATAGTTTGCCATTACCATTACCATTCACTTTGCACTTTACGTAATTCTAGTTTATCGCAAAACACGATGAAGAACACACTGTTTCTGTTATGCGCTTAGCACTATGCATTATGTTACTAAATGGGCAACTTTCCGATTATACTAATTATATTTATGGCAAGAGCAGCGCGTTTCATCAGTATAGCAAACACTTAATAGAATTTCGAATCGTCGACCAATTACTTCTTTAAATTTATGAGTTCGAGCATGATTCATTTTTAACTCTTTCAGTCCCGGCATTGTTATAAATTCTAAAAAAATTATCTTTTATCCGGTACAAAGTGGGAAAGAATAGGGAATTGTGGGATCCCTTTTTACACCGCAGAGGAAGATAATAATATTATAATTAAAAGTAGAGGAAACATTATTTGAAGCCAAATGTGACCTCAAATCCAGTTTTCCTAAAGATAAATTCCATTTAATTACGTATAAGCGTCCTTTCGGGACTGAAGCGGTTAAGTTGAATTCTTAAGGGAACCAGATGTATTAGAAGCAGAGTTCAACCATGTTAGATTTATGAAAGTTTGGCGCTGACACATATTGTGTGTACATCTTGCAAACAGTCCGATGTGCTTTCCTACGTTCGCGTTTTATATTGCACCGAGAATGCCACTAAGTTTATTGTGTTGGTAATACCAGGCAAATAGATATTGAATTTTTATGCCGAGTTTAAAAACTGCCGAGTTATAGATCGTCCTCGGCGGAAAGTGCTACCAGGCCAATATTAAAACTCTCAAATCCTCCCAAGCTTTTCCACTTTTCGCATCTCTTATCGTCACTCTCTTCATTCTCATCCTTAATTCCATTCAATTTGAAGAGATCGGATTGCTGGTCATCTGGTTTGCTTGAGGCTTTCCGAGAAAAACTCGAATATGAAAGGATGAAATTGAGAAATCCTACGAATTGCGAATAATAATAAGTAAATCGGGTACGAAATGAAATCCCTAATCAACCGACTTCTTTATTCACGCGTGTGATTCGATGTATCTACTATTTGTGTTTGTGTGCTATGCGTTCTACATTTCGGCAGAATATCTTTTCAGAGTAATATTGCATTACGCAAGAGAGTCCAATTAAATATGATCTGTTAGATTTGCTTGAAGGGAAGAAGCTCTTAAAGTTGGAATTCTTTTTTACCCACAGGCTCGATTAGCGGACCTAGATAGTCCTAGGCGGCTGGAGAACTTGCAAAAGCTCGAGGAACTGAAAAAGCATCTAATGGATCTGGAGAAGCAAGTAAGCTCAATTAATACTCCTTCGTGCCGTTCTGCATTGCAGACTTCTCCCTGTGCATTCTGCGGTGAATGGTAACCCCTTGCGGTCTGGCGGCTTCCACCCCTTTCACGCTCGACGTTCCGATAAACGGCCAGGATTTATTGACTCCTGAGGTTGACGGAGAAAATATTTGCGGCAACCGCGTGCGCTCTGATATTTGAGACCATCTTTGCTCTCGACATAGTTTAATAATACCGGTTTAATCGTTACTAACTCTCTCCCCGTCTATCTCGTTCCATTCTAACGATAATCGCAGCCATCGAACCGAAACTATTTCCCACGGTGAAACTAAAAGCACGATCGGCCTTCAGGGTGAACTCGAAGTAAAGCTTTTATGAAAATACTTTCAATTGTAGTACGAGAAGGGAAAGCCTCTAGTGAACCTGGTGGATAATATGGTGAAATTGGGCTCTCTCTACAATCGTAACGCAGCCAATGGGTCCAGCAGTCTTCTTGGCTCTCGGAACGATTTGGTGCATGAGAATTCCAGGGATCATCGAGATCGATTAGAATTCAATCAGAAGGTTCAGGAGCAACGTTTACTAGCTGAAGAGCGCAGGGACTGGGATAGACTCAGCCCTGACCATGAACAATTACAGGTACTTATTTAGCAGTCACTTTGTGTTCCAATTAGTCATAATGTTTTTATTGCAATAATACCAATGACAGACTGAAAATAAGGATTTCATCGCTTAGTAAATACAGTAGAAACGATTTGTATATAGCAATGAGTACAAGTATAAAGATTCCGGATGAAACATGACTCCGGTGCTCGGACGAATGCGGGAGATACATAGATCTCAAGGCTAACTCGCTGTTGCTTCTGTGTCGTAGGCCAAGGTGCAACAGCTCTACAAACTGGATCGCCTGCTGCAAGAGGAATCCGGAACACTTCACAGTCTTCAGCAAGACAAGGCGAGTAATACGATCTAGTTGGGCTGCTCCAGTGTCGCGCGAATCAACGATTACGTAGACCAGCATTCGTTAGCTAGTCGGCAATAATACTGGATTCTATTGCTTTCTTCCACGAGTTTGACTTCACGGATTCTAAATCATTTTCTACAGGAGATTTTGGAGAAAGCTTTGGGTGGCTTGCGACATAAGCTTCAAGGGAGCAGGAGCAACTTGGCAGAGACTGAGAAATATAGGAAGCAGCAACTTCTGCTCGAAAGGGAACTTAGCAAAGTGAGGGTGCTGTTAGCTCATAAATCGAAGGTAAGTGATTCAAATACTTTCTGTAAGCTCTAATACGTGCTAACGCACACCAAAGGTAATTACGATGAAGAGGTATTTATTATTGGGCTCGTTTGTTGGGAAACTGTTGCCGGGCGGGGAATGTGATTATTCGCATATTTAAGGTAGTTTGGGATGTTTGGATTTATTGTAAGTGATAGTAATTTGAGTGCGGGAATGACGGAAACTATGAACAAGTTAGTAGGTCTTCAACGAAGAAATGGAAGGTTAAAATACGGCCGATTAAAACTAGAATTCGTTATTTTCAGGTAAAGCCGATATTCTTACAGGTAATTCAATTCAAGTACAGCTGTAAGAGTTTTGTTATCGTTGCCTTCTGATTTTGTTATAGACGTTCCCCTGATAAACTGTTTTCATTAAAATCTAATGAATTTGTACATATTCAGGAGCGTTCCAATATTCTGCTTGCAGAAACTTGAAGAAACTGTGGCAGAGAATGCAAGATTAGAACAGGATTTGGTAGTACTAAGGCAAAAGCTTCAAGCACCCCGCAGATATGCCGGAAACGTGGCAAGAGATTCCTCGATCACAACAGGGCCATTGGAAGCCGAAATCAGGAGGGTGCAGCAGTTGGTTGGTGATCTCCAAAGGCAGCGAAAGGAACTCAGTAGTCAAGTGCAACAGCTTACTGAGAAATCTCACACTCTTGTGCAACAAATTCGGCCTCAAGCTAGTTCGGGTATAAACTAATTCTGAATCTAACAATGCTGTAAGTTTATTTCTGACATGGTAACAGTAACAAGCAAACACTATTTGAATCCTAGGTACATTAGCTCCACAAGTACATCAGCCGAAGAAACGTACACAGAACTCCTGGCTTGAGACGGACTTAGACTCAGGAATAACCTCCGACCACGGCCTAGATACACCAACAAGTCCTATTCCTTCTTCCTCACCTCGAAATCAAGTGAACGGTGGTATCTACTCACATTACGGTTCTCCAACACAGTATAAAGATACAACTACTTCGAGTCGTCTATCGAATCAGCAAAATTTCTCTCACCCGCCGTCGCAAAACCACATATCTGCACTCTCGCCGCAACTACGAGAACAAATCCAACAGCATCAGCTAAAACAGCAGTTGCTTAAGGATCAGATGCAAGGGAAAGGAAGTTTGATGCAACTAAATGTCGCACCTTTATACGTCAATACCGGCTCGAGATCCCCAGGTATTCTATGCACCATTTTATGCATATTCTGTCAAAGCAATTGTACACTTAATAAATACTTGCTTTGATTTCTAGAAATAAATAAACACGATGAGATTATGACAAATGGTACAGCGGTTCCTGCCCCAGAATATATTCCACCGCCTCCACCACCGCCACCCGCAGTGAGCGATGAAGTTCTAATGATGAACGAGAATTACAGGCAGAACGAGGAGAACAAATTTAATGGGCTGATGCAGAATCGCGAGAAGCAGGAAATTAAAACGGTACGAATCGTGAAGAGGGAGTCTGAGAGAAGGCAAAGAGATAGGGGAGATAGAACAGGCAATCTTGGAATACCATTGGCCAATGGACTCCAAGCACCTGGAGGTGCGAAGAGACTGAGCGAAGAAGATCTATCTACTTCTCAAAAAGTTGAGGTATTTATTAGCGGGACACTCGTCAGAAATAAAGATAAAGAAAATGAGAAAAAAGTCTATTATCATTCCTATTCCTTCCTAGAAGGCTCAGTTGAGTAGAGTGGTCGAGGAGTCGCCAATTGCTCATGCTCAAAGGACAGCACCCCAGCTAACGGATCCGGATGACGTGCAGTTCCAAAGGAGTATGTCTCTACCAAGAGGCTTTGGAGGTCAAAGGCAACAGCATCAACAGCAATCTGGTATTCATCAAGGACCGGTAGTACCTCCACCAAGAAGCGATAGTATGCACGCACTGAGGACTATGTTGGCTCGACGAAATAAAGTTAAGGTAAGTAATTAACAAATTTGAATTTGAGGGTATATGTTATAGTAAGTGCCAAAGAGAAAACAAATTTCATTAGTTTCACGTTCTCATTTTGTTGGACCTATTTATTTTCAACCCGTGCGCTTACGTTACGATTATTTACTCCTGGGCACAGTTTGAAAGTCAGGATGGCAGCTCTGATAGTACCCTATCACCGTACACCGAAAGTCCAACATCGAGTTCTCAGATGGCAATGAACTCACCGAACTACTCAACCAGTAGTCCCTCTTATAGCCCGAGCCAGCCGAACAATTATGTAAACCAGTCATACAGACCAAGTCATCAGGCGCAATATTACCCGCCAGTCATTCAAAATCCGTACAGGCTGCATGGAAGCTCTCCTCTTATTAAGAATGAGATTTCAATGGAGCCTCTTGGTCCAGAGCTACTGACGACTTCGAAACTTGAAGAAAAACCGTTCGGTTCTTCGACAAATGTAACCAGCTCGAGCTCACCTCAATTGTCGCCTGTCTTCAAGAGTGAGGCTGCTAAGCAAATCATCAAGGAAATGACTGAGAAAAAAGTCGATGGACCTAGACGAAGGCAGATACCGCGGGAGAAGAGACGCCACTATACTGTTTCGAGTAGCAAACCTGTCCTCGACCTAGAAGACACCTTTTCCAAGATGGTATTTTTGTTTTTCTCCATTGAGTTTCGTTATTCACCACTTCTATCTATTGATCTTTTGACTGCACTACGTTTCCTGCATTTGTACTGATTCTCTTAGGCAGTAAATATCCTCTATCTTTCATTGAGTATAATGGAAGTTTATAAAAGGTAACTACTGTTAATATTTGCTTGCGTAACTCAGGGAATGGGAAGGGCTCGCGACGATTTAGACATGGAAAGAGCTTTGAGGCCTAGGATGAATGCTCCAGATGTTGTGAGATCGACACTAAGTCACAAGGAATTGAAATATAATGAGAGTACCATCGACCAACTATTGGGGACACCGAATAAGATAGTCATTCCTGAACGATACATTCCTGAGCAAGTACGTATTCTAACTATAATCATTTTTTGCGGGATCCTTCACTATTTTATTAATAATATGAAATCGATTTCATAGACGCCGGAATTAACCGTCGAGGAGCAACAGCAGAGATCGAAAAAAGCCGAAGCCATTAGGAAAATGTTATCAGAAACCACTGTTACTGCACGTGATGGAGGTAGAATTACTACTGAATTATTTAATTCTTTCGATATGTTGGTTTTTAATGCGAAACTTAATAAATTAAATTTTGCTACCGCAGATGATCATACTACTGTAGAAAAATCGGATACCCTGAAGAGAAAAGTAGTCGAGGAGAAGAGACAACGGGAGCATATACTTCAGCTCAATCAAATTCTAGCCAAACAAGTTATGGAAAAGAGCAAAATGGTAGCGGGTAAGTAACTAAATTTATGAGTCACATAACCCACCCATTTAAGTCGTTTTGCATGGACCCGAACTATCTTGTCCAAGAGTGCGTTAGCATGCCCAATGTTATTAAAAGTGCTTCCGTCTAGTATGCGTCATCAGTAGGCCATCATTGGCATGGAATACTTTATTATTTTATTCAACTATGTTTTGGTACATATTAATTCGGAATATGCTTTCTTTCAACATTCCCCGTCCGATCAAGGCTTTTTTTTTTATCTGTAGCGAGTGTTGTTTGGACTGTTTGTGCTGTGTATAGGTAACCAGGCGCACTGACTGACATGCTTTCTCCATGATCCCATGTAGGACACGCACGTCACATTATCAGTTTCTCAGGTTTGTTATCGTTTTTGTTTCACTTTTTTGCGACACATCACAATATGTACGTAATATATCCATATCACTGCTCTTCAGCCAGCCAATGAGTTTTGCCTTACATTCAATGTCAATGCTGTCTGATCACTATTGACTGCTAGTTTCTATTTGTGTAGTACAAGCATTGGCTACGTTACCCTTGAAAACCGAATCAAGTGTCGAGGACGATGATCTCTCGCCCGTAACACCATTACCGCTCTATCAACAAAGAGAGAACTTCTATTCCTAAGATTGAATGCGAGACCAACAATCACTTCCTGTCTGCCAAGAAAATCTAATCAGCACAAAACAACAACTTAACTGCCAGCCCGGAACAACAGTGGATGAGCAAACGCTCTTCAAATTATTTTAGGAATTACGGATTCTTAGACGTGAACGATCGCGTTAATCGTGATTCAGTCAGACAATGAGCGAGTATCTTTACTTGTCGTCTCCATCAAGATATTGTACATAATAATCGGTTGAATAAACACGATAATAAATAACTCTTCTTTCGATCGTTGTTACGAATTTAGAAATATATTAGGATGAGGTACATTTATATCGAAGTGTAAGTCAACGGAATGAGTATTATTGGAGATCTTGTTCCCTTCGAACATCGATTAGTGTATTAACTAACCTTCTCCCGTAAGAAGTCTACAATTAAAACGATATGAAGAGGGAAACAAGTATCTGGAGAGATTAGTCTCTAGCAGGATGGTGTAAAAGCATCCATGAATTTTTATCACTGGCAATGACAATGTAGTAGAATGTGTTGCTCGCACAATGCATATACATCATATTAACGAAGATGACAAGAAAAATGTTGGAAACATTGGAAGAGCAAAGTATACGCACTGATTAGATGAGATATCAGAAACTTGATTGTTCGTGTACCAAGTTCGGCTAATATGTCAGTAGTTGGCACTTACTGGCGTTCAGCCTTTTTCTACAAGGCGTCTTTGCATACGAGTATTTTGTACATAAAGTGTATACAGAGTTTTCTATATAAGGCTCAAGCATTTTTTAAAAATGGAACTACGGAGTCAATGAATGAAATATGTTGCGTTTATCAACTTTGTTCTTATAGACAAAATTTATTTACGCACTGAAAATACTAAATACATTGATTAAATCACGCACCATATTCATATAAGCTCACTCTGTTAAATTTACATATTAATTACAAACTGAGTAAGCTTAGAAGCGCAGGTTGTTTTCCTGACCAGTATTTACTATTAGCCTAATAGGTATGCATGATCAAATGCGCTTCTTTGAATGTCCTATGAGTTAAACGTGATTTCAAATAAAACTGTAGTTCCTATACAGAAGTTTACACCGAAGCACGAATTCGTATATCCTTAGTACCAACCGTATGTAATGTACGAAAATACAATTGGATGTGCAAAGCACACAATTATATAATTAATGTTAGCATTAACTCTACTGGAACTTGAGCTAGAACAGTCGCTCAAGTTATCGAACAATTAAAATTTCTGATTACAACAGTTATGAGAAGGCAAAGGTAAACTTTGTTGGGAGAAGCTAATCAGGAAGCTGATATTAGACAAACACAATCTCAATCACGTAGCTAGGACAGGTTTCTTTAATGATGCTGACGATAAGTGTAACATCTCAAGGATTTCGGAAAACGAATGTTTTCAGCACGGTATTTTGGAACTGACCTGGAGTTATATGTAATACGGTGGAAAACTATTGTAAAGCGTAAAATAGTGTGTAAGACATAGAGAATTTAGGCTCTGATATCTTCCTTGACTACATCCTTTTGAAACAAGGATCGCAGACCCGGATCAAAAGCGTTTCTATGAACCTTATGATTCCTAGAACGCGTTCAATCTTACATCAGAAGATGAAGCAGGAATAGAAGAGTGAAATGTGCCAAATTACATCTTAGATTGCGATCGCGATGCAACATCTGTCAATTAGAAGTCATCAACAGGCTATTGGATGTGAGCACAAGATATAACATTAACGTATTGTGTATGCAACAACAGGAGATATCTGAGATAAAGCGTATTCATATACCGAGAACGTTATCTCGTTAATCACGTTAATTACGGCTGGACTAAGTTAAGGTGGACTCGAACTGAAGACCCGATTATTAGATATTTCTATCACACGACCGGCAGCACCAGCGTTACCCAATAATTTTTTATAACGATACTTCGTATACAATATACATATGTACGTGTCTATGTATGTGTTATACGATGAACGTATTATACGATGTCCGGATATCGAGGATTCACGTTCGTAAGGGTCTTTTCTACGGTCGTGCGCGTGGTGCCAGTGAGTTTGGTGTACGGCAAGATGAGTGAAACAAAGGGTTGACACTCCTCGCTATTAAGGATCAGATGTGTGTCTCATTAGAAGTGAGAGTCAGTTCGTCTGAGCGTTACTATACAAAACTACTATGAAAGCAGGAACTGTTATTGTTATACCAATAAAATAAAATCCATATTACCGGATACAATGATTCTTTCTATTGTCAACCCACTTCCATTTTTATATTACCTTCCCCAGTTTCTATAAAACAGCATATTTCGGCGGAATTTCTTGGCTCACGAAAATTAAAGTGTAATGGAAAGAAAATATTTAAGGATCAGTCGAATTTCCATATAAAAGAGCAAGTAATTGACAACAAGTGATATTCTACGTGTTACAAGTAGTCGAACAAAGGAATACGCTCGCTCGTGTCAGTTCGCCTACGATTGAGAGAAAATGACAAAGGAAAGCAGGGAGAAAGACAGAGAGAGGCGAATAAAGGAAAAAACCTTGACAGAGTTAATACACATGCAGAGCGCTGTTCGCATTCGAATAGTACAGCTCGATAATAGTATGTATATTTGGCAAGCCAGAAGCCCTTTGAACATTTTTTGTAAGCACTTGTGCTAACAGCGAGAGCAGCAACCAGATTTGATTTGTTGTCGACTCATTATTAATGAACAAATACAGGGCAATGAGCGATAAAACTATCCCTCACGCGTGCTTTAGTAATAACTGTCTGAACAGGAGAAACGAAAAATGATTAAATCAGTTATGATTCCCTGTGCCAAAGAAATTAGAGCAACTGGCTCAATATACTCATTGACGCACGTGGACGTCACTGATACTTGCTATAATTCTTATTTGTGCACTGTCGACCTCGATGAATCCAGGTGTTGAACTCACCGATTGAAACCAAGCTTGAGAAAGTCTGATAACATAATCATACAATGAACAGACTTACCGAAATATCTCGTTAAACGCAAGCATACGGTACAGTTACGTAACATAAAAAATAAGGATGATATTTTTAAACAGCCTACGTTACCAAATCCCAATATATCCACCGAGGGCATCAGTATTCAACATTAATGTTTCTATAATGAAAGCAATAAGAGTTGTAAACAGGCCTGGTCGCCAACTATCCTCAACTCTAGGCTTGGTTTAAGACTTGTTGGAGACCCAATCAGCGACGGTGTAACGATGAAAAATGAAACAGAAGGGCTAGCGGAGACAGAAACAGTGTGTGTGCGTGTGTGTGTGCGTGTGTGAGAGAGAGAAGCAGAGGGGGGAACAGTTGGACCAAAAATGACAATCAAGTTATCAAAAGCTGGTCTATCGGATAATGATTGAAATTCTCAAGGAAAAAATTTCGCAACACCTTCAATTTCACGAATGGCAAAATTATGATCGATAAAAGTTGAAAGGAAGAGAAGTGGGATGATGAGGGTCATTTCCATTACATCCGCTCTTTCATCCTTCCTCGAAAGGATGCATCAAGATTAATGGGGCAAAGACCAAGACAGAACAGGGTGGGCAGAGGTAAAGGGCAGAGATCTCTTGGAAGTGGAAGAGATGTAACGAGGAGGAAGAAAAGAGAAGAGAAGTAAAGTAGGCGAGATTGCTGATGACAGATCGTGCTTGTAGCAAGAACCTCCTCTTCACTGGACTCCGGTGGTCTTTGCTCGATGCAAAGAGTAATAGAAGAAGAAGAAGAAGAAGAAGAAGAAGAAGAAGAAGAAGACGGGGTTCTTGTCGTTGACGGGAGGCAGAGGGTCGACGAACCAGCCAATCGTGCTGCGGCCCCTGCACCTGAATTCTAATGAGGCCCACCTGGGTATATATGAGCTTAACCTCGGCTCCAACGACGATTTTTCTGAGGGATCCGGTCACCGCGAAGGTGAGTCTTTCTATCTTTTAATACTCGCGTACTCTTCGCTAAATTCCCTTCCTATCATTGTTTTCGATTTAATCGCAATAACTGTCGCTTCTCTTTCGAATGACAATCCGATCTTGCACGAATGTCATTTAATTATTAATTCAGCAATAATTTCACTAGTGAACAGCACCACAGAAAGTGGATAAAATTCTAATAGAACCATTACTAACGATACGGCTCTACTAATACTCGTAATTGCAATAACAAATATACGGTGACATCAGAAGGGATTGTAACGAGACTTCAAATAGAACGATAAGATAATAGTTCCGACATCGTTGGAAAAAAGTACGATTGAGTCACACAATCTTTTGATTCCGCAGAACGTAAACTACATACACCTGTATCATAGAACATTCAGAATGTCACCGTAACGTATCTGCTCACATTATCGACCACTATCACCTTCACGTGCATTCAGTTGTGTGTAATCGCTGAGAGTGTCTGAAAAATCTAAAAGTGGTAAAAGAAAAAAGTGGCAAGAATGGTTTTCAAAATGAGATCGATATCATCACGAGTGGCAGAACAGGGTAGCATTTTGAGATGACCGTGACTATTAACGAAACAAGATTCACAATTCACAATTGACACTTTTGCTAGGGGGGAAAAAGTGTTGCATCCACGCGTCTCGAATCTCGACTTTCGGGGTGGTGTATCATTCGCTAGTCGACAAGCGGGGCCTATCTTAATTGGGTATTTTTGCGGGGGAATTCACACTCACATCCACACAATAATGGAAATAGCACCCAACTCGTAAAACCGACACGGCATTAAAATCGCGCGTCTCTGGAATCTCGTCTCTGACACATCGTCCCCATCGTAAGAGAGAGCGATATGCATATATATAGAGGGAGGGAGGGAGAGAGAAAGGAGAGAGGGGAAGAAAGAAAAAGATCTCATTGTCAGAGAGAATACACGCGACGCTCACCACCGTCGGTCGCTGCCGTTTCCTTCGCGTCTCAGTATTCTCTTTTTGTCGCCATCGTCTCCGATACGAAGGTCAAACCGAATGGGAGATGGCAGAGACAGAGAAAGAGATAAAGAGTGGGCGGGGGGATGTGTAGTTGCACAGGATTGTCCTGGCCCTCCTTAGGTTTCGCGGGACAAGCTCCTACGATTTTCACCGTTACCCTTCGCCCGGTTCACCGTTACTTCCGAATAACAACACTCGTTGCTTCACTGTTTGCGCGAAACAACTGATTTTTACCGCATTCTTCTCGGTACGCTTCTCCTCCAGAATAATACTCGACAAAGCAGCACATGGCGATGCTTCATAAACCATGAATTTGTATTCCATACAATTCATTCTCCTATTGACTTATTAGGGCTGCGTTTCGCAACACACAACTAGCCAGAGTGATAAAGCGGTACGCGAAAAACCGTTAATCAATTCCTTTGCACAAAAATCTATTGTAATGCTCGCCACGTAGCACAACGTGTCTTTGCTATTATTCGTCTCAAGTTTTCATGCACCACGATGCACAAATTTGATGTGGCTGACCTCGAGTTCTCTGTTCTTGAAACGCAAAGTTATTCTCTATGAATACTTATGCCTGTCATATTCAGTATTTCAATGTTCATTCGAAATCGATCATGTCAATCTGCTGACCGTCATTATAGCGGAAGAACCTTCCTGATCGAAGACAGGCACTTAAATGTGATAAGAAAACTAATCCTGGTAGTTGCACTTGAATCTTGATACGATATTTGTATTCTTGGATGCAACGAGTGGAATAATAGCAAGATGCATCCAATGCTGCATGCATTTTGATGAAAAGTCCCTTTTAATATTTTAGAGGAGTGAGCATCTATGAAGTACTACTACCAAGGACGTTTTCTTGATTTTCCGTGGCCGTGCGTCCTTTGTCTTTCCCCTACCGGTATCTTATTAATCTTTCTCACTTCCTTGGCTTTCTTCGATCTATTTATCATTTTTTAGTTTTGCAAGCAAAACAATTCGTTGTTAATCAGAAAGCTTCTCCGATTACAAGGACAAAATACAAAAATGCGGTGAGGAGTAGCTATATCTATTTAATAGTGATACAGATCCCAAAGATTTCTCCCCCAGTTTTTTCTTCGTCCAGCAGACAGGAATATCAATTTTGCCAGATCGTTGCTCGTTATCAGTCACGTTTAAAAACTTGGGACATGTTTCCAGTTATCATAAAATTGCCGAGTGACGATGTTTCTCGGGTTCGATGGTATTAGGGACCCTGGCCGAAAAAAAAGAGTGCGGCGCCGACGTTCCCGAAATTACCCTGCTTCGACTTTCGGCTATAAAGCCAAACTGGCTGGAAGTCGATAACCCGAGCCAACTTACCAAATAACAAACTAATTTGGAATTCCTTTTAGCGCTATATAAAGTGTAATAAAGAATTGTAAGTTACACTTTCTACGATAACAGTCATTTTCCCACAAGGTGTTGATAACGTGATTCTGTTATTTTTAATACCCCAGGCGATGCTATATATTTGCTCTTCATGTAACCGGTTGCCTCCGATTATTCCCCCTTCGCTACGTAGGAAGACGCTCCTCGATTAACCGGCCAACTAACAACATACTGCGCCGTCAGACGACCCTGCTTCACATACTTGTCCTTTGTCATTCGACTAACCAGCACTCTCGATCTCTCTGTGATTTCCAAGTTTACACTATTTATACATTAAGCTTAAGCACTGTTTCGCATAAATTTACGCGAAGTTATACTATATCGACTGATTCCAACAAGTGCGTGAACTTTCTGTTAGTTCCTTAAAAGTTCTGTGTTGTTAAAAGTTCAAACCACTTTTTATTTGGAACAATAGTGGTGGAGATTGGTAAGAATGATTTATGATCATAGTTTTTCAACGTAGGGCTATCTATGTACCTGATTATATGACAATTCTACTATTGACTAACAATGCCCTGTGCCTCTCGAAGAATGTCTTCTTTATTATTTATTCATGATCCGTCTTGTGACAGGAGCGCCGTGTCTTGTTAATGCGTCGTAGGTATTCTTTCACTTTCCAAATGAGTTTTCACTTACCAAAACTGTTCACCTTTGCATATTTCACTGCTTCTATTTTTAAAAGGAACCTCGTCATTTTTTGTTTCAGCCTTGAAAATGACGGCCGGAAAATTTTTATGCAGCCTGCCTTTCCTGTTCGCTTTTCTCGCGTTCGCCGCAGGTAAGTGAGCTAGTTCCTGGTGCAGATAAGATATTGTTTTATAGAAAATAAATTTCCGTTTGCACAATACTCTGTATTATTGCATGAGTATCATAAGGGTTCGAGAGAATGATATAATTAATCGTCGTTCAATATCGAAAGCTAGTAAACAGGTGAAGATTTTTCTGAACTTGTGTTGTTTATTGTTAAGCAGCAGATGAACCAGGAAGAATCGTCTGTTACTTCAGCAACTGGGCTATCTACCGACCAGATATCGGTAGTTACGGTATCGATGACCTGCCCGGTGATCTCTGCACCCATGTCATTTACTCTTTCATCGGTGTGAGTAATGTCACTTGGGAAGTACTTATCCTTGATCCTGAATTGGATGTCGACAAGGGCGGTTTCGCGGCTTTCAACAACCTTAGGAGCAAGTATCCGCATCTGAAGACCTCGGTGGCTGTAGGCGGATGGGCCGAAGGTGGAAGGAAGTACAGTAATCTTGTCAGCGTAAAAGAAAGACGAGACAGTTTCATCCAAAGTGTAGTTGGTAGGCATCTCTCGTTAATATTATAATTGAATTACTATATTCCTGACGGCAAATTATATTTCCATATTTCTGATTGCAGCCTTCATGCACCAGTATGGATTTGACGGATTCGATCTTGACTGGGAGTATCCTGGTGCAGCGGATAGAGGTGGCAAATTCGCAGACAAGGATGCGTTCTTCTACTTCGTGGAGGAATTGAGAAGAGCTTTCGATCGGGAAAATAAGGGATGGGAGATCACTATGGCTGTACCAATGGCTAAGTTCCGTCTCGATGAGGGATACCATGTACCAGAACTTTGCCAGTATGTAAACTCAAGCCAAATGAAATCAGTAACGTCAGACTTCTGACGCACGAAATAAGATTTATGCGAGATTCGGAAATCTAAATATGAATTTCTTCCGACAGTGATTTGGATGCTATTCACGTAATGTCTTACGATCTTCGCGGTAACTGGGCTGGATTCGCTGATGTCCACAGTCCTCTCTACCCAAGGAAACACGATCAATGGGCATACGAGAAGTTGAACGTTGTAAGTACTCGAATTGCACTCATGATTCCAGTTTTTATTTTCGCATTACTTGTAAGATTGTTTGCAACAATAAACATATTCATTTCATTTGTAGCGCGACGGTCTAAAACTCTGGGAAGATAAGGGTTGCCCTGCCAAGAAATTGATCGTCGGAATACCACTTTACGGACGTAGCTTTACCCTCGCTCAAGGAAACAAGAACTACGAGCCGGGAACGTACATCAATAAGGAAGCTGGTGGTGGTGAACCAGGCGAATACACGCAGGCTAAAGGTTTCCTCTCTTACTACGAAGTAAGAATCGTTATCCACAGAATGCAGCAAAATACATCCTGTTTACAATTGAAATCATTGCCTAACTTTGGGATCATTTCTAGATCTGCATGAAACTTCAGGCTAAGGATTCCGAATGGGTTGAGAAGTACGACAGCGTCGGAGAGTGTCCATATGCCTACAAGGGTATGCAGAAAATGAGTTCTGATCTTTGAATTTAAGATTTGTTTACGTCTCACAGAAAATAACCATTGTATTATTATATGACTTCAGGAACCCAATGGGTTGGTTATGAAAATGAGCGTAGCGTGAGAATCAAGGCTGACTTCATCAGGGACAACAAATACGGTGGTGCTATGGTCTGGGCTATCGACATGGATGACTTCAACGGAGTCTGTGGTGAGCGCAACCCACTCATGAAGGTGATCAACGCACAACTGAAGGGATACGTTATACCCGAGAAAGAATATCACACTACTCCTACGGTGAGCAATCCTCCTACGGAATGACGCGATTTAAATTCGACGGAATATAAAAACTGTCGATGATTTTTTTTAACAGCCTGACTGGGCTAAGGCACCAAGTACCCCCTCATCCGATGGAAATCAGCCATCCACTCCTGGTCAAACAAAACCCCCAGCAGTGACACCGACACCGCCGATCCCAACACAACCTCCAGTAAATCCCCCACCGACCCAACCACCTATCGGTGATGATGAAGCCAGCAAGATCATCTGTGATGGACCTATGTTTATCCCATCCAAGGATTGCGGAGCAGTAAGTATCAAAAATTCCAAAGACTAACTATTTTGTTTCCAAAATTTCGGAACAATCACTAATTCCAATTAATAATGATTTTGCTAGTACTATCAATGCAACCACGGAAAGGCAACAAAGTTCGTGTGCCAGGCCGGTTTGGTCTTCAACGTGCAGCGTTCCATCTGTGATTGGCCCCAGAATGCTGACCGTCCAGAGTGCCGGTCCTGAGCTAATCTGAACGTTATCCAGCCGAGCTAGAAACCTAATTGAAACCCTTAAACGGACTGCGACAGACTATGAATATGAATATTATTCAATTGGATTGAACAGCTAATGCAGGAATAATATATGGTAGAATATTCTACCGACTTCCTACCATGGTAAATATGTGTGCATGTGTGTGTGTCTGTAGTACGAGTGTCATTTGAACGTTTGGGACGTGCCTCTGTCTCATTTTATCATTGTACTATCATGTTTGTAAGATATTGTCGCCGAGTGTACGAATTAAATATCATGCCATACCCTTAGACGTACTCTTATTTCATATTGTAATAAAAATTACAATCACACACTTCCTATCCCGCACTTTGGTCCGTTACTGGAGTACTTTCGCCAGCAAATGAAACAATTTGCTAGAATGATTTATAATTCTAAAAAATGCTAATAAATTTCGCTAAAGCGGCATCCAGCCGATCTAGTATAAAAATGATTTTTATTGAAAGTGAAAGTCGATTCGCCAAAATTCGGATGTCTGCGTAGTCTAATTGGTGAAGTCTTGGAATAGCGATTGCCTAAGGTCGAAGTGAGGACACTCTGCACTGCTTTGCATGCCACTAATCTGTCACGAAGTGGACGCGTGTGTGCATTCTGCATATATGTATGAGTACGCACGAACATAATTGATATATCTCACACTATCGCATCGAGAGAAGGTCGGGTCCTGAGTCGGACTGGACTGTATCGAACATGGCGCAAATCATATATAGGCTCGGTCGTTTTTCCTTTAAGTATAGTAACCGCGTAGTGCCGCGCATCTCAGTGCCCCTAATATATCAGCGAACATGTTTCCATACCAGTATGGTTCTCGATGGTATGTAATTTATTTAGAAATATTTAATATCTTCGAATCTTACAATGGTTGAGGTTAACCCATTGTAACATACTTTGAGCACGATTTGCCTACAGTCTTATCGGCAGTAGACCATACGTTTCAAGTCCTCTGCGTTTGGACAGAATGACAGTCTAATTTTTCGAACATTTTGAACGATGTCATTATGATTTTTTGATCCCATGCGCCTTTGATTATGCAACTAGTTTTTTCTTATAATTCTTTAATTGATGTTCGCTAAATAAAGGTAACATGGCTGAGAGAATGTAATCACTAAACCTGCCTTCAATGTTTAGATAATTCTGTGATATCTACAACATTGTATAGCATTGTAATGAACATTAATAAGCTATAATTTAGCTAATTCATCCTCTGTGCTACTCCACAGTGAAGGGGAAAGAAGTTTTAATGCCTTCTTTATCACCAACCATGGAGACAGGCACAATAGTAAAATGGTTCAAAAAGGAAGGTGATACGATTGCAGCGGGTGATGCTTTAGCAGACATTCAAACAGACAAAGCTGTAGTAACAATGGAAGCTGATGATGAGAGCATTTTAGCAAAGATTATTGTAAGTCTCAGCCTAAAAGTCAGAACCCACTTATGAAAAGTTATGCTACAATTGTTTATCTTGTTAGGTAGCAGAAGGTACCAAGGATATCAAAGTGGGAGTTCTGATAGCTTTAACAGTGGAGAGTGATGAGGATTGGAAGTCTGTGGAAATACCCACTACTACAGGAGCACCAGCTTCTGCAGCACCTTCTGCTCCTGCAGCACAGCCAGCAGCTCCTGCCGCTGCTGCACCAGCAGCAGAGGAGGCTCCACCTCCACCTGGACAGTATGGTTTTTATAATGGCTGCATTCAAAATTCAATAAACATATTTTAAAGAGCAACTATCATCATTATAGAACAAATGTATCAATGCCTGCATTGTCACCTACTATGACAACTGGTACTATTGTAAAGTGGTTGAAGAAAGAAGGTGACCCAATTGAACCAGGGGATGCACTTGCTGAAATCCAGACGGATAAGGCTGTTATGACTTTTGAGTTTGAGGAAGAAGCCATTTTAGCCAAGATACTTTCCCCCGACGGAAGTCAAGTAGAGGTTGGCCAATTGATTGCAGTTACTGTTGAAAAGGAAATGGACTGGAAAAAAGCTGTGATTCCAACTGTCACAAAACCAGCCGCTGCTGCTGCTGCTGCAGCACCAGCTCCAGCAGCTGCAGCCAAACCAACTCCAGCTGGTGCACCTGCGGGTGCTCAGCCGCCACCAAGTGGACAAGTTTATGGCCTAGCTGTGAAGCGACTATTGGAAGAATATGGCCTTAGTTCTGGCTCTATTAAGGGTACTGGCCGACCCAATCGATTATTAAAAAGTGATGTGCTGGCTCACATTCAAGCGAACAATGTGCAAAAAGTTGCACCTAAGCAAGCACTGGCACCAGGAGCTGTTGATAAGGGTGCAAAACCAGAGAAAGTACATGTTCCAGGTGGAAAACCGTCTCCTTACGAAGATATCCCAGTATCGACAGTTCGTGGTGTAATCGCGAAAAGACTGGGAGAATCAAAGGTAAAAACTAGTTTGGATCCCTGAGATTACTATTCTAGATCAATTGAAACTATCTACTTTATGCAAATGCGAATGCTATTAATGATAATTGATTTTTGTGCACAGACTAATATTCCACACGCATTCGCAACAGCAGACATAAAAATAGACAAACTAATTGAAATCCGAAGCGAGCTCAAAACTGATAACATCAATCTTTCAATAAATGATTTTGTAACCAAAGCTGTAGCGCACGCGCTGCTGGAATGTCCGGGTGTTAACACCCTCTATCAAAATGGCAAGGTCAGTGTGCACTCTCTGAAGGCAACTGTGGGTTACCAGAATAGCAAAGAATATGTTATTTTTAGATCATCCGTGCACCGAAAGTTGATATCTCGATAGCAGTGGCCGCACCAACTGGACTTATCACACCAATTGTCTTTGATGCAGCTTCGAAGAATCTGGTAGAGATAGCAAGTAATATCAGGGAGTTAGCCGAGAAGGCCAGAACTGGAAATCTAAAGCCTCAGGAATTTCAAGGAGGGAGTTTCACGTAAGACCGCGTAACCTTTAAATCCAATACATTCATGTCATACCCCAGATTATAACTTAAGCTAATGTTTCAGTATTTCGAACCTCGGAATGTTTGGCATCAAACAGTTTTGCGCTATTATAAATCCTCCGCAAACCGCAATACTTGCTGTCGGCTCTGGTAGAGAGGAATTAGGTAGATATCTCATAGATATGTTTAAGCTTCCATCCTCTAACTGTTAAATGTTGCTGATACTAAATGAAGTATTTTTGTGGCCCTACAGATGCCTCAATGCAAAAGGTTACCAGAATGACTGCCACTCTGTCATACGATAGAAGAGCAATTGACGATGATCAGGCAGCTGATTTCTTGGCTGTGCTAACAGCAATATTAGAGGATCCAACCTTCGTCACTTCAGGCAAATTACGGTCACTCAGGTATAGGAATAATTGACGCTATCCAGATCGGACACCTTGTCCCGTACAACTGTCGGGAAGACGACCCTTTTTCGTGTAACACTTCCCTTTAGCAACGTCGAAGTTCCTTGCGCTAATTCGGATGGGAGCTGAAGAGTTAGTAGTGAAACCCCGAGTCCCTCCCGTGACTTATGTAAATTAAAGAAATTGTAATGTGACATACATTGCTTTGTATATTTACGAGAATATTAGGTAGACTGATATAACATCACTCTAGAAGAGTTTCTATCCTGATCAAAGGAAACACTTTACCAAGATACTGCCAATGCCTAGCAAATGCCGCATAGTGTATATTGTTCTTTTAATAAAAAATGAACGCTGTAAAAAATAGCTGATAATAGCTTGATTTTCGGTGATTATTGTAATTGGCACATTGAGCGTGTCCGATTGGGTATATAGGGATTAAAATTGGCTGTTCTTGGACTTTCAGTTATGTCTTATTGTTATTGTCCAAAGATTGATTTATCAAAAGTTTGGGAAAATATGTTAGCAGCAATATATACGAATTCAGTCTCGAACTTCACATCTCTAGCTCATATTCCATGAGTTACGAGAGATTTATGAAAAAAAAGTAAATTTATTTTGGGAACACCGTAGGTGCACAATTGGCATTTTATGTGATTATTATGGATGTACATATAATTAGGAAATTTCTTTTTAAACTAATTCGTTATATCTATTTATTTTGGTGAAGCGCCCACCACATTGCTCCTGTTCAACGCACAAGGAATACACATTTTATATTTGAATATTTTCCGTAATTCTGTGTATACGTGCCATAACTATTTTTTTTGCAAATATACGTACTGATTAAATTCACAGCCACCGATAACCATATGTGCGTGAACCTCAGTGTGGTTGAAGCAGGCTTACAGGGGTAGAAAAGACGTGTATGATCACGAATCCATCTTGTAAATAAAATATTTATTGTTTAAAATTGTTTATTGTGTTGTCATCTATTAGACATACAGTTTTCCTTTCTCACAGATTGCACAACTTCCGGATATTTTGGGCAGCCTATGCCCGAGATATTGCACAGAAATGAATGAGTCGAATTTTATATGCTTCCCGGAATGTCTAATTATACGATTTCTATTGTATTCATATTCGCGTAATTCGTTATCTCTGATAAAGGTTGCGTTGAATGCAGTATTATATAGAATTATCGATTGTCGATTGATTTGATAAGGCACAAATGTCACAATTCTGATGAGTGTACTTTTAACAAGTGGGTATCACGCATGTTCGCGTACATACTTAAAAATCCGTTTCGCGTGCATTCTGTTTGCCAGCGAACAAAAATTTAAAGGAAACAAAATGCTAGCGGTGTGTTCATTCAGCTTATAATTGACTGAAGCCTATTGAAACTTCGTGGGTCTTGTTTTTCTCATAAATTATACCTAAATATGCAATTCTCAATAGAGCAGAATCTTCTACGTAAAGAATAATACGGTAGGACTTGATTTCCTTATCACAGTTGTGATTTTCCTTGATATTACTGCTCAATACTTAGAGTAATTAGTTATTCACAATAGTCGATTGCGTTGTACTACATTCAAGTATCGCTTTGTAAATCTCTGGAATTATATGTACAATTATCCTATATATATATAGTACTTTTAAGAATTTGGCATGCGTCGAAGCAGTACTAGGCTATCGTATATAGAAATACAAAAGTCCTCAAAAAGTCATACACTAGAAAATTTGGTAAATTCTTACAAAACTAAGTGTATTTTCATAAATTCGTCGAAAAACTTCACACATTACTTGTTACTTTACACTATTCCTAATACTCAATTACTAATACATATGCTCGTGAAGCTGAATTTCCTAGTTCATCTCATCACTGGCATTGGAAATGACTTTCTGCGTAGAATGAATGATTTGGATGACTGTGGCTCTGTGCATCTTTGTATAAAGTCAAATATAGCACAGAGTATTTTCAATACGGTATGATCTAGCAACTTGGAACAGAACTTTGCTCTGATGTCCTCTTAAGAATGCAAGAAGTTGGAAATGCGCATAATGGAATAAGTTCAAAAATAAAACGGAAGTATGCTTACAAATTGTTAATCTGTGTTTTGGTTTGTACTGCAGTAATGTGGTCAATACTGTGAGATGAAATATGTGAACATAACATGACCATACACTTTCATAGTCTCAATGGAGTGAACTAAGTACATAATTAACAAGTTAGGTTTCATTATGCCCACCGTCTCAAACGCGAAATACGCCGAACACCTTGTACAAATGAATACTCTTAGCATAGTAGTTATAATTGGTATTGTCCACGCACCTGAACCTAGTCGCCTAGCAGTCATTAGATTACAAAGACGTTTGTCCTTCAAGAGAACATGTCTCTTAAAGGAAACTTGAGCGACAGTATCTAGACCGAGGCTTCGCAACTGGTATTGCACATGAAACATCCATCTCTTCCCATATCTTGTATGACAATATTCATACAATTGTGAACTTCAATAGAACGAAGAGAATAAAACACACTGAATACTAGTTACCAATTAACACATAAGTTGTTAAGTTCCACCAATAAGACTATGGAGAAGCAAGCTCCATTCTGTAGTAGTAAATACGCAATTACTACGATTTGCTAGTCATTGCTAATAATTTGATACTGTAACATAATATTCCATACGGCAGTCAAGTGCAACAATACGTTTGTATTGTTTCTCAAAATGTAAAACTTGTAAAGTTCAGCAGCCAATGACGCTTGCACATAAAACTGCAGTGGTCGAATGATCCGAATCATTTCACATACATTGTTTAACAGTACGCCTTGTGTAGGATCCTTTGCGCTGCCCGAATGAGTGGTGTGAGCGTTGTCAATTCCGCGCAGTTGTCTAAAAAGGGATGAGAGAGCAATTCATCAGCGGTTGCTCTATCATCAACCTCCACGGTTAAACACCTCTCGAGGAAACTCTGAAATGTTGGGCTGAGCCTTTCCCATCTTGGAATAGAGGGTTTTCCAATTGCTGCTATCAGATATAAGGCCCTTAAAGCTGTTTCTTTCATGTATGGTGGTTCTCCTTCTATCATTTCAATTGCCATTATTCCTAACGACCAAATATCCACTTTCTTGCCATATTGCTTTCTTGTAACTACTTCCGGTGCCATCCAATATGGAGTGCCCACCATGGTCTGCCGTTTCTCATCTCCATCAATGTTGGCACAAAAGCCAAAGTCTGTTACTTTGACAGCTCCATTCATACCTAATAGCACATTATCTGACTTGATGTCTCTATGAATAATCCCCCTAGCATGCAAGAAGCTGATTGCTTTCAAGACTTCTCGACAGACCGCCGCAATTTGAGCCTCCTTCATAACCGTCTCTGTTACCACATCTGTCAGTGGACCACCCTCTAGCAATTCCATCACCACCCATAGGTGATCGTCTACAAGGTAGGCATCCAAAAAATTCACTAGATTTGGATGATGGAACTCCCGGAGAACTTTGATTTCAGTGAGGATCAATTCCTTCTTTGGTTGCTTAGATAAGTCTATGTCTTTGATGGCAACTTTATTGTTACTTTGCAAATCCGTTGCTATGAACACAGTACCAGATGCACCAGCTCCAACTTCCTTCATTTTCTCAAAACGTAAGTTTGGATCGCCGCACTGGCAATTAGCCCGAAGTTCCTCGAAGACCTCATCGTCAGTGAGCCTTACCGTGTTACACACGGTTTTTCGCCTGAGGACAGGGCTCTCCCCTTCCAAGAAAGACGATTCTTCCAATTCTGCCTGAGCAGCTTCCTGTTGTGCCTTTTCTTCCTCGATCTGGCAATTGCTCAAGTCTTCGAGTATTTCTGTGAGTGTCTTCTCGATTCTCTCCGTATATGTTCTTGGTGTTGGTTTCGGCGGCTTGCATGTCTTGGGCGGTAACTCAGGTAACCTCTGCACCTGACTGTCCGTCGAACTCGCAGTTGACGAGCCATCGGAATCTCCAGATTGATGGAGCTTGTTATGTAGGATTTTATCGATCTCCTGCGATTCCTCCTCGATCAAATCTTGAGTGACAAAGGGTTTGAAAAGTTGATCCTCTGGCCTGCGCTTGATCGAGTAGTTGTAGAACTTGATCGCCTGGAGAGTAGCGGTCGGGTGTTCGTCCTGCTCTGATTTTGAAATCTGAGTGTCGAGCAATCGGATCCAGGAGTCGGGAAGGCCTTCCAAACGTCCCGTCACCGCATTCTTGCTCACATGAAATTTGTGCGCGACGTTTGTCGGTAAGCCAATCTCAGCAACAGTCTCTATCGTGCCGCTTTTCTTTCTCGAGAATAGTTTGGTTATACTCAGGCTCATCTTGCCAAAGAAAATCCCCCGAATCCTTGACCAGTCCCAGTGGTCTCTTATGCTTCCGTCTCTTATCCGAGACCCGTGACAACTTCGATTTCCTTTCCTTCCGTGCTCCTCCGTACCTTCGTACCACGTACCCTCGGTACTCAACACCCGCACTCGCTCATACACACACACGCATACCACACCGCAACGACACGGGAAACGGGAAACGGTCACTTTTGAATTGCGTTTCTCATTCTCATTCTACTGTGCATCCACCCTATTCTACTCAATGCTTGTACTATACTGTACTATAGTTATATGGTTATATCTACCTCTTCTCTCTCCTGCCCTGCCGTAGCGTGGCGAGAAGACCCAACGACACAAGCACAAGGCACCCTGCGTAGAATGTACATACATGCATAATACTACTTAGGTACACATATGTAGTAGATCCATCAATGATTCAACGCTTACTCACAACGATTCACTTCCCCCACTTCACAGATGGCACCACCGTCATCGTAAATGATTTCCACGGGCTCTCTCGTAACTCTAACCATCGACCCCTGTTCCGGGGGTACTGGCTCCCAAGGGCCTCTGGTCACGGGTTACTCTAGTAACGAATTCCAGTTTCAAGTTCAGAGTAGTTCGGAGCACACATCCCAGTTTTGGGTTCGGACGAATTTTTGCAACTGTAAGATGTTGTTTGACGTCTTGCAAAAATTGCCACATATATTTATTGTTCGGGATAACCCTTGGTTCGTTCATAAAGTGCCTTGATAGTTATTGCGAGAACGTAGTAGTAGGTCGTTAACACCGCGCCTATCGTGACCTCTCGTACGTGTGAATGCCACTCGAATTTCTTCGCAGCCCGCAATTCATACACTATAAATAATTCTCTTCGAGCAATGCAACTGTTTCATTATCTTTGGCTGTCACTTAACTCTTGCCTTTTGTTTCTCTATTTCTGTTTATTTATCTGCCTTTTTTGCTTACAACGTAACAACATTAGCATACTGTTGAGCAGGTGCAATGGTTATTCGTCCCATTTTACATTAAAGTTCAGGGCTTTTCCTTATTCTTGTCAGCAGTTATATGAAGTATTGGGTCAGAAATGTACTTTTACTTCCTGTTATTAAACGTCAATGTTTTTCTTTGCACTTGTCAGAAATTGAATGAAATATTCAGTAATGGCTGCATTTTTGTGTGCTATCGTTTGACATTGTATTTCTTTTCCACAAAATGACTTTCGCATAAAGGAAAAGTATTCACTCTATGCTCACAAGGCTTTCGTATCACAGAAGCTTCGCATAAATATGTATATATATGTATGCTCTGTTATACCCCCTCTGTTTGCGCAACAACAATTTTTTAATTTTGAGAGTTTTGCGACGAGTGAAGACGTTTACCACAACAATTTATTAATGATTCCCGCCGATTGTTCAATTTCGTCTTTTCAACTGATCAGATTAATAAGATTGAGGAAAGAATCATGTGGTTGGCTGGTAAATTACAAATTACATAAGTACCTTTTGACATCGGTTTATACCGATTAGTCTGACTCAAGGTGTACTCTAAATGGAATTCAGCATAATCGCAATACATTATTATATCATATCAAAGCGTGTAAGCGATTACATTAGATTCCATTCGTCTGTCACTGAATCAGTTACGCGGAAACGTATAAAATACAGATGAAAGCGTCATTCTGAGAAGGACAAAATTTACATCGTGTATTTGAGTTAGTCTTTAACCTCTTATCTTGCAAATTACGATACCTTGCATATTCATTGAGAAAGGTCTGACGGTCAAGCAGATTATTTCGTCTTCGTTCATCTTATACGCGTGCTTCGATTCTCATACCATCATTGTCTAATTATTTAAAAGGGAAAATCTAGTTTTATGATTCCCGTCTGTGATGTGTATGTGCGAGAACATTACCAATCTCAAGCAGATATAAAAATGTCATAGTTTCCCTTTTTGCGAGTTATCGTAACCAGGACTCATACGAATGTATTTAAGAGTTCCACCTTGACAGTATTGACACCGTCGGCATCGGCGCGATTATATTCTCCGTTCGCCAAAGTTTAAATATCCTAGTGGATGGGAAGCTGCCTCCCTACCACACACCCGTCTTAATCATGTAGTATCTAGTGTCCTGTAATTACCTCACAATTCGACAATTTTAATCGGTAATTAAAGATCAGTTTACCGATGCTCGAAGCAAGCAGTAGCACCGGGAAACTTCACGCGTATCACTATCCAACGAAAGAGTTTACCGGTTCTTCCCCTCCAACTGTCAGCCGTTCGATTCTCCCCACTCTGCTGAGCTCCTCTCCTTTATCTTATCCCTTTCTCTTTCTTGTAAATACATTATTCGACCAGCATATTCCATGCGCGCGCGGCTACTATCGTCCGATAATTAAACGGAGAGAAAACGATGAACAAAAAGCGAAGTCTTCGACACTCAGATCTCTCTCTATTTTTGTCCGTAACCTATTATCGCTCAATGATGCAAGGAGGTGTATTCTCGCGTATGTTTCAGACAATGAGAGCTACTGGAAATCTTAATGACAAACTAAATAAATTAAAATTCCCAGAACTACTTGTAGCATGAAGGTACTCGTGTTAGGTTCTCGTATCCGCAGGGTGTCTTAACCACGCGTGTCCGATATGTTATCGGACGGATTTCTATCAATTTCTTTCACTGTCGAACGAAGTACACAGTGTGAGATATAAGTAGAGAGACTGATATTTCGCACGGTGCATCTCTTCGTCCTCATCCCTGATACGCAATTAATCTCACGCGAGGGCTCGAGCGGTTGAATGACGTGGTTAGAAAATATTTGTTTGGATTAATTAGGTACATACAAGACGCAAGAGGATGCCGAAAGTGCGTAAAGCGCGAGAAGAGTACGATCGAGTACCACGTATAAACCATTTCGTCGCAAGCGTCATAAATATTTATGATCTATACGTTGCACGCATACACGAGAATCGAGGAACGTTCGATGGCTTAATAACAACGCGCGTGCTGCCTCGCGTTATCGCGCCGTCGAAGAAACCGTACTATCAACATGTTTTCAACACCCTGTCCCCGCTCTCGTTCTGCCCCCGTCACAATTTTTCCTCCCCTTTCCTAGTCGTGTGATATTCATGAGATTCTCTTTCTCTCTCTTTTCCACTACCTCCCTCTCGCGCGTGTAACAGGCGGACCAAAAGTACCGCATGCACAATTCCGCTTCTGGTAGCGCCCATCAATCTTTTTCTCCACCTCCCTTGACTCAGACTTGGTGCGAGTTCTTTAAAAACGCCTAGAACGTAGGTGGTTCTAATAAGAGTTTTGGCCAGTTCTTTTTAAACCCCGTTAGTATCATGAACATAGTATCAATCAGTTTGCCTTTATGAGAGTGCCTTTGATCCGTGTAAAGTCAGTCGACCGTGGCGGAAGTGTTGGGATTGCTGAGTTGCGTGGACGTGTGCATTATGTTGTATTCTGAATATGTATTCTGAATTTCGGGGACTAAACTCGATTCCCTGAGGAAATTAATCAGATTTAACAGAGCTAAGTTTCGATGTAATTTCGATCGGCAGATTGTA
Source organism: Ectemnius cavifrons (assembly GCA_964023945.1). NCBI lineage: Eukaryota > Metazoa > Arthropoda > Insecta > Hymenoptera > Crabronidae > Ectemnius > Ectemnius cavifrons. The sequence continues at coordinate 5,566,759 of OZ030375.1, forward strand.
CCGAGAAGCCTCTCGAAAGTTCAGGCAAGCAGTGTTATTCGAGCAAACACGACCTTCCCTTGCTTTGCACAGATTGAAATAATATTGAAACGGTTGGGATCGAGCCCCCGCCGCGCGACCTTATCAGCGCGATTTCGCCTTCCTTTTGTGTAGGTAGGGTGTACGTATACGTATATGCGTCACGCTCGCGCAATATTTTTCGTGCGAGCCAATAAATTAAAGCAGCGGACTTGCGGACTTTTGAGACACCTAGTACGCGTGTATAAGTCCCTCTCAGTCTCATCTACGTAATACATTGACTTGACTGGCGAATCTCCCTACTATCGGATCCGCTCTGTGCCAAGGAGGGGATTCGGCCGTCGCTCTGTACGGTAGTCCGCTCTCCCTCTCTCTCTACTTCTGTCTCTTCTCCCTCACACCCCTTACATCCCGCTAATAAATAAAATATTAACCGATCGTTAATTCAAAGCCACTACTCAAGAAGGCGCGAGCAAACGGATACGGGTGTTGGGAGCCTGAATGATCTCTGTTAAACTTGTCAGTAAACACGTTGTGCGTGATCGGCCGATCTTGTGAACGCGCGTTCGCCCGCTCGATCGAATATCCACCGCACTACGTAATAGGCCGCACACCGGTTTCTCTAGAGTCTACACCTGCTACACGTTCACCGCTCGTTTCCATTGGATCGTGATTTCGTCGGGATTGCCAGCAATTCCAGCCGAAAAGCAATTGGCGTGCCTTGCTACCAACTGGTCGCCGTTCGCCGCTCGCCGTTCGCCGTTCGCCGCTTAGCGGCCGCACGCTCCTTTGGCACTCGTTTTCGGATAATGAGCCTTCTGACATCCTTCCTCGAATCATCACTTGGACTATTCTACATTTTCTGATCGGCATTTGATCGATTATTATCATGGTTCACCTGCGACGCAAGGTAAGACACAATCATGACGAGTTATTAACGCCGCATGAATTCTCCTTTGGCCCTTCTGTCTAACCAGTCTCTACTTTCTAGCTTAGGAGAAATTTGTCAACTCGTTCTCCCTTTTATCTCACTCTATAAGCGCAGTTCCGACAAATTCGCACTTAAAAGAGTATTCATATTGCATGATCCTATTAGTGCGAGAAGTGGAAAACTAATCTGTTGATGCCCCTAGAATGAAAGTGCACAGCTTGTTACAATCTACGGTGTTATTCTTACTAAAGCAACACTGGGAGAATGCTTACAAATTAATTAGCAGCACATCCCTCGTGAATCTCGATGCTTCCTCCACTTAATACGAAAATCAATCTACTAACACGTGCTCTCAAATTGACAACGGTAATATCAGTGTTTGCTAAGAAGAATCAGTGGTACTGCTTTCTCGGAGAAACAATCTTGAGAAGTATAGAAGTACATGCACAGCGGATATTCATTTCCCATTCCCACATATTGATGTTTCTGTGGCGGGTGAAGGCTCGGGATATCTGTTGTATTAAAATATGCCGAGAACCCACGAGCAGTTGGTTGGTGGGTGACGTCTTCGATAACGCGATAAATTATTACATAATTATCATGAAGAGATAAGGTGCAACCGGCCGGGCCGAAAAGTATGTGCGTATAAAGAGAAGAGGCCCACTGATATCTTTTTATCTGAATTAGGCTCACGCGCCTGAGATAGAGAGGAATCGCAGAAAATGATCATGCTATTTTAGTAACGATCATACCACCCTCCGTTATAGAAATAGGACCTTTACCTTAGATTGTTGCACATGAAATGTTCGATTGTTGAATGTATACCTACCGATCGAATACATACAATCCGTCCTCTGTCTCTCTCTCTATTTTTTCTATTGAAGAAAGTAGTGGGTATACGCTGGATCGTACATGTGTCCACAGTTTATCACCTGATTAACAATGTTAATAGTACCGATAGTGGGATATTTGTGGACGAGTTGTCATAGCGGGAGGAAGTAAGAAAGATATCATATGCGTCAAAGAAATAAATTACGGGGGCGATAGACAACTTTCTAAATGATACAATACGGGGCTTCCTGTGTTATCCGAGACCTTTCTCAAAGTCCACCGCATTTATGTATGTTAAAATCCTGTCGCGTCAATGCCAGGCCCCACGTGGTTCCTTGCTTTAATCAGCGACCAACTTGGTGCAATGATCTTGATCTCGCGAAATCAGTATACACGTATCAGCTTCAGTTGGCCGGTAATTCGTTTTTGCGTTGGTTCACTGAGTTCATTCTCGTTTTCTTTTTACCGCTGACATTGAACCACGAACGCGCGACTTTTCGCTCGTGTGCCATTGACCTAACCTTACCACTATCGCCGAAAAATATCTAACGAGATAAGGATCCCATGATAAGAAATGTATTGGCCGTCTGGGGTTTCATAATAACGGGAGTAGTCTCCTTGTAATAGGCGCGTGTGATCGATCATTCGCGAATTCCGGCGTTCCTTCTCCTCTCACTTCTTACGTCGATAGGTTGTTCTCCTTCTTTTCGTCATTTGCATCGTCATTCGTGCCCTCCTTGAATGATTTCTCGCAAGCCTCAAGTGGCCACTCCTTGTTTTTTTGAATCTCACCTAACGGAGATATCAATTGGCCGAATCGATCGGTTACATTAAAGATTAAAGTTAAAGATCAATCAACTCATGATTAATCAATAAAGGCATGAATATTATTGATGCAATCAATGAAGGCATGAATGCTGTTGATTAGAATGTATGGCATGATCGCAATTCTAATTGATAAAATCACCAGGCAAAATTGGAAAAACCTATTTGATAATTTGCAGAATAGATGAGCCGTGTGATATCATAGTCACACGCGCTTCGGATTATACAAATACCGTACTAGTTATCGGCTTCTTCGATCGGAAATTATGAGAAAAAGTCGTGAATAAACATACTGCCAAAACTGACATTCGTCACAGATTGATATCTTACAGTCGCAATTGTTTTTCAATGCGTAGATCACAGCCTGCGGCAAGTTGATTCAGCAATTGAATCAGCTGCAAACGAACGTGCGATGGAGCTCTTCCCTGAAAATCCAGGACCAAAAGTCGATCCAACCGGAGCGCACATTCAAGGTACAGTTACTCGTACGATTCTTTATGTTACACGATCGTACACGTCAATTACTGATCAGTCCCAAGGATGTGTGTACTTGTGCTGTTCTTGACAAAACACGATACAGATGGTAAAAGTTTATATGTATGCATGTATGTTTGCAGTACTCGGATTTATCAGTACGGCTTGCCGGTCCCGAGCAATTGCAGCCTAAACCCGATGTCAGAGAACTCTCGTTCGGCAAGCACTTCACAGACCATATGTTAAAAGTGGTGTTTCACGAGGCTCTAGGGGGATGGCAGTCGCCCGAAATAACACCCTTTGAAAATCTAGTCCTTCACCCGGCCGCTAAAGTACTTCACTATGCTATTGAGGTGTGTGCCACTGGTCTTTTGCCACTTCGTCCCATTTATTTATCCCGCCACTTTTCTCAGAATACTTTATATAGCGATGAAAAACTACTTTGTCCTTAGCTGTTCGAGGGAATGAAGGCCTATCGAGGGGTCGACGGTAAGATAAGAATATTCCGGCCAGAACTAAATATGGAAAGAATGAACAACTCCGCAATGAGGTCCGGCCTACCTATATTTAATGGGGACGAGCTTATCAAATGCTTAGCCAGACTGATTAGTATAGACCAGGAATGGGTACCACATTCTACAGCTTCTAGTCTATACATTCGACCAACACTTATAGGAATTGACGTAAGTGTTCCAATTCGCTCTTTCAATCATTCTCACCACCCTCTTTTACAGCGGCTCGGTGTTACGTTTCTAATGGGATGACTAGCCCATGATAAGAAAAGAATTTCTTTCTTCTATTGAAACGTAAGCAATATTCTTCTTATTCCTGAACGAAACGTAACATGTTGTGGGGAAACATGTTGTCGATCAAGAGTATTGTAAAGGCTCACGATCTCTTGGTTAAATTAGAGTGAATCATAAGATAGAAGCAATAACCATATCACATGTGTCACCGACGTCATCAGCACTGGTGGTATATAGGAGTAATCAGTGTATTTCCCAATCCTTAATGATAATACATACGTACAAGACAAACAGGGGCGTAATGTTCCTCTGTTGGGGCAGGGCCATACAATACAGGAACATCATGCGTATATGATTCACGCTCAGTCAATTCAAATTGTTAGGATGCAAACAAAAGGACTTATCTAGTTAGTGTTGTAACAGAAAACTAGGGAAAACCAGCTCTCCCGTTACTAATATTTCCCTTCCTTATCCTTGTGCCTCCCATTTCCTTAGGAAGTTGCTGTATAGTATAAGATGTGTTGATAATACATTGCCCCGGTTATTTTCTCCCCCCTTGTCACGGTTCATCTGCGAGTTATCGCGTAAATGTTTGTATAAAAAATATCGGCAGACAAAGTATCGCACTTGTTACAGACGGTCTTGGTTTCTGGACTGAATCTTGGCCAACAAACTAAGTAGCTATGTCATGGTATTCGATTATCATGTGTATTTGCATTTCCGGAATTTATAGATTCGCTCGATTCCACGACGATCTCAATGTGTTTTATGTAAGAGAATGATGTATTTTTAATATTGGCAATGATACGGGCATTTGAATAAAGAGACATTGATTTTAGATTAGGGAATCTCTAACTGTCAAACTATAAGTGACTCCATTGACAAGTTTACGTGTTCTTCTTATGTTTATGGAACTCTGCGTGCCCCGGGGGTTTCCCAGAAGGGGAGAGGAATGCGATGGCAGCAAATAAGCAAATACATTGCCTATTTCCGACTTCTTCAGTCATTTTAAAATCTAAGTCTGCTAACATTTATCGATAAGAGTCCTGTTATTACGTATCGAGATTGAGAGTAATTCCATTCGTACGATTTCTGGGAGACGACGAAAGCTTGTGTCATCAGCGGCGCTCATTGCAATATCGCGGAAAGTTTTTCACAGACACGCTTTAACGTTATGTTATGCAGATAGACTGGCAATCACGATGATGCAATGCAATTTCGCCCCGATACTCAATTTGTACGGCTGTGTGCTTGTAATTACAAATGTTGCTTTGTCTTATCGGGTACATTTGAAGCTTTGCACGAGGAATCACGAAATAATCGATCATGTTTTATTTGTAGGCGACCCTTGGAGTGGCAGCTTCCGAATCTGCGTTGCTCTATGTTATCTTGTCACCCGTGGGTTCCTACTTTAAAACCGCGAACTCGGATGTCGGGGTCTCCTTATTGGCAGATCCCCGTTATACGCGAGCCTGGCCAGGTGGATGTGGTGATCGTAAAATGGGTAGCAATTATGCACCAACCATTCACGTGCAAAGGGAAGCCATTGAAAAAGGTCTGCAACAAGTGCTCTGGCTTTACGGCGAGGAGAACGAACTCACTGAAGTTGGCACCATGAATATCTTCATGTTTTACATAAATGACGATGGGGGTGAGTGTTTTCGTTTCTTACGAATATCTTAAAAGAGGTCCAATTTTCACTGTTTGGAGCACCAGCTGTTTACTAATTAATTTTTTATTTTCCTTTGCAGAGAAAGAATTAGTTACCCCTGCCCTGAATGGCTTAATTCTACCCGGAGTTACCAGGAACTCTATTCTATCCTTGTCGAAGGAATGGAATCAGTTCAAAGTGACGGAACGAAAGTTTTGCATGGATGAAGTCTGTCATTTACTTTCCGAGAACAGAGTATGTATATGCCAAACTCATCTTAATTCCAATCGATTATATGCAAACAATTTATTTCATTGTGTGATTGCGTATTCCAGTTGCTGGAGATGTTCGGTGCGGGAACAGCTTGCGTAGTCAGTCCTATATCCTACATCGACTACATGGGTCAAGGACTGCACATACCAACGACGCAACAGGCCGATCCTGTTTACAAGATGTTCTTAAAATATTTGACGGACATTCAGTATGGCGCGATACCCGAGCACCCGTGGGCAGTGACGATCGATTGAATCTAGAATGAATTTAAGATTATTTATTTCACACCCGTCTCCCATAGAGAAGCTATATCCGCATTTGCGATCGTTTTAAACACGCCACTGTCTTGTTATTGCTGCGTGTGGATAATTTGAAATGCTTCCGTTACCGACGTCTTGCCAATACGGATTATCCTTCACGTACACGCGGCTTTTACTGCAAAAACTAATAGGGCGATCAACCGATCGAGCGCAGCCGCTCTTTTTATACCTATGCGATAAGTCTCTATTTATTTGTAAAGTGCGAGTATTGACTTGAGCAAGTTACGTCCCAAAGCGTTACGTCTTCTGTAGGATTACTTGCGAATACAGTACAGAACGAGCTAAATCTCAGGGATAAACGGTTTGTCTTCCTTGCCATGGTAATTGCTAGATATTATTAAGCCCAAATTACAAATCGGATTGGTGGTTTGTAAGAGTACGATCGTGAGTGAGTGTCTACGAATTGTACGAATGCCTGTCGATTCTTTCGAGGGAGTCTTGTACTTAGCGAGAAGTGTATATTTTTATTGTTTTTTTAATAAACAATTGTACATAAATCATGAACGAATAGACTTATGTAATTGTAATATATGTATAAAAGATAAAAAAAACACCGAATTTACAAATAAAATGCCTGAAATTGAGAAACAAATCGCTACAACTTTTGTTATTTGTCGTTCTAAAGCAATAGAATATGGTATCTATCATTCAGGTTCTAGAAGCAGTCATTAGAGAGTAAGACAGTCAAAGATGAAACGGAACAAAGGTTATTTGCGCGCACATTGTATAACATAATGAACGATGTTGGTTATTAAAGACAAATAATGATCAAATGGTGTAATGTCACTTACGCTTTGACATTTGAACCGAAAGACTTGGCGGCGAGAGCGGACGCAAATCACATACTACAAAAGATTGGCACGCACGCACAAGCACCAACTAACCTCGTTCTCCCTTGACAACTTGTCCCACACTTCACACAGTTCACAAACCCGGCGAGCAGACAGTGTTCCGATTGGCTTGCGTATCATTGTGCTGCCCTCTGATAGATAGATCTATCTATGACCCATGAATCTCCTTATAATAATATTCTGATTATCATAGTCGAAAAATATCATCTGCTCAATTTTGTTATATTGAATAAATTAATTATTTGCTCGCATAAATTGTTTTGTGTAAAGGTTTTTAAAAATACATCGCATCGTCACTAGTAATATAAACTGCCGCCAGATTGCGATCCTGACATCCGGTATTGGCGCCATCTATAATTACGAAACAGTAGACTTACATTCTGCTGCCGTTCTAGGTAAGAGACGTGTGTTTAGTTGGTGGTGAGATCTTTTGCTGCATACTGCTGTATACTGCTGCACACTCGTTTTGCGACTTGATCATTCTGTAGGCGTGCCCGAAGTTTTTCAAAAGAATACAAAATGCTGGGGATCCAGAACGCGTTGACAAAGGCTCCCAGACTGATGAGTCTGGCGAAAACCCAAACCAGAACTATCATTTCAGCTCCGCCGCGTAACCGAATTTCTTTCGCGGTGAGTAGCATTTTGGTTGTGCAATTATGTAATGTTCTATGGTCGTGTCTTCGCATCGGTTATGTTTTTATTGATTTACGATGAGTAACATTTGCCTGTTTCGGTTACAATTTACACTTTGAATTTACTTTCGAATACTTTATACTTTAGTGGGTGCTCTGCTTAGTTACAATCAGGCAAAATACGTCTGTCTTGCTTTATAATAATGGTTAAGTCTGCAAGAATGGCCGATCTCTGTTCTGAGGCTGGCTGTTTCAATACTACAATGTATTTTAGCACTATTATGATATAACGTCTATTATAAAGGATTTTATTCTCATTTCAGGAAAAGGTGGTACTTGGATGCATATTGTATGGAGGAATAGTTGCTATACCCTTGTATATCTCCAGTAACATCAAACGCTACAGGGGACTGTGATGTGGTTAAGTTGTGATAAAAATAATTTATGTTGTACATGATTTATGTAAGAACATTTAGTAGTATTGTGGAGCCATGAGTGTTTCCTATTGATACATAAAATCTGGAAGTAAACATGTGCTGATATACTGGGCTTTTTCATAAGTTCCTTCAAACATTGTTCGTGTCATTCAAACTTTATATAGAATGTGTTAATTATGAATATGTTTTGTTAATTGAAAATAAGAGTTATTTATTCAATTGCTTTATTAAAAACTCTCTTACTGTGTCCAAGTTGGAGTCTTACGAGGAATGGATGATTTTTTTGGGCTAATTATGTTAGCAGCACCATAGAATATACTTAGAGAAATAATGCTACATTAATTTATTTGTGACATAAAACTAATGAAGTACAAAAATAACTGCCACTATTACTATAAAAATCTTAATTTATTATACACAGTATTATGCGATTGTTTAATGTGACTCTTCACAAATCCATATACATAAGTATCCACATATCACATGATTTTTATCAATCTGAAGTGTTACATCGTCGAACAAATACTGCTCGTGGAGTGTTTAGTGTCAGTGAGGAGGGAGAAAGAGATTTCAGATGTATTTTGTTTTGGATATACAATTATCTTCACGGAGTAGAAAATTTCACTGGTCCCCAGTTTCATTTCTTTTCATACGAAAGCGTTAATATTTCCAATGTTAGGAAAGCACGCATTCGTAATTAAGGTGGACGCCCTAGGGCTTGTACGTAGCGCACCGGATTTTCCAATTTACCCTTTCAAACGCTTTTCTGAAATTAAAAGGTTAATTCCCTTGATTGAAGTCAATCTTCAAAGTCGTGTCGCCTGTTATGTCGTGTTTGTCTGCGTCTCTTCGAGCAAGTGCCGCAACATTTTTCTCGCACAATTGGGGACATGTCGCACATCTTTTTGTATGTTGCGCACATGGACGGGGGCACAATACTGTCCTTACATTCTGAAACAAACTTTTATTTCATGCCTTTCTGGATGTCCTGATACAGGCGTCAAAATGTACACCTTTATTTACCGGGTGTATCATTGGCGCACTGTCGTCTGTAATAGCAACGTCTTGTTTCGATGGGTCTTCTACTAAGATTGCAATCATTCGACAATAAGTTTGTCACACGGTCACGACACTCAACTTCTCTTCGTTTAATTCCGGACCTTGTTTGACAGCTAGCATTACAAGCCCCCCAATTGCCTGAAATCCAGAAAATGAAGTTTTGAGTACCAAATTCATCAGTGTCAAGTGGCTAACCTAGTGGAGCCTAACTTACCAACGATCCACCGTCCGCCCCGACAAAATTCGACATTGGCCGGCTTCTTCTCCGGACTACAATCACCTTGAAGAGAGCAAGTCACCTTCCTTGTCCTCTTGCCATTAGAACAATGGCTCCATCGAGAGACAATCCATTTCGACTTTGTGTTGTACATGGAGTTATCAGGATTCTCATCAACGACATTATCAAACTCTAGGATTTCTGGCTCTTCAGTCGTCAGACTATCGACTATCGCAACATTGTCTTGATCATTCGAGCTAACATTATAGAAAGAAGCATCCCTGTTCTCGGAGAAGAAGATCAAAGGTATTTCGGAGGTGGGTCCGCAGGCAGGTAGATTTGGACAGGGTCCTAACTCCTCGGGCTTAGCATCTCTATCGCAATCTCGATCTGGTAAGGCTAAGTCCGATCTATCTTGACCCATTCCTGAAGAAACGCACATCACAGATCTCTTTCTAAGAGCACCAATGCCACAAGTCACGGGGCACATCTGCCAAGGGCCTATCCACCATCTGAAGGAATTAGACAGAACTTGGATATTTTCAAAATCTATTACATTCAATCTGTGTAAACCTGCTATTATGGAAACAAGATCATACCTCGCTGGACAAGGATTTAAATTGCACTCTCGCAAATTAGGCTCCGGTTTCTCTAAACTCGGGCAGAAGTGCTCTTCAACTAGGCCACTCTTTTTTTCACTGCAAAGAGGCCGCGAGGTTTGTGTGCCTCCACCACAAGTAGCCGTGCAGAGGGACCAATCGGAGAACACCCAAGAGTACTCTGGTGCTCGATCAGGCTCTTTTTTCGGTACGGTGTACTCGTATCTTAGTCCAAGATTGCGGAAATGGCCTCTGTAAATCAACTGAAGTGATGGGACGGCATTATTTAGAATGAGAAGGAGGCAATTACAATTATACATGTAGAGAATATATACTCTGCAACAGAAGTGTTACATATCTACCATCTGTGGCTACTCACATAAACAGCAATATCCTCTTTGATGGGGCCTGGAATTCGAATCTTTTCTCTGTCACGATCTCTTTCATAGAGAGCTGGTGTTCCGGCGACTTGGTATTCTCCTGCTAAGGTGATCTGCCTAATATAGAACTGACTTATATTACATTGCATTTTTAAAATTGTATGTATTTCTTTCATTAACGCTAATTCATTCAGTCGGATAGTTTTCCATACCGCTTTCCATTGAGGAAGTACTTGTCCGATTTCGGCACCCCAATCCCAATGTAATTCTTGCTATTACCCACTTCCTCTATCTTGATATTTCGCGATCCGGACGGAACAATTACCACTTCTTTATACCCCGGGCCATCGTTTTTATCGTAAACACCGCCAGTGGTTTCACATTGCGTGCCATCACCGTGGCAAATCCCACAGCGATCTTCTGTGGCATCGGAGTCAACGGTCCAGTCACAACCAACTTTCTGTTGGGATGAGCAATATACATTATAGATTATATTTCTTCGAATATCATTGTAAGTTCAACATGGGAGAAAATAAAATACTTATTCACCGACCCGACATATTCCTGCGATGCACATGTCCCTGGTACCGACATTGCATGGTGTACCATCGAGGGCAGCTTCGCCCCATGGTACAATTACACTTTCTTCGGTATCGGTGCAATATAGTTCACATGGTTCCGCTGTGCTCAAAATATTTGATACATTACATTGCCCATTCTCATCTTAGGTATTTTTATCACCTGGCCAAAGTACTCACTCTGGTCGAAATAAGATAGCCAGGTATAATTCTTTCCCTTATACTCCTTGCCGTCGTATTGGCTGCATTGGACAGCCCGAAAACTGGGTTTTCCTTCGGGGCAGGATTGGGTGTTGCAGATTTTATATCTACGTCTTTCGCCGATGCAGAATTTACCACCGTGTGCAGGCTCCGGGTGATCGCATTTCCGCTCAACGATCGAGACTCCAGCACCACAGGTTCGAGAGCACTCGCTCCAGACGCCCCATTCGCCCCATCCACCATCGATCTGTCGCGGACGATCGACAATCGGCACGCATTCCTGATTTTGGCACCACTACGATATGCCAGACAGATCAATATTCCCATCAATATCATCTAGAAATCTATACTAAATACACATATACGTATCAATATCTATCCGCCCTCCCGTTCTAGATAGAGTAACAGACAATAGAGCTTTCCGCCTTTCGTTTGTCGAAGAACCAAGTATATGTATATATAATATCAGGATATCACCATGATGTGTAAAGGGCCAGAAGAACAAGAAACTGCCAGACGGCAAGAGGTGAGGCAACGCGTTGGATTCAGCTAGACTTAATCATTGGTGAAGAGGACTAACTATTTCTCGAGTACCATATGCTTGCCGCAATGCGTTCCTGGCGCAGCTGGATTCAGCATGGTAGTGCAGGAACCATCCACGATGCACCAGAGTTTCGAGCAAATCTGTCGTGTGTAATTGAAGAAGATATTCACAAAGATCTCCGGGAGAAGCTTGGCATTAATAACAGATTTTGCCTTACCTCCTGCAATGGAGAACAGACTGATGCTTCCCTGACACCGAATTGAAGTCTGCATTGGTGTTCGGCATTGTACATCGCTCCCGGTGGCAAGTCCGGGTAGGCGTAATCATTATCGGCAGGTTCATCCTCGAGACACTCTCCCTTTCCCTGACTACCATAGAAGCCATGCATAAAGTAATTCGAAGTACTTTAATAACCCATTACCCATTCGGGCTGGCGTAACGTAACATTATTTCACCACCAATTTCTCTGCAGGTATTTCGTATTATTAAAAGGTATCTCTCAACTTACTCTAGGAAATTAGTAATGTCCCTCCTGGAGCATCTGGACCAGGCAACTCCGATCGTGTCCACTTCGAAGGTCGGCGTCATTACATGGAGAGTGTCACCGTTCCTCTTGTTGCAACCAATCTTCTCTGTGTCGTGATACATTCCAAAGCTAAGCAAAGAAAGGAAAGGGGGAGTTGGCTGTTGATGGTGAGGGCAGCTTTGCGGCTGGGCTTTAATGTGGCCGCAGGATTCACAAGAGATTCGCTGCTCACTTGTGTCCCAATTCATGGGTGATGGTGTGTGCCAGAGTGATACCATTATCCTCGTTGACGCTGCAGCTGCGGTCCGGTTGGCACATACCGGCAACGTGAGCAACACCCAGGGTGCTGCAGGGAGTATTGGCTCTGGAGCATATGTCTTCCCTGGTTACGAGAATCGCCACATCGTGGTGATTGGGGTGTGAGTCGTCGCTAGGGTTGAGCTTCTGTTGCCATTTGCAGAAATTGTAGAGCGTCTTGTCTGCATTCACCGTGATATCCAACCCTTGCTGCGAAATGGATTCAGCCAACTATCATTTTCTCTTCACTTGTCCCGGATCTCGGAACAACGGTTGAATACTTCTCTTTGCATACACACGCACATCTGCCTCATCCTCCTCCACGAGAATGATCCGTACAACTACGACGTTGATGAAGTTGCCGATGGTTGGATCGAGGTAGAGGGAAGATACCATGTTCATGATAGTGAGGAGGTAAGTCTCCACATCGCCATCCTGATGAAAAGCCATCATCGTTGTGTCGGCGACGACGAGTGCTTCGACATGGCGAGCTCTACTGATGGACCTCTTGGAGCGTTGCCACCGTTTCGCTTGGTAGTGTTTCCTTCGCCCTCGGCCTTGAACCTGCACCAAACCCGGCTGGTTTTGCCACTCGAGCCGCGTTTCCGTTAATCTTCTTGGTTCTGTCGAATATCACCGCTAGATTGGAGTTACTCAATATTGATTGGACCGTTTCATTGTCGGTCTTTAATCATCTCCCTCCCGCAGCCATAAACCTGCCGGGTGACCGCTCAATTTATACACTTGCCATACATCTCGGGATTGGAATCGCTTTTGCTTGGCATCGTGTACATGCAGAAAGCATTAATGTCTCTCTATTCTAGTTAGGATTGTAGGATTACGTTGTAATTACTCTAGGCAGTTCCACTTTGAGGGTCTATCTTTTCGGCGCGTGCGGGAGTATCAAAGTTAATCGATTCGACTGAGAACCTATAATTACGACTTGATTCAGGTCAGTGAATGCTCGGTGCAAACGGATATTCATTGTAGTTAATTAAAGGTTCGCTGCGAATTGGATTATCCCTTCTTGGGTGGGGCAGCAGCCGATGCGATGGTTCGCTCGCCTATCAAGCGGAGTTATCTTACTCCTACATATATGTATATGTATATATCGATGCACTAGCGAACGTTTAACCCTTTGAAATAGAGGGGGTCGCCGTTCGGATAATAGGCTCGACTGTGCGAAATCGCGCCAAAGGTCGTGTCGGTCGGCGCTTTTCAGATTCGTGCGATGAGCGAATTATCCCAATTGCTCTACTTTGCTCGGCCGCTCTTCTGCCCATCACATACCAACTGCTGGCTTTCGCGGATTGCCGACTTTCTCACACTTTCGTCGGACGTCTGCTTTAATTTGCTCGGCGTGAAACCACCTAATCACCTAACAACTTGGGATTATCCTTCATATCATAACGATTCCAATGTACTAATTGCAAGACCAATGAGCAATCTTATTCGTATCAAGCCGCCAACATCCACAAGATCGATCATTCCATCTGTTGCGAATTGTGTATCACCCCATTCCGTACATGTACTATGATCCATGTTAAAAGTGAAGTACGTATTAATGGTCCAAGATATGTATTGAATGTCCTATAAATCGTAACCCTCCTCCTGTTCACCGGGTAGGTAATGAAAGAAGGGACGGGCAGCCAGTAGATACGAGTAAAAAGGAGGTGTTCGAGAGTTCCCGCCGTGGGTTCTGAAACTTGCCCCGTTCCTGCTTTGCTTGCTGATGTTGCTATTAATTATAAGCTCGCCGTTATGGAGCTGGATTAAAGGACGCTTGGTCCTCCGCTATCGAATGTACGCCGTTATCGATATACATAGACTCGGTTACAGCGTGAACGACGAAAAAGCACATAACGAGTGCCTTGTGGCAACCAACGGCAACGGCATCTATATACTTCTGATCAACAGTTCGGAAACGATTGCTCTCATTCTATTAAAAGATTCACGCTAATCTTTCCCCATTGGATTAAAAGCTTCTAATACGCAACCCTCGCTTGATACTCTCACAAGTGCTAATACATTTCCGAAGAGCACGAAGTATAACCGGTGATACACCTATTACTATGCAAAGAGCAGTATTTTCGCTAATGCCATGACTTGTGTCGCCAAGCCGTGGAACTCGCTTTTGCCAGAAAAATCTTGAAAATTAAGTCCTCCAACGGCAAGGGAGATAAGAGTGCGTGCAGTTTCATTCATCTCAATTAGAATATAGTTATCCAATGAATTCAAAAACCAAAGGGAATATTCTACATTATTTTAGCTATTAAAGTTATCTACCTTTACGATCCGAATTTTTCACTTCCACGGCCTATCTTTATTGTAGATGGTATTCTTCATTACTATTAATGAGATATGATTAGCTTCTATTACGTATTCAATTAAAAATTGCGTCATAATACTATAGAAAGTGTATCCATTATACAGTCTGCTAGCTGTGAGACCAGTGGCGGGTCTTACTACCTGATCTACTTAAAAGACTTTAAGTAGAATACCAGAGAGGTACAGGGGGAATCTCGTTTCTTTCTTGTGTCGATCCTGTTTTGTAAATACTTTAAAATCGTTTACCTATAATTTATAAAAACAAGTAGCAATTGTACCATTCTTACCGCGAGTACCGCAGTTCCTCTCTTGTTTTCTTTTCTTTTTCCGACGCCGCTTGGCCCGCGGTGGTGGTCCTGGCGCGCTCGAACTGGCCAGATTCTCATCAGGCGCGTTGTCCTCCTGGTGTCGGCGATGCTGCTCGAGAGAGCGACGGAACACCAGATGAAGTCTACCGGGCAGGGAGTTCCGGTGAACCGCTGAGGGCGAAAGAGACGCACTCTTCTCGGAGGCTTCCTCGAGCGTGGATGATTCTTCTTCCGGGGACACGGCGACTGGTTCCAGCCAGAACTCGCCGTGTTCGCCACGCAGCATGCCCGCCTGAAACACAAAACCCGATCTCGTGTTACGTGTTACCCAGACACTCTGCCTCCCCCACTTCTCCTAGCAACGAGACCATTACTCGCGAGGGTCACATACAACCCCCCACACTTAACTCTCCACTCCCACTTTATCTCTCTCTCTCTCTCTCTCTCTCCCCCCCCTCTCTTTCTATCTACCTCTGATTCTATCTTCCCAAGTCTCCCCAATCAAGATTACTAGACTTGATATCTTTAACACATTCTTCGCATAATTTAATAAGACAATCCCATACGCCGATACATGAATTGATACGAGGTGCCAGATGCACCACGCATGTCTTTTATATCAGCAAAGAACAAAGGGAGCTGACGCGCGCGTGGGTGTGCGAGGGAAGCGTAACTGGAGTGGTTACGAGGAGATGCCATATCGAAATCGGACGATGGGTGTTCCTCCAATCAATTGTTCCTTGCCAGCGGATGCTGACTGCTATCGATGATCAGGAATGATTAATGATACCGCATGGGCATAAATACCGTAATCTCCAGTAGGATTGAGATCGATTTACATTGTGTACCATTTCTTGTTTCAAGGGTGGTTGCCCTGTCAAACCTACCTTCATGCATCTCCAAATGGTTGTTATCGAAACCGACAACTCTAATGAATGATGACCCACTCGATTGAAATAGACCAATGTTTGGATTAATAGGAATAGGTCTCTAGTCAAGAAGAGTCATAAATTCGCGAGAATATAAGCGAGAAAGTTTCTTTCCGATGATAGTTTATCATCAAGTTCTTCAGTGATACTTGAACCGTTGAATACACGGTATGTCGAAATACCGTACTCCAAGTGATAGACACTGAATCTTTATGCTTGAGATCCAGTCAAGGATATTCCGAAATATCCAGATAATATAGTATTTAGGATTGATTTCAATCGACTGTCTTTCGCTGGTACCGCTAAGATCGTGGGTGAAAAGACGTGGCGCAGGAAAGAGAAAGAGGAGAAGGAGGAGGACGAACGGATCCTGAATCGAAAAAGGCTCGATCGTGACTCAGCGACGCATGGGGCCTCACGACCCAATCTCTTCTTCTTTCTCTACTTCTACTTTTCCCCACCTCGCCCCACCCCTTCGCCTTACTCTTCCCTTTCCCCATTGGCAGTCTTCAAAGTCTTTTTTTCCAGCCGGTATCCGTTCCTCCATCCTTCTCTTTATTCACTGGCCTTACCTTGCGTGCCCGCATCCGCACCCGTAACCGCACCAGTTCTTTTGGCTTTTTTCATCACCGACTTACGCCTTTACTGCAAGCACCCAATTCACTATATATGTACAAGGAACAATTTCTTGTATCCACGAAAATCAACGAACCCGCGATTTAAGGCGATTTAAAAGTGCATTGCGATTGCTTTTGTTATAACAAAGATCTCGCCGATTGAAATTAGAGTTTTCCATTACACTTCGCAGTGGTAAAAGCGTTAAAGAAGGTTGATAAACGAGTTTTTCAAATTTCATATCTGACGAGTGACGAGTAAAAATACTACTGAAGAAGATTGGGCTAAAACTAAACTCGTCCGACGGGGAAATGCGATATTATCAAAGATCCACTGATTGAAAGCGGGTACAAGAGAGGAAACAGAAGAAGAAGGATAAGCAATCATTTACGAGGGTGCGGCGTCAATTGCTATCCATCGGGCGATTACTCGGCGCACAGTACCGCGCGGTGATATCCGGCAATTGGCATTTCAAATAATTTATCCACTCGCTAATAAATTCCTCCAATGACAGAGGGGGAAACATTCAATATGTCTAGTCGTATCATGCTCCATTGTCAAAGGCAACATCAACCCCGACGACCTTTAATTCCATTGCAAATGGGCTTGCGTCGCATGCAAAATATCACGTACTTGGTGCAAGCATAGATTGTGCACCTACAGATAGATAAATGTTCGAAAAATCATGTTTCCATTTTCAAGTAAAATGAGAAGAAAGATTGGTGTAATAAGTTTCACTGGCAGAAAGGAAGTTTCACTAGCAGCTTTTTCTCTCTTTCGTTTATTAGAAGGCTTCTGTTTTATGAGGAAGTTATAAGTACAAATAGGATTAGAAACGCATTGGTCATCTGTATTACCGGAGGTCACGATAAGCATGGAAAGGCGCGTGGAATGGCGGAGCATAGTATGTTCAACGAGTAAACATGGGCGGCATTGTGACCGCCCATCGATAGCCGCTGCTGCTTGCTCTGACAATAGCTTGTGCTTATTGTTAGAAGTTAAAGGCCCAGACTGAATACGCTGTCAGACTGCACGAGGTATCGTGACCGCTTGCAACAGATAAACTCATTGGCTATTCGCTGTACGAGGCATACTGTTCGAAGAATGTATTCGCTCGCGTTATTCGACTAAATCAACCGTTTGATTTTCTTTGGTTGCATCAACAGATTTTGCAATGGCCGCTGCACAAGCTGGAGGCTAGATTAACTTAGTGGACTAGGCTAATAACACGGTAAGGCGTGGCATTCTGTCTCCAACAGGCGCTCACGCATGAATGGGCACGTTCCCTATTCCCCGTAAATACCATTGCGCGCGGTGAACTTTCATGGCGTTGGACTGCAAAGACAACGACGAAGACCTTCCATCTTCCACCTTGGGCGAAACAAAGCCTTTTTCCTAGGTAATCAGTGTACCTCACGTTAGCACGTATGAAAAGGTGGAAGAGCGAGCATGGCGAAGAAGCTAGTTTAATTAAGAGATGCTTGCGCGCCAGCTCGTGCGTTAGAAGAGCGGAGAAGGGGAATCGGTCAGGTCGGAATGCGCTTGAGTGCGAGCAAAGCGCAACTCCAATTAAAGGAACAAAGCCGTGGAAAATAGGATTCTGGTAACCAGTGGAACATCACAAGTGCATACATAAATAGAATATTAGTCGAGGAATAACCACGAAATAACAAATGGTTGGTGGATGGCTCGAAGGATAATTTACCCATCCATTCTCATTGAGTGGTTAAAGTAACACCTCTCGCCGAGGACGAAATTACTTAATTCGAAGGCCGGGCATAACACAGGCTGCAGGAATAATCGTTATTTATCGAGGAACCAGTATAATTCAAGCGGCAGCCATTGCTGCCAAAGCACCTGCCCCGTATTCCCCGAGCGCGTGTTCACCTGTGTTTCATTCCGCAAATTGGTCGGCAGACTACCTTGCCGCTCGCCTGATTACATTATTCATCCAAGATCTATTGAGAGAGTATTGTCGTTTACGTTGCTTTTGGATTACCGGTCAACAGAAAGTCGTTTAGTGTGGTCTAACTGATTGCTATAGCTATTTTGAGTAATCTTCTCGGAGTAGAAGTTTCATCTCCAATGGAATCCATCCCTCTTAGTGGTAATAGCTTTTGCTTCGAGATCAGTGAGATCAAGGAATCATAAGATACATACGCGTGACTGATAGTCATCGATCATTCGCAGGCTCCTCCTTCTTTCTCTCGTTCTCTCACTTCTAACTTCTCACCCTGGTTACATTTCTCTTTATGAAAGCCTGAGCATGACACTTATACGAGGGAAGTTTATAATTTCACGGTGAGAAAAGTGGTGGAAATGTCGAGTTTATAACCGGTTAAACGATCTTCCTTTGGTATCCATCGGAATACTTGTTTTTTTAATACTTTTCCCTACTAAGAATCCAAAAATTCGGCGAAACTGTGTGATGAGCGCAGCAATTAAGTATAGAAAGTGAAAGTTCGTTCTCTCCTAATTGAGCTCTAATGGCGGTCTAATGTAATAGTTTAGTGGGGAGGAACTCCGAGGAAGGTTAAATGGAATATTTCAGACAGCCGCAGTAACTGTTGTTCGCCGGAAGTGCAGATGGTAAAGCCTTTATTGTATAACGTTTGCGCATTATCGCGTGTTACGGCTTTCCACGAGAACCGAGCGTTCTCGGCATATTACGCATATTTGACTAGAAATTCTGTTATCGTCATAGTATAAAATCCCTTATTCCCTGGAATAACTGGTTGCTCCACTGGCGGGAGCGGCCGCGACTTCGTAAAGTAACTGATTAAAGCACTTAAGCGGCCGGGCATTCTAATCAAAGGAAGATACTGCCTTCGGCTATACGTCACTATAATTGACAATCTACCTTCCAAGAGCGCTTCAGTCGATAAAGACTCTCGAGTTTGTGTAAAGCTGTCAGTATGTGGGGGCACCTTGGAACAGAAAGAACTCGAGTGCTTTATAATTTGTGACATGTAGGACAAAGGTACGTCAACGAGTGAATTTTCATTCTGCTGGCGTTCACCGGACTACAATATGAATCGTGGAAGGCTCACTATAGTTAAGGCTGACAATGAGTGTGTGGAAGGGAGTGTGGAAATGAGTGGAGGGTGGTCGATGCTTCCGCGTATGCCGTGCTTTCGTGATAGTCCGATGATAACAGTGCATGCAAGCTGTCGGCGTTTCGGCCGCGCCTTCCACCGCACCGGGATAAAACGATATGGAAGCTTATTAAACTAGCTTCGTATATATCAGTAACTCAAAAACCTTCCCGGGCAGATTTACGATATCGTGTCAGGTCTTGCATTACAAGCCCACCTCTTCTTCTTCCTTCAACTATTCGGCGACTTTCCTTCACGGTCAATACTATCGAACAAAATAATCGAAAGAATGAAAACGTGTTCAGCATGCAAAAAAGGAGACAGGACGTAGAACTTATCGAAACGAAGTGGAACTGTCGTCTAACAGGGCCATTAAATTAATTGAAAAAAGGTGAAAGAGCCGCGAATAAAGGAACAGCTATTCGACGCAGAGTAATTCGTGATTTTGCGATAGGCGAGCACGTCCTAGTGAAGCGTTGATGCATGCAATAACATTAGAAACAAGGGGCAAGCTCGTCTGGCGAGTGGATGGAATGAGGATTTGAGTGGGGTCGAGTTATGTGGATCGACTCGGTTGTTCAGTGAAATCGAGGAGGGGCTGACAGTGCTCGTCCTCGGGGGTAAGGAAAGACGAGGAACCGGAGTGGAGGAGGTGCGGGAGGGCGGCTATATCTCGATGATGATAAATGCTTCCTGCGGAGGAAGGTGATTTATGCCATCATTAGAATGGTCGGCTCGGACCTGAGGAGTGTGGGTGGTGCATAATGATCGCTAGCGCACGGTGTGTCTAGGTGTAAGAGGAACGCGGTACCTTACGCGCGGATACCTTCCAGGCGTGTACGCTCGAGCCACGTCCGCCAGCAAAAAAGGTAGCTGCCCTCGATCATTACTACGCCCATAAACACCATCGGCTTCGGCACATTGGCTGCTCATTGCCTCGGCTTTACGTCAACAGTCCTTTTGCACTGCCTTGCCTCCAGCACCAATAATGTTTAGCAGAGAGACTACCTCGGTGGTGGTTGCTTGCTACTTTTCAAGCGACGATCAACCTCCACCTATATCTGACTGTCTGTTTTTAACGCCTAATTAAATGTTGTCGGTAGAGTTATTAATGAATCGAACGCCTGGAAACGGTGGAGATCGTAACGGAATAAAGGATAGTGCCGGAGGTATCGGCGATCCTCAAGGTATGAAATGGGAGTGCATAGGAGATCAGTATCGAACGAGTAGGTCACTGTTACCACTCACGAAGATTCTATCCTTAAGATGAATTACTAGGGTTTAATAGGCATTTAGGATCTAGCGCGGATTTCTGATTGGCGAAAGCAATGCCGGCTTCCTTTTTCTTGACGATGCTGGTTGAGTTAAGGGAGCGATTAAAAGCTAATTGCCGAAAGTAATAAGGACCACCCACTGGCTGAGTAGATCCGTGGGGATAGATACGGATTAATTGGGCGGGCAGCAGCGTACAAGCGATTACCTATTGCCGATAATTATATGTTGGGACAGGTAGAGCCAAGCTCGCGCACTCTTGCGAACCTGTTCCCTTATAGCAGGGCACATTGAATCAAATTACGTGTACGCGTGCAAGCGTCTACACAGGCCCAATTCACGCCTCTCGACCTTCTGCTATCCTCTACGCAGGTTACCCGTATATACTCTCAAATACCTACACGCTTAGCCTATCCCATTTGCTTTGACACCGGATCTCCACTCATTAATACCATGGCAACATATTGCTAGGCGCAAGTTAATTGACACAAGGAACGACTCCATTCTAATCACTCGTGATATGACAGAAATAAATTTGCTAATCTGGTTACTGCTGGAGATAATTAAATATAAGCTATTCTTTTCGACATTTCGAGTATCCTAAGGTTTACATTCGCGCTTTGTCTCGTTGAGTGTCACTTGAGAAGCAATTCAAGGCTGATACTGTCTCCGTACCGGGGATTATATGCAAGTTGTCTTGCTTCGCGAATGCTTGCTGTCATTGCTGTCGTTGCTAGCGGTGCGAGGCGGGTGTCGAAAGCGCGACGGTTGTGGCCCGCGGTTTCTTGGTCGTTCGATCGTAATTCAATTTGCCGTCGAACGCCCGTCGGACAGTTGGCACTCGATCGGCTACGAGCTCACGATTTGACTAATGCCCCGCGAACACCTTCCTATTCCGTTCACGTCGTCGACCCCTGTTGTACTTTACTACAATGCCTTTAATCTCCCGCTGCACTGACAAATCGATCTCTCCAAGTGAGAAAACTGTCACCGCCGCCGCACCTTCCCTTCCTAGATGTCTGTATATCCTTGTACTATTACCGTAACAAGTATCTACATTCATCGAGGCTAGAAATAATGGAATAATAAAATCTTCAAGCTGCACATGGATGAAGGTATTTCAAAATTGGATAGTGAAAAGGGATACCGCTCTAAATTATAGCGGAATGAAATTACTTGCGAACACGGCCGACATCGCTCACTCCAATTAACGGATGTGCGTGTACATGCCCGCGACCTCGAATCTATTAAATTAATTCTAACTTATAATGGGGTTAGGAAGACAGTGTGTTGATGTTGTGATTGCTATACGAGCTTGGCAATTTAATCGCTGCTGCTCGTAGTTCATGTTTAAATAAAGCTTAATAGCAGTAATAGCTCAACAGGTCGAGTAAAAGAAGAAGCCTGATGAATGCGGGATGAAGGACTTATGCAAAAGTGAGTTAACTGCTCTTAAAACAATTACGCTTACTCTCTTTTTATACTATCCTCCCAACTAACTGTTTCATGTAGCATGATCTCCCCGCATCTGCATCTTCATCGCTGTATTCTCAGCTAACTCTCCTAATCAACAAGATCGTTTCGTTACATTCCAAGAGAAAAGAGAGGGAAGAGAGTATCACAGTGGAACTTTTCGTTTTATCTATTTCTTTCCACACCTTCTTGCCAGTTGGCCAACTGACGTTATGTTATATTCATCTAATAAAAAACAAAAAACGATGCTTTTGATATGCAGCTGTAAGATTCAATGTCCTCCATACAATTATTTATTGACTATCATTTATCGAGCGAGGAGGAGAACAGGAAATGTGAGCTGCTTTCCAGGTCACTTTGAATACAATACTTCGGCGTGATACAAAATTCAATAGGAGATGACAGGAGGTACACATGCATGTTGCACGAGGGAAAAGAGGCGCGTGCTCACGACTCAGGACTCAAGACTCACCACTCACGATTACTATCAGCTTGGTAGAAGGCCGCGTGCCATGTGGCCCTTCCATTCTCACTTAATCAACAACTATCTCCACCAGAAAACATAAACGACGAATTGCTAGAAAGTTTGTCACGCATAAGAATTTACCTAATAGAGGCCGGTGGCAATGGCTTCTAGTAGCGTGTCATTTTTCAAAGACAATCCCGGCAACACGATTTATGTTCGTAAGCGCATTTCCCAGACGTCGTGACCAAAGCTAAGTATCAAGGTCCTCGATCATTCCTGGAAATTTAATAGACATGTCTCTTCCCGTCGCATCCTTGATTCCCCAAGGATGATAGGAAGTCTCGACGTGCGCACTTTAACTCTTTCGTGCATTTCGAGATAACATGGAAGTAGAAGCGTCTAGAAAACCGTACCTCTACCTTCTCTCGCCTTTGACACGCAACTACCTTAAGCGGTTGCCACTTGCAACCAACTTTCTTCCAAGTTCTCCATTACGACTAAGATTCCTCCCGCAAGCGTGACAGCTACCTTTCTTGGTATATATGTATGATATACGTACATTAAGCATGTAGAGGGTCTCTATGCGTATCTAGCTGCATGAGTTGCCTGGGGAAAACTCAGCAATTACACGCTCTTGCGTGAGAAGATTGCGACTATTAGTTGAACTTCCCTATCTAGTCGGCAGCTTGGCATTCGGCTGCCAGTGTACATAACTTGTGGCATGCCGCTGGCAGTTGCGTTTCTATGCAAACCATCTGCACTTCCACCACTGTGATTCTCTCACCCTTGTGCACCTGGCCAAAAACTAATCTGGTTACAATCTGTTTTTTCAAGGTACTTTGCTTGATGCTTTCCTAACCAAGTGGCGTCTCGGTTCATAAGCCAGACAAATGCTTTTACGCAGCTGGAGTGTAAGACTATGGGAAAGCTCTACGCACTCGGAGCCCATGGAATCGCAGGTGAACGCAGGGACTAAGGTGCGCCGTCATAAATCTGCCCCGGCGTGGCAAATTAAATCATTATCTGGAAGCTGGTAGCAAATTGCACTGATGCATGCTTCGAGGCTCCTCCCTCGACTTTCCTACGCCTACTGCCTTTACGTTCCTCCTCATTGCCATCCTCTCCCTCTCTCTCTCTTTCTCTATCTGCCTACGACTTTTCGATCAACTGGTTAGAACAAAAGTCCATCGTCGCGTCACTATCCAGATTCAAGGCGAAACGTATCTAATACGCATGAGTATATGTCTAGGAAATTGATCTTTGCCAAAAGAAATAACGTATGATTGAAGAGTTACCCTGAAACGAAGAAATACTGGACAGGATAGAGTTGTTAAGTGTAAAAGCCTTGAACGATTAAGAGGACCGTTGTAAAAACGTGTGGAAGGTATATGTAGTCGCTGTTGCATGTGCACTCGGGCGATTGTAGTGCGGAAAAATAATTAACACGTCGGAAACCCGGGCGTACATCTTCCTTACGAAGATGGAGCTGTACATCTCACCGACACACTGTCGGGGGTTATTAATCACTATTTGACTGTGATACATCGCGACGTGTAACTCGAGCGTATCATGTATCACCTTGCTTACTGACTTGCCCGCAATTCCTCTGATGCACCACCTTAAGTTTCACCTTTACTAACCCATTAAACCAAAAGAAGTATCGCACTTGTATCTACTCGTAAGATTCTTACTTGCTATACCTAAGTGGAACATGTGACTTACGAGACCGTCACAGGCAGATAATGCCACTTGAGACTTCCTGTGCCCATGGATGAATCCTCGATAATGACACTTGCTGGATCGGTTTTTTAGTGGGCTTCGTACGTGAATATCACGCTTCCGCCGCTCTACTACCATAGCCGGGCCAATAAAGTTGTCGACTGCCCTCAATTCGAGATGATACTCTTTTCCACGTAGCGGCAATCGGTAATGGACGACTGGTCCATCCTCGTTGTGATGGTGGCTCACGTTGTGCGAGATGAGGTCACCTAGATGGGTCACCTTGCGTGGTATCACGATCTCATGTCCGTGAATGTGTTCCTCCAGAGTGTATATCCCTGTGGCAAAAAGCCCTGCTATTGTAGATCTTGTTGTATAAATAATTAACGAATTGTTGATCTAATTTTAGGTTTAATTTACTCATTCGATTTTCGCTCTCTCTCTCTCTCTGTCTCTTTGCGCGCTTTCCATCTGTATTCTCATATCGCAGCATGAGAATTAGAGTTGGAGCACAAACCCTTCGTCCAGTGTTTACTGCCACCTTTACTGCCGATGGTTTCAGCTAGGCAGTAAACTGCGATATTTATTATATTCCAAGGTAAGTGGACAGAGGGCCATAAAAGACTGCCCGAATATGTAAGTTGGACAAGGAAATAAGAATGGTGCGTTGGAACCCTCGCTTGTATAGTTCTGTCAGCGACAAGACAGGAGCAAATGCACGACAGTTATGCACCGTAAAACTGTTGTAATGATTCCCCAGTGATTTTACGACAGCATACTTGGACACGCATGCACGTGTACAACGAGTGGAAATAAAGACCCTTCGCCAAGAGGAACGATTGTTTTGCATCCGAGCATTTTACATCTCAGTTTAACAACCGTCATTGATCGGTCTCGACACTCGCTATTCCAAGCGATGATCTAACTTCTAATTATATGATTCTTAGAGCCTGCAGTATAGCAGAGAGATAGAAAAAAGGATGGAATGCACAGTTCTGCCCCAACCATGATAAAACATCTTCAATCTGACAGTTTCAAACAACACTTTATCGTTCTGTCCCTGCCATCTATATCTTCGGATCGAGCACTCCCCCAGAATAGAGTGGAAGTGATTAGATAGCACGACATAACAAAGAAGAAGTTGAAACCATAAATCTTAAGAGTTAGCTTGTCTGACTGCGCTATTACCATTCTCCTTATGCTAGTTGAGGGACTACGTGCGATTGCGATGTTATATCGAAGATTAAATACACTTACAAGTAATCTATCGATTTCAAACCTTAGAGAGCACTGCTTACGGAAAATGAAGGAAGTATGTTAATAAATTAGTACTCTGGGGTTAATTATAACGGAGGTATGGCAGGGTGCAATGAGTGGGAAAGCATTGGAAGGTGGTGGAGGAAACGCGGTGGGTGGCTTTGCGGTGGAGTAGTACCAATAACGGCTATCCGGACGATTTACACCGGTTTATCGGTTAATTTCATCTCTGCATTAATATTAAGCGGTAATCAGCCTGTTGGTAAGCGGCGGTGGTTCGGTCGTCGTCGTCTCTCTCTCTCTCTCTCACTCTCATTGCCCGTCGTGTGCAGTACGTGACACGCCCTTTTGAAATAGAGTTGTGAAGTGCATTATTCATATGACAGGCTTATTACAAAATCCTCTGGCGGAAGTTGGTGCTGAAATATCCCAGAAATTCCATGAACCCTTTCCAAGTGGCCGATAGACATTTTGTGAAATATTTATATTGGCTCTGGTGAATGATAAATATATAAGTGGCTGTAATTAATTACGCTTCAATGGAATCTGTATTTCGCTACTTTCGGAATTTACCCTTATCACCTTTCATACAAGTTAAAGTGGAGCCATTGATAAAGGTAGCACTCGATTAAAAGTCCTTTCTCTAAAGTTTCATTGATTCGCAATTGAACGCAGTAAGTTGAAAATTGATTGGAAAAGCAGGAGAAAATAATTGGTTCCATTAGTAGTCTACGAAATCGTTTTAAAGCAGTCATATTGTTATCCATAGAGGATCATATAAATCGATACTAGATAGAGCAGGGGTATGGTCAGGTAAATGCGCTGGAAAGTATTCGATTGGATAGAATCCATTCTCGCGTTGGCTTGTCCAGGGTTGTTCGTAGGCTTGGTACAGGTTTTCCCCGATACGGATAAATAGTCCGTGGAGCTGGAGAAGGGGAGGAGTGGCATCTAGTGCTACGTCGAGTGAACGGTATAATCATCATTATCCCATTATCATTAAAGTCGGAAAAATGGCGGGGCAACCAATGGACGCGGACCTCCAGCGAGAAGGGGTTAACTGCAGGTGGGGAGCACAGCGTACACGGCGAGCACGGTGAGCACTTGGACCTCCCATACACACACTGTACTCATTACAACGATCCGATCACTCGATCCTTTCTACAGCCTTCCCACTGATTGAACGACTAATCTCTTACTCATCTCTATCTAGTCCCCCACCCCAACTATCTACTGGCCTGCCTACCTCCCAAGCCCCTTCACTACTTCCACCCAACACTCACTCCAACACGCACCTACAACTTCAACTCTTAGAGGCTTAATATAACAACTTATGTATTGATTGCATTCGACTACGCTGACTATACTGTTCGTAGTTGCAATAAGTAAAATATCAAATAATGTCGTTTGCAGTGAAATTTTAACGCCCCTTTGAAACTCTTTGTAAAAATGTTAGTTTATCTCAGAGGATTATTGTCTCGCATAGAATTATACCGTTTTAATAGAATTCACGGACTTCTCGAATCAATTGATTTCTCGTGATTAATGTGTCGAGGAGCAGGTGTGTCGCGTTAGGACAAAGTCAAATTAATCGGCTGAAATATTGCCGGCCTATTTTCAAAGTGTAAACATCATAATTCTCAATGGTTTGTAACCGCGCGCGCGCTCATCGAAAAGTGTGGAGTAATCGCTTGGGCGTCGGTTATTCCTCCAGTTCAATTCGCATTTGTCATAGGAATCTGTATACAAATGTACAATTCACATCGCCACCGCAAATACACGTAAACGAATTTCCGTAATGCTCTTTGTAAGATGGAATTCAACATTTACCAAGAATTTCGCCTGAAAATATCATGTTCGTGCAGGTGGCTTCAATTACTTTGTTCACCAGAGCGATTGCTGATTTGTCTTCCCTGAATATCTCTCCGCAACTCTTTCTAATTAAGGAACGCATACACGGTGCGCAAAATCCTGTGCTCCGTGTACTGATCTCAGCTTTAAGAATGGCTGGTTTGAATTAATGACACATGAACGTTTACACCGAAACGACATATGTTCCTATTACGTTTACGGGGAATTAGACAGGTCTGATTAAAGAAACCACGCCTCAAGGTTTTACCGTGTACCAATCGGTGCGGTTAATACGATCCTTGCCTCTTTAGAACTTAATTAATCCATCTCACCATACATTATTCTAGCTGTTTTATTACTATTTTTATTATTCACTTTTATCTCACCTTGCATCCTATAGAAATTCTTAGTTGCAAAAGGTAGAATGGAAACAATGGAAAAGTCAGAAAGCGTTGAAACAATTTCAGTATTGAGTCGAATATTGATTTAAGGTGATGAGAGGATAGCGGTGTATCTAGAGCTCGTTGAAGGTATTTGCCGATGTGGAACTATTCGAGCGGAGTTCCAGAGAATAGAGTAGAATAGTAGTGGAGACAATCAGCAAGGACAATAAATCAAAGGCAAGCGCAACTTAATTATTATCTCGGCGTTCGTTACTGGTGCACGCATACCTATACCTACAATGCAGATCCATTCGCGTCTCCATTGCTAGTCTGCAGCGTTTATCGCCGCTAACCGCTAACCACGAGAAGTGGCCGGTACCGCCTACTAGCCCAAAATTTATGTCCTCGCCAATTCTCGCTATACGGCAGCAGCAGTGAGCGCGCGCGCGTATCTCGCATTCTTACGCGTTGAATTGCAATCATCGAGCATGATTGGACAAGTGAATATACGCGAAGAAGGCGATGGTTAAAGGGCCGAACAAGACTGATGCAAGTGGTGTGATTGGTGAGTAAAGTTTTCGTGAGTTGTGAATTGTACGGCGTTTCTCGAAAAGGGAGGTTTATCTCTCCGATAGTGGCGAACTGGACATGTGATTAGGTCGCGCTCGAGTGGACACGGTGGGGCCGATCGCTCGATGGATCGGCGATAACAGGTCCGCCACCTAATTAATCGAAGTCGATTTTTCTAGCAGCCGAACTCCGGGAGCCGACAGGCCATTTTTCCCGGTGCGCGCTTGCCACGGAATAGTCGTAGAACGCGATATACACGGGACGTGGGTGTATCCGACCGACGACGTGAGTATAATCTCGATCGGAGCGTTCTCGCACCGTTCCTTTTTCATTAATTACCACGCGGCCACGTCGCACGAACTCGCTCTCCTGTTCTCGTAATTCGTATGATCGGAACTGGAGAATTTGCACTCGCTCGCATTTGTAAGAGCACGACACGCCTGACATGTAGGTTCCACAACGCTGCCTCTTTCGCAGCAAGCGCATTTCCGATTCAGTAATAAACCACTCTTGGACACGAAATTTCATCCGACGGGATATCTCGCGCACGGACTGTTTCGTTGGAGATTTCGTTGGAGAGTGTATGCCCATTGACAGACAACGCCCTATCAAGTACTTCGCACTGACAAACACGCTCAATAAAATACGCGAGCTTTTGTCTCGTAGAGATGGAATAAATCGAGACAATCGGGATAATAAGAGGAGAAAGGGTGATCGTAAAGGGCGCTATCAACCCTAGCAGTCTACGGTAACGCTTGGTTGTCTTCAGGTGCTGCGGGTTTGCGACACAACGTGATGCGTCTCGACGCGCCAGCTGACTCTCTATCTATCTTTTCACGAGCCAACAAATCGCATATATAAGCAGCCATTTACACGAATGCCCTTACATTTTGTATTCGCCCGGAGTACGAGTGCGCATCTTATCAGGTGAGCCATTCGCTGAAGGACATTCTCCAAGCATTCCAACAGCGATTTGCCTGCAGGCTCATTCTCCTATGCTAGGATAACACCGAGCTGAAACATTTCATGCAACATACGTCCTAAACATCTTTTATCTCTATTCTGATTGCTACACTTCGTTACGTGATAAGGGCCATGCTCGTGTTTCCCGATACCGGGATAGTTTTGAATTATCCAATATAACAGGTGCCATTATTCAACCAAGATCTTGTGCGCGACAATGTACATCTACAATTGTATTGAATGGGAGGAGAAGTCTCTATATTATATACATATACATGTATCTGTTAGTCGCAAAAGCCTTTCGAGACGAAGGAGTTTATTTTCACTCGAGACGTCTTTGCCAGATGACCCCGGGGAAATCCTGAAATCCTTTATTGCACTGTCTCGCAAGAGGAAGAGCTACTGGCAGGTAGTTTGTACTTTCGATAAGTTAGTGGGATCCTCGATACGAACGTGAAACCTTCGACTCGAAGGATTTCCTAGAATACAGTGGCTCCTCCTCGCCGTGCCGCATCGCGCCGCATCGGAGATCTTACTTTTGATCTCACAGAAAACTGTTTAGTCCTTACTGACAGACGCGAGATTAATACACCTGCTTTTCATCCGACGTAATAAAGCAGCGAGCTAGGGGATAATAATAGAAAATCGTATATTATTTTCGTGCAACAATATCTTGAAAAAGGTTCCGCTGAGTTATAAGAAACACTTTCAGAAGGCTTCGAAGAAGAGGTGTATAATTGATAAGAATCTCGCAATGCGCCTCTCGGGTGTCCTTCTTTAAGCATTTAGCATTTAAGTGATTCGCCGAAGAGAAGAAGGAGTCAGCCGCGCGAGAAAGTGCATTCAGAATTATAGGATTGGATCAATCCTGGAAACAGTACCAATCAGAGAGGTAGAGTGCCGACGCTTTAATGTGCCCCCTGAAAATTGAAGGCTGGCGCTTGATCGCCGCGAGGTTTTCAAATCGAATCGACCGATTATCCGCACGCAAAAGTCCTTATCCTTCTATGACCTATTGCCTTTGTCCGATTCTTATAAAGAGAGTGAGCACTCATTGTGCGTTATTGCCTGCCGGCATTCCGCCTTATTACCTTCTCTTTCCATTAGTACGATTTAATTGCATGCTTTCACAAGAGCTCAAGATCAAAGTACACCGAGAATAGCCAGGGCAGCAAATGTTGCACGAAAACACAAAAGTTAAATGCATATACATATCCGCATTACCAGGACAAATCGGATCGACTGAGGCGCGCATTATTAACGTGCGCGTTAGTACGTACTATTAATTCCCCAGCAAATCGATTACGATAGCTATTCATAAATTGTAGATGGAAACGTGTAGAGTAATCTAAATTAATAGCGATCACATCTATTTTAGGATTGTCGTAATCGCCCAACTGAAACACGAGCGTTTCCTCGAATAAGAGGATAGCTGCTGGATTTCCATTTGCTAACTTTCCTCGAGCTTTGCCCTTTCGAGGTAAATGTTTACGCGGAAATAAGAACATGTTCTGGTATACCTGCTAGGTAGAATCCGCTTTAAGAAGAGAGAATTGCAACATTGATGCTTCCTGTGAAGGGTTGTAATGGTTGGGAAGGTGCAGTTGGAATGATTGGGCGGCAAAGGTAGAGGCAGCGATGCGGTAACTCAAAGGCGAAGCAACCCTGACCAAAAATAGAAGGGTTGCCGCTCTTCGGCTTGTGTACATGTATGCAGAAGCGGAACCCGAAGCGGTTCTGGCTCGTGGGTGCCGGTCGCGATGTATCTCTCGAAAAGGATCACTCCCGCGGCACTTTCGAGTCCGAGTCTCAGTAGAGCGTGGGTTGGATTCGCTATTACCGATCGGTTACGGCCCACACATTCTCGACCCAGTCGCGTCTTCGTCCTGTCTGACTGTCCGGCTGCCCGATTCTCTGTACATCTCTTTGATTTCACCGAGGCCTTTGATTCCTCCACCACAACATACTCCATACCTCATTCCTTCGTGATCTTACATCCACCTTGCCGCTTCTGTCCATTCAGTTGACAATTTCATTCTGATCGTATTACTTCCGTATAAACTGCCTGTATTTGGCTATTTCATCTAATCGTTTTGTTTCTTCGGATTCATTCATCAAAAGTGCAGTTTTGTTAAAGTATTTGATCAACTATTAGCAAGTATCGATATACATCTTGTGTGGTAGCCCTTATTAAGATGTCGACACTTCAGGAAACTTGAAAACTCGACAAACATATGCAACAAGCTAATAGTGAGTTTGTGTTTGTGTTGGCGGTTGAAGTGGGGGCCGAGTACTGCTGAATGAAAATAAAGATAAGGCGGTGTGGTGATCGAGAATTGAGTGTTCAGATGCCCACGCGATGTCCACTTCACTTTCAGGGTTTTCGAATTCGAGGGAAGGAGAGACAGGCTCCTTCAACGCCTCCGTAAACGAACGCTTTGACTTGCTCCCTCCTGATGCGCGTTGCCATTCAAGTTTAGAGATGGAAGGAGATCAACGGGTGCGGCAGCGTAGCGCGTGCAAAGACGAAAAGCGGGCAAGCATGTTCGATTGAAAGAGGGTGCCCACACGTACTAGAGCGGCGCCCACCAGTCATTCGAAGTTTCACGGTTGCCTGCCTGCCTGCCTGCCTGATCACATCTTCAAGCCGACATTTAATCCTGTCCAACACTTCCGGCTAATAGTTCCCTCTAAATCACTCACTTATCCCATATTAACATTTTGATTCATATCATCCGAATTCGAGTGACATAACCACGCTTATAGACAGGTATATTTATTTCTATGAAAAATCTAATTCTAATTAATGAAAATTAGAATTGGATCCATCGAGATTCGATATAGTAAATTGGATTGGTGTAGCAATAAACTGACTGTATATGGGGAGACTCGCAAAGAACCACCCGCGCCGATAATGGAGCAGTTCCTTTCGGAGCAAGGGACCTATTTTCCAAGGGGCACCAGCCTCATCCCATGAATGGGCGGCAGGTCGGCTTGCTTTTACCCTTCTACGAGGACGCAACGGGCTCCTATTCCTTTTGGTTCTTTTTGCGGATGCTTGGCGCCATCCCAGGGCCGCCGTACCGTGCGTTCTCCCTGCTCGGATAAAAACGAGAAAGACCTTCGAGGTGATCCTACAACGCCCCACCAGCCATTATAAAATCCTTTTCATCCGGCTGTAGAGTCGCACTACAACCTGCAGCCACCATGGAATATCTCCAAGTACTTACATTGTACTCTCGGAGGCCGTTTTAGGCCCACGCTTGTTTTTACAAAGCTGATAAACATCGAATAAGAGCAATAGAGTGGGTCGTTCGATCTATGTATTTACGTTCACGTTTGGAGGAGAATCGAACATGCTTTTCATGCGTTGGATCCATGTAATGTAAATTATAGTTTCGAAGTAGACGATTACTCGGTAAGATTGGAAATTTCTCGGGTAGGCTATGCCGAGTTTTCGGCATTGACTTTGAAGCCAAGGGAAACTGTCTGCAAGCCCGCTAATGTCTCGTCATTACGCTACTCCAGGGGAGTTAATAACTTGGTAATAAGCGGAGGGATGCGAGTCGTTATCCTGAGGTGGGCAGATTAACCTGTGTCAGCGAGGTAGATATGAAGCCGTGACCGGAGAGTGTAATTTTCCCTGATCATCATAATCACTCTCGAGAGCGAGTAATAATTTCGAAATGTCTCGCGTCGCTAATTTGAGCCGACGCATTGTCCCGCGCCCACCGAACAAATAAATATTTACGAGCGTTAGTCTCTGTTCTGCCAACTTTTCTCGCCAGCTGGTAATCTACAAGGAAATGGTGCGGGGGTTTCGTGTCGGTGTCTTCTCGTTGATATAAGCTCGTTCCGCCACTTAAAATTGTGTAAATGAAAATTGAGATAATCCTGTTGAAAGTAGCAAATCGCACTCGGGCGAGGTTCCCTTGTAGCCTAGTAATGTCAAAGTCAATGCTGAAAGTGAAACCGGTATGTAAATGGAAGAGGGGGCCAAATGAAAAAATAGATGTGTACTATCTGCATCTGACGAGAAGACTGGTTCTTCGTTCTTCCTCGCTTTCGATCGAATTAATGAATCCCCTTGTTTTCGTCTGCATCGCGCGAGTGCAGACAGTGAGTTATTCCTGATGGGCTCGTTAATAAGAGAATTAACGGCTGTTATTGGCAGAATGCAAAAGTAGCCATGCCGGGCAGGCGGATGAGCATGCAGACAGGTAGAGTCAGGTAGGCAGGCAGGTGCGGTTGAATATCAATAATATTAGTGTCAGAAAGGAAAGCTTTCTGAGAATAATTAAAAAATCGTGGTGGGCCTTTGGCGGGCATTAACGCGAGCAGCGCGGCATAAATAAGAGGCGGATTAGCATTTGACGAGGCTCACCGGGAATCACCCTACTCTACACCAGACCAGGTTTCCCTACCGGAGTTACCGGAGTGGAGTGGAGAAGACTAGAGTGAAGTGTCCGGCCGGCTCTTTCTTTCGCCAAAGCGTAACTCGATAGTATTTGTGCTCTTAATGGGAGCGGCTCTGCTAAAGGCAAGACTTCTATTTAAGAACTTGTCACGCCCAGTTCTCGAGCAACACACGCTGACGCCGCCGCGCCGCCGCACTCGCCGTACCGCACCAAGAAATCCGAGAGTCCAACCGGATAACAACTCCTCGAATCTGGATTATACACTTTTATCATTTTCATCCCGATCCTATCGCACCTCTTGTTACGTAAATCAGTCGCGCTATTTTCTCCGTGTGCTAACCTGGTAGACGTGGCACGTACTCTTGCTATCCTACCTTCTAGTTTATTCTCGAGTCTTCTCGCATAGATTCGCTTCATACTAAATCGATCATTCATTTCCCTATTTCCGACTCTTCTTCTGGATGAAACTCACCTCTAACATTAGGCTTCTCTAACTTGGCGGTGGGGATCGTGTGCACCACCGCGACTAATACTTGAAGCATCAGCGAGTAACGCATGATTCCAGCTTTATCGGAGTCCTCCTTCCTCAGCAACAAGTGGGACTGGCTGCAATAATAAGGAACTCTTGTTAACAGACGATATCCAGTTAGACACCGTGGTGGCCCGTCTAATTGGGCCGATTATTCCTACAAAAAAAAAAAGACTAAATGCCGTCAGAGTGGCGTAATGATGTTTTTTGCGCGCCAAGTCTCGAATAGGAAAAAAGCCGACAAGGATTTTGGTCTACGGAAACTCGTTAGTTCAGACTCGGACTATTATGGTCTGCGATGTAACTTTGTAACGCTCTTGTCGGTTAAGCTAATCAGCTTTATTTGGTATGTCGTCGATCTGATGACTATAATACTTAAGAGCCATGATTCTCTTTCTGTATAAATATTTAATTTTACCTGGAATTCATTAG
This sequence comes from Ectemnius cavifrons, assembly GCA_964023945.1. Classification (NCBI taxonomy): domain Eukaryota; kingdom Metazoa; phylum Arthropoda; class Insecta; order Hymenoptera; family Crabronidae; genus Ectemnius; species Ectemnius cavifrons. Next base: position 5,601,757 of record OZ030375.1, read on the forward strand.
TAAACTTTATATGCAACGGGGCTTTATATGAAAATACGATGTGCATTCGGAATATAAAGTAGTACGAAACGCGCGAGACGTGGATAGATATTTCCTGATGTATGGGATTTCATTGATCGATTCATCAATATTACACAGAGTAACAGTCGGTTATAATTAATAATGCACTGGTGTGAAAGTCGATGGTTGCATTCATTAGTCACTTGCGATCGGTCAGTGATCAGTAGATGTCAATGAAGGTGCACGTGTTGCTGTTAGCATGAGCAGAGTCAAAGTTTCGGCGAGTTACAACTGGGCTCGCACTAATTATTGGCCTTGCTGTCCCGAGAGTAAATGTAACGCGAATGAAGCGTGTCCAGAGCCACACTGTTAGCCAATGTCTCACTCTGAAGCCTTTCTCTTTCTCTCTCTCTGTCTCTCGTTCAATATCAAAGTGGCTTGATCAACACTTTACGAAATTGGTAATTAGCCTCTTGGGAATCTCTAGCGACAGGAACGAAGCCCCATTCTCTGTCTATATGCCAATTAACATTTATTTCCTCCTGTCCCTTTGACCGCGGCGCACCACCGCACCACACTACCAGGATGACATCTTCATTTGCCAGGAGTCTGCTGATCCAGGCCTGCTAATCAATTTGCATTTACCTCCAGTGAATTTATATCTCACCCTCACGAATCCCATCGATCGCACTCCTCCGAATATCTCCGTGTGCTATGCCATTGCCATTGATACCGGTGAGAGTTAGCAATACATACATATATTACGCGCACCCATAGTGAATCTAATGAACGATGAGGCTGGAGAGTAATCAATTTGCTCACCGCTGCTTAAACGGTGGCAAGAGAATGGTAGCGATGATGAGTCTAGTCGAACTCGATACTGAAAGCACACAATCAATGAATCCTAGCTCTTGCGCGCCGATTGCTTTCTCAGTTGAAATCTAATTGTAAGCTAGTTTCGACGTGAGAGAATAAGTCCGCTTGAAAAATTGACGGAGCAAGTGGGTGATGGGTTGCCGGTCTTATTAGCGAATGCCTGATTTCCATATGCACATGCGCGGCTTCGCATTGACGAAGAAACGTCTGCCGAGAGTATATCAGAGTCAGTCGCTGCTACGGCCACGGAATATTTATAAGTGGGGCGCCGGGCGTGGTTTTAAAGCGCTCGTCGTGCTCGTGCTTGTGCTCGTGCTCGTGCCATTCTGAATTGAGTTGTCGCGCGCCTGTAATACGCTCTGCGCACACAGGACTACGAACGATCGCCGCACTTGGTATAAAGGCCGACCGCACACTGAATGCTCAAATCTACTCGGAGCAAGTGCGCACTTGCCGCTTCAAAAAGATCTTCTCGCTTAAAATGCTTTTCAATGGCTACTGTGTGGTCAAATTTACCGAGGTACTCTCAGTGGCTACTATGTGTGGATGCCAGCGTGAAACATTCACCTTTTTAATCATCATTTTGCACTTCTTCTTTATCGTAAGGAAACACTAGAGTTTTATTTGTCACCGTTTTTATATTATATTATTATATACCGAGACACAATATTCTTTGTTTCGCGTATCACTTGCGAGTCTCTTGAGCTTGGCAAGGAGAAAATTATTGTATGATATACCGGAAGGGGAAGCCGGGTGTGAGAGGCGAGAGGTAAAGAGATATGGATGACTGGGATCTCCGACATAGTGACAGGCGGATGTGGAAGAGGAAATAAAGGAGAGCTGTCCAAGCGAGCCGTTCAAGAGACGCGAGGGTCGACTTAAAATCAGGTGGGTGGCAAGTGTTCTCGGCCGCCGTTCACGGCAAAAGGGAACCGCGCTTACCAGACTATCACAAGTGAGCGGCACCGGAAATGCGTTTCAGTAAACTACCTGAGCACGTACATGTGCATGCGTGGGTAAGCGCGTGTGAACAGGCGAAGGAATAGTGTGAAAAAGGCGAACGACAGGCTAGACGAGAAAGCAGCTTGGCTCGAGGCTCGGCTCGGCTTTGCTTCAGTTCGACGCGTCTACTCCCACGAAATCATTGGCCCTCGTCTCGTGTCTCGTAACTATTCGCTAATCGTCCGAATATACGATTGGTCATTGACAGTTCAAAAACTCTGAATATCAATTCTATTCCCACCTATTCGTAAGCGTAATATTAATAGACGAAATAATGAAAATTTCACGTGGCTCGGACCACGAAGAGTGTAGCTCGCGCGGTAGTCAATAAAGCTGTCCGGCAGTGATGAAGGTGCAGCGGTAATTAATACCGACAGAGTCAAAGAAGACGAGCAAAATGAAGCGGAAGGGAAGAAGAAAGAAGTAGTCGGTGGAAGAAGCATGGCGGCGAAGAAGAGGGAGTAGAGGAAAGATGCGGCAATCAAAGAGGCAGAGTGCCCAAGGCAATGGTAATGAAATTACCGTTGTCAGAGAACGGAGAAGGCAATTCTATGGGCTGCGATATCCGGTCTCCCAGTAGGTTCTAATAAATAACGACTCCCTATGCTAATACTTTTCTTCGTCATACCCAACTACTTGAACCGAAAATAGTGAACCAGGGTGAGTGTGAAAAGTAGGATGGTGCAACCACACAGCATACGATACCCTAGTCAGTGGAAGGATATAGTGGGATTCTTCATCGAGTTTTCAAATTAATTTAGAAGCCACGAATTTATATCACGTTCGGATAATACAATATGCAACGGTCGAGGCATAATTTACGAGCAGGATGGGATGGGTTGGAATGGAATGGGATGGGATAGGATGAAATGGTATGGGTCGAGTAGATTCGGTGGCAGGGAAATGTCGCTTCAACTGCGACACGTACAACGCGTGTACCTCCGAAAACCGGCGGCTGTAATCGAATAGAGCCTGATTCACATTGTTGGCCGAAGCACGGCAAACTCGAATTTATTTTGCCAGCTAGATTCTTATTTAGTGCAGCACTGCGCATACGGCTTGGAGCGGCGCTCCTATATATATATATATATATCCCTGCACGACAATCCGCCTAAATAATTCTCCAATTCATCGCCTGATTTATGTCGTTGCCCTCGCCACTTTCGATCTGTTGGCTGACAAAAGCTTTCACGCGTCGACGCGATTCTGTTTGCTCTTTCCAGAGTGATAAAAGTCCCCCTGACACCCTCCAGTGTCTGCGCTCTTGGCTATTTGGCCACTGAAATTCACTTTGGAGCAAGGCTACTTAATTAGGCTGAGAACAGCTAATTCGACTAGATATAAACGTCGCTTGGGAGGTGATTCAATAGACATTGGATCAAGATATCGTCGATGATTTATAAATATCGGGGAGAGATGCCGAGAGTCCGATTAAAAAGGTCACATTGCTGAGGTTACACAAATGCCAGGCTATTCGGGACGTTAATGAACACTAACGAACTCCTGTTTCGAATAAATTCGAAAAATAGGTGTTTTGTCCGTGACTAGACTTACCAATCCATGGATTCACTGTTATAGAATTACTACGTCTACATCTACATTGTATCATATAAATCAAGAGTAAAATCTCAACTAAAGCTTCTGTTTGCATTTGTTTGATGAACTCCTTCAAGTACAATATCCTTGGTCCCTGTGTTCGAGTAGCGCGTCCTATAATTTAGAGGGGTCTGTAATTCTTGCTGCTCAAGGCGATCCCGCTGGCTATGCGTCGCGTGAATGTTTGCTCAGTGCAATTATGAGTCGGTAGAGGCAAAGGGAGAACTCGTCGTGATTTAGCGAGCGAGGCATCAGTAGGGTAGGCGGTGTTTAACTAGAAGGCTAAATGCAACCCTTTTTATATAAAAACAAACATCATTTTTCTCGTCACTTGTTTTCATAGTTGAAGATATGTTTTCAATAATTTGGCCTCTAGAAAATTCGTTTATATTACACAATTTTCTGCTTCCATAATCGGATGCTTTTGAGTAATCAAGAACGCATGAAAATGCCTTACTATTATCGGAAAGGGTGAGTTGATGTTGGAAGAAAAGTGCGCGAGCACGAATGGGCTTAAAAAGGGGAGGTTGACGGTTGACAGTTGAGGGAGATGGTGAATGGTAGGAGGAGGACGCGCTACCCTGTCAAGCGAATATTTATGCGTGATTTATGCGAGATATGCAAGCACGAAGCGCATGCAGGGGCCGAGGCGCCGTGCCACACTCCCGATATCCCACTGATTGTTCTCAGCGACTCTGATGGATCGAAGGAGAATAGAAAGGTTATTTACGTTTCGAAATTAATCGTGCCCAGTCACTGGCATCACTCGACCTCGAAATGTCGCTCCGGCCCGCGACCCAACGCGATGCCCCTTTCCTTCCTCCCGCGAAGGGCAGAAACCATTCGCATTGGCACCTACCTTTGTGCCGGCCATTTCATTTCCACTGTACTTGTCTTTCTTAATCAACATCATTACCCTTTTCAGATTTCATAATTACCCCTTTCTCTTTAAGATTTAATGTTAATTTTAATGTCAATTTTAATGTCAGAATAGTTGGCTCTCTTATAAGTTGATTCGAGTACGACGCTCCTCATAAAGATGTATTAATTGTGAGTTGCAGAGACGTTGAAAGACACTTAATATGCAGGTAAATAATCCTCGTATACCGGGAGAGATCGTCGCTTCCACGCGACTCCGAGGCGCCGCGACGGGTGGTTGGTTGCTTTATTCATGGCGGCGAATTAAGGCCCAACATTGCCAACACAGTGTTACATCGCTTGTAAGGGATCGAATTAGTATGTCGTTTAAGGACAGCGGTCCAGTTTCTGTTCCAGGCGGCTCGTACGCCAAGCTGTAGCAGCCGCGCTACCGCAGATAAATCAGCATTCAAGATGCATTCGGAGGGGTCGTTAATGGAATGCCTGTGTGCGGAGAGTTAATTTGCACTACATAGCCGCGAAAGATACATACTCCTGTAATTACATCGCGTTCGTTCGAACGGTTAATTCGATTCTCGCTCCCTTCCAGCAGAGTAGCCGATTCTTACGGTGAAATGGAATCGCGCGGCTTTCCGGAGCAACTTCTTTCACCGTTTCTCATTCTCCAGTATTATCTTTCCTTGAGGGTTCCTCTCGCACATTCCCTTCAAACACTCATAGAGACGAATAGAGTGTTCTTCCTTGTTATTTCGCTCGCCACGTGAACATTTTGCTTCGTGGATCAAGAGTAGATTTTATTCGATGGATTATTCAATGTGTCAAACAATAGAAAGCTATCAGACTTTGTAAATATGTGGAGGGTTGTTAGTAATTGGAAGATTTTCAGAAAGATTGACACCTACCCGTGCGTTCCTCCGAAGGCAGGTGCTGCACAACTGCGACAAGGTTGCTTTTCTAGCTCCGTGCATCCCTTGAGTAGCCGAGCGCGTTTCAGAGCACTTGCACTCACTTGTATGAATGATCTTCCTTTACCCGAACCACCGAAATACCAAATCTCTTCAAGAGGAAAAGCAAATCTGCCTTTCATGCGCGGTGTTCCCGTGCAGGAACAATCGGTTGTTCATGAGTATCCCTTCTGGAACTTGTACGAGCGTTGAAGGAACAAAGTGCAGATTTGTGGATTACTAGGATGATGCAATCACGCGCAAGAATGATGATTAAGGATTTGAAAGGAGGCCAAGAACGTAATGGAATAATAAGTTAAAGTTTATTTGTCTGGCGTGCATTTAGCAGGATTGAAGAGTAAGATGAAGACGACTGGATTTCGAGAAGAAAGGGCAGCCGACGGCAAGAGTTTGTAAAGAGCGAAGGGTTTAGAGGGATGCGAGTGAAGCGCAAGGCAGGAAAGGAATGGGAAAATCGAGTAGGAAAGGGCTGATTCCTGGTGAGAATTGTTGAATGAAGCGTAGCCCCGAAGTGAGGGAGACGGAGACGGTTCCGGTATGGAAATGTGGATTGGGCAAGGGCGGTAGGCGATGTATAGTACGTGTGTAGTTGTGCAGAGAGTATGAGATTCGAGAAGGGAGAAGGATAGCAGCAGAAAAGGAGCAGCAGAAAGGACAGAAGGGAAGGAGAGAGGATCTGGAGAACGCGGATGCCGATCGGATCGAGAAGTCGTGGGCACGATCGCCGTGACAACACTAGTGCTCCGGTACACTCTTGGACCGCTCGCTGGCTCGCTACGTGCACAGGGCTCTCCTCACTCTCCGTCTCTCTCTCGGTTCTCCCTCTCTTCGGCCGGGTCCTTTCCTCTCTTCCATTGCCCGTTTTTCGCTCTCGATCTCCCTCTACCTATGTCTTCGCCGCGCGCCCGGTCTCTCCTCTAAGCCTCGCTCCCTCTCCTTCTCTCACCAAAGCCCAGCTTCTCCAGCTTCAGCACACGCCGCGCCGGATCTCAAAGATCCGCGCGCGGCTTCGTGCCTTTCCTGCTCCGCTCTGCTTTGCTCTCTTCTCTGCTCACCACTCCAGCTTCCCTCCTGATCATCCTCTTGGTCCTGGTCCTCTCATCTCGCACGCTTCTCTAAACTCCACATCCTTCTGCGCGACCGGCGCCGGACACCACCAGCCGGCAGAGAGACACCCGCGAAGCCAAACTGCCCGAGTGCCAAGCCGATCTACTACCTGATTGTTAAACCTTAGACTAGTTCTTCCATCCAAACACGTCGAACCCGTTTCTTCCCTCTTTCTCCACCTCTTTCTTCTTCTTCTTCATTATTTCTCACTTCTGTCATCTCTTGTCCGACCTGCACCTCTTTCAGGACCTTTCAAGGTGTCTCCCTCAGTTTCAACGCCCTCTAGTCTAGACTCTTCCAATCAAATCTATACCTACATATTTTAAATGTTAGGAAATCAGAATTCTCGACGGTGTAACGAAGAGATAACAGTATCCTGTAATACCCCTGTGTAGTTGTGAGAAGTTCGTATTGCTTGCTGGGTATTTATTATCAGAAAAGTCTCTTGTTTATATGTATGCCTTTGCTGCATAGTTAATTATCTTGGATCTTCAAGTGCATTTAGGAGAGAAGCGTTTCTAGACAGTATGAGATATCGGCTAGCCAGACTATAAATTTCGTTTAATATAGAGAAGGCGTCAAGTTGGCTTTGCTGATTAGTGAGGTTTATGGAAAGGAAAGGTGACGGGCGGTAGAATGACCTGATGGAGCCCAATAGCTCGAATGGTAAGGTTCCCTCTTTGCGTATATGAGAAACGACCAGCTATAACGTTGAATTAACTCGGAGCCGGTTGGTATGTACCTTTGATTAAGCTCACCGGAGCGTGTCTGTGATGCATCCGACGCCTCGTTCATGTGCAATGCGGTTTTGTTCCAGTCACTTACTTGGTAAGCGTTAAATTAATGAGCAAAACAATAAACTAGTTCGAATACCCGTCTTGTTTTACCATCTTCATTGCGATATTGAAGCTGCATGATCCACTGTATGCTCTAAAGTAGGAGTGCCCTATTAAAATTCCACCTGCAGGACCAGGGTCGTAAACAGAAATTAGAGAGGACTCTGAAAAAAAGGGGTCCTCAGAAATTAGCAAGCTTGATCCCCCTGAAGATGTCCCTGGCTAAACGTTAAGAGTTACAGCCGTAAATACAGGATTACTATCACGGGTGTAAACACGGAATCGACTTTGTAAGGCAGTTCTCATATCGTGTTAAACAACACTTTGACTTCTCTTATTCTTTCTACGCGCTCAGACACCTTTCCAGTTGTTATACCAATGGGTCAATGCTCCATACAGTTTCTGTTATGCTCCTAACACTAGTCATTCAGAAACAAGTAGAATGGGAAGGGATCAGCTTGGATCGGCGTATGATACAGTACGGCTTAGAAAGTCGTATACTCTCTGTTGACTGCGAATATGAAAGGCTGACTGCTAACGTTAAGTAGAATAGTACTGGCCCGGATAGAAGTTTATCCTGAACTGTGTGGGGTCTGCTTAAGCAGCACTCACAAGCTATGTAGTCCGAGAGGTTGCCGGTTGTCGTCGCTCGTTTAACATCGCTAATACGCGTCCACGCTGTCCGAGCGGATAATTGATCGTTAGTTAAAGGTCTCGGCTTTCATTCTCAGCTTCGGAGCCGCATCAAGGGATCGGCTTTGCTCTGCGGCCTGCGGCCTGCGGCCTGCGGCCTGCGGCGCTCTCCAAGAAAGCCTTTCCTGCTCGGCGAGAGATCCTGCGACGCCGAGACGAGCTGACTAGGGCAGGCGCAACGATCCTCTACTGATTTGTTACTCCTTTTACCTTTCCTTTACTACCGCTTAGAGCTCTAATTATTTCCCCACCGATGACCGGTTGTCATCCTGTGACCGAGTGACGAGCACCAGCGGACCACACACAACTCTATCCTTTTAACTTGTATACTAAAAGCTGCGCATCCTTCCATCTCCTGTCTCACCTTTTTACCACCTTTTAAAAGTAACTTTCTTTAATAGGATAATATAGTTTTTAAACCGGTTATTCCTTACTCCATCTGCGCGATCTTTTTTAGTTATGAAGTTGATACTTTTAACTTAATTCTTTGAATATCTACCGGCTATGTGGAACCCTACTGGAAAGGAAGTTCCGACGAAACTGTAATAGCCGTGATCTGAAAATGGCTCGTGGGGAAGAAGCGGTGGATTGTTCGTGGCCGTCGTGACGTGGCCAAAAAGTCAAGAAAGATATTGACCTATCAGTCCCGATCCGGAGGCTGATTGGGCCCATATTTGGATTGAACCGAGCATACCCATAAGTGGCCATGCACGAACACATTCGTTACATCGGATGTCCCCCTCAGAAATGGCCCCGGTCTCATGACAAAGCGAATCTGACATGGTTCAAAGCTTAGAACAGTCAGCATTATAGAAATTATACGTGGTTTCATAACACCAGAGAATATAGAATGAAAAATCCCCGCGGATGAAATGTATTCTTTGTTTCGGCACCCTAAGAAGGGACCATGGTTCCCCTTCTGATGCTGACTCGACAAAACACGCTTCTCCCCAAGTCTACCTTTTATGGAATACCAACGACGATCAAAAGTACTGTACTGGTAAATTCGTGGAAGGTAGCAGAGTATTGTGTCCATCAGATACTAGTTATTTATGTCAGCAAGAGGCAGTGTTCGCGATGGAAGTTTCAGCATTGAATGAAGTGCAACAAGTGTACGTAAAATGGTTGTTGTACTCTCAAGCTAAGCGTGAAATTGAATGGGCATTCGTGCAGGCGATGCGAAGGATAATATCCGCTACGTAAAATTCCACAGCGCTTGCCCTTCGAAATTCTAAGCGGCAGATGTCCATTTTCTGGTTGAAGTTTTCAATTACTTCGATACAAAGACTAAACGCAAACCGTTGAATGCAAACGGATTTGCAAGAAAATGAACGGGCTGCTAAAGAGAAGTTAATCAAATCTAATTGGTTGAACACTCTCTCACTCCTCCCCTTCCACGCATTAAATATCAGAGTTCTGGTTTACTTCTACATTTTACGATAAAACTTGCCAAAGTATTTACATACATACAAGTTTCACGCACGAACAGCTCTAATCTAATGTGGGAACTTGATCTAGATTACGTTTCACGTACGATGTGAAGCGACGTGTTCTCGAATCGAAACAATTGCCTGGGATCCCGAGTCTCCAGTTGAGGTGGACAGCTGGCCATTTGAGTGGCGGTATTCGCGTCGAAAAAGTAGTCGGTCATGAACGAATTCCCATCACTTGCGAGGCTGCTTGTTCTGCTGCTGGTCTGCCTGACTTCGAGTGGATCGGTTCTCGACAAATACACCAGCACTTCCAGCAAAGTGTACCACGGTAGGTAAGCCTAGGAACGTCAATCTTCTATTCTCGCTTTAAGGATCCAACTTTCAAAAAGTTGGTAAGATCATTCCAGTGATTCGGTAAATCAATTTCGCGAGAAAGATCTTCCCCTGGTATCTCTATGTCAGATATACGAGAAACGTTCACAAGCCAGAGTTCCTCGTACCGAGGAGAGTGTTCGAGGATGGTGGCTTCAACACGTACTCCCTCCCGAATTACTACGATACACAGGAGATGGTTGGGCGCAGCAAGAGGTCCTCGGAGTCGGTGGAGAGAGATATGGATAAGTTGCATTTGGTGTTGCCATTCAACGGGATCGAGCATCACGTCGAGCTGAGTCCTTATCACGAATTCATCTCGCCCAACCTGGTCATCGAGACCAGATCGAAGGAGGCACACGGCAATCCCAACGAGGGCCTCAACTTCAGAAGAGCTTCTGGTAACCAGTGTCACTACAGGGGCACTGTCAGAGGTCATGCCAACTCAAAAGCGGCTCTATCTCTTTGCGATGGTGTGGTTCGTACTCCCTACCATAACCCATTATAGATTTCTATACCTTAAGGAAAAAGTGAGAGAGAGATTGAGAGAGTCTGGCAGCAGTTTGTTTCTTTGGAGACGTCGCTTGCTTTCCGACGAGACTGACGATACTGCAAGGCTCTCGAGAAATTGCGTCAACTGCGCGCGCGTCCGAGAAAGAGAGCGAAAGAGAGAGAGAGAGAGAGAGCCGGACGAGACACAGAGAGCAATCAGTCGGTTCGATTTTTCCAAGGCTTCTTTTTCCTCGGAACCGCTCCAGATTCCATCGATCCATATCCTCTGCCCGCCGTGTAGAGAGTGATCGACTGCATCTCGCCCACGGAGCAACGCGCAGATCGGTTCGATCCGAAATTTACGATCGGTACCGGCTGATTCACCATCCCAACCAAGTGACGCTACGCGACGCGACGCCGCGCGCACCTCGATCTATATGCAAATGGCTTGATATTAATTTGCATGCGCTTAAGTGCGTAATAAGAGCGTTGATTAGCCGCGCACGTCTGCCTGACGGTCCACTGTGACAGCCAGTCTCTATCCTTCCGTGGTGACGTTCATTTTCCTACTCTACCTTCCTCGTTTAGGGCGCGGTTACGCCACAAACTTCTTCAATTTATGCTACGATGCTGACAATAGCAATTTTTGTTAGTTCATTTGTCAGATTGTTCTCTAGCCATTTGTCTTTATAATTAACTAAAAACTGTTATTAGTAGAAATGTAATAACTCCATTTCCACATGTCATGCAAATATGAAATTACTTGCAAAAGTGTTAATGTCAGTAATCCAATTTGTCGAGATACAAGAAAACTGTTGATTTTTTTTTCTAAATTCGAAGGAAAGAGTAGAAGTTGTAAAAGAGTCTGGCTAGTCTAACCGTAGAGCCTTACTCCTTATTCTCCTGATAACCTTTCACGCTGTCGTGCTTCGTCACTCGGGACTCATCAGACTGACAATGAGGCTGCTCCACTGGCACTCTCGACAAGTGCTCGATTAGTTAATGGATCGGTGCTGCCTATTAAATTATAGCTATACCCTTGTAGCTTGGCTGCTAGCGGAGTGGCGATATACGAAATTTGTCCGCGGCCGAGCGTTTAATCGGTTCGAAAGCTTTCCGCACTGCAGCGCGGCATCGTCAAGGCAGGTCGTTTCCACGGTTTAACCGGGAGAATACTAATGATTAACGAGAATTTGGTGAAGGAGAATTGTCGATCGCGTGCAGGCTGGTTACGTGCAAACCAATCACGGTCGCTACTTCATCGAGCCGGTGCACCAGGCTGAGCCCGAGGTCGATGGACAGCATGTTCACATGGCCTACCGAAGAGAGGCACCCCATGAGGTCCAAGCAACTGGGAGTAATATTGACCTGACACCCAAAAGGCGTTGCGGTACTACCGGTTAGTTATGACTGTTATTATTAAATGCTCCATTTAATAGATATACACATAAATTGATTTGTTATTATAAAATAAGTTCTACTTATCGACCTTAAACATTTAACTGGTGTATAAACATTTTAAAATTTGATTAAGTACTCGAATTACTTGTCAAATTCTGCAAGCGAGAGCTTGTATCGATTGTATTTCGGCTTGACAATGACTAGACAATTGGGAGAGTGAGTGGATGGAGCAGTTGGCGCGGCGGCAACGGGAGCTAATGGAAAATAATTCTCTTGGCGTGAAACGGGAGGCACCGGTGTCTTCGGGTACACACAGCATCCATCGCTATATAGAGCTCGGTCTAGTTGCTGACAGGCGCTTTCTCGACTTCCACAATAACACTAACTATGAACAGTACCTCCTAACAATCATGAACATGGTCGCGGATTTCTATCACGACAGTTCCGCTGGGAATCAGATAGATGTTGTTCTGGTACGGATGATATTCTTGGAGAAGGAAAAGGAAGAGGTACTATTTCGTTTCTTCTTCTTGGACAATACTTGATATTTTAATTAAATATTAAGAAAGTTTAATTAATACATGTAAAGTGTTACGAGTATTTCGCAGATAGATCTGCTTATCAGCACCGCAGCCGAGGACACATTGGCAAGTTTTGCCAAGTGGGCTGAGAAGATGAACCCAAAGGATGATAATCATCCGAATCACTATGATATTGCTGCTCTTGTGACTAGGTATGCACAATGAATTGTTTAGTTAGTGAAGAAGCTGCAGGGATGGTTGACTTTCAGATACGATATTTGTTCCGAGGGGACGAACTGCGATCTAATGGGTTTGGCTTACGTAGCGGCTGCATGCGATTCGGGAAAAGCCGCTTGTATCAACGAGGACAATGGTCTGCTTCTCGGCGTGGTGGTTGCTCACGAAGTCGGCCACGTGTACTGAGCAAGAATTTTTCTCATTTTTCGGATACCGAGGACATTTCAGGCTTGTAAAGGAATGAGCACTCTTGCAGGATGGGCTGCTCTCACGACGAGCTGGAGAGTAGCGGATGTCCGCCGCAGGATAAGGACGAGAGCTACTTTGTTATGTCGCCCATTGTCTTCATCTTCACAATCAGGTGGTCCACTTGCAGCCGGAAATTCATGACCTCCTTCCTCGAGTAAATTATTCGCCGCTTTTTCGAGGAGAGGATTTCCTTCGCTCTCGCTCTCTTTCTTCGAGGAGCATTCCTTCAGGCAAGCTCTCTTAGCAACTTAATACCAATTTGCCAGGAGCGGTCTCGGAGAGTGTCTTAACGACAATCCCAGAAATCCGCCGGAGAAGCTCAAGTACCCAAATATGTTACCTGGCGCGATGTACGACGCTGACTGGCAGTGCCAGATGCAATTTCCTGGAACGAAACTATGTCCACGTGAAAAGGTAATGGTTCCCTTCTCCTGCCCACACTTTTTCTCCACACCAACGCTACTTATTACCTCTCTCGATGCTAGAGAAGCACGTATTTCGATCTCACCCGCGACCTTGACCTCGACCTCCAGCGATGAAAGCCAGATACTTTGCGAGCAGTAAATTCGGTTTCAAGCTGTTAGTTTCCGAGGCTACAGTTAAGGCAAAAGTGCAAGCTATTTCAGTCGTAATGTAAACTCAATGGCCCGATTAATCTACGATAGTGCAATTGTACAAGCCACGCCACTTTTAACAGCCTTAATTCTGCCTCCGCCTACCTTCTTTTTCACCCTTTATTCTCGACTTAAGATTTAGTAGTATCGAAGGTTAAGAGAATGAATAATTAAATTATTCTAGAACAATAATGTTATGATTTACGCAATCTGCGAATTGGACACCTTCATTTTAGGCGGACGCGTGCGCGTCTCTTTGGTGCGCGAAAAATACTACCTGCGTTACCAGAGGGATTCCAATGGCTGACGGAACCAAGTGTGGCGAGAACAAGGTCTGTACGATGCTTCGAACCGAAAGCTTTCTGTTACCGGTGAAATTCATTCTCTATATACTGCGCTACATGGTAGCTGTACATTCTCCGAAACCTTAATTGCTTGCAATGGGACTATCGAGCAAAGCTTACTTTACTTCCGCATACATATATGTCTCTGTGATAGCTTCGGGAAAGCTATAGCAACCAATATTGTAACAACCACATAAACTTAATGCTGCCGGATAAATTATGACAGATAGGATCAAAGAGGTTTAATTTCCAATTAACGTTTAATATAATCACGGGAAATTACATCAGATCTTAACTAAATTCCAAATACAAGGAACAAGGGTTCGCCGGAAATCACTGCTATACGTAATTCTCTTGATTACTGATGACTGGCAAATGTTTGCCCAAGAGAATTTCGGGGTGCTGAGTAGGTGAAAAAGTTTGGCCGCGATTGTCGCTTTCGGTAACAAAAGAAGCATATACGTTGGTTAATTTTCGACAGCGATTAATAGGTGCCCGTGAGAAAGGTAGTGTTTCCCCATCCCCCATCCTCGATTCCTCCTCCCCTCTGTCCCCGGTATTCTACGAGCTCAATGAAGCAAGTAATAACAGAGCCGGGTGATTACGAGCGGGAGAAGAGAGAGAGCTAGTGCTTCTAAGTAAAAAGGAGTAATTGAAGATTTTCGTGATGTATACCATGACACGCGAAAAGCGCATTAACCGATACACAATAGAGCGCGTTCGCGCGTCTCACCACAAAAACTAGGAGAAAGTACTCGTGGCGAAAACGGCATAATCCGGCAAAGGTATTCCAATAGGTATAGATAAGGGTGTGTCGTGCAGAGTAATATCAAGAGAACAGTGAACCAGGAAGCCCTGGTGTATTGCGTTCCCGGAGGCGGCTGATATATGTATATGCAGGTATGCTATAAGCTAGTATACAAGAACCGTGATTTAGCGAGGTTGAACAAAATCCGATGAAGCCATCAGCCAACGAGGAATAAAATCTCTTTTTCCCCTACATTCTGAAAAACGAATACCCACTCGAAAAATGCAGAAAAATAACCAGCATCGATAAAATGTTCAGGTAGAAATAGGAGCTTGAACAGGATAGATTATTCTTGTTACGTGCTTAAAATAATATTAATTTGGGAATGGGAAAGAATAGTTAAGGAAAGAAGTCTGATTGAAAAAAGGAGATCCATGTGGTCCGCGAGCATTAGTTAGATGGTAGATAAACAGAGGGATCTAGGTGTCCCAGGCGGTCGTTCTTTTAAGTGTTGAAGCAACAGCTACTCCTACGAAATTCAATCCCGAGTGAAGTCGCGAAGTGAAAGCAGTAAAGCCGGCGGAGTGCTTGGTGTCGTGAGAGATTTGAGATTTCGCAGCAAGGGGTTGGAGGATGGATAGGATGGAGGAGCGCGGAATGGAATCTGTGGGATGTGCGGGTGCGAGTCGTGTCGGGCGTGTTGGAAGGACGAAAGTCTGGCAAAATGCTCGGCGAAAATGAAGCCGGTGTGCGCTTGAATGCAGTGGTGCATTAAGAAGAAATGTGTGGAAATGGGCGATCGACCAGGCGCGGTGCACGGCGGCTGGGGTGAATGGGGTCCCATGAGCGAGTGCAGCCGCACCTGTGGCGGTGGCGTCAAGTATTCCGAGCGAGAATGCGACAACCCGCCGCCAGCGAACGGCGGTAGATATTGCCTCGGCGAGAGAAAGAGGATCTTTACCTGCAGCACTACGGTAAATGATCCCCCTGCCTTCCTTTGCCACTACGCATTTCAGGGAATTCCTTTAACTCCTTCTATCTCTACGTGTCTAATGTCTCTTGCCTTCCTATGCCACTGCCCCATATTCTATTCTCTCCCTTTGTATTTCCAACGCTTTTACTTCTCATGTCAGTCCAAATTACTCCCCTCAGCCTTGTGATCCCTCGAAACCCAGCTTCCGCGCGCTTCAATGCTCCGAACACGACAACGAAGAGGTTATGCAAGATGGACTCCACCAATGGAAACCTTATACTGGCCCGGACTTGGAACCCTGTGCACTTTACTGTGTTAATGAAAATCGTACTTTCGTCAAGATCTCGCCAACTACCAATGATTCCACTCCTTGCAAACCCGCTACTAACTATATGTGTCTCTCTGGTATTTGCAGGGTAACATCTTCAAATACTTTTTTCTCATATTAACGTAAGAGCAGCTGTTACAAGCATGAATCTGGCTTCCGTAGAAGGTCGGTTGCGATTGGGTCATAGATTCCGATGCGATCGAGGATAAATGCGGAGTCTGTAAAGGAGACGGGACCAAGTGTTCGCCGGTCGAGAGTGTATATACGGAGACTTCGGACCGTGCAAGTGAATGTTCCCAATAGATATGTTAGACCACTAATGTAGACTCGCTAAAGAATTGCCTGTTCCTGTAATTGATTAGCGTATAAGAAAGTGGCAGTAATACCAAAAGGTGCTCGAAGTATACAAATAGCGGAGCAGGCCCCTAGCAAGAATACCGTTGCTCTTAGATTGGAGAAAGATAAAACCTATTGCTTGAATGGAAACAAGTGAATTCAATGAGCAAACAATACGCCTACATAATTCGTACGGGATTTCCAATTACAAATTGGATATCTTTACAGTCGAGAAGAGCGTAGCGGTGAGTATCCATGCGCAGGCACCTTGATACTCTACACGCATCCCGAGAAGGAAAAGGAAGAAATGGAAATGAAGGGACCATTGAACGAGAATATCCAGTTGGAAGTAGGTCCACCATCATTTCTAAGATATTCCCAAGTAGAAGTTCTCGAATTCCCTTTAAGCTTGCCTAGTTTCCCCACAATATCTGAATAGTTCATTCGATAATCCGGAACGCGCGAATGGCTATTGCTGAAGCTCTAATCATGCACTTGCAGTACGCGATGTTCGAACCTAAATCTAATCCCGGTCTTCGGTATAAGTACTACGTAATGTCGACGAACGCTTCCTACACGCCTAAGTACCTCTGGGATTTTACTGAGTGGTCCGAGTGCAGTGCCAAATGTGCCGGAGGCACAATGGTAATGTGAATATCCTAGTCAATTTAATAAAGCTCACATTCAGTGAGCCCTCCTTCAAACGGAAATAAAATCTATGCCAGTTTGAATGTAGCGTATCGAGTTAGAAAGGTCCTTTGCAGATATCAGAGGCTTCCTGTATCGAGGAACATAATGGAAAGGTAAGTCCAGAGTTTTGTAAAAGCACGCCACGACCAGAGCCAAAAAGTCGCATCTGTAACCAGCAGCCGTGTCCTGCAAAGTGAGTTCCTTAACCGCTGTCGACTCGCAATCCTCTCGCCGGCTTATTCGAAACTATGAATAATGAAACTACCAAGTTTAACTTGCTTGAAGGTGGCGGGTAAGTCAATGGAGCCGATGCAGTGCTTGCGATGGTAAGAAGGGTGCAAGACGCCGTAAAGTACAGTGTGTCAAACCTGCCGGTAAGCCAGGAGAGGATGACATACAAGCAAATCTTGAGGCGTGCAAAGGTCGCGTACCCAAACAAGAAGAAGAGTGTGTAGGTACAGTAACAAAGAACGAGATTACCTACTCTCTGTGTTAGACAAAGACAGCCCTCTCTCGCCCTCGGATTTAACATCGACAGGTAAGAGACCCTGCAAGAAGTCCTGTCCTAAGACGACTCGCGACGTCAAGAGAAATGCACCCGAACTAAAAGCGAAGTACGAGCTCACTGCCGAAGATCAGGAGAAGATCATCGATGATCTGGTCGATTTAAGTTTGGTACGATATTTAAAGAAGCGAGAGAGCCAGAAGAAGGACGAATTCGTAGGAGCGAAACTCAAGAACTCAGAAGACTTCGAGCAAATTCTTCGAGCCTGGCCAGCCTTGCATGATGAAAAGAGAGAAGAGAGTGCTGCTTGTGATGCAACTACTTCTAACTTCACCACTCCAAAGCCTGGCTCGATTATAAGGGACTCGATGCCCCTGGACAAAGTCGTACTGATTGAGGCACCCTATAACGACGAGATGCTGCAGTCGAACCTGTCGGATAGAGCTTATCAGCAGGCGGGCGATTCTGTCGGCGTCAGCCTTGACACCAGCCGTGAAAAGATCTATCGGGGTGAGGAAGCTGTTAAGAGGATCCAGCAGCTGTCAAATCGTAACTCAACCTGAGCACTTTACAGCAATCTTTTCATCAAATCTCACTTAGGATAGAATTATTCGGTTTATACTAATTTTATGATCTTAACGCCAATAAACATATCTCCTGTTATATGTGAGAAGACCGTCTGTTATCTTTAACCTTACAATCCGGTTTCCATGATTCCAATTAGGTATAACTAAAAATCTAATAGATCTAGTCAGTTAAATGGAGCAGCTGTTAGGTCAAGTAGTATCGATTATACTATACGTATGATGTATTTACATCGGAGTGTGAATCCGTCGAGAGGAAGATCGTACTAAACGGTAGGACGTTCAGTAGGTCGAGAGTGATTTCTCGCAGCACTTCGGGGAGTAATTTATGACGATCGGATGCGTGGGTAGCTGGTTAGCTTATTGAGAGATTATCGTTACCCTAATTGACGTATCGCCGTTTTGCCACAGCTAAGAGCATGCGTGCATTCGTACCCGGCTGCGGATTTAATGTCGTGATTAATCATACTAGTGACGCAGACCGTTACTGCTGTCAACCGAGCGCACCCTTCGCACGCAAGTACCACCGATAGACCTGACAAAAAAAATAAAAAAAAAAAAAGATTCGCTGACGCAAAAGTCCTGTTGATAGCTGTGAAAAATCGCAGCCGTGCCAACCAATTGTTTTCGACCGTCACGCTAGTCCCACACCATTTTACGCCTCTCCCTCGCCTTTTTCACTCGAGCATTGTCAAACAGTCCTTATCCTCGCTACCCACCTCACACACTTTTTCAAATGGCACAATGTGTTTTTGAAAAATAGTTCTCTCGTCCTTGCTTGTACCATGTGATACACACGAGTTGACAAAAATTGAAAAACAGCATAATTGCAAACTTAACGGTCTCGCTCCTCGTAAACAGTGCGACGTGGAGATAAATGGATATTTGTCGATAGAGAGTAAAAATATTGTTGTTTTGTTCACCGAGTACAAATATATTTATGCTTTGCCGAGGCTTTCGAATACGAGTGTGAGACTAAAGAGAAGGCTTGATTAAGTGGGGGGAGTTGGAGAGTGATTATGATAAGTTGGCGATTGGCGTCTAGCTGTAATTAGTCGAGCTGCGAAGCGAAGAGACGGCAATGCGAGCAAGAAAAGTCGGGCGCACTTGATATCTTCTTTCCGCGATGCCAGTGTTGCTGTCGCCGATAGGAGACGTCGAACCGTAGACACCTTATTCCCGATAGCTTATCGATATGCTTCCAAGACTAATTAGTGCTACGCGTTCTCTGTGTTTACCAGTATCATCGAGTCCTCCAGCTTAAATGACGAGTCTTGGAATGTCAAGAGCCTCGTTCCACTGCTCTTATCTTTCCCCCGGTGCATCTTGTACGTTGATGCACTCTCGACTTTCAATCCAACAATTTCTTTTTTCACCAGCACAACAGTCGCATGTGACTTCCGATTAGACCATCAAGGATTGTATGTGAGATCGTTCGATCATGCTACTTTACGGTTGTCACCAACTCTGTATTAAAACCCCATCCTCCGACTCTAATGTTCCTAGTTCAGGAAGCCGCTCTTACATCTGTGCACTCTATTTACTTGTCGATGTTGAAGATCATTGACACGATAGTAAGTCAGCGGACGGAACGAGCCGAGCGGGAATGTAGTTTGCAGAAAATATCGAAGAAGTTGGAAAAGCGGCTCGACGTTCTGCCTCGGAGTGTTCTCGGAAAGTGCTCTGGAACTTTTCACTATTTCGGCAGATCTAGTGCTCTTGTTCTTAGGACGGGTAGGGCCTGGAACGGCAAGTTGGTGGCGGTACCCGTTTTGCCGTGCTCAAGTATTCACTTCACGCTTTAGTGCTTTTTCCAAGCTAGGATTAATTTAGGATAGGACTTCCCCGGTACGACGACTACCCCCCGGATATCGTTCGCTTTTTATGCCGTCGGCTTAGTTCATATCGCCTTCGAAATAAGTCACGCGCGGCGCTTTACACCGTATACTGGAATTACATGTTCGCGTTGTACCTTTGCCCGCCCGTCTCACTTTTATTCCTCGACTACGCCACTCTCCGATCGTAGAATGCCTTAATCAAGGGTACATTGAATTTCAAGCGTTCGTGGATTTTTAGCTTCCTCGTTTGCCGCTTAATCCTACTAGACCTGTTCCCTGGCTGGGAAAGTACTCGGCCGCTGCCCGCAAAACGCCTGGTGGCACGTTCCGGCCACATTATCGTATATCCAGCCAATGTAGTAGTACATTATACTCTTTTACAATCGGTTAAGGCGGACCGCATAGAACTTTGCTCTCTGGAGCCGACCTCTTAATTGCTGTCGTTTCTTGCAAGCGCGCCATGCACTTTTCCTTTTTCTCTTTCACATTTAAATCTTTCGAAGCTGCTGGTACGCGAACGAACGATGGATAACTTTACAAAATCAGTTTCTTTTCACTAGCTTTTAATTTCAGTTGCTCCATTGATATTTCATTTTCCGTAAAATTTTAATTAGAAAATTGGTATGAATTCACTACAGGATATTCTGTAATTGTTTACAGTGCCGTTTTCTCTGAATGTGTACGAACATATTTCAATTAGATTTGAGGAATCTGATCAAATATGATGATATTATTGTCATAATAGGATAAGGTAGACCACCAGAGGATGTTATCCACATCGCAGTTCGCGTTTAACTTGAGAGAGAAGTTCTCCGCGACAGATGGTGCCTGCTTACGGCCAGTACCAATCTTCTTAGCTGCTGCGCTGGCTGCCTTTCTAATTTCCAGATCCCAATAGCTCCGATTCGAAATACAGCCAATTGGTACTTCGAAGTAAGGATTTTTCATGAGTCATATGTTGCTACTGTAATAGCCATGTACGGTGGAAGGTTCATTATTATTTATTAGACGACTGATCAAGGGAGGCGCTTCTTTTAAGAGGAATTCCTCGTAAGTCTGAAATCCGCTTCATCCATTAAACAACGTCTCCCGCTCGTGACTTATTTACGAGAAAGCCGGGGCATACGATTATCCCGAGGAAGGGGAAGTTACCCTTTAGAAATTTATATCGCCCCTTCATGCTTGCGAAACGTAAACTCGCGAGAATCGACCCCTTCGCCATCCCAAGTCGATCCGAGAATATCGGCCATCGGAGACAGCCTCTGATTTACCGATCGCCGACTCTATATTATAGTCGATTATATCATCTGATACAGTCTGATTGTATTCAAAGGATACTTGGTGAGAAGATCGCAGTACTTTGATATTAATTAGATTGTTCGCAAAAGGTTCGTTCAAACTTGCCAGTTCTTCTTGTTATACGGTTGAAGTAATCTTCGGGATTGGGCTGCCACCGACTCACCACTCGTCTTCGTCTTTACTTGTACACTGAGGGAGATAGACGTGCAGTATTGAATGTGTATCGGTTGGTCTGGTTCTTGTTACGGAAGCTTTTCAGGAAACTCAGCAAGGAGTTGGCAGTCGTATCCAGGTCTGGCTACAGTGCTTCTGACGTTCCAAGGAAACTCCTTTTGAGAAGCTACTTACCGATTTTCCTCCCGGCTTAGCGGGATATGTAGCGAACGGTATTGATCAATTGCAAAAATGCCAGACAACACTTACTCCCCGCGCAATTCTACTAGCAATTTCATTAATTCAACTCTCCTGTCCACCCTGCCCCCCTGCCCCCCCCCCCCCCGTACACGTCCCGCGAAACTACCCTATACACTACAGGTATCTATTATTCATTGCAATTTGTACGCTCCGCATAATATTGCTATCAACCCTTGGTGATCTCATTTCGCTTGACTTGATTAGCACCCCTGTTGTTACCATTGAATAGCTCATTGTCATTTGAGCCGTCGAATCCAATAACAAGGATTGCGCGAATTAGCTTCTGTCAGTCTTAATCTTCTATACATATAACCGGATTACTCGCCTATTCTGGAAAGAGGAAATGGATTACCGGCGGCTATGAAAAGTGCTTTTGGTGCTTATCTAAAAGTGGCTGGTGTTAGGAAAGCTCGAGAAGCGCAGGTAAAACGAGAGGAGAGAAGTGGTCATGCCTTTCCAGTTTGGTCTTGCTACCGTGAGACTACGAAAAATAGCCGTCGCATGCTACTAGGATTCCTCTCGGAGAGAGCTCTCTTTTGATAGATGGCACTGACTCGCCCGAAATGGAACAGGAAGCTGCCAGGGTAAAAAAGAAGCGAAGGCATGGATACGGGGTTGAATCCCGGTATAGGATATCTTACATTAAACAAGAGATGACGCAATCTACCTCTAAATGGGGTTTCTATATGAAAGATCGGCTTTCTTGAATGTCCTAGATAGCATTGTGACAAAGAAAGTTAACATCTTCTATAGTGAAACATGCGGGAGAAATAATTAATTGGAAGAAAAATGGCGTAAACATGAAAAGGGCAGCAGAAGTGGTTCTGGATCCATTGTAACAAGTTCTTGTTTCTGTAAATATACTCTTACAGTTGCCAATAGAGAATTCTTCAACAAGATCTTGAGTGAAATATAATAGAGCCGGCTACATTCATCTCTTGAATATTTTAAATGTATTTTTGGCTTGCTTGGCGTGTACCACGCCACGAAAAAGCTTCTTGTCGAAGCGGTCAGGGTAAAAGCCACTCTCGAGCCCTCTGACTTACAATACCCGTTTGATGCAATCTTCTTATCGTGAACTTCAGATTAAGTCGACAAAAACTTTTATAACCGACCAAAAGTTTGCTTTCCTTCGGCTCAAGGGGAAAGTCTTTGTCGAAGGAGTTCTTTCCATTTCTTGCATACTTTACCCTTCCAGACTTTTCATCAAATCCTTATAAATGATCATCGTTACGGTTTGCTTGTTATGACTTCTCGAAGGTTCGATTTTTCATAAAAGTTTCGTGTGAAAAAAGTGATCTGGACGTATTTATTTATAACCATTCCGATAGATGATCACGGAGTAATGGTGTGGCGGATTAATCATTCGTATCGTTACTGTACGATAGACTGGAGAATTAAAGAATCATTTTACCCGAACAGTATCCAACCACATTGCAATGTTCAAGCGACGTTCCACTCTCATCGCCACGTAGCGTCGTGTTACGACGCGTCGATGGCCGCTCATTCCACGTGCCGGTGGTATACTGTCACGTTACGAACAAACGAATGATCCAACTCGAGGAAACAAAGAGTTTGTACGTGCGCTAAATACAATAGGCGGACAGTCCGGAGTGAGGCCAAGCACGCTTGTACCTGCTTCCAGAAGTGGAATGCGAGGTTGACAATTTTATCTCAGGCGAACCCTGTGGTACTTCTTCCTTCTCGCTTACAACCCCTTCTACTTTCGCGCCTAACTTCCCCTTTTTCCCACTCCAGCAGGATCCCACTCTCTATCAATATTCCTGGCCGCGTTGCCATTATCACGGCTCACTGGATCTCTGAAATTAGTGGCGCGACGAAATTGCAACAGCTGCCTGCTACGGATTTCAGTGACCGTTCGCGCGAGAACGAGTAAACCCGTGAGCCTTCAATCATACTGGGTACGTGAAAAGTGATAAATTGGGTGGCGTTTATATTCGAATATACGATGTTTTGAGAGCACCCCTCTCTTGCCCGATTAACCCCATTTCACACAGCGATACAGGAAATTATTCATCACCGGTGGTATTCTCTCGGGCAGGTATCACTACGTCAAATTTCCCATCAACAAATTGATTTCTCGTCGTGCGTATGATGTCCGCTGTTTTATTGTTCTCCTGGGTGTAGGTTAAAGTGAGGGTGCGAGGCAATATTTATGGGATTACTGAGTTCTTCAAGCGGCAACTTATTACCATCGGAAACAGTAATAAGATGGAGCGCAGCTGACTGGTGAGTTGGATTTAGCAATTCAAACTAAAAGCATCGCTGCCTGTTTCAGGAGACATGATGCAGAAAACGTGGAATGGGAAAGAGTGTTGCAACAGACAGTGTAGACAGAGATTCCAGTTTCTTCCGAGTGGCATTTTATATTTAAAACATATCCGAGGTGAAAGATGGCCGTGACGAGGGTGACATGCTTTCCTAGAAGCATGCTTTCTTGTTCTACGGTTCCTCGACTTACTCGACTGGCATTTCTTCCATTAGCCGAGTAGCTACCGCTCGGAATGAAAAGTAAAGTTCTATCAGCCACCCTTCGGAAAGCTTTATTCCTTTCGAACTGGCGACTTTGATTCAACCGTCACACTGGCTGTATTCCAATGGGGGGAAAAAGTCGACACGGTTTGTTCATATTCATATTAATGCCTTGATAACAATGGAACTTAATTCCCTTGGAGCGGCCATCTTGGAATGAGGGGGATTCTTAAGGGTTGGGAGCGTGGGAGGTTTAGAGTGATCGGGCTGTGTCCCGTGTCGACGGTAAGTGGCAGCCTTTCGATTGTCGATTGACGACCTTATTGAAAATAGCGCCAGAGCTTACCGCGCAGCTTATTAATGCGTCTGCGTCTGCGAGTTTAATCTCTCTTGGCATTCAGGAACTGTAAGACAAAGGGGCTGGTTTAGATGGCTGATATAGCTGTGCTATTACTTCGATCGCGGCAGGAAATAGGATCGCCACTGGATCACCGGCCCTATTAAATAACACTCGTGTCTATTGAAACGTGTATTCCAGTTCTGAGTTGAGAAAAACTGTGGCGCTCATTTTAATGAAGCCTCGACTGATGCATAGTGGCTGCGGGGTTCCAAGGGTGGCGGAGTACTGCTGTGAGCGCTCATCATTAATATCGGTGCTGCAGTAAAAATGAAGGAGACTTTGCAACGTCAGTTGAACTGTTGGTCGGTATGGCTGCCGAAACGTTGAGCTTGCAGCCATTACCATAAAGCGGATGTGGATTTGGGGACGTGACTTTATGAAGATTGAATTAAACTGTAGCCCCTTCGTGGGAAGGCGCTGTAGGCGGGTTGTGGTTGATCTGTGTGCGCGAGAGAAGGTGACGAGAAAGTATTGGAAAGAGTGGAAAATGAAAGGTTGGAAAAGGAGGGACGCTAGCGGGTAGAATTGTTCGGCTCTCTCGCGTGAGAGTGCGCGCATTCAAAATTGCAGCCTCGTAAATCGGCGTTAGTTCGCGATAGTCGATGAATCTGCGCGCCTTTTGCGCGCCCATTATCTCCCACGTTCTGTCGAGTCTGCTTAAGCGAACTCGTTCGATACGTTAACGCTGCACCCTCCAACCCCCAGCACCTCCCACTCCTCACCCAGGAAATGCCTTATAGTCTCACCCCCAATCGATATCCTTTTGTGAATACCCGCGGAAATTTCGAAGTTACTGCTCTCGTAAAACCACCCCCGCTTCATTGATACCGCGATCGCTCGTAAATACGATTCAGGTCAGAGGAATGCCTCCCATTTAACTACTGGAACGACTGGCGTGAAATAATTATATACTATAAATCGCTTAGCGTATCAATTCTTTTATATGCATACTTATGTCACAAGCCCGTGTCCAACATAGTCATGAACCTGAAGTGATTAATTAATGTATGCTCACATTATAATACAAGGAGTTTCAATAGTGCAATTGAGCTTAATATGCCGTCACAAATACATAATAGGATGACGGTTCTTCTCCCACTTTTATACTCGAAATTGGTTTCTAGCTTTTGGCAGAGGTCGTTGCTGCCCGACCATTTATTGTTAATTCATTACTGCCTATAATTAGTTGCTGTTGCGAAATAATGTCAGCGTCGTGCACTCAAGTCTGCATAAACCGTAGCGTAGTGGTGGGAGTGTTGGGCTCGCACTGTTCGTTACAAAGCGTTCGCTAATTAATTAACGCGCCCAAATGTAATTAAAGCGAGTGAATCATTCCTCTTCCCCCACTATCACCCCCCCACTCTCTCACTCTCTCTTTCTCCCCCCCCCCCCTCTCTCTCTCTCTCTCCCTCTCCCCTCGCCGCGCTACCGATCTTCATTATCAAAGAATGTCGGAGGTTTATAATTAATCATACATAAATTGCAAGTGCAGTAACAAAGCTGTAAAGTAATTTAGCCAACTAATTTTCTGCAATCTGGCTTTGCTTGAAAGGGTCCCCACCCTTATCAGGCAGGCTGCGAATTTTTACAATTTTTGCACGATGGAGTGCAATTTAGCGCCTGGGTAAGTGGCGGGAACCATGGTAATTATTCACTTAGCAGGACTATTATTAATCCTTTTTTTCATTAAGACTGCAGGCTCTTATATTAGAGACTGTAATATCGGTTTGCCGTGAGGATACTGCGATACCCAATCAACGTTATTAATGATGAGAGTGCTGCTGGCTAACAAAGCGGATGTCTACCAAAGAAAGAGTATCAAGTGGCAAGAAGCAAAAGCAATTGCTGATCCTGTATCGAATAAACGTCAAGGCTTTCTTAAGGGGGATCAACAAAAGTGATGAAACAAACTGTCTAGACTATCCTTTCATTGCTTTATCTCTTCCCGATCAAACACCGGGATATTTCAGGCAAGACTTACTATACTTACGAAAAATGAGATTGGAAAGAGTTAACTTATATTCATTCGTAGTAATTATATTGGAAATGACCGTCACAAGTATTGGACTGTTTTTAAATTGATTGGGGAGGAAGGGAAAGGGGGTCGGTTCAATTAGCAGAGAGTAATTTTCTCGCCACTAATATATCTATTATCATGGTCAAACGAATTCGTGGAAAGCCGATCAACCATGAATGAACACATATGAGAATTACCTTCTCTGTCAGTGCTGATACTAGCCCGGCATATATCATATAACGACATTTTTATGGCTATTAATGATCAGTATTTCCAATCGAGTGAATCGTATCTACCAAATATAGCGTAATACGATTACCGTTATTTCATTTAGTGCCACAATCGTTAGAACAGCAAATAAAATTCAGATTATTACTATTCTTGCAAAAATTGCATCACTCATTTGATATCCGACATTCTTATTCACAAGAAAAAATTAAGTACTTCACAACTAGTCACGAATCTTACTGAGGATGAATCTTTAATCAGGGATTTCTGTGTAACGTGAGAGTGTACGTATGCCAGTAGAATTTCCACGGTAGTGTCTTCGGCCAGTGACAGAACCAAGGGAAAACCAAGAGACTGAAATCAGGGAGAGATGATCGCGTGAAAGTTTAACCGGTGCATCTATATTTAAAGAATACTTGGTACCTTCGAAGCTCAAGCGTTCATCGGTAAAGGGTACTCCGTGGTATTCCAGATGTTTTGGCATTCTGTTTGTACTGAGATCTTGCCCTTTCCACTTGTGAAAGGGAATCTCAGATAGACAGGTTGCCGCCGGGAATCTCGTGGTGACCCTTCCATAAAGCTACTTGTTGAGACAAGTTTTTACACCTGCTCACTTTATCAAAACGTGGTGCTTCTTCAATAATGATTGAAATGCACAAACCCTCAACTACATCGCAGAGAGACAATTGATACGTTATCGGCTTTCTTTACTTAATACCCAAAAAGTTTATTGACCCATTCGATTAGGATCTCAAAGTTTGGCAGTGACCGTAATTTTCGAATTTTGTCGTACAGATTAGTGGATGTCATTCCAATGATTGTTGTAGTAGTTATCCGAGTATGATAATGGGTATAATAAAAGTTCAATTTCACGAAGATAATACCGTCGACAGGCGGAATAGCCGCCGGCGTTAGATAATTGAGCATTACTCGCTCGAGAATTTGCATGGAGCATATTTTGAAATCGAAGTTGATATTATCGGTGGTGCATTAGCCTGTTTAATCCAGCAGCCACGGCAGGGATAAAAGAGTAGTTCTTGTGATTGTAGTAGTGCAATGTTAGCGGGAAATATTAAGGTGTGCCTGGCGGCAACGTCGTCGTTGGAGGCAGCAGTTGAGAATTGAATTTGATGGCAGTTTGTACAAAGGGTTAGAAAAGAGTGGCACAACTAACCGTTACATTCCCCAAATGTTACACGCGTTTCCGCGAAGCGAATTTAGAAAAAAACATCGATTTATTTATTTTCCTCACTTAACGGAGATTCATGGAATATAACATCAAAATTTAGGAGAGATTCTTCGATAGAGTATGCATTACTAAAAACAGAAAGTCATATACGAGTGCAATTATGGTGGATGGGAGGATTGTAAGAAAAGAAGGATGTCCGCGCAAGAACTGACAGCTGAGAAACTGAAAGAACAAATGGGTGAGCTCGACGACGTGATACCAAGAAAATAGCTCCATTTCACTGAGATTTGTACCACCATTAAAGTCCTCTGTCCCCGCGGCAAGAATTTCGAGAGGCATTCCCTTTGTTTTGTCCACTTCTCCCGAGGGGAATCGGTGATAGTTCACCATTACTTGAACCATTCATACTTCGCACTGGGATAATTCATGATTTCCTCGTCACTTTGCATTCACTTGCATTCACCATTCACAGTTTATAGTTAGCATAAGTGTCTGCTGCACGGCAAAAGCAGTTGGTGGTAAACTTATGAGAGGCAGTTTAGCGAAATTGAAATCGCCAATGCGAGTCTGTTGGTAGGAGGACACAGCGGCAAGGAATATCATTAGAATTTCTCGGTTTTACGAGGGCGTACGGGGTGGTTCGGGGTGGTTCAGGGGGTGTCGGGGGTTCCGCAAGGTGGAGGACGCGCTGAAACTCGTTAAGCCGCGTTGTTCGCGTCAGGCGAAATAGCTCGTAATCAGGAGATAGGAGTTCCGCGGCCAGGCGTAAACACGTCACTCGCCAGTGAGAACCTTGTACTTCTTATTATGTGGCTTTTCACCACACCGTCCACTATGTTGTATATATTAAGGCAAGTCTGGGCCAGAAAAACTCTCAGACGCTTACGTCACTTGCAGCCAATTAAAAGCTCGACTTAACGAGTGCAGCTCATTCCCGTCATTAATCCATCGTTAAATCCAATGGAAATATACACATATGTAGGAACGACTCGGAGTTTCCCTCGGCCTTTTGCACGCGTGAATTTTTGAGCTTGCAACCCAAGGTCTGGAGAGCGTGCACTTCTCGGAAGGTGAAGGAAATGGCACTCGCATGGTCTCGCTTGTAGGTGCTCGCTTGTACGAGTCTGGTATCGCACGCTAAGTGATTGATGCAGAAGGCGTTTCGCAGTGGGAGTCTTGTTCGTGGTACTGCGGGTAATTACCAGGTGGGGTAAACGCTATGTAAACAGAGGCGTGCTGCTGTTTCCCGCCCCCACTCTCTCTCTCTCTCTCTCTCTCTCTCTCTCTCTCTCTCTCTCTCTCTCTCTTGTCCCTTGCATTCCTGACATTGTGCTCCCAATTTCTCTTTTTGCAGTCAGACTCCAGCTGGCAAAATCTCCTTTCGCACTGGACCACGCAATATCTTCTGTCAGCTTTATTTCTTTTTATTCTTTTATTAATTCGTAGTTTCTTCTTTGGAATTAATATAAGAACTATACATATAGTAGAGATTACTGGCGAAGCATAAATCCTGAATAATACTTAACAATGCTTCACACTTCGGTTTTAATGAAATAGGCAAGAATATATAATGCGTGTAATGTATTTAAATTGCACTCCTGCGTTCCTGGTTAAGCGTTGTCTGATTTATTACGGTCTATACTACTGAAGCCGGAAACACAAACCGTGTCGCTTCTAAAAGGTTCCTACGTCGGCTTCTCGTTATCAGTGGATCTAAAGTCGTTGACATTTAAGTCCAATCAGGGGCAAAGAACTTGAGGTACCTTTAAAAATCATGAGGATTATTCAACACGGCAGGCGTCCGTCATCATTGAGCTCTGAATTGAAATACCTTCGTTATTTCGTATTAACGAGTGCAGACGGCTGATTAACATGAGCAGAGGGGAATCTATCCATTTGTTCAATTAGCGCGTTCGTCAACCCGTTCGAACTCGTGATTAATATTGCACCAATGTGTTTATAAGCGATCCTATCGAACACCAGCGCACACTCTCGACCACTGCTTCGTTCGGCATAATGTTGCGTCATTTGTCCATATGCCCGGTGTATCGTTATAAGCGCATCACTCCGCTAATGCGGTCTAGTTTCGCCGATCTAATTTAGCCAACAGACGGGGCAACCTAGTCGGACTAACTGAAGCTACTTCCATTGAGATTACCGTAAAATCGGATTTATTGTGACGAAACAGTTGGTACAGTTAAGAGAGCAATAACCAATAGACCGGGTACATGTTCGGGATGCAGAGACTAGCCTCTGCAACCTCTCGGTTCAAGATCGGAGTTCCGCTTGGCAGAAGTGTCACGCGACGGGAAATCGAAAATGCAGGTAACGGTATGTTTGTCGAAATTAGCATTGATCTACATAGGGAAGCAAAGCTTGGACGAACAATATACGCTGGAAGGCAATGTGTAGCTTCGAGAGCGGAGCAGCATCAAGTGCCTGACTGCACGAGTTCGATCCTGGTTTCGTGTTCCATTACCTTGAGAGCGTCTATCGAGGCAAAGCTTGGGGATTTAGTTTTGCCTTTGTATATTGGCCAGGAATATGTCGTTATGTTGGACCGAGTTTATAGTAGGACTCGCTGCGTGAGTAGGATGAAACTGTACGAGCTTCGTGAATTGGGATTCCACATTAATCTTTCCAACGTTTACGTTATCATAGAATAATTCTACAAGTGTATCTTGTAGATTATCTTTCCTGATCCATAAATATCCACTATCCACTCCCGGACAATTCACTTAATCTTTTGAAATGAAAAATATCAATTACAATGGAATTCATAATTTATTACTCCGATGTCTGACCTTACAGAATTATATTAAGAATTTCGTGAGACTAGTTTGGAAAGCATAGGAATGGGAGGGGTCAGAGTATAGAATTTAAGGGCGCGTTAGTCGACAAGCACAGGTACTCGAAAAACTGGGCGGTATTAGAAGTGGTGGGCTCTAACGGTGGGTTCAAACGACGTTCGCAAGATAAATGGTCCCAGTGTCCGACTTCTCCGTTCGGACATTCGCGGCGATAGGAAAAGTCTAGAAAAATTGGATTCTTCTGGCAGTAGATGAATTTGAAATTCAAATATCAGCCGAGCTCGAGCCAGCCGCCTGACAATGAGTCTGCTAGGCACGGTGTGGCGTGGTGCTGGGCCGACGGCTTATACTTGACTCGCTAACCCTTCATACACTCATCTCTCGACCTCTCGACCTTTTACTGTCTGCTAGTTCCTTCCACATATTTTATATTTATTTCTCGTTTCCTCGATTTTCATTATTTCTATAAGGCTATTTTTCAATTCCTGCCAGTGTATGCAAAAGGAGTTAAAAGCTTAAAGTCCGATGATATAGGAGCATTGCCGTTAGTCGAAAGGAGAGCTTTAAGGTGGTCGAGAAGGGTGCGTGAGAAGCTCAGCCCCTTTTTCTTCGCGAGGTAAAAGCGAGCCCTTGGGGTGCGAATTGAATCGACTCCATTCTATAGAAGAAAAGACCGTGCTAGCCAGCATTTTCGGAATGAAGGGGCACTCATTGGAGTTTGGCAGCCACCTTTCCAGAAAGCCTAGCCTGATAGCGTGATTCACGTACAACGAATTCTACAACTCTCCATGCTAGATCGAAATCCTACTGCTTGTATTATCTCTGCCTTCCCTTTTTATTATACCCGATATCGGATTGCTTTTCTTTTTCCAAATGACCGTGCTACCAATCTTAACCTATCCATTAAAAGTTATAAAGGGATTTCTCGTAGCCACGATTTCCTTCTAGGATTTTTCCACTTTTTTACTTCAGCCATTTCCGTCGAACAAACTTTTTGATGAACGAGTGATTGGGTTAGCTGGAATTCTCGCATTGGCATGTATTTCACGGACGCGCTTCAAAAGTACGACGACTTTGGGGACTGGCTGTCGAAATTTGCGCGGCTTGAAACGTGCCGGCTCTCGCCCTCTCTTTCTCTCTCTCTCTCTTGCAATATGATAAGATATCATGACAGGAAATCGATGCCAGCGTATCGATGGATGCGTCAACGTCATCCGGACGTGCAACGTTAAATGTCGATAGGCTATCTACTGCTCGAGGGAAAAGTGGCAAATTCGGCAAGGACAGCCGATCGGACATCGATCGAAAGTTCCGTTCGGGTGGGGAAGCGATTCTTCGACTCTCGAGATTGTTGGCCGCCTCTTTATACAGTTCACTTGAGTTTCTTACCTTCTTGGAGATAGGAGGCAGGAAATGTCGGGACGCAGATCGAGATTTGAGAAGCAGCTGCGATTCCCGGAAAGAGGGAAAGCTCGGACAAAATTGAACGAGCTGTGGGAAGAGACAGGCGAGAACTTGAACGATTGAAAGAGAAGATAAAACTAGAAGCTATCTAATTCTTATTATTGACAAATAACTTGTATAATTCTAACATTCTCTTTTATCTTAGACAAGAAGAAATAACACCGTCTGTAAAAGTGTTCCGTGTAAATTTACTACACTGATCACGGAGGAGAATGCGATGGGTTTGCGATGGTATTGCCAACCGAGACGGCTTATCCAACTTCGTCCAAGTACCTTCCACTTTACAAACTACTTACAACATTTCTCCCAAAAATCCCCGGCAGATGTTGCAGGGTGGGAGTTCGTGACTAACAAATGAAAATCTCAAAGCAGTGGCTTAAGGAATAAGGTCTTATTTGGGTTAACCGGGTGGGAGAGAGTAGGATGGAGGCACAAGTGCATGGTTAAATTCGGTGTTCGAGAGGACGTTAGTAAGGAGCGGGTGAGGCGTAAGATAAGAAATTTGAATTTTAATATAACGCTGGAACATGCCGACAGAGAGATTCCCGTGTATACTACATATACGCGTGTACCAACGCGAGTTGGTATCGCGTGCCAGGTGGTAACCAGGCTCTGTCATGAAATATTCACGGTACAAATGCCAGTCGAAATCCGATCACGAACGTTCGAGAGCTAATAAGAAAGTTCCTAAAGTCTAATGCATTTAAATTGCTTCTGGTATGCGCCGGACCATTGCTCAAGCATTCAATTACCTTCATCTAGTGTTCGCCTTGTTTATTGCTGTTTGTACCCTTTCAAATTGCACGTTCATGAATGAAATGAATTGGAAAGTAATGTTACGCTCACTGTCAACTGACAATGAGAAAAATGTGCTGCTTCTTGTCGGGAATACGAAAGACGAGACTCTCGAAAGTCTGCTTGATACGAGCACAAAGTGTTCAGTGATCCGTGATACGAGACATTGGAACAGTTGCGACGCTATTACCGGCAGAACTTTCCTGGGCGGTCTTTTACCCGCGGGGCTTTCACCATTCCAGTCACACTCGCGTCTTTCTGGCCCATGGGAGCTTTTCAAGCCAGTGCTAATGAAGATATGCGCGCTCTCTCGCCGAGAAGAAGAGGGTGCCTCTAATCCGTAAATGATTGCCCCCGGTACTGGCTTTTCGAGAATTCTATCCCCACCCTTTCAACGATCGCTTATTCTTCAAAATGCTCGCCGCTTCATTAGATAGTGCGCTTAATGAGTTGGCTGACTCGCACTTAGAATGCAGCGGAAGTTATATCGGGTGTGGTGACACTTGTGAATCGGGCTCTATGGCGACGGTGATAGCGAAGGCGCGCATGTTAAACTAGCATAGCGTGAGTCCAGCAGAGAGAAATATTTCACCAGTTAACCGTGGGGGAGATGACGGTAGAGGTGGAAGAAGCAGCGACCTGGGCAAGCTTGAAGGGAGCGCGTTTACCTTTGCGGCGATAAAGCCTGTCCATAATTACGTTCCATCAACGTTGGTCGAGCTCGGCGACATCCCCTCTGATAGGACTGCGAGCTGCGAGCAAGTCGGCGTAAAATTGAAATAGGGGCCTCCTAACGTTTGACCGTAAGTAGATGTGTCCGTGTGCAGATACGTGTGCGTAATACGATTAGAGAGGGTCAGAGAGAAGCAGTGGGGAATGCCGGAGGTGGGAGAGGTGGCAGGCAAGGGCGAAAGAGTCTTATCGCATTTGCACCAGTATACCACTCTAGATAACGGTTTTATGCTGCAAGCCGATACCTTCGCTTCAAACCCTTCACACTTTCCACTCTCTCTCTCTCTCTCTCTGTTTCAACTGCAACCCTTTCACCATCGAGATTGCCTGCCCACTGATTCTAACCTACCTGATAATGACGAATGGCTTTTGATTATTCCACGCAATTTATCCACCTGGCTTGGTGATTGTCCAACAAGCAATCGGAATGCGGGCCAATAAACGGGCGTGCACCCCCTTTACCATGCGGACTATCAACCCCTTTCACTATTTTCCCATTGTACCAAGACGAATATTGGACATGTATTTTCCTCTCGACTGTACGGTTCAAACGCTCTGGTATCATTGCGCTGTACATTGTTCGACCTTTTTCACTGGTTGTCTCTTATTATTCCTCTTTGTTTTCTTTACAGTCACTCGCCGTTGTTCCTCCGATACTCCAGGCGATTCATTTCTCTCACCATTGCTTTTTCATGGTAGTTCTCCAGTTAACTATGAAACTGCTGGAGGTTCCATCCGGTGGTGATGAAACCGGTTGTTACGAGTCTCGCATTAAATTCTTCGTAGGTGTCATTTTTAATTGAACCCATTTGGATTGTAAGAAACTGAAGCACAGAATGTCGAATAAGTGAAGTTACCGTTCACTATCACTATATTGTACCCTTTTTTCTTGTGGAGCCCTTTTCCTCCTGGCGATCGATTCGCAACGTTTTTCTCTTCTATTCTCCCGTTTTCTCTCGCTGTGTGTGTCTGTGTGTGTGTGTATGTGGGTGGGTGGGTGAGTGGTGTGGCGCTCGCGCGTGTTTCTTTAAATGGGGCTGTTTCTATAGATTCTGCTTTATTCCTTTTTCCACCGGTGGCCGGTGACCGCGGCTTCCTTTCCTCCCGCCCCGTATCCCCAGGTGCTCTAACAGTTTTCCGGCTTTTTGCGCCGCTGGAAATGCTATTGTTCCTGCGCGAAAAATCACGCCGCTTCTCCGGCTCGTCCATATCCAGTTGATTGCCTTCACTTCGTACGAAACCCCCGATCTGTATCACCCTTTATATACATCTCCCAGTTGAATTTCCTTTCGGATCGTATTAAATCAGGCTTCACATAACACGTATGCTCGCTAATGAACGTTCTCATTTTTTCTTTGAGCATGAATGAATCTTCATTTTACATGGCTGATATCTCTCAATGATGGATAAAGCGTTAACGAAGCACGTAATAAGAATTTAGTTACTAATTAATAAAAGCTGACTGCACTCTCACTGAAATGGAAGTTGAATCGGTGCTCGTAAGTCCTTGAGTATCGCCGAACTGTCTGGCCGACTTAAGTGAAACCGCAACTTCCTTAATAAAGTCTTGCCGACAAGATTGCTCGGGACGGAGCGGCCGACGGTGTCTGAAGGTTTAACGGCCCTTTCAAGCTGCAATTTGCATTGCGATTTCTGGGGAGGACGGCTGCTATCAAAGGCGAGCGAAGAAAGAGTGTAACAATTATCGGAAGACGGCGGGTCTGAGGGAGGAGAAAGAGGCGGACGGTTGGCTTGTAGTGCCGAGAGGATTGATTACACGCTGCAACTTAATCCGGTTCTCAATTCGTTAGCAACGTCTTAGTTGCCTTAAGCCGTTGTTACCTGGCATTATGCGGGAACCGGGGGTGCTATATTTATGTACCTTTCCAACACGAGATAAGATCTGTTTGTCGTTTCCTTTGATTGCACTATTATTCTGCTGTCGCAAATGGTCACCGAGTTGGCTTCCCGCGGAAAATGGTAACGAGCCACCCCGTAATCGTCCTTATCGTCCCATTATATGCACGCGTACACCCCACTCGAATACACTTCACAGACGAATTGCGTCAATTTACAGCTCCAAGGAAATGGTAACCCCGACATTTCTCTGCATTCATTCTAGTGCTTCCGCGGTGAGGCCATAACAATGTGGAAAACCGAGTGGAAAAATCGAACACTGCGAGAGTCAATGCGTAGTACGAATATGCACGTATATATACATTACATTTATACATGCAACATTTATAATTTTATACACGTATGGTATATAAAAATAGGACTACAGTCCCATCGATATGGATCACTTTGATACCTTTGTTTTCTTTGGCATTGGATCACGTTTATGCAAGATGCGATATACATATGTATATGTTGATCTTTCATCTCACTCTTCTTTCTCTATCGCAGTGCTATTCATCTGTCTTTGTAAGTAGAAGGAAATGAGTTTCCGGTAGCCAGAGCGGTACGAATGCGAAAATGTATTCCACGCGTATGTGCTCCCCTCCCCTCAAATCCCTCTCTCTTCGGACCTAACGAATTCTCAGATTGACCCGTCGACTGTGCACTCTTGCCAACTTTATTTACGGTTAACCATTTCATTCGAAGATCCTGAGAATGCAGTTGCAAGTTCGCGTAAAGTTATCGCCCTGCATTGAACGAGTTCTCTCCTTCTTTATCTCGACTACTTCACTTTTATGATTGCACTATTTTGAAAAGCAGAACCGCACGCTTTCGGGGTACGCATCGCTGGCCAGAAATCCGATCGCCCGTAGATAAATGGTCAAATTAACGCGGGCTTCTTGAGAAATTGGGCTTTGAGAGATGATTTCTTATAGTTCGTCGGTTGAATTCAGGGAGTTCTCTTTCAAATCTATTGCTCTGGTTTTCGCATTCTCATTGTACGGGCGAGCGAGTCCGAATGCAGTTGCGTCGGATTTCAGTTGGACTATCCGACTCGAGGAAACATTGGAAAGCAGAGCGTGCAATAAAGTCAGCGGAATGAGCAAGGAATCACGCTGATCGGAGCTTCCATTTCAAAGAGAAGTTTCATTAATGGGAAACATGAGAAATTGCCGGGTGCTTGCGTGCATAATGTGGAGAGGGAGATAGAGTGGAAGTGAGAGAGAATTGCGTGCTCGACGATTCGCCCCGTGCAATTTAACGGCTGGGGGCTAATTAGAAAGAGGATTGCATTACTTTAAATTACGGCAGAACAGCCGGAGGATCGTGCGACTGTCGCGGTCAAGCCAATTAAGCGAGCCTCTCGATAATTACCAGCCAGCCAGCCAGTCAGCCAGCCAGCCAGCCAGCCAGCCAGCCAGCCAGTCAGCCAGCCAACCAGGCCGGACACTCACCGGATTCAAATTGTCGGATCGATCAATCACTCGACTCGACTTCACCAAATCCTAGGATTTTTCGCTTCACTGGTCATCTTGCCTTTAATTTGGCGTACGTCAAATCTAAACGGTGTTTTCACCAACACCAACTTGACTATCTATATTAATAATGATTGACATTTAATACGAGCTTCCCTCTCAAAAGTCGGAAGCAATGCCACGGCAAGTGTATGCATAAAGGTATTCTCATTACTTTGCATAAGTCTGCATATTGGATAATGGTGCAGTTAAGATCGCGGGAAAGCGGAGCAGCTGTGCCGCATTATGGCCCCTGGCTACGGCACCATTTTGCTGGCTGCATTTAACGTTGGACCTCGATCCTCCCGTATAATGGATTTGCCGGTATAAAAAATAATAAGCAACTGAGAAATAAGAGAGGCCAGACATTTTTGGGGGTGAAATTGGAAAAGGTTATATTGCCGTGGGAGAAATAAAAAGCTTTCGCGTCTTCGGACTTGCAGCTTTATCCTGCCACGCGATATATACAATGAAAGACTTCCTTTCTACTTTCTGAGACTGTCTAAACTGAGTGGAGAAAGATTTCAAATGCACTAATTGGAATCGTAAGACAGTGGTTTGCGGAGAAGAAATAACGATCGTGTTGAAACTCGAAAGAGTTCCAGTGGCAAATTCAAAGCTGCTCCAGCAAGAAAAACGATCTTTGTTCAAGGAAATAATAGTTCGCAGAAAGGGAAGTAGGATAAAGGAATAAAGCGTAGACGAAATCGGTAATGGTTTTATCCGTCAGCTCTCTTGTACCGATGGTTCCGGACTGGTATTATTTCCACATTGTTCTGCCAAAGGAAAAATAAAGGGTGGCAGTGGTAACATTATCAGATTGGGTTACTACTACTTCTCCAGTTGTCCCTTCGAGCAACGCACAAATCCTTCTACGAATGTTTGCACTCCACAACTTGAAGCTTCCGGTAAACAACAAAATCAAATGAAAGAAGACTATTTCCATTGTACAATCTAAGTCGAAGGGGAATGCTAGGAATTAACCATTCACCCCGTTTGGAATGTCTAACATCCAGAAAAATTCGTACGCCCAGATGGTCTGGATAGCCGAAACAAATTTAGATCGTTTCTATTTAGGAAAGTTCTTTATGTGGCTGGTTCTGAACGCGGCGGAGGGCGGACTACTGCTAGCGTCGAAATCGCGGCCACATTTCGGTTGCCAGGCTAGCCATTCGTCAGCCGAACGACTGCGCGCCCTCTCTTTCCCTTGCACTATCTGTTCCGGAAGGATGGAAAGAAATCAAGCGAATGGCCAGCTAGTCGGCTACAGCGGGGATTTATATACGGCAAATGAAAGTATGTTGTATGGTGCATGATCTCGGAACAACTGCTGAATCTTCGACTAACACTGCATTTTCCGATGAACTCAATGACAGAGAAAGTTATACAAAAGAAACATCAATACATAAACAGTGTCGAGCATTGAAAAACTGTGGAATGCAAACGTTTTATCTCTTCGGATAAGAGTTTTAATCAGTGCAAAATAAAAGCAAGCAGTAAGCTGGGAATAAAAGTCCCTGTAGCGAAGTTCTCGGCCCATAGAATCTACAACGATGGCTGTTAACTGTCGGCGGCAGATTTTATGGTCGAGTTCAGCCTAATGCGCTACACTTTGTCCCGGTGTTAATGGAACCGCGGATTAAGGGGGCTATAAATGTTGCCAGAAGCAGCTGCGGCGTTGATAAGTAGTCGAAAGAATTACTCGTATGACTAAGCCGCTCTCGTACACTGTAAGTACATACATACAAACTTCTATTCACTGGAAGATTAGTCTCTTCTACTTGTCATCACGCGACTGCTCAATTACGACTGACAATCTCTTTCTTTTACAAGTATCTTTGATATATATAGAACCAGATGCATTCTCTATGGGCTGCCACTGGAAACAGATGGATTGCCGCAGAGGAATCCTATTATCGTTCGAATGACATCAATCGAATATCAGAAATTTATTGTAAACTAGTAAGAGCTTGTTACGTTCACTGTTATAAGCGATTCGATACACGCTATATGCCTTTACATTGCCGCGGATATGACTTTCGCATTAATAAATACAGGAATTCCATATTTTTTCTCATTCCCTTTTTCCGTGCGACACCAGTCACACGTACTCGCGGACGTAATAGCAGTTTTATTGATTAATTCGCGGCAGAGTTGGCACGTAACGCGTTAAATTTAATTATACGCAATATTGCACTCTGTTTTTCTCCATTTGACTTGAATTAGTTATTTCAGCTATTGTACACTTAGAATGAAGTATAGCACGAGTTTCTTGGCAGCACTTGGTAACATTTCTATTTTATCCTTTTCCTTGTGGAGCTAATGAGATTTAAATACTGAAAACGATTGGCGACACTTCCTTTCTGTATCAGCAAGATTAACTGTTGAAGGTAAATAGATTAACTATAATTCTGTATAAAACATTTACGTCTGTTAATGAAATGAGCGAATGCTACTAATGCTTACCGTATCAATAATTAGCTAACAAAACGGGGTGACGCTAGTGAGAATTAGTCACGCTTCGGAAGGAAATGAGCTGGGAGATTTCGTAGCAGAGGTTACTATGCCATTGGGAAGCATACATGCTGCTTTTTCGCCATGGAAGCGACACCGACTCGTAATAACGTCTTACGAGAGCAGCGAGGTGAACCTAACTGGTGGGTGTTCTCGTGGGTGTACTTTTAGGTTCGAGTTGCTCTTGCAAATGTACCTTGAAAACTAAGAGCTGCTCCAGCTTTTCTTTTACCTGAGCTGGCACTACTTGATTTCTGCCACTTATCACAACTATTCCCCACTGGTTATTACAATCTCTTTTACTGTGATTATTCAGATGATTGATTTAATTATTAGTAGTTAGTAAATTGTTGTTGATTCCTATGTAAAAGAAGCAAAGCATCCACTCATTGGAGGTAAAATAGTTCAGAGCGAGAATGAAGCTTTGTTAAAGAATTATGTTGCCATTAGGAGATCGTGGTTGAGGGGTGCTTTCGGGCTTCTGTAATGCAGCTTTTGAAGAGACGTAAGAAGATAGGAGGACAAACATTAAGGGAAATGTCCAAGCGATTAAGTATTAATTGAAGATTGGCTATCAGCAGCTGACCTCTGAAGCTTTCCCAGTTGGTGTTTCTACCCGAAGAAAAGGGAAGATGTTCTGTGTGCCGCAAGGGAGGCCCCGTATCAAATGAAGGGACTTAACCAATGGCAGCGGACTGCCTTGTTTCTCGGCAGTATATTTTCACGTGGAACATCGCCGCGCGCACCGAGCCCTGATAAATGCGAATCGTAAAGCAACGAGAGAGCGAGCGGATCTGGAGAAGTAATTAAGAAGCGCCCGACAGTGTCTCGGTGTAACAGGAGAGCGCATTCGACCACATAAATCTAGCCTCGAAATTAAATTGAACTTTACAAATTTCCCGGCGATCGCTCTAACAACAGCTGCTCTCCTTTTCGAGACACCCGCGCTAGCTCACTTGAGCTCCTCCGCAGAATTGAAGATACCACGCTATTCTAATTGGAGCAAGTTTTACGAGTCGACTTTTCCGAGTCTGAATAGAGGAATGCTTTGCTCTGGAAATAAGTAAGATTTTCGTGGATCACATCGCGCAATATATATCTTTCTCCTTGAGATGTGAATGAATCAGATTTCAATTTCATTTATACGAGAGAATTGTATTGTAATTTAATAAAGGCACCGGGCCAAATTCAATTGCTACGGCTAAACACTAATACGCTCGATGGAAGGTTGGGTGGAAGGTTGAATATGATGGAAATTCTAAAGGACGCTGTTGAGTGAAGCAATAAAGGGAGAGTGAGCGAGAGAATCAGATGCTTTCACTACTAATTGGAGCGACAGAATTTCAGCGGTCTGCGACCGCGATGTGGGCACTGGTAAGTAATGGTCGAGCCAGTGGCACTGTCACTTCGGACAGTGCAATGGTCAGCTGGCAGGTAGCAGCGAGCAATCTGTCCCTTTGATTGCATTCCAAATCTAAATAGAGGAGACACCTTCGGGAGGGCACAGTGTTCAAGCCATCTTTTATTCATCGTTCGGTCTGTACTGTCCCTAATCAAGTGGAATACTAATCGTTCCTCCTTTTCCCAGAGGAGAAGCGAATAACCGGTCGCGTTTCGTTCGAAAAGTGTCATATCGTATGATTTGGACAGCCAGCTGCGCTACATCGAGGTCGTCACGGGGGATATTCAGGGATGGAGCGTGACACATGTAGCTACACGTTACATGTATCTCCGCGCTGGGTGCGGGCGTCGCGTATGTCCATTGATTGACCTATTCA
Source organism: Ectemnius cavifrons (assembly GCA_964023945.1). Classification (NCBI taxonomy): domain Eukaryota; kingdom Metazoa; phylum Arthropoda; class Insecta; order Hymenoptera; family Crabronidae; genus Ectemnius; species Ectemnius cavifrons. The sequence continues at coordinate 5,642,922 of OZ030375.1, forward strand.
CCTATTGTATTAAGCTCCGCGTGCGCGGCGCTCGCTAACTGGCAGAGTTCCATGCGAGCTGCGAACCACGATTCATTGTCGAATTCGGTGATGTACTGCCCGCGGTGGTATCCATCATCCGATTTACTCTCGGTGCACAGAAATCGAACAACTTCCTTTCACTGTCAATCGGATATGGCTAATCCTGGCTTTCTAATTCCACATTCATTGCCCTTCTAATCTCACACCCTATGCCAATGAGTAGGGAATGCCCGAGAATCCTTAAAGACCCGCAATTGGAATCTCCATATTTTTACATATGAGGCGAGCCTTGCAAATTGAAATTTCGCTTGAAAATTTTACAGTGAACGTATCCGCTTTGCTAGGAAAATAAATGGCAAATTGCCGGTTAACGTATAATAATTGGCTTCCCACTACTCCATATGTAACGAACCACTGTGCAGTCATATTTCGAGCGACGCAGCACCTATTTGCACATTAATAGACCTGACGGATTAGGCGTCTCGCGTAAAGAGTCGAAAAATAAGAGGGGCAAAAAAAGAGAGGGGGAGTTGGGCCGGGGTGGAGAGAAAGGGGAGCGGGAGACGGAAGATAATTGTGCGGAACACAATCCGTCGGGGCTTCCAATTAGGACTTTTTCTCGACGCGCCTCTATTTGTTGCCCAGGCGAGTTGGCGCGAAATTTTTAATTAAACCCCATTCATTAACGCGGCTATATTACGCGGCATGGCGTTGGGGGGCGGCTGCTTTGAGCGAGAGGCAAGCTGAAACGCGAGCTTTCCATACCGAGCATCCGCCACTTTACGCTTCCCTTGCTCTCTTGACCGAACCCAAGCAGATTAAGCGACAGATTTATTTAGACTTCGCCGGACACTTGACACCCTTCCTATTGGCTCGTGTTTGCCTGCGCCCGACGTCCACCATCATTTTTCATCAATGTCATAATTAAAAATATGAACTTGTCCCGCTATTTTTTATAACGCATCGTAAATCCATAATATTATTTGTTATTAAAATACGTACTTACTTCACTGACGTTTGAATAATCCTCCAAAAATTTACCTGGAAAAAAAGGCGATCAAAAGTGGATGAGATGAGCTGGGTGAAAGCCAATTGGAAAAGCTGTGAAATTCGTGACTTACCAATTAACCCAGCTGAATTCCGTGGAGCTTTTAGAAAGAGGGTGTGTGTGTGTGTGTGAAAGAGAGAGAGAGAGAGGGGGAGTGCGATAGAGCATAAGGGTGGGTGGTGGTGGCAGAGAAGGGTAGTTAGGGTTGCTATAACAGATAGAAGGGAGGACGACGCGAAGAGAGAAGATAAGAAAAAGCGGAGCAACTCTAGGCGCCTACGGCAGGTGAAATTTAACGGAAGATTGAAGAGGATGGTGAGCGGTTGACGTTACAAAGCGCGCGAGAGGAGAGGCACAAAAAAGTCCTTCGTCAACTACAAAGGGAGGTAATTAGCGTCTGTCGACTCCGAGATTAATTAAAACGTCTCTTTTTTAAATGAGACGTCTCGGCGGTAATACAAAACGAGCAAGAAACTCCGCCAACGAGTTATTTTACGAGCCTATGAAGGAGTTATTGCGCGATACTGTTGCAAGTAAACTATCGAACACCTCGCATTATACTAATTGAAACGTACTAACGAGCCGGGGATCGATGACGCTGAGGAGAGAATTAGGAAGGTGTTCAGTTGATCATATCAGTTTATGGTTGTCTCATTGGTTTATTAAACGACTACAACGAGGGAGCAAAGTGCTATCGCCGGGAATCTCCAATTTGGCTTCGTTATTTACATATATAAAAACGTTCGTTAAGCAAGATAGGACGTCGTACTTGACACTAATTGTAAGTACTAATTGTGTTAACGTTACATATACTGGACTCTATAAAAAGTTGTGTGCTCCGTGGGAGCTATTCGTCAAGCTATCTCAGTTTCGAGTAGCTCGCAGCGAAGCTCTTACAGTGATGAGTCGCTATATTCCAATGTAACCAAGTGTCACTTGCAATGACTTATGTATAGGAGAGACTCGAGTTAAGTAGAAGCGTCCTCTAACAGATTTGTTGCCACAGTTTCTGATGTTTCATGGGACGACGGATATTTTTTGAACTTCATGTGTGATTCGATATCTACTGAGAAGTTATTGACGAATTGATAAATTCATGGAATGCTAAAATGATTTATGTATATGGCAACAGATTTGTTAAATGACTAGATTTCCTCTACATTTTGCTGTTCTCTAGAGCGCAAGTTCGTTCGGACTTCGGGCAATGGGAGCGTCTCTTTTCGCTTGCCTCGATGGTCCCTCAGGTGTAACTAAAACACGGACGCTGCATATGGAGGAACCGTAACGACGGTAACAGTTGATAGGCTACCGTAGTGCAACAACAATTATCGCAATATATATATATACAAAAAGTTTGTGAATCTCGCGCTGTCTCGTGTCGGAGTGTATAACATAGATTTTTCAGTAATTGCTCGACGCACGTAGTTAAGTCAGACGTGAGCGATGAATAACGGAAGAAATTCGACCGCTAGTCGATCCGATAAGGAATTCCTTTATTTAGAGAAAAATGAGTTTCGCCTGTAAATCGAGCGAGCAATAATGAAAATAAAGTTCTCGACCGACAGTCAAGCTATTATAACTCTGCCGAATGAATATGAGTGAGGAGTTGCTAAAAACCCGGGAGCTCGATATATTTCTATCATGTCAACCTGAATGGCGTATGAAACTCTCGCAAATGACTACTTTCGAGATATTGAAGAGAAAATAATTTGAAGACTGGAGAATCATAAAATACCCGTAACGAGCGCAGAATATATAAAAGACGACGAGTGCCGCAGTCAATTCTATGTTGGGATTACATCTGGTTTCAATCTGCACAAGGTAACTTACCTTCGAATCAAGCGCGTTATTTGAAGAGGTCTTTGAATTTGGCGAATATGCACTTCCCATGTTCTGCAGAGTTATTCTATTTTCAGGATACGTTCAAAGGGATAAAGAGAAACGGCGAGTACAAAACGGGGTCGAATGATTTTGAAAAGAGTAGGAACACAAAGAGATCATACATGTTATTGGAAGGCAGGAAGATGTCTATGGGAGGCCGGCTTTCCCAGTGTGTTTTTACTTAATTAAATTCCGCTTTTGCGGCGAGGCCGAGCGAGCGAGCGAGCGAGTCCGTTGCTTCGCAGCCCAATAGTTCGATATCTCGATAACGAGATTACGTTAGAATACGCGACCCTACCCAATCACCGGGCAGAAATGCTTATCGACATTCGTATCGGGAGGCGACCGGTTGGTCCTTCGCCGCGCTTCTACGCGCCGATACGAGCGCCCTCGATAATTGAGCAGCGACAAGGGATCCTAGATCCTAGAGACCAATACTCCAACTGCTCCTTTCCGCAAGAATACCAACCAACGGTCTCATTGGGTACGCCTGTGTTATTCTGACATTCTCTCCACACGAAAAAAGAAATTCCTCCTCGGACCAATTAGAAGTACACCGAATCCCCTACTTCCATGGGATATCTTTTCAAAGAGCTTTCCACCCCTGTACACCTAGAGAGTTTCATCTTACTTTAAAAATCTACGCAACTCTTGCCCATGTGGCTTGCCGGTCACGAAACCTATCTCCGAAAGTGTGTGTGGAATCAGAAAGTTTTCCCATTACGGAGAATACAAGATGCGCGTGTTCAGCCGGCAATGTAAAAATACTTGTAGGAGGATAGCGCAGACGGTCTCGTTGTCAACCTATTTCCCGCTGAGTTTCAATCGGCCGTAAAAGTTGGCGGAGTTCGACTTGAATTTGCCAGGTGAGATAATGACAGTCCTCGATCCTCGAAGTCACGGCACTCGGTAATATCAGTAGGGAAGAAGCACCTGCTGGATTATCGTTGAAAGAAGAAGTGGGGCGAGTACTGGTATCGCCGCGGCCATTCTGTCAGCGGTACCGTGATGCATTGCCGCTGGGTGTTCTCCTGAAACAAATTTCACACTGCGACACTCGCCAGGCAGTGGCGGCATCCACTCACTCTCCGCCACACTCTCATTCACTCTCTCTTTCTCTCTCACGTTCTCTGTCTGTCTCTCGCGCTCTCTGAGAAGTGCCGCCGCAAACTAAATCCCCCCGCATACCCTTCTCAACGTGCGCAACATCCTCGATCACACGGGTTAGCCAAAGTTATGAGCTACTAGCTAAATTACTCCGGTTGCATGCACGCTGCCCCTTAATTCGAGTGAAAGCTATAGAAAAACTTGAAATAAAAGCCAAGCGAGAAAGGCAGAGAAAGCAATGGAAAGGGTCAACACGTTTATAGACACACACACACACACACACACAGCCAGGCAGACAGACAGGTTGGAGGAAGAAAAAAGTAAAAGCAGAGTTGGGCGATCAAGATAAACTGCGAGAGCAATAAAAAGTGAAGGATCACTTTCGATTTACCATTGAGTATGTGTACCCTGACACTATTGGGATGAGTGTTGGTCGGCGCACACGTGTAGAGGCCGGAATCCTTCCCGATTGCCTTCTGAATGAGCAATCGACTCGATGTCACAGGTCCCTTTTCCGTTACCAAGCTAATGCCTCCCCTCGGCGAGTCGAAGTTAATTGCCTTAGAAAGAGGTAAAGCGTAAAGCAGCGAAAGTTCTCATAAAATGAAGTACAGTTCGTCGAGATGTATTTCAAGTGGTATTAGCGAAATGCAATATTTGATATTATGCTTGTTTTTCCCGGTGCTTTAGTTGCATCTAATTAATTGGACTGCAATTGAGAGTACTCGGACTAATGAATATAAAATTGTTGGTTAAAGCGATGCCAGTGGGAAAGGATTAAATAGCGAAATTATGAAGAGTCTCACATCATTTCATTGAAAATGAAGCGTTCGAACAGTGTGATACTTCGTGGGAGTGCTTATTTTAGAGTCATTCCATTTGGCCTTGGGAATTTCAATGATATTAATATATACGCGCCACAAGAATTAACTAACAAGTATGTATAATCGTTGGCATAATAACAGGACCAGTAGAAAAAATGTTTCTGTTTGCCAAGAGCGAGGTGTTGTCACATGTTGCAGGTTTTATAAAATTTCGAGAGGCTGTGGATTCGAGGGAGACTGTATTTGAAGTTGAACCTTTTGATCGGATCGCAAAGGCACACACCCTCGAAAATAAAACGCGAGACTGTCGCCACCTATACATAAGTATACATATGTATATTTCAAAGGGGATTCCTGTCTCTCCTTTCTTTACTTTTCCCTTGTCTCCTATATCGGTACTGGAAACTGTTGCTGATCTCACTCCATATTCTATAAATCCTTCAATACACCGTTTGCTTTAAAATTACCTCATGGTTGTGACTCCAGACTATGACTGACGGTGGCTCCGGTGCATGTTTCACCAAACACGTTAAGTTTATCGTACTATCCTTGTTTATAAACAAGTCGGGTCCCCCAGAAATCTCTGTGATAGGCTCTGCAAGAGAAACATTTTTTATATCAGTCTATACAATAAAGTAATAATGATGCTAATTGATTAATTCGATCATGGATTGTTTCTCGTGTACCGAATAAAATTCTATAACGATCGACTATCAAACATTTTCTGACGCGACGTATTCATTACTGGAAACCGAAACCTGAGCTCGTCGATTGAATATGGACCGAATATGGACCACATCAATTCCAGATTAGTGAATCTCTTTTACTTTTGTAAAAATTCGAAGAGCGTGGAAGCAAAGAAACAGTAAGTTCTTCCGAAAAGAAGAATTTACCGCTCTTCGGACTTCGGATGGTACAAGGAGAAATGAGGTTGACTCTTGTAAAGGAATACTTTGCTATGAAATTCGTGAAATCCATTTGGTTATTGGTGGAAGGGGTGAGTCAAAGTTCGGGAGTGGTAACGAGATACAACGTAACTGGAGGAACTAGCTAGAGTATAAGCAATTAATGGATGATGGGATTACGTTGCAACCGCCTAGCGTTATTCCTTGGGCCAACAAGAGGAAAGTGGTATTGACTACGTTGCGGTTCTCCCACAAGTGCCTGGGAGCCTTGGGGAATCATATTTTAGGATAAAGGAGTTTGCAAGCCAAGATGACAAGCTCTCAGTGCTATTTCCTACTACGCTTCTGTACCCTGACGAAGAAGAACGATGACACAGTCGCTACCGCTCTAAACACGTTGACATTGAATAAGTCGCAAAATCCGCTGAATACATTATAGCTCCTCAAATTTAAGTATCGAAATGCTGATAAATTATAATATTTATACATATACGTAGGCAAACATAGGTAGTACAAAATGGCATTTTTGTATTGCAAACCCTTAAGAACAATTTATTTTCATCCATCTGGACTGAATTGAAGGACTAAAATGGAACTATACTGTCTAGATAATGATCCATGACTTTCGTAAGAACGAACAGGTTTGTTAATTCAGTAGTATTGCTGAGAAAGTTAAAGGTAGAGGGGATTATTCGTGCCATGGGAGACTGTTAGCGCAGAGTTTAGTAGTAAGGAATAACAGGCCCGTTGCACTGGCGTAAATGCAATCGGGCAGCAAAGGAGCAACTCAGACCGTAGGGATTGCCTGAGTTTCTCGGATTCTCTTCGGCGACCCATGATTTGCTGACCAACTCTGCATTCGCTATCCTGCGTCTGGAAGACGTTGCACGACCGACAGTACTCCGCTTCCCACGGGATGCTTTGCGAAATTCTAATTATCCCGGATGCCTTTGCTCCTAAGCAACGCTCTCTCGGTGCTTCCTTTAGAGCGAGACCGCATGATACACAGCAGCCGTTACACTCGAGCACAGAACAAACTGCCACAGGAGACGAGAACAGTTGCATCCGCCATGCTGCACCGTAGACACCGACTAATTCAGTTAAGCTGTTAAGCTAGGGCCAAAGAATTCGGCGATTTCATTCAATTTACTTTCTCTTCAGAGGACTTTACTTTAATAGCTAAAAGGAGATTTTATGTCGGATATATTTTGCTCTATATATTTCGGAGTATGCAGCTTTTACTCTAAACTTATCGACTTTTAAATATTTTCTTATAGCAAGTAGACCAGTAAAGACAGTGCGATAATACGTAATTAAACTTAACAACTGCACCAGCACTCTGTTTTATTGAGAGAGTCAGTAGCAGGGGATGAAAGCCTCGACTATTTTCTTGACCCTCTGTGTGAGGCGAGCCTGCGAAATACCTCTCCCACAGGCACATTGCTTTTCCCTTAAGGAGTCTGTCGAGTCTACTAGGATACTACTAGGCCGTGTGGAACTATTTCTATACTAGAGCTGTTTTACGAGCTGCTCCTGGAACACGCCACCTACCCCGTACGGAATAATCGATCGATTCCTTTCGCTGAAACCTTCAAGCCGACTACGAGACGATGGAGCACCTGCTGAATCAGCCGATTGGTTAGGTACTCGAAAATCCACATGACAAATTGGTCTGGCGAACCTCTCTTAAAGTAAATGTGTAAAATCCGTCAGAAGCGATCAGTAAGGAAATGCATTCTTACATTTTGAATTCCAGTCACTTCACTTCATTTCTGGGTATCTGTAATCGATTTTCGAATTGCTTTCTCCAAACTAGTATTAGGAGATAAACCGAAGGACCATCGGGTTCGTGAGTCGATCGCCATTACTTCGACAATTGCTCGACGAAGAGCCAGAGTCCTTTCGATGTTAATTAAGTGGGTGACCAACTTCTAATCGAACTGGTGAATCCAAATATACATGCTTGAACCAGTCATTCTGATTCTCAAGTTTCAAGCTGTAATTTATTTTCCCGATATAATCAACGGATTGTTGACGCATTTTATTTATTGCACGAAAGTCTCGTTCGGTATAGTGTTAAAGGGAAAGAAAGAACCAGGTTATCATTAAACATAATACGTAGTCAATAACTGATGACTAATACGTTCGCCCTGTCTCTGCATGCCGAGGTGGTTGGTCCCTTGTACGTTAGAAATAGAGCATGCCGCGGTGGAACTAAATTATCGGAGCGCGCATTCTGTGGGCCTAATACGATTCGGCTTATAGGAAGCTGGACAAGTGAGCCGCGTGCACGAGCCGAAGTAGAATGGAGAATTCGTCGGAAAAGCGGCGTTGGTTAGGCCGAATGGCTTGGCATTGGAATGCAGTTAATTTCTGTTAGCAATGGCGTGGACGGAAGATTATTATTGCTGCCGGGAATGTTCATCCTGGCAATAGGCAATGACCTAGAAGGGATTCTGCAACGATATGGTGCCTAATACATATATGGAGACCATAGTTTCCTCTCCACTCGTAACCGCATTCTGTCTGACCAACCTCAATAATGCATGATTTGACCGATTTGTTTGACCAACTACCATCATCATTATTTCCTCTATACCCAATCCGTAACACTCAAAGGACGATTATTAATAAGTTGTCGCTATTAGTATTATGTCATATATGAATATATGATTTAGTGATAGTATTATTGACGTTTATTTAGCTTTGTAAATGTTTTATGGTTTTTATACGCAGTTTTTATCAGAGAAAAGTGTCTGTTGGAAATGTGTTAATATTCAATCGAGTAGTCTGCCGGGAACCCCTGAGGCTATCGGGTCAATTCGGCGTAATTCAGAATGAGTTTCGAAGTCTCGACTTTCGGAGATGTGTCTATCTGGGTAGAAACCGTGAAGAAAAGGGCGGCTATCATTAGCGTACTTTCGAGTCAGGTCACGACTTCGTCCTGGCATGGAAATCGTTTCGCAACGTCGAACGTTATAGCTTCGCAGAATACCGAGCTCCTTCATCATTGCTCCTGATTGAACACCCCGTCGATAGTAGATATATTTCCTTCCTATCGCGATCAAACGCCAAGTTACAGCCGGATTAAGTCAAAGACGGTAATCAATAGAGTTCCATTTGTTAAGATTCTGCTCGTGGGGTGAACGACGAGTTTCAAAAAGGTCTTCATAAAACATTCTCTATTTAAAGTGCGGCTAAAAGCATGTGAGCTACTTCTTCGGTGATGAAGAAAGTTTAATTACTTGCTCTTCAATGGGACGAACTCTTATAATAGTTCAAAGAATAATTAATCTAAATAGATTTATAACAGTCCGTCAGTCATCAGATATACAAAAGGTATAAAAGAGCCTTTTTTTCAGCGCGGTTAAATAACAATGAAATTAGCAAATTAGTAATGAAAGTCGAATTTACGAGTTTAAATTTGGAGTGACTACTCTAGATTGTTATGTGCAGAAAACGTGGAAAGTGGAAATCCGATGTCGTTGAAAGTACTTGCACATACTCAACGATGCCTCATCAGTTGGCCTTTAATAGAACGGTCTTCTCAGGCAAGTCCCAACTCAGCACGATATATTTACGCCGCGATGGCATAACTAGCCGTTTGGAAACAAAGTTGGCTGTGCAGAAATTAGTAGGTTATTAATGGCGAGATAAAAAGGTAGATAGAGCGGAGCGTCAATGAGTATTAACACGATCAAATTTGTGTTCTCGAGCATGAACTGAGATGACCTTTTCTCACCGAGAGCTTTCCCAGGTTCTCTGGCGTCTACGGTGGCCATAAGGGAACTACGGACGAACTGTTGAACAAGAACCATTTGCACAAAAGGCTATGATAATGGTACGGCTCTTCCGATAGCCCTTAGTCTCCCTTTCCAAGTTTTAGCTCGTGAAGGAAAGCTGTTCAAATTCCTATATCCTAATAAGACGTCTTCATTATCTGGTTGCTTAAGTCTTCCGGAACGGGGAAGCCGTAACTGTCCCAAATAAGCAGCTGCTAGATACTTTTATCTATTGCAACAAGGCAGCACCGCAGCCTTAATTGGACCATCCCTGGAACATAGTCGCCTAGTGCAGTTTCCAGGGAAATAGCCGTCTTATCCGAGAATTTCCTCTGTGCTAGCTGGTGGAGAAGTGGCCATACTTATCGCATTCCTCAACATTATCTTGACTTCAGCATAATACTGCCTCTTTGATATCCGCAATTATCTCCTCTTCATTCCCTCTCTTCTCATTATTAGACTCCCTTTATTCGAATTAGCATAATAGTGGTGAGAGAATTCGTACTGGGCGTCATGAGTTTCTTCAAAACAAAAGCATGTTGAAAGTTAACCACACAAACCGGTAATCTCGTTTGATTAAACCTGTTTGATCAATTTAATTGAATTGCACGGGAGAGTTATAGAAAATTGGCTGCAATGGGAAAGTCGTTGAAAATGCGTCTGTCTTCGACGGTAATCGGCGAAAGCGTTGCAGTAGCAGTTTTATTGTGTTCGATAACTCTGGGGAACTGGATTTTCTGAGGGCACGTGTACCGCGGTTCCCAGTCCAATTGTCTCAAAATAGCACCGAGATTCGAGCATTACTTTTGCCCAAAACTCTCAATATGACATCTTTTATTTCAGTTAAACCGAGTGGAAAGAGCTTGGCGCCCAGCCAAGATTGGAAATCACTTGGCGCCATGCTGAGCTAACGAAACTTCCAATCGTTCCCTCTTCCCGAGCCACCCTCCACGTTAATCTGTGTGTACTTTCCTAATAAAATCATTCGATTTGCTCGATTGCGCTCACTCCTTGTCATCAATTTAGGATTAGTCCAGTGTCTAACTAGCCATTAAGCAAGTTTTACAGCTTTGCAGGGCGTGCCCGCAGGTTTTCCGCGCGTGGGTGACATTGATAGAGGCAAGTTTCCCAAGAGCTTAAACAGGCGCTATTTCGAGGGGAAGTTCGAGTGCGCCCTTATCTACCGTTGCGAACCCCGATGAGAGGATTATCGAAACTGGATTAAGCATTGCTTCCTCAGGAATTGGCCCTCCCTACTTCAATTTCCCATCAGTTACGATATTCCCTCGATCCGAACGTGCTCCCTTCCTTCTCCTCCTTGGAAATTGGAACAACCCGCTACATTGGTGTTCTAATAGGAATTCCGTTCTGCGAGTGCCATCGCTTGAAAGCTCAACCTGGCCTTTTAAGAGTTTTAGGGAAGCCGCATTCCAGAAATCCATAAGAAGGACAGAATGGGCATTTCCCGACAATATTGTGTTCAGACGGGAGAGATTTTGTTTGGGGTGCCAAGTGGAGTGGCAAAGTTGGGTGGGGGTGAGTCGAGAGAATGGGGCCGCCATGGAGAGGGAGCTTTAGTCGGAGTGGATATCCGAATGTACCGGCGTCGATGAGAGGATTATTGAAACCGGATTAAGCAATGCACCGCCGGAGAAACGATCTCTGTCGTGTTACAGCAACAGCCTGGAGCCGATGTACTCGCGTGGCCAACCCGGCCAGGCAAGGTAGGCACTTCTCGCAGTCGTTAAAAGCTTTTCCCGGAGTGCCTGCGGAACGAGTGGCTGGCCACCCCTCAAAAGCTGGCAAATGAACATCATGAAAATTTACGAACTTTGCCACCAGTGGACCAATTCAATTCCGGAAGTCGAAAGCTCCTCATGCACTCTGCGGACAAACATTTCCCTCTGCACACTCTCTCGGGGCTGTCTAGCTTCGCTCCATTTCTCCTTCGTTTCCCCTCTCGCTTCATCTTTCTCGTTTCCGAGTGCACCTCGAGGATTTTTCTCGTTAAGCTCTAGCGAACGTCAAAGAGTTTATTAGACTTTTCGCGTGTTCGCCATGTGGAATATGCCATGCGAGAGGGGCACACCAACTAAGTGGATGCGGTTTATGATCCCCGGTTATTGAAAGAGTTTACGTCGAGTCCTGCGATATCACTGAGACCGTTGATATGTGCTTTTAAATGTTGGGAATAGTGTTGACCAGCGAAAATGTTTAATTTCGATTAATAGGCTTGATAAAGCGTGAAATGGTGGGTGCGCGGTTACTAGTATTAAAAGGTAATAGTCGGTCGTCATCGCGATGGATTAAGGAGGCACCGTTGAAAATGCAGGGGCTTTAATTTCAATGACTATAGGGCCTCGCTGGTCTATATAGTGGCCGATCTGAATAATTACAAAGTGCTCCGGACGTCGGATCATCGCGATAACAATACACCCGCCCCCCTTTCAGCCCTTCCCCACTCCCTCTCTCTCTCTCTGTTAGAAGCTGCTATTGTAATTACGTATCGTGCTTAAGTGCAGTGTGCTATTTTCGCGAAATACGAGGCCTTCGACGCCTGATATACCCTAATACGCCACTACCACTACTACGTGTTCCGTTTTTTCGTGAAACAGCTGGCCTTCAAGAAATTACCCTGGTACATTGCTCTATTTTCCGCGAAATCTCATCACACACTTTTACTTCTATTGTTCTCCTTTTATTTCCCCCTCTTTTTTTTTATTTCTATTGTATTTTATTATACGAATCGTTGCCTTTAATATAAACTTTGTGCATCCGCATTCTACGTTTACCAGTTTGTACTATGTTGTTGCTTTTAGCTCATGGCTCGATAATGATCGATTGGACCAATTATCTTGTATAGAGTGACAGCAGAGTCGACGTTCAAACTGTTGCCTGCAATGCGATAGCTATAAATTTTCGCGTTGGCGAGGAGGAAGGGTTGATTTTTCTGGGCTTGGGGAATTCGATATTGCCAGATTTGATGGTATACGTAAATCTGAGACCTGGCGCTTAATTAATAGGATGATTTCGACGGTCTGTCATATTGTTTGGTTTATCCATTGATTAAACCTCTCTCGACTCACATTTGATACCCCTGAAAGTTATCAACAGTGTTATATCGAATGCTCTATGATACCAGAAAGTTGAAACTCGTCGATCCGAAAAGTTTTGTCCAGAAGCGTAAACGTTGACGCGCCAATACTTTCGCGAAAGAAAAAGCTGCGAAGTTGCCATGTGAAAGTCGATGTATATTCTATAGAGGTCGTAGAGTGCCGCGAAACGTTCTCACTTCTGACACGCGAACAAAGTTACAAAGTTTTCAGGTTATGTGTAGTGTGCCGAAGGCGCCAGAAATTCGTGGCAATCATTTGAAAAACATGAGTATTTCTTCTTACTACGCGTGTTTAACTTGTCCTTTTATTTATAACGGCAAGGAAGGCCGTTCTTTTTGATGGCATAATATTCTCCTCATCCTAATCGAAACTAAGTCCGGACGTTGAAATAAGAGCAACCGGTGACACATAATTTCTTACGTGACCTGTTTCTCTCGTATTTCCTTCTGACCCTTCCTGCTGCTTTCCTCCCTAGAAACACATAAATTCGACTATCCCCTCGACTCTTAATACATCCAATAAATTTTGTAAGATGAATTTGGATCTGTTGCAAGTACTCCCGTTAAAAGTGCAACAGAAATTAATTGCTGTTAAAGTAGTTGAAAGCCCTGAAGTCCAGTTATGTTTAGAGGAAAGCACCAGTACCTGGACAAGAGCGAAGGGTTTTGGAGGAATGTAATTTCATGGATTAGTCAGAGAATGTTGAGCAAGATAGACCGTCGTTCGTTAGTATATGTTAGATCGGTCCAATAGATCTTCCAGCAACACGTTCATCCACTTTTCCCAAGGAAACGTGTACTCCGCCGTTTCCACGTCCTAATCCTGTGCTCTAATTTGCACAAGATTCCAAGGGGATGTCTCTCTATGTGGTTAGGGCGCCGAGATTTCTCGGTTCACCGTCCAGCTGCTAATCTGGACAAGGGAGAATCAGCCAGGGCTATGATGAATTCGATGAACTATGTTGTTTCAAACGACTGATCTATTTGCATACTCAGAGATTCAAAGATGGCAGTCTTCGATTGAAAGTTAGTAATATTGAATCATTTTCCAATTTCACATTGGCATTATACTAATTTTCCAAATCTCGAATAAGGCAATGATAGCTAGCGTCTATCAGTAATGATTGATTTCCGGCTTAATCGGTCTCGAGGTTTCGCATTCTTTTACCACCTCTCCGGCAATGTTATCGGATATAGCAGCGATTGAACCTTCAATTGATACACTCCGTGATACGCAGCTAGTTTGGCTTCGGTAGGATTACGTTACGTCCGTGTGCAAATATTTACGGTATTCGCTACAATTCCGTGTACACACCATCCTTGTGTATTCTATTGTCCATTCTACGTCCATCCTGATGTCATTGAAAACATGTTTCTGTATTTGTACATTTGTTAGAGTTTTAAAGAACATCTTCCCAGAGGAGTAGCATAGTCTCCGAAGTACTTATGATGTCCTTTTACAGTGCTTCTCAACCCCTCCCTCTCTTTCTCTGGCCTTCTTTCTGTGATTCTAAGAGATGAGCTATGACTTAGCCAGATACGTGACGTTCAAGAAATTGATTCATAGCGAAAACGCGGAATTGCTTTTCCGATGCTCGCACAGGCATGGAAGGACGAGAGAGGAAGGCGATCGGAGTATGTCAAATTCAAATTTCTCCAAGCAACATAACAGGACGATCACATATCTTGGCGCGTTGCCTATGTCCTCTTACATTATTAAAGCTATTTCCCCTCGCGATGAAATGTTGCATGTTTTATCGCCGAAACTAGTGAATGCATGTATGTATGAGTGGAGCGGGCCCGGGGAATGTATGAAACAATAAGGATGAAGAAATTAGACCGTTGCATATCCCCTTGGAAACGGTGAAAAGCGTAATAGGTCCTGTGAATAATGTGTTCCCAGGAATACATTAACGCCCTGCAAGAAGAGTGCAATGGGAGCGGAAATTGCGTCTGAAATTCTTCCCTCCTTCAGCGTGTGAGGGAGAAAGAGAAATAGAGGGGTCGATATATAATACGCAAATGAGGAAATTCTCTCTTTAAACGTTTAAGCTCTAGTCGTAACTCTCCACCACCATCCGGGGAAGAAGGATGCTTTTATCCGGGCGGAAAGCGCCTGGTGTTCTTTCGCTTGAGAAAGAAGTCTAAGGAGAAGGAGAAGATCGTGCCAAGTGGTGACCCCGGCTCATTTTGCCTGAATAATTTATGCGAATGGACTAAACGAAATTCCGATATAAAGTGACCTTAAAAAGTCGGCCCTCATTACCACCTCGGTGAACGGAGCGCAGACTTCATTCAACCCTGACTTTAACTTACTGATTCTGAAAGTTCTCTGCTGTGTCAAGGATAGTTTCAATTTAGTACCCATTCCGTTAGCTACGATGTAATAATACACTCCAGCAGAAATTTTTAATGGTTGTTAAAGAGTGTGTCAGTATTTTTTTCCACAGTTGAATGATGTAAGAATATCGTTAAAAGTCCAACCGCTGTTTTTCCATTGTCGATCTACTCGCCTTCCTTTATTAAAAAAAGGACACTCGTCCTATTCCGTACGAGTTTACCAAAAACTTTCAGATTGCCAACGACTTTTGCGTGATAGAATTCGTAGTCTGTTCTACCGCTTTGTGGTATTGCAAAGCTAGAAAGGTGAACGTGTCGTAAAATAAGCGGATTTGCAGGTATGTAACTGTGAATATCTGAATTGCACGTGGTCATCTATTGGTATTGGTAATTCGATTCGGAGTAGTCACGTATCGCTGCGGTGACAGATTGGTAACAAGAGAAATTGCTGGTAAAATGAAGGAACCGATTAAGCTTTTCCAGTCCTTGCAAATGCAAAGGACTATCGCTGATGCTCCACAAAGCAAGTGTGTAATAACAAACAAATAATCCGATAACAGGCAAATGAAAAAAAAAAAAAAATCAGACTCACCGACAACCGTAAGGTGGACACGATGACCAATAGGCGGCGTCGTTGATATTTGGCACTCGTAGATTCCGGAGTCCCTCTTCTGTGGAAAGCGTATCCTGAGTGTCCACTCCTCTGTGTGCGCCGTATGCATTGCCTCGAATCGCTGGTCACTCGTGTACGTGTAACGACCAACGGTCAACAAGTGAATGTCACGGTGCCTCACCCACGACACCTGGAACAAGTGTAAACATGACCCCACGCGATTACGATGGCCTTGTATTAGGCTACAACTGGGTCTAACCGCGTCGCGACGCATCACCATTATATAGGCGAAAAGCAATCTACAAAAAATGATTAGTAACATTCGACATTTTTAGTGTCCGTCAGTGATTTTTGCAATTGGCCAAGATTATGTCGAAGGAGCAATATAGTCAGGTGTTCAAAGGGCAGAGAATTATGTAGGCGGTTGATTGGAGAGGGGAAATAATCGTAACGAAGATCGGACGAGGTTTTGGACGCTTTCAATACGATAATCAGCGATTTGGCAAAGTTCCCTGGGGGGGTGTTGTAAAGCGATATAAAGGAACTCGCTCCGATACTCGAAAGTTCTCGGCCCCGTTAATTGGAAGGAGATCTAATCGATGGAGCGTGGTACGTCATAACTGTGAGTGGTAGGTGTCGCAGATGGAAACGTCTTAACGCTGGCTAACTCGCCGTTAATCCAATTGGCAATTGCAATTGTTTTTGCCGCTCGTAATTTAGCAGATTACGCTCGTCTCCTCGGGCAAGCGGACATTGTGTGCACGTACGCGATCCGCATACGATCCAATAAAACCCGCTGCCATGGCCCATTCATTAGCGTAAACCCGCGCTCTAACCGCTCGTAATTGCCCAATGGAGCCGATATTGATCGCCTTCTTGTTTATTAGTCGTTCGCGACACGAACCTTTTTTTCTCACGGTTATCTTTCCACTTCTTTGCAATCTCAACCTTTCCGGTATTCGAAAATCGCTATGTACTCGACGACAATAATATTATTATCAAAGCTGCAAATACGAAATATGTGTACAAAATACAGAGTCAACATGACTAAGCTCTCGAACGAAAATTATAAGAGCCAAAACTTGAAAAGTTTCTTCTTCTGGATCTTTCTCTTTCTCTTGCTCTCTCCACATAACAGGCATGATAATCCACGAGAACTTTCTGACCGACCCTCCAGTACCGTGGACGGGTGTCCATTTCATGAAGATTCACCGCCAAGATAAATTTCCGACCAGCCTCCCTTTTCCTCGTGGCTGTTAATTTAACAGACCCTCGAACTTCTATTCCAAGCTGGGTGTGCTGGTTTGAGGGAAAAACTTCCCCTAAAAAATTCGTGTGACGCTCTTTTAACTTTAATCCTTTGCCCCGTGACAACATCCAACTACTGACATTCAGAAGCTACTGAAAAGGTAGGTTCCAAGCTGTGGCCGGACACGCCACTTAAATATAAACACTCGACACTTCAAAGGGCTAATGGCACTGGTATGGTTGCTTAAACTGCTGTAGAACGATTCTAACTGGCGTGGAACATGGAGAAAGCTGTGGTGTCTTGCTTTGGATTAAAGTTGCGTGGTAGGTGGTGGAAGATGTTTGAGGGGTAGGTCGAAGGGAGTCTACTGGTAATGCGAGAGGTGATCCTGAAAACGTGGCGGGAAGTTGGCCGTACGCCAAAAATGTTGGTCCGAAAGGGTTAACGTGGCATGAATATTAACGAATTTAATTACGGCAGGAGACAAACAAGCAAGTGCGGCTAGAGCTGCGGCTGCGAGAGCGCGCGTTAGCATAGAGAAAGCTCTTGAACCGCGACTGTACTCACAGTTGGAACACTCGTCAGAAGCAGAGAAGCAGAGAGGGCGAAATAGAGAGGGAGAGGAACGGGTTGTGCTCTTACTGGCAGTCTGCTGGAGGCGTCTTTAGTAGCGAGGGGGTAGAGTTAATCAACGCGGCGAAGAGGCCGTCGAGACCGACTCGTCTCGTCTGCTCTCTCAGCTTGCCATCCAGCCGAGTTTCTCGTCTTTCGAGACGAGGCCTAAGCATACCTAGATCAAGGAGCGAGCCCCGCTAATTGCATAACTCGAATAATGGACGCCCAGGTTTTCGTGAGACCCGATCTATCCACTAAATAGCGAATTTCCTAGAGCACCGTACGCTTGGTAAATTCGCGCAAGTTCACACCTCGCTACTGAAGCTTTCTCTATGCCTTATAGTCATATTCACCGCCCATCATTTCTGCTTCACCGATAATTTCATTTACTGCGCTATAAATGTTCTGGCAAGCCGCACACGAGATTGGAATAATCGTTTTAACCATGATTTACTTACTGGTAAATAATTAAATTAAAGAAAGAGAGTAAACTGTTATGGGATCATGTTGTATTATTTGAGAATAATTTTGTATTTTACTGGCTGCAATAAAATGAATGTTATTTGAGGATAAAGGTAACTAATGGATTTGGAAAAATGCTTAACAGTGGTGTTTCTTTGCAATAAATACTCAATTAATATTCATTGTATTTTACAGTGGTAAATGGTAAATACGAATGAATCGAAAGGTGTATCGGCTTTCTTTGCAAGAACGAGAGTGATGCCGGCGAATGGGAGATAGCGGATTATGGCACTCACTGTTCTGTTGCCGAGGTTTTTTACTTTGCAGACCAGCTCGATCGTTTTCCCGACAAGGCCTGTCACGTTCGAAGAAATGGAAGTGTCAAAGTAAGGACCGCTGCCTGGCGTTGGCATCTCCTGCAGGAAGTCCGTCTGGAAGAGCCGAGTACTCCGTACAGTTTCCTCTGGAACGGAAAATCAATTTCCATCAGTGGCAGAGCGAAAGCGCGCGCACATATTTTTATGGACCTCTGGACTGGACCAAGTGAATTTGTCTTCCAGTCATAGGCACTCCGCCAACGTCACCGGCTGATGTTAAACAGTGAAATGGATTCTGTCACCGGATACATCAAGTGCCACGAATCAAATTTAAAGGAAATATGTCTTCGCGTGGCACTCGAGTATCGCGTACACTAATAGTTCTTAGTAATGTATGTAATATATAAATAAATGCTGAAACCTTCACTACTCGATATTTCATCGCTCATAGGTATATTGCTTGCTTCGAAGAATGAAAGGAGAGAGTGTATGCGTAGAATGTATTCAGGGATTGAAGCAGTGCGATATCAGAAGGATAGTCAAGTGAGCGTTGTAGGAAAAGTCCATAACGATCGGCCCAGAAAAAACGTTTAGCTGGACGCTCTCTCGTTCTCGTAGTTGCGCTAATCCAGGCTGACGTAATTTATTCGTGTAATTTCGAGTCGAACAACACAGCAGTCATCGCTTTCGAGGGAATATATATCCGTGAATCTGTGGTGTTCTCTTGCCTCGATAGCCCGATCTCGATGCTACATAGCCGGCCGGTACTCCTGCACTGCGGCAAATACGATCTCGTTTGCACGAGTACCACTAGCGCACACATACAACCGGGGCGCGCATGCATCTACCACGCTTTCTCATTCCTGTACACCTTTACACGTCAAACGTCAAACCAAGCCACTTGCGACTGAATGGATACGCCTAGAAATCATATGAGATTACTTGATTACATTTGATCGGCCCGATAGCATTATCAATTGAGCATTCAATATTGCGACAAAGTTCTCAAGTATAGTTGACTGTTTTAGCGGAATGGTCGTCATGGCAGATATACACAATAGTGGGAATAAAGGCCGAGGCCACTGGTGGAGAAACTGACAAAGTGTATTTTACTTGACATTCGAGAATATTCACTGAGAGCGCGTCGGAGATGATGCATATCGGTAATGCGTTCGTCGGGACAAGAAAAGCTTGCCGCTGCAAAGCCCAGCCATCTATCTGACCCCTTTCTATGGAACTTGTCAAGCTTACTTCTACTGAATGCGATCGAGCGCGTTCCAACTCGTCTCGTGTCAATAAATCTTGGCACCGAGCCTTTTTCAAGAATGTACCGCCAGCCTCCACTGTACGCCAGACACTTTCTCTGATCGCAACTTGGCTAAACATACTGCTATAAAAAGAGATCCGTAAATACCTTGGAAGTATACATGGATATGTCGAGCGAAAGGGTCATTGGTAGCAGACAATAAAAAATGTAAGCTTGATGTCGGACACGATACTCTTGTCCGATACAAGCTACACCTACTACTTTATAACGGTCTTGTTAGCTGGCATTATTTTGTCTTTGTAATGACTGGGTCTACTGAGATTGGCAGATGTGCACCTCCCGAATCTCCCCTTCCAAGATTGCTGTCGTAATCCCAAGTGAAACTTAGGGCAGCCTTGGCGCTCATGAATCACTTGGAGCTTTTCGCCGTTCAACTTCCACCTCTCACATAAAGATGGCTTGTGTTAAGCATGTTAATGGTAACCGTCCAATCACGGGTAAGTCGGCCAACTTAATAGTCAGCCAACCCAAAGTAATTTAATAACGCGCCAGATTCTTGCGGTCATAAAGTGCTAATTAACCAGGTATAATGGTACACTTTATTCAAAGATGATCCACGATTCGCAGCCCGGAAAAGCTTGCTCACTATGAAAATGAGTATGATAATGCTGTGTAATTCCGCAATCCAGGAAAAATTTCGATGATTTAAAGTATATCATATAAAAGGTCATTTCCCTTTAATAAAATATGGCATACGTTTCATTTTACAAATTGCCAAAATTTATCATGAAAAGTGGTATGCTTAAAACAAAGGAATTTTTTGTTCCGAATGTTCAAATATGACTGGCAACCTCTTATTTAATTAACTCGCAAAGCACGACTAATTAAACTTGGGAATATTCAACGACTCAAACAAAGAGAGAGAGAGAGAGAGAGAGAGAGAGAGATTCCCTAATACAAACCATAGAGAATTTCAAAGTAAAATGGGTAAGTAAACGAAATTGGGAAGGGGTTACTCTGGAGAACCGTACATTACACGGTCTTCTAAGGTATTTACTGCAATAAACCCTGCAAGGGCCCACAAGAGGATTCAACAAAGACTCGCAAATTAACCCCCACCAATGTGTTCTCCCGAGAAATCCAACCTTTCTACTATGAGAGAGCGGAGTGGCTCACACCTTTCACGGCTTTCCAGCCACCATCAAAATCTCTTCCTCCCTCAATTAAAATAAATCTCAGACACGATGCCAATGAATAAAGCCACATAATCATTCCTGTTATATGAACGTAAATCTTTCACCTTTCTGTCCGACGAAAACTCTGGGTAAACCTGATTTAACGATGAATTAACTTAAAGGTATGGCTGTTAAGTCCATTCCGCTCGAGTGGGACACGGGACATTACCTAGATAACAGTCTCCACCAAGTGGAAAGGGAGAAAGTGGGTCTAACAAGTGTAATTGGGGGAACAATATTTGTCTGGCTGTTCAAACAACTGTAACCCCGGGCCAGTGCCGACGGGGATGGTGGGGTCGAGCCAAGAAGAAAAGTGGTTCGAGTGAGCGTGGGTTCCAAGTGTAGGGGAGCCAAGAAGTCGAAGTTCAAAAAGTAAGGAATCCAGCGAGCGGAAATACAGCCGGAAGATCACGAAATGGATACGAAAACCGGATAGCAAAGGATGTAAAAAATTCAAGCCGATAAATATGAGATGCAGAATCGCGCTGCAAATTTTTGATGTGTGAGAAACACGCGAACCTCCACATTGAAGTATTACACAAGTTTTATGCAATACTATGTTTATCTCTTCGCAAGCGAAGCCACAACCCGCATGCACAAAGAACCAGTCGAAGCTATCAACGGCTAATTTCAAACGCGTAATCCTTACAACCAGGTGATAACGTATTCCTATTGTAAACCATATTCCTGGAGACGCAACATTCAAAGGGATATAAAGAACCCAGATCAGTGATCACGAATAATACACCATCCAATTGTGCAAACAATTAGTATGGCAAAGGGAAAATTAAAGGAAGAAGAGAAATTACTATATGATCACTGTGTACAAATCTTTTAACTAATATCGTACCTAAACTATCACGGAATTGTAAACGAGATATCCCTTTGAGCTCCAGCAAATCTCTGAGCTTATGACTGCATTTTAAAGAAATCATTCCATCTCCCGATTAAATCTTCACGAATATCTGTCCAACATCTGTGACGTTAAGAAGTTTATAAAAATAAAAAAAAAACAACGGGGAAGATGGCAGTGGTTGGGCCAGCCACGAATTTATGATACGACGCGAGTATGGCGGCTGTGGTCGGGGAGGAAAAAATTGGCGGAAAAGAGGGCAGGTTGAGATGGAGTTGCCTGCTTATACGAAGGCTTGAGGGAAAGATGCATGTACGGAGCACGAATATATGAGAGAGAGAGAGAGAGAGAGAGAGAGGGTAAGGGGCAGAGAGTAGCGAGACCTCGAAAATCTTGGGAGCGGAAATAGTGGCTGAAATTCAGTAGAAACAGCAGCCGCGGCTGTCGTGAGGAGTGACGTTGACGATGGAGGTCGACGCACGCAGCTGCTTCCTCTGACGTTCTCCTCAAGAAGCCGTCAGCCAAGCGCAAAAAGTGCATTCCAAGGTAACCGCCACGTTTGCCAACCTGCCACGTGACACTTCGGTATTGAGAGTTCAAAAGTTTCCACCTTCTTGCAACCTGATTTGCTAACTTCCAAGAGTTTTACTATTTCTACTTAATCGATTAAACATATTGGATATCGTGATAATAGAATCGGCAGAGTTTGATATGCTGTTTAAGATAGGCAAACCAAATCGTGTAAATGGTAGTGTCAGCGGTCAGGCTTAGTGCCCAAGTGAGCTCGAAGGAGCCTAAGCACATTGATTATCCTATCAGGAATAGTCAAGCGACACATGCCAATTTGCTGATTGTCAAGAGGATTGTGCTCAGCATAAACTACCGATAATTGAATTCATCTTACGCGCGGCAGCTAGATCAGCCAGAATTTCCATACATGACTCTGGTAGAAATTGATTTCGAGCCTCGACCCGGGCTATAGACGAGCGCTCTGTTTTAACACCAAACCATTCAATACTTTTTTATACCTGTACTTTCCTATTGAAAAGGATCAATTTGACCAGTCAATTTGACCAGTTGGGAAAACTGTCCTACTCCAGTCGAGGCGGTGACGGTTCTTTATTTAGAATTTGGTGAGGAATCTGATTAATAGTAAAATTTGAAGGTATCAACTATTTTGAATTTAAGGGGATGTAGGACAGTTAACCTTTACATTTTTATAAATTGTATAAATGTTGGTGTGACTAAACCAATCACTTGATGAGCACAGTCATTTTACCTTTAATTAGTATACTTGTACAGAGTAATTTGAGGTAAAAACATTTAAAATCAAATAAACAATAAGGCAGTTATTAATTGTTAAACATTACAATATTAATTATGCATAATAGTACTCTGCGGATGATTTTTCCAAAACTATTGGTTCAAATGGGCTCCGCTTTTGCACAATTATTCACTGTACCACCTGTTACAGCAGGGACCACAGCTGTTATTATATTCAATCATTTAGTACATTTAGCATAACCAAATAGTTACAGAAAATAGAGTTTTATTGGTTAACAATATAAACAATTGGTTTTAACCAACTTCCACATGAGTTACCTGCATGATTTTGGTCCCTGCCTTAGCTATGATCTTAAAAAAGAACTCTGTAAAAACTGATCTTCGCTGGACCAACCGTACCGAAGAAATCCTCTGCAGAGTACTATTATGCATAATTAATATTGTAATGTTTAACAATTAATAACTGCCTTATTGTTTATTTGATTTTAAATGTTTTTACCTCAAATTACTCTGTACAAGTATACTAATTAAAGGTAAAATGACTGTGCGCATCAAGTGATTGGGTTAATTACACCAACATTTATACAATTTATAAAAATGAAAAGGTTAACTGTCCTACATCCCCTTAAGCATTACAGCTATTTTTATCAAAATGATTGATTGAATTCGCTCATTTGGGATAGCAGCTTGTATACTACTTATGATCAGTAATCGGGATTGCTCGACTCCAATTTTTACCAAGATTCTACATAGGTAGTAACTTTTCGCCTGGTAATAAGCTTCGAGGCAGTTCACACTCTATTGGCTCGTTGCCATTTCGTATTACCGCAAAGAAGTCTATGACAGATGAAGTGTGCGCTCGCTCTAATGCCGAGTGCAGAGCAATTCATTTCACCGGCGGTGGTAATTCCTCTGTTATATGAAACGCTATCCAGCATCAGACCAGTCAAGCTCGGTTAGATGATCCTTGAATAATTCTTCGAGTTCCTTACTTCACCGCCTGCGAATATTATTACACTTCTCAGGAATCTCCGCGCATAATATCGAAACTTGAACCTAGAAAAGGGAAACTATGCGCAACTATACGATGACCGATGGTGTGTTGGTATTTAAACTATTTAATAATGCATCCGTTTGTATTTGCTTGTTAAACAGTTGACGGGAGACCGTTAAATTGACTGGACAGATATTGAGCATTATTCTCTCGAATATCTGGTTTGCAAAAGTCTTTTATTCACCGCCAGTTGGATAATTTCCGGGTCTCTGACAGTAGCTGGAGTCTGCTTTCTACGAATCGTTGGTGACCTTTCAAAATACGTCAGGAAATAATGTGTACACACAAACATTAAAAAAAAAAAAAAAAATAGCGGTCGAATTGAGGACCTCCTTCTTTTTGAAGTCGCTAAAAACTAGTCCAAGTTTTGCGGTCAAAGCTTTGAGGAATAGTAAAGCCGCTCTTCAGTCAGTAACAACAAGAAGGACCTAGCAGAATTATTTTTGTTTGTACAATCTTAAAAAAGCTCTCACTCATTGCTTGTTAGCAAAGGTCAGTCGCCAGTTGTTCTCAGTGATTGATGTTTTCTAAAGCTCGTTAAAAAACGCGATTATAATGCAAGGTAAAAGCATGTGACGGACAGATGCGATTTTCGACATAAATGATCGAGGTATAAGAGCCAAAATCTTTGAGAAAGTGCCGATGGCGGTTCTCGTACATAAAAACCAGTTTGATGGAACTTCATCGACGGAAGAAATTCTAAATAAAACTACCTCTAAAGCATGGTGAGAAAATACTAGGAAAACACTTGGCTGGTAGATGGACCGCTTAGAGGAGCGTATCGTGTTCTATTAAAAGGTCGTTCTGGGCGGAGAAGGGGGTGACTTTCAGGGCGCACTTAAGTGAATCGAGAATGAAAGAGGGTGAGAGGCGTGTGCTCAAAGATTATCGGGCCCGGAGGGTGTTCCCGCGTGCCTCGAATGAGGGTACGGTCTTTTTTGTGCGCCATAAAGCGTCGAAGTGCAATCTAGACTGGCGGATCGAGCTTGATTGAATCAAACTGGGGACCAACGTGGGAGGTCCAAACGCAGACCTGCGAGACAAGCTGGAAGACAGAGCGCCGATATTAATATGGAATTGCTCTTGCCAACCTCCCGACTCCCGACCATCTTGGGAATACCTCGTGCGCGGAATTACCTCGAGTTACGGCGACAAGCAGACATTTGCCGAGCGGGCCTTAGTCCTTCCCGATCTTCTAGAAAGAGAACGTACACCTGGGGACCGCCTCCTCGATTTCCTTCTTCCATCATTCACAATGAATACACATTTATTTAACCCTTTTTACTCACCCGCCATTTTCCAAGCGGTGCTGTTTTATAAAGCGAGACCTTGAACCACTCTCCTGGCAAGACCGACGTTATCCCGAAAATTCGCTCGGAATTTATGCCGTCCTAATTAATGAGCTTAACTGGAAGTGACGTATTGGATGGAACCCAATACTGAAAGTAGGGACGATTTCCGCTCGGGATTTCGAGCACGAGCGGGAAAGCAGGAATAATGTGGGAGCAATTAAAATGATGGGATTTGAGTAAATGAAGAGCCTCTTCACCCGTGCCCAATGAAAAAGATCCGGTGATGCTTTTTCCTAATTTGACGGGTATTAAGAAGTCCTTTTAATGCAAAAGAAATTAGAGCATCTAGTCCTGCCTTTAATTCTCCCGGAGAAACAAAGCTTCATCTGATTGGAAAAGTACGAGACTCGAACTAATGGAATCAACTCACGGGAGTAGTTGCTTCCTTCTGAAAGTTCGACTTACTTTAATTACACCGATGCTCGAAATTGTAGAGTGCCAGCTGATTAGTTCTTACTGGGACGAACGCAGTCGGCCCAGCGCTTCCAGGTTCTGGTATCGAATGGCCTGGCGCACACAGACGCGCGCATACATGGAAAGCAGGGCCCGCTCAGTGGATCAATTCTCGCATATTGGATTACGTCCAAATCGGGTTATTACATTGGCCGGCACGCTCTAACGCGGGGATGTAAGTCCGGATTATATCCATTTCGCATTTCAAAGAGGCCTACCCCATACCGATCCCGGAATTGGGAGACGTATGATATTACCGGTAATTAGAACGTGGAACCCGAAGTCAAAGGCTCTTCCAAGATCGGATCGGCCGTGATTGACTCTGATTAAAGCAGCGAAGCTTTTCGACATACGTACCCACTTGCACCGTTGGGAATCCTTCCCCGATTAGCGTTGGTTTACTTATGCAAATTCTGAAAGCGACCAACCAGCCAAGCCGGACTGGATAACCGATGCCTTCAGTCAGCAGCTCTTGGATTAACTACTATTTTATATGCATCCAAGGTAGCTACCGTGAACCACTTAAGTAAACGTTGTTCTCTCACAACATTCTCCAGCTTCAGGAATCTCCCAGTTTGACTGACTACGGAACACGCCAAATAACTATTGGAACTGCTTTATCATACGAAGATAGTTCCACCTGATTACGTTCGCTCGTTCCGGCGTCGGCGCATGCGTTGAGCTATACTACTTGTCCAGACCCTGTTTCTCTTCGCGGAGCTTCTCATCTGTTTGTGGTACATTCAACCGGCATAATGTCCTATTTATTAGGGCCAAGGAAGGGCGAAGAACGTCAGGGGAACTGAGATAACAACTTCGGAGTCGTTCTGCGGGAATAAACCTTTCAAGGCTCGTTAAACTTCCATTGCGTTTAACGTTAAAGACCTGTAGCGCAATGAGGAAACGGGCCCACTTCAATCTTGAAAAGGAAACTTCAAGAACCTTTTTCCAGAGGTTCTACGCAGCAGGGTTGCTTTGTATAGGGGGAATATGAAATAAGGGATTACAATTTTTCTGGGAAGTTGGCCTTATGTAATTACCTGGGATGACAAACGATCATACTGACTAAAAGATAACTTTCTTCTCATAGTAACTTGCATTTATTTTTCTCTGTTGATATTTTCTCGAATTTCTTAATATTGTATGTGCTACGTATGGGTGAATTATTAATTCTCGAAGTATTAACAATACCACTGGAAACATATAGTATCGATCGTAATATGGGATACCGTTTTAATCTCAAACTTGCTTTTGGTTCACCTACATTTCCCACATGTTACGAATATCAAACTTTTAATAAAAGCGATGCACATCATTTATGTGAGGATGGCAAATGTAAGATATAATCGAGAGAAGTGAAGTGAAGTGTGGAGAGGACGGTGCATCGCGGGGGACGACTCGGAATTAATAACAGGAAAGTAAAGCCGTGGCCGGCCGGAATTTGGGATCGAAATTCCCAAGCTTTATCCTTATCCTTTATTTTTCCTGGAAGAGAATCGTTATGGTGCTGGAGTGGGGATCACGCGACCGAAGAACGAAGTACCGAGCGACCGTACTCGTTCAATGAATTCACTTAATGGAAGCATTTGAGCATACCTTTCAAAGCACGTTTTCCAGAGGAACGCGATTACCGCTGGTTTTATGCCATGGCCGCAACAATGCAGCCCGCAGCCATGGCATGCCGCGCCATTCCACACCACTCGCATCATATATACACACACACTAGATTCATCAATGCCTGACAATATCGTATCAGTTTGAACATGCGAATATCATGCTTATTTGAAACAAACGAAAAGACAATTCTAATTGAAGTTTATTTGGAGTTGAGTGAAATATTGAAAACAAACTACTGCTTAAATAGTTGAGAGTGGAAATCCTACGTGTAATTTGTTATCCGGTAACAAAAGTTGTCAATCAGAAAATAGATGCAAGAGGAGTTGGAACTCGACGTGTGTGCCGTGCTTGGCAAACTTCTGCTCGAACTGGTCGAACTATTTCTGTGCTCGGGCGATCAGTGGTCCGGTGCTAGCAACGAAACTATCTCCCCCGAAGCGGGCCCATTAATCAAAGACTTCTCTCCCGGTGTTTCGCTGGCTCCGCTCTGTTTAATATCGCAGCTAAAACGCGACGAGCGTCAGCCCTAACGAGAAATTTGTATAGCGCGACAGATACATGTATACTCTGTTGCTCGCTCTAATACTCGAGGAGTATAACGGCACGAGGTCGAGTACGGCGTACTTCTCTGGATTTGGTTTGTAAATCCCACGGGAATTTCTTGCTGCGTCGAGTTTGATATTAAATGAATAATTTCATAGCTTCTTCCGTTGAACCTCCGGGGTGCACCTTCCGGTAAACTTTATCGATTCTTCCTGTGTGCCGAGCAGGATGCTATTACTTCAAATTTCGCAGTCTGTTTACCCACGTTCCAGTAAACTTCGAATTGTTACATGCAAAAACTAAATCGTGATACACGTTTGCAAACCTTTCGGAAATGAAATGCCCTGGTTTACCGCGGATTCTAGCAATTTCCGGATGATCGCGCACGCGCTCCAACACTTTTATTGGCCCGCAATTATAGACGGGTTTTCCCGGTGGTATGAACTTTGAACGTGGTCTACTTCGGCCAAATATTTGTCTTTTCTCGCGGAAGCTCGCAGCTTGCAAGCTCGATAACGTAGCCGGCTTTCCGCAACGTTCTGCCGTTGCGCGTCCTTTCCAAACTATTCCACAACCGCTCTTTCGCTTCCTATGCCCCGTTGTTTCGTCCAAAGAAAGCAAACTCGCTTCTCTCTAGCAACAACAAACTCACGCTCAACTTCTTCTCTATGGAAATAAAAAGATCCTCATTAATTACATGCATCCTTTTTTCGACTTACTACATGTGCACTTTTCTCGTTGCTCGAAACCATTTCGAAAACAAGCACCTCAATTTCTGTGCTACTTACTGGAAAAGGAATTCGAAACTATTGCCGTAACAGTATCGTTAGTCCTTCGTAGCTCAGAGAAATAGAAGGGGGCGACAAAGCATTAGCAGCATAATAAATAACAGAGGTAGCGACCGGTAATGCAACTCCTCTACGGGACGAAGCCTGCTGCGAGGGGGTGAATGAGACAGGAATGGAAGATGGGAGGGAAGGGAAGGCTGGGTGCTTGAGGTTCTCAAAGGAGAGCTGATTTAATTAGATGGGACAGCGCAAGACAATGAACAAGAAGATACTCTCCTTAGGATCCTAGACGAATATACTGCTCTTTTTCCCCATGTAAAAACACCTGCATCTCTCTTTTCAACCCCTAATTCCATTGTACCAGTGTGCTATAATTATCAACTAAGAGACTAATATTACAAGAGTTTTAATCGCAGGTCTTACAAATGTCGCCTGTTATCTAAGTTGTTAAATTCATATACATATTTCCGGTTATTTCCTTGCCTTTTATGTACTATTATTCCATAATTCTCGATTCAGTCGTACTCGCCTCCCTTTGTGTTCACAATTCTCGGATCAAATTATCTTTCCCTTTACGTAAGAGTTCGTTGGAGTGCTCTTCGATTAAATAAGAAGGATCGGCATCAAAGAAACGCGTTAGGAGTGGAGTTGATTTAAACATCAAAAGCAATTCGAAGTGGTCTCGAGTTATATCTCATGTGATAGACCACGACTCGAATTGAATATGCGGCTTGCGTGCTTAATCAATTCGCAGAAAGAGAAGTTATCGATGAGACTTCGTTCGTAACCAAGGAGAGTAATCTGTGAAGTTTGAGGTACGCAACGTGATAAAATAATCCGATGCGAGTGCAAAAGGAATGTCATTTAATAAACTGGTTATACAATTCTTAAATCTATTAAAGATAGAAAACCACTTGATGCTTTTAACGATATTAAATAAACATGTTAGTTGTTGTTGGTTCAAATGCGAAATACTAGGTAACTCAAAAGCTTTTCGAGAGTCTAGTAGTCCTTAAATACATCGTCATGTTCGGATGTGCTGTTTTCCGAAAGAAACTTTTTTAGAGCGGAAAAACGTCCATCCTCTCGCATTCACCCTTTTCCCCTCAGCACCGCTTGAAGCTTGATATCGGGCGCGCTTAATTAACGTTAATGACGCTTTTTCGGTTCTGCGGCTGTAATATCAAGGGTTGAAAAAGTCGTATAAACGGTCGCCGTCGGCAGTCCGGGGTTGGTCTACTAAATTCATTACTCCCCGGACTAACAATAACCGCCTTCTTATACTTTCGGGCAGCTGAGACTCCTAAGAGACAGACAGACCTATATATCACTGACTAATCCCCGACTATAAATCTCGAAGAGCTACTTTTTAATTGTTCAAGGGACTTTCCAAGACAGCATATATCACTTTTATTTACGCGTGCTCTATACAGGAAGACACTTCGAATAAATCTTGTAAGAAGTACGGAAGTCTAAAGTCCAATACGTGTTACTTACCAAGGGCTTCCATAACTAGCAACTAGTGAAGGGGCCGAGAGAGCTACCGCCCTCTAATTTGCAAGTTAAGCAAATAAATTAGTACTTCGATGGAGCATTAAAAAAGTCGGTGGGAAAGTCCTTATTATCGCGAAGGTAAATTGCATAGGACGAAAGGGCAGAGTGGAGTTGGTGGGAACTCGAAGAAAATCGCTGACAATTGCAGACGTGTCTTAGTGATAAGGCTCTCCAACGATCCGAGCGCATAAGCTTCTTAAAAGCTTTGCCATTTAATTAAGAAGAAGATAGAAAAGAGGAAAAAGGTTTTTGCGATTTTTACATACTATAAATCCGCGGTATTGCGACCGCGATGTTCAGTTTTGCTGTGTCAGTAAATAAGTAAAGCAGACTACACTCGGATAGTGTAAACATTTGCAAATTGTTCGCTTACCTGGATCATATTGTTTTTATCCTAAGCCTCACTTGGCATAAACGGTACATATGTTAACTAAATATTGAAGTTGCTTGCTGATTATGTGAAGCACACTGTTCGGATACAGCTTGGAATCCCGGATGTTTGTCATTCAGCGGCGGGTGCCTACCTGCCGATCACTCGTATATATTCAGCAGAGATTTTGGTACTGATGAATCAGAATGATCGATGCATCGCGAATATCCATCGCCGAACCAGGCAACCCGATATTTCCGCTATTACGCAGCAGTGTGAAAGAAACCACGAATGTTTGGCTGGAATTCGATTGATACCGGACGTTTAAACCATCGGCGTTGTGTCGGTCGGATACTAGTACAGTGCGGTCTCGAGCCAATTGCCAATAATCTGGACATCCAATCACTGCTATACAAAATTCTTGCTGGACCGATGTAATATCGCCGGACTAAAAAGCATGTAGCACTAATGTGTCGAACATTCTCGTAAAAGTTTTGCGGTCCGACAAACTAGAGAAGAATACAGTGGACGATCCGATAATGACACGTGACAAGCGGAAATCGAAGTGAACGAGAAGAGTTTCAATTCTTCCGGGCCGTCGAAGGGAGTTCCGATCTAACGTCCTTTAAAAAGTGACTTCAACGAGAATGTCCGGGTCAAGTACGGAGAATTAGGGAACGCAATCGGCCAGTATAACTTCTCCAATATTCGATGAACCAATTTCGAAAGCCGATAGGAGAAAGTCGAGACAAACAGTTCACGTGTCGGTACTTTTCGAGTACGATTATTGATCGCTATTCCGGGGCATTATCAAGGATCGTTGGGGATGAATTCGAACTAAATAAATTACATGCACGAATTGATTCTGGTGGCTGCAGTGACCGGCGTTTCATCGAATAACGGCTCGCTCTGGCAAGTGTCTGTGCGTCAGCCGAATAAACATTGATTCGTTGTGATTCAATTATTACTCGGCATTCGGGGCTTTCAGCCCCTTGCGATAGTCGGCTGAATTAGCTACCCGGTGGATTTAAAAGTGGAAGCGAGGGGCACGTGCGAATTGCCTTTCCACTTGACGTGCAAAATCACACGGCAATTATCGCGTCCAACGAGTTACTACATCCCACCGTTCTACCGGCTTTGTATACTTTTCATTTCGATATTGATTCTCTTCCGTGTCTTATTTACACAGGCGGCCTAAATCGACCTTGGTTAAATCCGTTTGACGTGAAATTGCCTTCGATTTTTGTTCGCGTGGAGACCGTTATAAGAATGTAAACTGTTTCAAAGTATTTCCCTTTAATTTATTCCTTAAAATCCACGCGAGCAAAGTCTACCTTTCTTATTTAATGTTAGCGGAAGTCTTTCAGCTTCCGATCTTCCGCTTCCTCATAGGGTAAATTTCGCCGATTCGTCTAACAATGCATAAAAATTGGGAAGGCAGATAATTTGCTGGTACATATCGATTCTCATGGTGTGCTCTCTTTATGGACGAAGCTAGAATTAATCATGAATTTCCTATTCAAAGGTAAGAGCACCTCCAATCTCGGTCGTAAAAGTGATTTACAGAGATAATCGAAAAGATGCCGAATAAAATCGAATAGTTCGTTGCACGGCGTCCGAGACTATTCGACGCTGTAATAACGAAAACTATCATATTCCGGGTGTGGAGGTTCTCGATCTAGCCTGACAGTATACTATGCATTCACCTTCCTCTCGCTTTACATGCAATCTTCATTTTGCCTTTGCGGGTTATTCGCGCTTATAAGAATGGCGGTAGTGGCGGCGACGTGGCTGATAAAGGCTACTTCCCTGAAATGTCCTTAAAGCCCAGGATGCTGCCAGGACTGGCGTTCCTACACTGATAGTACCAAATGTTGAAGAACGTTAAAGAAACTTTCAAGCACGTTCCATATTCACTAACTAATAAAATAATCAGAGAAAAAGATCTAAATACGTATATGTATGTATACCATCAGATTAGCACTGGCCTGGCAATAGGTGGGCGCTATCGCGAAATGCGATAGGGATAGTAATACGTTTCCAGAGTAATTCTCGCATGTGTGCGACACTTGTCCGTCCGTGGAGAATAGGGGTCTTTGCTCTGGCGAGCGTCCAAGAGGGTCAGCGTAACTTCCAACATTCGAATTTAAACAGCTTGATAGTGCAATCGCCAATTTATGTCGCGAATTACTCGGGTCAAACTTTTTCTAGCACCGGAGAATTTCATATTCCTTTGCACCAACATTTTTGCGAATCTAATTCGTTATGGATTATTCCTAGGCGCGCACTTCCTATATACTTTTGTCACAGTAATAAAACAATCAGAGTTGTAGAATGGATCCTGTTGCTGCGATTAAAAATTCTGAAGCGCAAAAAATACTATACGTTTAACATAAAGCGAACAAAGAGAATAGAACATTGAAAATTGTATCTGAATGTTGATATTGTAGGATGTGTATGTAAAACTTAAGGGGTCATTATAAGCAAGATCCGCTTGCAAAATAATTTCTACAGTCCATTGATGAAATATGAAGCTAGGAATAATGCTGTCCTGTGAGAGTCGTTGGACTTCTATGCACAAAGAAAGGGTAGCTGTCCATTGCATTATTCAGAGTTAAAGCTTGGTCCGGATTTTTTTTTATCGAGGGTAGCAGCGTCAAGTGTTTTTAACGGTATATTCATTATTCAACGAGTGACTGACAGTACATTTTAGGTCATAGAAATTTAGAAATACAGTTTGGCACTCCGTCACGGCTTGGACGTCCATTATGTTCCTCGCCGAAATAGCCGGTGCGCAGCGCCCTCCCTTCCTTCTCTTTCGCACACTGTTTTCCGCAGGCAGCGCTCGCGCGTGTTCCAGTTTTTCGACTTTTTGCACACCACTGATTTACGATCGGTCTGTGCAAGCTTCACCCGCTTCCCCACGGAAACTCAAACCGCGTTTTAATCGCTCAACGAGTTATTTATTTGATTGCCCATATCCTCCGAACGAAACCCTGTCGATAGTCTGGATGACATGTTGCAAAATAGTGCGGCTACTTTCCTGTCCATTCTTTACTCTATTCCTAATCTTCTGCTTTTCTAAACACGTTCCTGATTTATCAGTTAGATTAATTCTTTTTTTACATCTGATGTGGTAGAATTCGTTGATACTCTTTTTGCAAAATTTTTCAAAACACTAACAGTAATTTTATGCTTCCAACTCTGCAAAAGAGTTAGACATTTCATCGATTCTTCTACTGATGCAAGAAATATATATATTATTAGTAGACTTCACTCCAAATTAGTGTTCACTCTCCACATATAAATTAATCTAATTATTCGTCGCATTTCCCGTTCAACAATCATTATGCACTCTTTATATAATCAAATCCATCGGCGGATTCATGCCATTATCTAATTAACAATCAAAACATTTACTGTTCAAATAAATTTAGCGATTACCCAGACTCGATATGTATGTCAATTTAATACCGATCCTCATTACATGCAAGTATTGTGTATGATTTATTAATTGTTATATTTGGACTTCTATGATAAATCAATACAGATGATAGAGAATGAATAAATATCACGATTACTGCTTCCAGTCCAATTATGCGGATGGGAATATTTTGAGAAAAAAGTTCTCTCGAAAGAATGACGTATCCTATCCTCCTTGAAGTCCTGATTCGTCGTCGGAAAATTGGCATTCAAGCCGAGGAAAGCCTGGAAATGCACATTGATTCATGAGAGAAAAAGCATTCCGTGACTCGCTATTCAGCTCTCTAAAAGAATCTTGGAGCATTAATAATGCTGCTTCCAGGAAATTGCAAGCTTTCTCGTCAAGAGGGATTCAAAGCTTTCAATGAGAATTATACTTAATGATATTTGACAGAGTAGCACACGATTTCTCAAGTGTGTAAGTTGCGTGTTTGTGTGTATAGTATTTTTGAGATAGGCAAAAAGAAGTCAGCTGGCTTTAGGAAACCGCGAATCGGATAAGTATATATCACTACGTTAAACGAGCGATCCTGTTATAAATTTCAGATATGCTCGGTGATTGCTCCATATTTCCTCGGGTAGTATAAAAAGCGTAGCAGGAGAGAGTAAGAGAGAGAGAGAGAGAGAAAACGAAGAGGCATGCAAG
Organism: Ectemnius cavifrons; assembly: GCA_964023945.1. NCBI lineage: Eukaryota > Metazoa > Arthropoda > Insecta > Hymenoptera > Crabronidae > Ectemnius > Ectemnius cavifrons. The sequence continues at coordinate 5,677,700 of OZ030375.1, forward strand.
GGTGACGGTTGGTATTGGTGACGTACCAACATCGTAAATTGTACATTGATATATCGCGCGCGAATTCTCGATATTGCGCGCAGGACCGTTATTTGTCGCGTTGATCTATGCACGCCTTCCAACTACTCCGGTGTACACGTGCAATCGTATTCTTCACTAGATATGTCTCCTTCTGTCAGGTGCAAAAGCAAATAATCGATTAAACGTCAGGCAGGAACCGTTCGACTCAACTGGGAAAAAGATATAACTTTATAAACTTTCAAGATGCCTGTATATTGGTTGCGGAAAGTAGCGCATGTCTGAAATGTGTTTTGTATTAGTTAAGCTGGTTCTCAGGCAAATGGATTAAGAATTGCAGCATGAATTGCGTCCCTTTGAAAGAAAGAGATGGCGAGCGAAAGAGAGAGAGGCGAAAAATGGGTGAGAGGGAATAAGTTATTAATGGAGGAGCTCCATTACGAGAACGAAGAGAGCGTTGCCTCCAGCGGATGAAATCGAATCGAACCGAAGAACTTTCTTCAATCGATGCCGGATCATTTGAAAGGACCATCGAAAACTTCATCATACCTTCCGATTTATGCTTTTTTTCCAACTTCCCACTTTTCCACCTTATTTACATTTTCTTGCCTTTCATTAAAGCATTTTATCGCACAACCGAGGGAAACTGCCATGAAATATTCATTACTCAGGAAATAATGATAGTTACCTAACTAAATAACTTCTACTAGGACCAAGAATTTTACGATCTTGGCACATCTTGTCGAAAATCTAATGTTTCCGAATGTTTCCACAGATCATGCGTTTGGAATTGGATGGTTTCGTTGGTGGCACGAAAGAAGTTTCGCAAGGTTTTTGGTTGAGTCTACTTCTCCTTCTAATTTTCTTTTTCTTGACTAAGGACAAAAAGAAGTATCGGGGGTGAAGGAACGATTATCGGTGAAAGTAATGGTGCTAGGGTTCAGCCAGTGGCTAGCGTGTGCGAAGCGCGGATGATGAATCGAAGGGGCTGCTCTGGTTTTCTCGGTTAACGCCGAAGAGATTGATTTAACTTCGCAATACATACCGGCTACAATTTGCTAGTTACGGTCGAGTTACACCCTATATTCTCTTCGTCTTATGAAACTCTTGACGAGCAACTCAAATTTACAAGAGAAGCACCCAATGGACGCCCTGCGATTTTAATAAAATTTTCCCAAAATATAGTACTCCTAAAACAATTTGTCACGTATTTTTTTAGCTGCCCAATTTCACTTTAAAGGGGTGAAAATTGGGTTGAAATGCATACAAAGTCCATAAAAGTGCCATTTTTCCAGTGGCGAATTATTTTCCGCTGGGTAAACTAAATTCCGCAAATTAAATAGAGAGATATTAGCTTGGCAATCTACTGCTCTTAAATATGTCTACTAATTTACTTCCTCGTAGTACAAAGTGGAATGAATTCAAAGTATTGAATGTGGTAGATTTACCTACACCTACACTTACCTCTAATTATATGAGTTCCTATATTTCTTCGAGTAATTATGAGAAGAGCCGTACCGCTCAAGTGGCATCGAGTTGTTTGCCATGCGAGTATAGCTCTTAAGCAAGATTGAAACGAGTTATACGACTTATCCGAAATAGTTCACGTGTCTGCTTGAGATAGCTAGAGGAAATCAAACATCTTGAGTTCGGGGATGCTGGTAAACTAAATTAGAACTTCTGATCTTCCTCAGTTCACATTGGATTTCGAAGCGGCTGAAAGGAGACCCCGGTGCTTCTTGCTGCTCATTTGTAATTCCAGCTGTTTGCTCCATTGATAGGATGTATAAGTGGGTACGGGTGGTTCTCACATTTCCAAAGAAGGGGAGAGATAGAGATGGCTTTGGACGAGCCAGAGACAGAAGTGTATCGTGACGCCTAATTCTGAGCAAGAGAAGCGCGGTGACACGGCAAATGAAAAAAGACTTCGGCAATCGAGCTGCACATACATAGTATATGTTCGAATGATCAAACGTTGAAATGGATTCGTGCTCTCTCTTTTTCCCTTTTCCCTTTTTATAGATGTACACATATGTTTTCTGTATATGTCCGCCGGCGCTCTGCGCACCAGTCTGCTTGCCAAGCAGAGATCCGTATCTTTTGAGGAAGACACGCCCGATCTGTTTGTAAAGCGGTGCCTTTCCTCTCGCGGCTTGTCAAAGAGAAATTGAAACGCGAAGCGTAAAGCGTGCTCCGGTGTATCTATATGACTTATCCAAGGGGAGAGGGAGAAGCGTCGCAATGCCATTCGCCTCTTGTTAGCGAAACTTAATTCCGCTCGTCAAACACCGAGAGAGATCCCCCGCGCCACCTGTAAGAGCCCTCGCTAGATGAGCTTAAGTGTACCTTTCTAAGAGCGCCGATACAACCTAGCTGCCTCAACTAGTATTACCATAGTTTCTGCTACACATGACGCTTTCGCCACGTAACTCCCATGTATTCCAACTAATTCTAAATTACTAAACAACCTTTCACATGATATTTCCCCGAAGATTACTCTATTTCGACGAGATAAACGTAATACAAGTAAAATCGCTTCGCCACTACTTGTTCAACATTTCACGCACGCTTTACCATGTAACTATCAACATTTGTCCTTGCATTGCGAATGACATTGATGCCTACCTTTTATTACACGCAACACTTGTTTGAGTATGCATTCGCACGCCAGACTAGATCGCATTCGTGCGGAATTTGTAATGCTAACTAGGGGAGCAAACTATCGGAGATTCCGTGGCTAGAATAAGTCATGCGGGAGAGCTTTACACGCGCATATTTCTGCCTCTTCAAGTCTGCAGTGTCAGTTGGCATGCCAGCTGTATTCGAATGTCCGAGTTCGACTGGGAGGGGTTGGGGGAGGTGGCAGTGCAGTGACGCAATTGAGAGTGGATCCTCACTGCAGTAATGAGGGAAAACTGACGACTTTAAACAAATTCATAATTTCGACACATACTGCACGGATAACACATTACTAGAGCACGAGTATTTCCGGTGGCAAATAATTTGCTGTTTGTCGAGTGGCCGAACAAATTAAACGAGTGATAGAGAAAGAGAGAAAGAAGGACTTTCGTTGAAGAGGGTAGTGGAACAGGGGTGCTATGGGCCAAAGGCTGACGAGACGTTCGCACCGCGAACATTCATGTTCAAAGTTTGATGAGCGGTCCGTTATATATTCTGAGCACCCTCCCCCATAATTGCATTTAATGTTTATTCATAAGTAGTTGCTTCAACCCTACCTGCCACTCCCGCCACACTTTTACGAGAGGGCGTGTTGCCCGCTAAACTTGATCGGCCAGCAGCTTTCAACAACACATTCACCTCCCTTGAACATGCTACTTTCTTTTTTAGCGTACCATTAAATTCAACGAATTATACAGTACGACCAGAGTACGGCATAGTAGATCGGAAGGTAGAGCAGCGGCAAATCGCAGCGAGTAACCAAGTTTGGTGTACAGCGGACAACGATATACATATAGAATTGTCTTTATATTATGGTCCTCGTTAGCCTTCTCGGTTGGACTAACTGTGGCCAGAAACCAGGCGAGCATGGCCCGTATTTCGGCAAGCAGTAAGCATTATGGCGAGGGAGGAACGGCTAGCTTTTAAACAATAGTATCCGAGTGAGTCGCGAAGGGCATGCGAAGTTGAGTGGGCGCCGAAAACACGGCAAATAGTTAACGAGCTCACGGACCAGGAAGGCCTGCATTGCCATGGAATGCGTTAGTGTAAATTTACCATTTGCCAGGTATGAGCGCGAGCAATGCTGGAACCGGAGGGAATTAAATAGCCCGAGGCGCGTAAACCACCCTTCCATTTGCGTCCAATCCTTCGAACGGACTTAGCTACATGACTGGCATCACCGCATCATTATATCTCGCTGAGAAACACGAATCATGGGAGTAAAGCAACGATGGTGATTTTGATGCCGGAACGCTAGAGTTTGGAGGTGCGTTTGGCTTTGTACTTTAAGAATCGCGGCAGCTAGCCGAACTGGAAACTACACTGCTCCCTCCAACTAGCACTATCGGTACATTTCTCTTTCACGATCGATTGACGCGTTTGCAGTGCGGTTGTAATTATCGTCGTTTGTTGCCAGCGCGCCGTGTGTATGTCCTTCGCAAATCACAATTACACATTCCGCGATAAACAAACATCCTCACCGATCATCGTCGGACAGATGCTCCCTTTCCCATAGGCCGTTTATTAAATGGAAACTAGCCACGTACCAATTTCGATAACAGTTTGCTTGGCAAACATATATTCTATTGGATAAAATATACTGTTCGACTATACGTATAACGATAAGAGAGTAGGTACGCATTTTTCTTTCAATGGTATAGTCCGCTGACCATAACATTGTGTTTTACAATTCGTAGCAATTCGAAACACCAGCGAATCTGTTTCTAGGAAAAAATATCCACACACCGGTGATATGAGAAACATATGGAAAGAGGCGAATATTTTTCATATTTACTCTTCGTTTTCATTAGGTTAGAATTCCTACAGAGAACATGAACTCGAGAGAATTCTACTACTCTCTGGATGCATAAAAGAACTTGGCACTTGGCACGGCAATGCCGACGACAAGGCTTTCGATGTTCGCGTGGAAAAGTAGAGCAAAGTAGCTCCCTCCCATGGAGCAGAAAACAACCGGTGCATTTTGACATGACTGGCTTCTCCAGTTGCATATCTTTTTCTCACTTTTTCGCGGCCTATCTTTTTCACGGGAAGCAGAAGAACGGCGTGGCGCGACGCGCTGATAGACTCGTCTAACGGAAATCCTTCCGCAAAAGATACGCTTGGTAACGAGACAATTATTTCCGAGCGAAATCCTTTGGTGAGATGATTTCTACGGGAGTGCACAAACAGAGATCTAGCGAAGCGAAGCTGTTTCTCTGCTGACACATCTAGCAACAAAGAACACTCTTACGTATTTCAAAATTATAGTGAAACCAAGCGAGAGTCATCATTTAGCGAAGGACTTAACCATGTGCGAAGAGGAGAAGTGATACTTCGATTTTAATATAACACAGAGACTTTTGAAAGAGCATGTGCAATTTGTGTGTATGCTGTTTCTATGCCTGTCACTCCTGCGTAAAGAAACAATGAAGATTTAAATATCAATTTCAGCAACATTACCAGCTCATTTGCTAGTCGAACTATAAATTCGAAAGGGTACTTTTCCACGATTTCCATCGCAGGGGAAATCACTTTTATTCGAGGGAATATATTCCCGAATAATTAAGGAGACCCTTCAAATGAGATTTCATTTCGTTCAACTATTTTTTTTTTTGCTCCGCTCGAGTCTCTCGATTTCTTTCCCCAATAAATTACATTCATCAGCACCACAACCTGTTCATTTTCCCAGGAAAGAGTTATTGCTCCTCTTCTGACTTTGAAGTGGCAGCCGACCGATACTATTCGCCGCACTAGACTGTGCGGCATCGTTTAATTAAATTCGATGCTGCAATTTAGTGGGCTTTTAATGAATAAAACGCAAGGCCAGTGCGATCTTATAAGTCCAAGTAAGAGAGTCTCGCGGCTGCCGATGCAATGACGTGCTTGAAACACGCTTACAAAATAGCTGGTAACTTCCTTAATTAAAGCGAAACTTTCCGTTCGCCTTATGAAAGCATGTATCGAGTTGAGGCAATTACACACAGTAGACTCACACGGGTATCAACAGTGTACAGGGTGACTCACTTGCCTTTGAATCGCCAATGATGGATATAGGCCGTTGAAAATGGTATAATTATACGGTGTTGAGTAATTTTAATATAAACCAGTATTTACCGAATCTTTTCTACGCACTGACATTTATTTATAATATGAAATTGTACCAATAATGGAAATAATTGGAACTCGAGTGTGAAGGGGATGATTAAAATGCAAGTGACTCACCCTGTACAAGAAGGTTAAAGCTATTCTGCCAAGGGGCTATGATTCACTCAACTGACTCGAATGGGTGAAACATTGAAAGAGAGTCTGTCGCTTGGAGGTAGGTTTTCACAAAATACATAATGCACTTTACAACGAACATGCGATGATAGGAACTGTCGGATATACATCATTGGAAAACAATGAAGTGGGTAGATTTTCTATTGAACTCACCGTGTAGAAGAACAGAGAGGAAGAGTATCCAGAGAATCCTCGATGGCGTACACCACCCCCTCCTGTATTCGGCGTATGGCGAATTCAGTGGGAGTGCTCTCGGAGCCCATCGTTTACGGTACATTTCGCAACGTCGTTGTCACTGGTGCGTCGCTGCTCCGGGCGATGTGTGCCTGTGCTTCTCGCCTGCCGATAAACAGAAATCCCCTCTGCTTCACTTCCGCTAACGCATCGGTCACAGCGATCGCCATTCATTTTAAGTCTAAAGCTTAGTTCGCGATACAGGTATTCCACAAAGTCTGACGCCGTCGGCTAAAGCGATGAGATAAAGGATAGCAAATCTAATAGAGAAAATAAGAGACTCTATGACACGTAATACTAAGATGCAATTACTCAATTGCGATGTCTATGAAGAGATGATTCTATAAACAGTAGATAGTTTGTAACACCTGTGAAACTTCCTTCCCTGTTCGCAACGGTGACCGGAAATCCCTTTTCCAAGTGTTTGCAATCCGCTTAACACGACGTCCTGACCACTACTAATAAGTTACTCAGACATAACTTGACTAGAACACCGTCAATTGCAATTCCCATCTTTACCTATTAGCACTTCCGTGTATATTTCCGTCTCTTTTAAATAGTTACATGATCATTTTGCGTTATCTGGTTTTGCAAATCGCAGACTCCATCAGTTTAGAAATTATAGCTCTTGGTAATGCATATTCGCGATCAATATCTAATTCTGATGATCTCTCGGAAATTTTGGGATAGATATACACACAATATTGATTGAGATAACGAGAAGACAGGATTAGGAGGTATGTGTGTACGTATATCTAATCTCACTGTTTCCGTATCCGGATAGTATAGACAGTAGCTGATCAGAAATTACAGAGAAGGTAATTATGAAATCGACAGGGTTAATGCGGCATGCGTGGATTACAGATGGCCGGTGGGTATGAATTTCAGTTGTTATCGGCATCTGGCAATAGCTCCCACACTATTCTGCATACATAGTTAGTTCCGCACGCAGTTGTTGCTGTTGAATAAATAATAGCTAGTCATTTGTAAACTTACCATTGCCTGTTGATTTGCATTAATGCATAGAGGTCGATCGCTCGATGAGAACAAGTGTGTGTAAGTGGGTGCAGTTTATGCAACAACATTTACCGATATTCGGCAGCGTATATGTACAGTTAAACACATCTGCCTTTTATTAGCTGACGCGAAATAAAAATAAGCCCGGCGATATAGGAAGTAGGCTCAGCCAGAGATAACTGTATTCAGCTCGTAACACCTTTCTCCCGCTATAAATTTTCTTCTTTCAGTCCATTCCATTTTCTACCGTCGCTATTTTCCGGTCGCGAGCACCTGCCCTCCGAGACTCCTAATATTAATAAACGCAAATTTGTGGTCGTATTTGCTGCGCAATGCTCGATTTTAACTCCACCTCTTTAATGCTTTTTGCCTGACTAATTTGATATTCATAGTGCAAGACTTCAACTTTTTCTAGCGAATAAAATCGTAGGAGTGAATTGCCGGAGGCCGACACGTATAGAAAAATTCTCTCATTGTACTTGCTTGAAATAGAAAGATTACGGTCTATTCACCTTTTGGGGCTTCCGATAGATACGCTAACTTCCCGACACAGTAAAAAGCACCGCCTCTCATAATCGTAAACACACCGGGGCTAAATATGCGGCGGGGTTTTTGGAGGTGTGTGCTTCGTTCGACATTTTATGGAAATTGCATCGGGCAGGGTTACCAATATATTCCCGACAATGGCTCCCGCCCCCCTCCCATTTCCCCCAAATTCGAGGAGTGAACCAATAAAATCGACCGCCGTATGAGCTTCCCACAATAGTTGAGATTTGAAATTACCCTCTGCTATAGCTCCCAATGGTTTTCGATATGAGGATTCTCTACATCCCGTTGTCAACTCATGTTTAACTGACGATTGTGGGAATTATAAAGAATAGTAACAAATTACTTACAAGTGTGAGGAGCGCACTGCTATTGAGCCCACGTTGAGTCCACGTGTTCGCCGCGCTGTTCGGGCATCTTTTCTCACTGCGATTGCTCAGCCACTCTCAACAGTACACTTTGGAAGTGCGTGTCGCGTACACTCTTCTTACAAGAAATATTCACCCACGTCTGACAGGTTCACGAAGAGCGAGGAACTTTATAGTCCACTCTGTGAAGTCCATAATGAAGCAAAAGTTCAGCTCGGTTTCCCTAACCTCGCACTTCGCACTCTCAAGTTTCACATGAAATCTTAGTTCCAAACAAGTGTCAGTGACAAAAGACACTCAAAGGGTTGTAGAATGTTGACAGTGTTCCACGTGGTGGTTCGTATTTGATCGCACTTTGCACCATTGAGCAACCGAAAGAGAAGAGTAACGGTGATACTTCTTGGATGCTGGCGCATCCGTCAGCCAGTAGGCTCACTCTTGTGAGAAGCGGGGACGGCGGGCACGCACGCACGAGCCACGCACGCACACCGCCGGGTAGCTTTGAACGGAGTTATCAGGGAGTCTAGCTGATGAAGGAGGGTGAGAGCATTACTAGCAGGAGCGGGAGTTGGAGAGGTTCGGGCAAGGTTTTTGTCGAGTTGGAGAAGGGTTGGCGGGGAGCTTGAAAGGGAGAAGTCCGTGCGTATTCATGACGAGACTGAGGGAGGGACAGGCATAAGAGAGCAAAGTACGGCAGGTGTAGAAGACAGCTAGGTAGGCAATAGTCAGCCGGTGGATGGGGGGGCGGGTAGGGTAGGGTAGGGCAGGGTGGGGTGGGGCGTGAGAGAGGTAGAGGAGAGTAGTTGGGGATGCGAGAGGGTGGCGAGTAAGAAAAAACGGCGTAGAGAGCGACACGATCGGAGCAAAGCGGAGAGAGAGATGCGTAACGAGAGCGTGCCAGCCGCGGCCGGACGAAATGCTGCCGTGTTGGAGACTGCGATCCAACTGCGCCCGCGCTTAGCTAGATATCAGCCCCCGACCACCGGCGTCAACTCTTACTACCTCCACCACCCCCGCGACACGCTCCCTTCCCACTCGACTACCCTTCAGCCACCACCAACCCTCCCCGATCCCCGCCACGCCGACTATCCTTCTGCCAACGCCGCCGCCGACGCCGCCGCCGACGCCGCCACCACCACCACCACCACCACTACCGCCAATGCCAACGCTCCCACAAACGCTTGCCGATCGCGGCCTCCCTGATATTACCGGGATCGACGCACTACCGTCCCAACTATTTGACCACCGAGCACCGATCCCCACACTTCTCGGATACGGAAATCACGTATTAAAACTTTCCACTCGCTTCCCAAGGGAATCGACTATTTGAGAAGCGTTAGTAAACTTCAGCTCAGCTGGCTCCCTTGTCGATTTCACACTACATATACTATGACCTGCTACAAGATTGCTTTTAGAAGTCTCGCCTTGTTTAAAAAAACTATCATGCCGTTATGATCGGAATGGCATCTGTGTTTTCTTGTGTCATATTCGTATTCTACTCAGGAACTATAATGCTATCATTTTATGTAGATATTTGCATCGTTTCCTTGCATTGCGAATGCTTGACTTTCACAATGCCATCTGATATTCGAAATAACGCTAGTGATGTTAGAATCCGGAAGAACATCCTGCTTCGTCACGTTGCTTTTGTCACGTATCCGCTGTTATTGTGTCATTGGTTATCGTTCTGAGACAAGGCACATTAACATGAGAATTTTACTGGGATGCAGCGTGCCAATGGCTTTGCCTATGGAACAAGCCGTAGTATGGCTTTAATATTTCAGAGATTTATGTTTTCTCTTCTTTCCCTCTTCCTCTTCCCCACCCGTTTTCGCGTGTAAACGGAAAGGGAGGTGTGGTTTACGCATAATGGAAAATTGGATGTTGGACTATCAAGCAGACCGGTGCGGCGGCTAATATGTAATTTTGTACGGAATTATTCTTTACATACATCCAATTTCAGTATCTTGTTATACTTACCATATTTACTTTTAGATGAAGCTTTCACACGTTTTTCGCCACTCCTGGAATACATTTGAGGCACGGTAATTTTAGCAGGTGTATCAACACTTTAGAAAGTTTTGATCAAGGAGGATCAGGCGCGAGAACTTATCTTTTGCCTTGCTCGATCGAAAGAGACAATTGAAAAATCTGGTCTCATTTGCAAAAAGTGTATGAGAAGTTTCGGCTGCTTTTAATGTACGCTCTTTCCATTTCCAACTCTTGTTTTAAAACGAGAAGGGAACTTTCGTGTTTTAAGTAAATGACTTTTAAAGACAATCGCGAATTACAGCTGACGGCGCTGTTTTGAAGGGTTAAAGTTAGATTAACTCAAACTTTGTTTATTCCTCGAGCGCACCTTTATTTATTTCGCATAAAACTAAGATATTCCAAGAACTCTATGGACTCATCTTTTGAGTTAGTTACTCTCTCTGTATCTCCGCAATTCGAGAAATCCGATGGCCACTTCTTACGCTTTCTTTGAGATTCTGCAAGGCGTTGATTGGAATGGTTTTAAAGTACCGCGATGGCAATTAAAATCTCAGTCCAGGTATTCTATACCAGATAACGCGGTGACCTACTGAATGTACAATATATCGAACCGAAAATCGAAGTATTCGATGGCAAGAAAAAGTGATGCGTATCAAATCCGTGTTATCGGCTTGAAGAAAGGTTAATCGGATGAGCGAGAACGCTCGGGGAGCGTAAGTGCGGTCGTAAAGCGACGAAATTGCGGAGTTCAATTGAATACAGTACGGTGGCGAAGGCGGGGGAGCGGATCGCGTCAGAGAAGTATGAATTTCTTGCAATATCGTATCGATCATCGCTACTTTGAAAGACCGCCCGGTTGCCCTCGATTCTCGCTCGGCGCACTACAAACTGCTCGTAAACTCGTAAACGCCGTCACTAGGCAGCCAAACTCTTGCGAGAGCATCGCAAAATATTTGTCCCATTTCGCAGTTCTTTGCAGTAACGAATTAAGTCACTCGGAAATTTCCAGTCACTTCCTCCGCCGCTTTCGTGGCAACTTTTCATCGAGCTAAGAATACATTGACTGATGGTGATAATACGCGCGGATTACTAGCCCTGCCTTTTCCGTTCGTCAAAGGTGAGATGGCGGTTCGAGCGTAGTTTTGACTTGGCGAGTGCCATAAATTACAGAGAGGCGAATTCCCTAGAAAGCGGAAACGTCGGCATGGCAGGGCATTAGTGCTGTCAGGAGGAGGGACTATAACGATACGCGGCTAAAGGTGAGCCCTCGTTAAGGCCTCGATTCCGATGAACCGATGATACCACGAGGCTTAATAAGCTTAACCTTGTTATGGAAATGCCATACAATCCACACGAGTTCCCAAACAGTTTACACCCTGTCACTGTACAGTGCAAGTCTCGTGCAGTTTCGTCTCGCTGAAATGCCGACGAATTTGATTCTACTACGGTTTCCGGCTTCTTTACGCTCCACTGGCGTGTTCCGCTAGCATTTTAAAGATCAGTTGCGATTTGTATGACCTCTTAAACGCCCCAATTCTCTCCGTTTCGCTCGATTTCGTTTTCTCGTTATTTTGAACGACCCTAATTCCATTATACGATCTTGCGGCATTGGCTTGACGTTCGGCTAACAATAAGTTATTGTGAAAGACTGCTTCCGCATCAGGTGCATAAATCTTGGTTTTGAGGAATTCACGTATATAAATATTCCACCGGGAAGGGAATTCCTCGAGCATTCGGCACAGCTAGAGTCAAAAGGGGTGAATTTATTGCGTAAAAGGCTCCCCCTCCTCTCCTTCTATCCCTCTCGAGTGGCCGTTGGTTTCAGTGAAGAAATTCTAGCGAGCGGAATCCGGTGGCAGTCTCCCAGTCACTATCCGTTTCATCGGTTTACCCCAAAACGATGTAAAAGTATCGCTCACGCGAGGCTCATTAGCATTTAGAGTGGAGAAGGATTTATTCGCCGGCTGTGACTGCTGGATCACGACGCGGTATGCATAGGATTATCTTCGAGGACCTGGACAATAGTGACCTAATCCATTTACAAAGAAAACGAGCTAGTTTCTTCTCCTTCCTGCTTCTCCACCGTCACTCCTAGCCTATCCTTGCCACTCCCTTACCCGCACCCTTTTCCCTCCTGAGTATCCAGTATCCGGTATCCTCGAGCTGGCCCTCCGGTGAGACGTGACTTTCGCGTTTCCTCTCTCATTTCCATTTTTACGCGTCACCACCACCAGCCGAGAGTTGAGCTAGCGTCCCACTGACGAAAAGAGCAAGAAATGTCTCTCTATGTGTTACTACTTCGAGCTCGCAACTATCGTCCTCCACGTGTTTACCTCCCCATTTTTCCCAACCTCGTAATTCTCGCGTTCGTTGTTTCTCCCTAGCAATGCACTACGCTAGATTGTTCGAAGTAAGGACGCATTGTACGCGAAATCTCGCGCGCACTTGTCCCGCAGTGATTCCACCGCGAAAAATAGTGGCTGGAAAGTTGCGGAGCAGGAATTCTGATCCACTTTGTCTGCAGCGGTGTTCCGCGGTTTCTGCTGCAGCCCCCAAGTTGTTTGAGCGAGAGTCGCAGAGTGTGTGGCATTAGGTCGGCCAAGTTGAGCGTGTAAACGCAGCTGCTTTGTATTTGCGGCCTGCCAGCGAGCGACTCTCGGCCGATTATATCATGGAATCGTGGAAATTCGAGGATGCTCGCTGAAATGCCATGTGTCGCCAGGCCAAGCTTGCTCTGTTCATGGTTCATGCGACCATAGTCCCCTGCTCGTTCTAATTCTCCCAGTTGCTCCTTCTCCTTTCCCGGTTCTCGTGGCTGTGCCGAAGCCGGTGCCCAGTTCTGCTCTCGTTGCCCTGCTTCCCAGCACTCTTCTCTTCTGTACCTCCTTCTCTCCTCTCGGTTACACCCCTCCCAACCCTTCATCCCCCTAAACAGATTGTCGTTGCTAGTCTGCCTATGCTACGCTGCGCCACTTCAACCCTCCACTGCTACTGCGACCCTCGTCTCCTTTCCTCACCCTTTTCCTCTTCCTCTTCCTCTTCCTCTTCCTCTTCCGCGCTTGCTTCCCACTTCCCACTTCCGGACCAACCTGCATACTGCACCCCCAACTGTGCGCGTTTCACGCGAAGCCGCCCAGGTATTGTTGGAGAACCAGCTCGTATTTCTACGATGAGAATATTCTCACTTCTCGAACATACTGATACTTATGCTCACCTTAATTTATATAGCAATGCTATTTGGCGAATATTGTTTTAACCTGTATTCTTTCAAGAAGTCATTTTAACCTGTTTTTATACTATCTGATTTTTATTTATTTAAATATGTCCTTTTATGACTTGTGTGGAGTGAAGATTATAGATGGATGTCGGCTTTAGTTATTAAATATTTCAGAGTTGATCGTTCCGATTGAAACGTGAATTGGGTTAGAGGAACGCGAGATATCGGCGAGAGGGAGAGAGAAGGAGGGAGTACATAGAACGTTTTTCGCAGAGAAAAAAGGCATTGTAAAAAGTCGCGCGGAAAAATCTATTCTCCCGACATCCCATAAGCGAGACGTACGTACATCTAGGACTCGTATTCACCGATCAGCATAGAATTTTTTCCAACGCAATGTAAGTTAGAATGGTGGTGGGGAAAAAGCAAGTAGCGCATGGTAAAGAGAGTGAAACGAGTTGAAACCTGGAGCGCAGAAAACCAGCGATACTTCGGAAGAACAAAAAAGCGTTCCGATCGAAACGAAGGACCTTTGGTTTCACCGACGGATCCATCGAACGCGATCGCAAAGCTTTTCGGTCGAAAGAAATTCTCGGAACGATATTATGCAGCATCGACACATCCCGTTTCTCTATTCTCTTTTTCTCTCACTCTGCTCGATTTTCTGTGTCGCTCCAAATGCAATCCCGTTAAAAGGAGTGCGTTACCGCGGCAACTGACAAAACGCGTGGTCGAGTAAAACCATGCGAGTATCGGAACATTTTTTGGACCCTTTGAAACGGGTATTGATCTGATGAAATCTAAAGCCGGTCTCCCAACTGAACAGTCAGACTTCCCTTCGAGCCTGACATATTTTACTTTAGAAGTAAAGCTACGCGTTCCAACGCAACCTCGTCGCACCCTGCAAGAGCATGCACCGCGCCTTTTGTTTATTCAGAATTCAGAGTAAAACACCTTTGCCGCTGCAGGGAAACCCGAGCTATTCTCCTCTCCTCTTGATCAGGTCGCAATATGTTTCCAACGCGTACGTTAGATTGAGCTCTGACAACTAACATTGCAGTTATCTGCAAGCATAAAGTTGACGTTGGCCTGAATGAGCCTGGTGTGTATCTGGCTTAAGCCAACGTTCCTTCAGTGGATAGCATAGTCCTATTCCCTTTTTGTCGAGAACTCGATATACCCGCGTTCCCTGAAGTATTCCGTTCACCGACGTCCCATCAATTCTATCATATACGCATCTCCCACGGAATATCTAGTATTATAGTGGGATTGCATGGCATGTTAACTTTATTCTTCGAAAGAATAATTAAAGAACCGAATATACGGCAACTCTACTATTGTTCTAAATTTAAGGATAAACCAGCCCAATAATTCCAAAGTAAAACTCATTCAAGGATAAAACTTAGAATTCGATGCATTTCGTACTCGCAAACAAGAGCGAATTATACTTGAAAGTGTAATCACATTTCGAGAGCCGGTTTGCTAATTGCTTTATTGAACTTTCGAAATTTTGTTTGCACATTGTTGCTGTGGTGGGTTTGTCTCGGTGCTCAGCGGCTTTCGGTTATTTCTGCTGGCAAGAAATTCACTTTACCAGCTTGAATTTATCCCAGCAAACTTGTCTTCCACTTAGGACGCCCGTTTCTCTGCCGGGGGATTAACTATATCGTACTTTTCTTGTCGCAGTTCGCAAGAAATGTTCTTAAATCGAGCAACGTGTGTACTCGGGTAAGTGGAGAACAATCTTCTAACTACTTGTATATTCGACTCAGCGTCAGTGTTATGGAATAGAGTTAAAAATTATGAAATGAAAGTGTTCCTTGTACCAGCTTTAATATAGTGCGAGTGTTGCTAGCGCTGGTAGAGGCTTCATCCATGTACCATGCCAAGAGTACATAAATCCTCCAAAGTACTTCAGACACGCTCGATCGGGACCAAGCAATCGAAAGGAGTTCAGAAGATTACCTCGACCGTGTTACTTCGATATGGAAGCATACAAGCTTCTAACTAGCAGCTGCTGCTTCAAGTGCATCGCCAGTCAGATCGACGTGGCCCGAGCCTTTCATTCGTCGACGTGAAAAGGGGAGAGAAAAACGAGCTACTCCTCCTCCGCAGAGAAAGAAGCCTGGTTCAGAGTTATCTGTGAAAAATGGTTGGATTCGAGCGTAAAATGTAATCTATGGTGTTATGATTGTACATAGTGTTGAGGGTGATTCGCACGCGAGCCCAACCATTAATGCCACGAGAAATCTCTTCTCTGGATATTGCTTCCTTAAAAAGGACAGACCACAAGGCAAACTAAAATCAGAGATTACGAGTGCATCAGCTTTAATATAGAATCCTGTCAAAACTCCCTGAGTTTCAGATCGAAATCAATCTCAATCTACTAAGAGCGTCAGTTAATACTAAAAAGCAAAGTAAGGGGTCGCTGGGTCAGCTCTCGGAACCTGAAAAAGTATATTCCTCGTCCACTTGGAGATCTTCCTTGGGAAGTAGTAAAGCAAACTGCAGTTCCCATGGGCAAACTATTATTTGCACTTTTCCGTGGCGACCGAGCGTGGTTGGGTTTACTTAAGGTTATCGTGCCACTTTCGAAATCGCATGGAGAGCAAATGGTAGTACGGCGAGTCATAGGTGATCCTGGCTGGTATCCTGGAGGAAAAAGGCCCTGCGATATTCCAGCTTGGGAAGAAGTAATACGGCAAAGGGTGATACGTGAAGAGGAAAGTAGAGAAAGAATAAGGGCAATGCAGGGAGGGCTAGGCAAGGAGAAGGCAAGGAAGAAGTCGACAGGAGGGAAAAGAAGCGAGATGAAAACGGAGGCCGGTCTGGTCTTCCCTTATTTCCTGGGCTTCTTTCCGTGGCAGGTAGGCAGGCAGACAGCCGAGGTACGCAAGACCAGTGGGAAACGAGAAAGGCAAGAGAGACGGGTCATTGTAAAGCTTTGATGCAATTTGAAAGACTCATAACTGACGTTCAAAAGAGCAGCAAACGTCTGTGTGATACCGCTTGGCCATCGTCCAGCAGCCGGTCCGGTTAAACGAAGCGAATTGTCCGTGGCCAGAGCACCCGGGAGAGAAAGAAGGAGATGTTCTCTCCTTTCCTGAACCCTCTTTTCTTCCTACGACCTATCTCCCTCTCCAACTCTCGCGGCCTCGTTTCTAGTACTCTTCCTCGGGAAAGCCTCTTACTATCCTCCGGACTTGCTTCCGCCAACAGATACGGCTTTCTCGGCCGCTTTTCTTCCGACGAATGCGATCGCCGCGTCCCTTCTTACCACCGAATCTTCTCCTATCACCACATCTCGAATCACTGCTCGACGAAAACAAATTCGAAAGTAAACGCCTTAACGCTTTGATTTGCTATTGCAGTTTTGCCTTTCTGAATTATTGCCTTCCCAATTTCTCTTAAATTGGATTAATAGTATATACATTTCTAAACTGTATTATTGGTTGCAGTTTTATAGCACCGGTAATAAGCGTTGATTGGAATAAATAACGTGGAAGGAATGTCTGGTAAAGAAGACCTACATCTACGAATTTCAACATTTCTCAACGTAGGTTTTTGGAATCCAGTTTCCGCAGGCTTTGTTTCGCAAACGGTATACGTTTGTTTGGGCGAAGACGTCGCGTTTGTCTTACCGGAAACAGATGGAATTTCTGGTGGCATTGGCTGCACACACAGCTAAAGAAATGCTTTCGTAGCTCCGTTCTCGCTTGTAGAACCGATAGAGAGACCGGCGTCTGCTACTATTAGAGATAAAACTAGCTGCCGGTAAATTGTTGTTTCGATTGGACAGTGTGCACCTTTCGTTCCACTATTTTTCAGATCCGCACCATCTGCGGGCTTCGAGCCCACTTTATCTCGAATTTTTGTCTTCCATTCCCACTGGAACGCTCGACCCGTCCGACATAAGAGCACGATCTCCTCTTTTTATCGAGCGGTGCCACGAAAAAGTGATGGAGAACTACTTCTCAATGTCTGTCTCGGCCATTTTACTTCTGCCGGTTCGCGTCTTAATCGCTACAGATGAAAATCACAGACACCAAAGCCACTTGTCCCGAGCAATCAAACGCTCTTCGCAAAGAGCTCAGTGCTGTCGAGTGAGGGGAAGAAAGTGAATGCAATCCCTTCGACGGCACTCCAGTCGCAGGGGATACCTTTCTTTTTATCTTCAATACAAGTAGCATCTATTGTGCATTCTATCGGAAAACGTACAAGTCTTGTGCGCGCTAGCCTTTCTTAGCCTAACAAACATTTTCCCCCGATAATTCTAAGAATCCAAACAATGTCATTGTCTTTATCGATGCTTCGAGAAAAAGTCCTTTAATAAGATTGGTTGACACGAAAAGGTCGGACAATCGGACGGAAAGTGATGTGGAATACCTTAATTCCGATACGTCTAGACAAACTATCAGCATGTTTTTAGTATATTGATAGACAAATTCAGACGGTATCTGCGCGACAGAGGAAGAAACGTTGGGATCATTAAAAAGATTGTGAAATCGGTGAGAGAGCTTTAGCGCGATGCTATTGAATCGGGAGAATCTTTCTCCTCGCAATAGCACCAGCATCCCGCTATTATCGCGTAGCTCGAGCTAGTTAGTCGGTCTACCGGCTCTTTGATTTTTCCTCGGGTTCTTGCTGTCGGGCGAGTTCTTTTAGCCCGCCGATGGCCTGAAAGGAGTCTAGGTAGAGGATATTGGGGTGGAGGGGTGAAAAATTAAAGGTCCCAGCTACGTTTTTTCCTGCGGGCATTTGTCAAGCGAAGGAGCTGGGGGAACTGCACGGCCTGCAAAACGTAATCTTGAGCAATTCGAAGAATACCCTCGGCTTCTTTGGCCTCGGTTTCTGCCGGTTCAACATTTTTGTGCCACCACCACCACCACCACCACCGTGCCACCGAGCAAAACCCCCCTGACTTATTCCCCATTATCTCCCTAAGTGCACTCGCGCTACTTTAACTTGTAATACCTAATCTCTCCGACTCCGCCGCTGCTGATCGTACGATTTATGCCCCCAACTGTCGATTAATCGCTCAACTTGTATTACTCGCAATTTCGAATTTCTCTATTCTTCACTCTTCGTTAATACATCCGCAGCTTGTCCTTCTTTTTAATTGACATTCCGCATTCTTTTATTCACAATATAACAAGAATCCTTGATTCTCATAAATAAAGCATCCCTGTTTCAATGACATTAAAACCGTTCGGAATTGTAGTAATTGCTACAAGTTACCAGCTCGTTTCGACGGCCGAAAATTCTGAGGGTATACGTGGCCCTTCCCTGTTCGAAGTTGAGGGAACGATCGCGTGCAAGAATTTCAGAGGCGATCGCGTGCGTTCGCTCCACCGGGCTACTTCTCTCCTGCCCAACTTTCCGGAAACTCTTCTCTTCGTAGAGAGCATCGTTACACGTAATAACCAAAGGCGAGCGTTACACCGGGTGCCGTGTAATTTATGCGGCAGCGATAATAAGACTTCCTCCGAGCTCTTGTCTGGAAAACCGGGGAGGCTTTTTGCATTAAAATATCAGAAGGATAAGCCAATGCATTGAAGAAGGAAGAGAGCTTCGCGCTTAGGAAATGAAATTAGTAGGACGCTGGCAAGAGTTACTGCTGGATCCAGGAACACTAACAGTGATCGATTGGCGCAGGTGTACGACAAACAGTCCTTGATCGAGCGTCATTAGCGAAATTATTGGTTCATTAGGAGGCCGATCCTCCTTGTATAGCTGATAGAGGATGAGGAAGAGAGGCTGAGAGAGAGAGAGAGTGAGAAAGGGAGAGAACGACGACAGTTTGGAATTCGCAATTCGAAAGGAGTTTAATGGAACGGATGCTCAGTGGAGTGGAAGCGCGACAGCTCGATTACACTTTCCTTGAGATTTATCACGATATTACGAGCAATAACCAGGTGCCGCCGCCTGGCGTTGCTCCAGGGCACATTATGTTTGCTGCTGTATCAATACCCGAGCGCACGCAGACCCACACGTTTCGCAGGATTGCTCGTTAGGGCTTCCTGGATTCCTGTCTATATTATCTGCCTCGCATCTCACTACGCCTTCCAACTTGAGCTGACGTCAGACGGATTAGGCGCATGCATTTCGTGCGAAACCATCAATAATTATCCCCACTCTGGTATGTACGTATGTACGAAGAACAAACAATGTGATGTACTTGTTTTTAAAGCATAAACAAAATGTCAATTATAAGACAGAAATTCTCATTATACACTGGTAAACACTTTTGACTTCGTTCATTTAAAAGTTTTATTTAATTAACAGGAAATGCAGGTGATCCAAATACAATACGACCAGACAATACAGGGTAATTTAATTAAGCTAGTTGGAAATACAAATCAGCTTGGAATTACGGGAGAGATTTAAAAGCGCGTGTCTAGAGCTCCGAAAGTTGGAATAAGGTCAAGAATCCGCGGCGCAAGATAAAGGGGTATAGAGGAAGGAGGTCGCCTAGCCGTAAGGCGGCGTATTGGCGCGCTTGAAAATACTGGGTCAATGGACTATAATGAGGTTGGCAAAAATTGAACGGCTGATGTTACTGTGTCGTGTAACGCGCTTATTACAGGTGTATATAATAGCTGAAACGAGCGTGTGAGTGGGTTAACCCCGGAAGAGGAGAATCCTGGCACAATTGTATCTAGGTCCACCGGAGAGTAGACAGTCGAGTGTCTCCGAGA
The DNA here is from genome assembly GCA_964023945.1 of Ectemnius cavifrons. Taxonomy (NCBI): domain Eukaryota; kingdom Metazoa; phylum Arthropoda; class Insecta; order Hymenoptera; family Crabronidae; genus Ectemnius; species Ectemnius cavifrons. Next base: position 5,697,745 of record OZ030375.1, read on the forward strand.
TGAAGTTGGAATTAATTATACGCGCGCGTGTTCCCGGTGTAACGTCAATCTTCAAAAGTTACTTAAGCACGCGGTTTCACACTTCTTGCATGCTTCCTGAATTCTCTCTCCGATGCCAAGCACACCGCCGAGCTTTGAGTTTTGACGGAAATTAAAATCAGCTCGCCTCACTTCGCTCGGTGCGATATCCGCTGTCTCTGCAAAAGGTCCGTGCGCGCCGCCGCAACAGAGACCTCACGTTCAGATCTCTTCTAATGACTTCGTTAGTGCATTATTACGTAAGCCTGATTTGCATTTTCATTGTCCTGTGTCTGGATATACCGGCGACAGTCAGCCTTGTAATTAGTCCAGGCTCGCGGATGCTGCGTGCTTCCTTATGAGCTGTGCTTCTCTTGCGGAAATTCACCGTTACACCCGCTGCCACCACCACGTTAGTAATCACAGTGAAAGTTCACTAGTAAAATGTCATTAATTCTCGAATATAGCAAATAAATTCAATCCATCCGATAGCCATTGTCTTTCTGATTGTCAATTGTCAGGTACGGTATTCGGATTGACAGCTTTGGATGGGTCATTGTGAAACTCATGTCGAAAGGATGTGAGCTCGTAAGTGGCTCGTAAAGCTTTAAGCAGAGATCGGATGTTTCTGAGAATAATTGTCGTATCCTCGCCATATGTGACATTACGAGAGCTTCGCGCACTACGAAATTGTTTGGTAAGTGCTTGCTGTATTACGCAGGAGCATGGCTCTAAAATCCAATTATGGTTTATATCCTTTATAGTCGGCCAACGTTGAATCTCACCAGGAGTACCTCTCACTGGCAGCATTGCTTCAATTTGAATCAACTATCACGCGGATACACAACTTCTTATAGACAATAACTTCCGGGATAGTATTACTGTCAGCGAGAACAAACATATTTCATAGATAAAGTTGACAGTTGTTATGCATTCTGCATCAAGAGATGGCAAATAGTAAAGAAAGGAAAGTGGTGGAAGATCAGTGCTTCTAAAAAGAGCCTTAGGAAGAACCAAGCAGTTATTGATACAAAGTGCAGCTGATAAAAAAGGGACCTTCATTTTAAGGACCGTTTGCGTTGTGAGAAGATCGTGGTTGGTGTATCTCGGAAGTTGTGTATCATCATGACGGAATCTTTTATTAAAGCAGCGGCGTCGGTTGCGGCCGCGGCCGGTGCAAAAGACGAGCCACACTGTGGATCTGCTTCTTGGGTAAACCGGCGCAGCTCGGGTAGGAAATTTTGCATAACCCGCAGGCATGTTGCTCTACGTCCTGTCAATAATTCATGCATTGGTTGCACGTTGCGCGCGCCCTTTACCGCGCATCGCGCTATCGAAAGCCTGCACAAATTCTTAAAGACCCCCTCTAGTAACTTCCGATCTCCTGGCAGACAGCTACTTGACAGAAAGCTTCGATTACATTACCCACTTTGGTTAGACAGCTCGGCCTTTGCCGCTTCCGTTTTCCGATTCTGCATGTACTTTCGAACAACCGCTTGAAGCCCTAACTAGTCAACTAACATACTAACTCTACATAAGTCTGTCCCATCAGTTTCAAGTTCACAGAAGTTTGCGTTAGTCATGCTAAATCTTCCAAGAAGACTTTGAAATGAATTAGAAAGATCGAACGACAAATGGTTTGAGACTTTAAAATAATGACTTTTCCATCAAATTCCAAATATGAAGTGATTGAACTTATGTTACCTAACTTTTTGCAATTTATCTAGATTCATGTAAGCTTACTAAGTTTGCTTGAGAATCTGTTGACAACTCTGTTGCGCCACGACGACGTTGAAAGTTTATCGTGTTAAGTTTCACAGTGGCAATTAATGTCTGTCAGGGTTGACGTTGAATCGAAAATCAGTGGGAGCCAAGGGATAATTAAACAGTTGGTAAACGAATTAGTATGATCTCCTAAGGCTGCTGGTTGTGGGGATTCTGTAACTTTCGGTAAACTATACGCCCGAGAGACCAAAGTTATTTTGTTAAGCGACATATTCGCGTTGGACAAGACTTTTATTAACCCCCTTGGAACTCAAGGAGTGAAAATTAATTTTTCATCAACCTCCCTTGTCATCTACCGTAACCGTTCGTCACGATGTAATTTTTTTGAGAGGAATTCCATTCAACTTGTGAAATTGCCAACGTTGTTTATCAGGACTTAATAGACTTTCTGAAAATGTCAGCGAAAGTGATGAGCGGCGTTCAGCAGCTATTTTCTCGATTGTTAAATTGCCAAGGTTCACCCTTCGCTGGGCGAAGCTTGCTACGTGAAAGCAAATAGGAAAATGTTAGCATTATATCAGGATTGGAGCTTGAACTGTCAGCTGTAGAGAAAGTGGAGAGAGAGAAAGAGTTTCTTCCAGCTGGTACAATCGATCGCTGCTACTGGTCATTGACCAGATATGCACTTTTACACCAGGTTGCGATCGATAGAAGAGCTGTTGCTCATAAGTGGATGCATGCTTGCTTTGTTGATGTTTTCTCTGGGGAGTACATTTCCTTATTAACTCATTAAATTAAAAGCTCCTTATCACCTGCTCTGTTTAAGATTTATTTCCCTTTTTTTTTTACTCACGCGCACAAGATATATCATCATTTTTCATGGAGCAGCTTAGAGTCTCAAAGGCTAGTGGTATCGATTCTATAAAGCTGTCGCTCACCTACTCTTTCAATAAGTTCATTGACATACATTTCGTCGGAATCCGGGATCTGTGCTACTCCGAAATAGATATTCTAGTCTCTGTATCCTAAAATTGAATATTTTCGGATGTGTAAAGCACTTAGTTTTATTAGTGCCTGAAGCTCCTATGATTTATTCACTCCTCTATTTTGAAATTCCTTTACGACTATTTTACGAATTGGCAATAAGAGATGAGTGTAACCCTGTTTACGTTTCTACAGCTGGAGAGGCGAAAATACAAATTCGGACTCGCATCTTTTTCGCATCTCAAGGACTTGTGTATATATAATTCATGTAAATGGAATGTCGCATAATAGTGAGTCGCGTGGCCTACAAGATGTGCCAGCAGGTAAATGTTTAAATGAGTCTTCCCGTGGAAAAAGAGAAGACGCTACGAATCGAAGCACGAGGCATGTTCTACGTGCGAGTGGAAGAGCATCTTTAAATCTTTAAAACTATGGTGGCCTAGAAATAAAGTTCCCTCGGTATTAGCATTATTGCATTCGGAATGGCTCATGCGAGCATTGTCTCAAGAGATATGTCCCTTTCGAGACCGACGTACAAGGGAATAAAATGCCGCCTTTTTCAGTAGCATACAGCATAACAGCAACAGAGAAAGTCTTACGTTTCTTCACTTGAAACATCGTGAACTATTATTATTTTAACAAGGAATATCGTGAATTCAAAGTAAGGTCAAACTTTTCGATTAAATTAATAGAGCTGCTCTAATCAAGTTGGCTATGTTGACTTTAAGTGTTTTCTGCTTCAAAGAAGCACGAGTGCTCTACGCTCGAGGAGTGCCTGAATCAGCATAGCTCTCTCCGTGTTCCCTGGCCGGAGGGGTTAGAGGGCGTAGGTATCTAGGTAAATGGTGAAACGCGGGCACAGAACAGCGATTTGCGCTATCAGGTTCTCGGATGAGCGAGCACTCACCCTGTGAGCAGTCTTGCAGTATCGAAAACAATACGATTTTAGCGAAGGCTGGTTCGAAAGGCTTTGCATCCTGCTGCGGAAAGTGACATAACCGCTCGAATACTTAGAGGATTCGCGACTAAAAAGTCACCGGCAGTTATCGTTACCGGTGCATTTTTATCTGGCTGAAGAAACTTGTACCTATCAATCTTCTATCAGATGTATCACATAACACCATGTAACATTACACTGCTAAGCATTCGTTGTTTTTATTGGTTATCGATGTTTGTTGAATAGGAAAATAATGTGGAGTGTTTCACTCTGGCATCATTGTATTTACATAGTACAATGTCGTTGGTCTAATCACCTTCGTGACCATCTGAGTTCCATGGGTTAAATTGCTCGTCTCGGGTTCTGGGCACGCGGTGGGAAATGAAGCATTTATTCGCAGGATAATCAAGGTAGCGGCATGAAAGTATATGCTCGCGACGGTGCAACGTTAGGACGTATGACAGTTAATTAACACGTTGCCCCGAGATATTTACGGGCTCGTTACTCTCACGAGCTTATCATCGCTCAACGTCAGGGCGGTTCGTGAGCGGCAGAGTGGTAGAAGCGACCCGATAAGGCAGTTAAATATTTACCATTGGAAAAAATGACGGCTTTGAAAAAAGCAAGCACCTCGCGTGCTATTAATTACGGATTACGCCGCGAAGAGTGGGTAGAATCGTGTTACCATGGCTCGATAAGGAATGCATGCCCTCTTCTCAAACTAGTACGCTAGCTGAGCTACTGTATTTTTACTCCTTACTTTCCAACGACATTCCCTGTATTACTCTCGGTATCGCTCAATCTCTCGGTTGCCCCCTTCAACAATGTCTCGTTTCCGACTGAATTGAATTCGTTGCTCTCTCATCAAAAGAAATGGGCCGGGAATATGGAGCACTCGATATCACTCCTCCTTTCATATGCATGTATAGCTAGCATAAAATATTATTAACATCTTCCACTTGAAAAATAAAGGAGACGCTTTCCGTGTACGTTTCGGTCTATAGCAAAGCCACAATTATCTGATGAAGTATCGTTTCTAGTTAATGGTTGAGAGGATTCTGACGGTGTCTCGGGTTGGCATGATGAATTCATATCGAGGTTCACCAACAATCCTCCTACCAGGCTAATGTGTTAAACACAGTTTCAGTTAATTCTCAAGCACAATAGCTGACGAGCGGACTGCTGTCTCTATTATGCAAAGGCGACACACTCGAAGAAGTCTTCAGTTTGATATCACAAGGAAATGCTATATTCAAGCATCAAAGTCAAATGGTATCGGGGACAGAGGGTGGATCGCCGGGATGGATAAGTCATAGGTAAGTCGCGTATCGGTTTGCGCCAGTATACGAATGAACGGATAGTACAGATGCTCTGCGTCATCGGGTTTGGGGGGGTGGGTGGAAGGAGGACGGTGGTTGGTGGCAGGGAGTATGCGGGAGCGAAGGAGGGAGATGAAGCTCCGAGTGAAACGGTCAGCGATAAATCAGAGGGTCGCTCGCCGGGGCTGTTTCGTGGCTGATCCTTCGCCTAGAAAGGGTTTCGCCCCGAAGGAGATCCGCGGCCCGATACACACGCACGAGCGAACATCGCCCCGACTCATCTAATTCCATGAAACGCCAATGCCGGGGGAGATCGAAGAGGCTTGATGTATTATTCTTCCAACGAGTTAAACTACCTCCCCTTGGGCACTGAGCCACCTTACCATTTCCCCATCACCGCTTCTACGGAATTTCAGGCGCCACGTACATTCGTGGCAATAAAGGATTATTTAGTACTATTTGTTACACGAACGTCTCTAATTAGAGTATAATTTTGCTTTCTGTTTAACTCTGAGTTAGAACCGAGGATCAATAATGTCTTACTAATCATACAATTTTTTACACGTAATTTACCAACACGGGAATAATGAAAGAACATCTGTTTGAGAAGGTGTACATCAGAATTTCTCTGCTCCGACTTTTATGTTCGATTCAGCAAAGTCTCAGCTTGCAAAGCGAGAGGACTAGGAAGGTGGACTGGTACTCGGACGCCTCGTCCGAGCTCATAATTCCTTGGGAAGTATGCAGTGGCGCAGGAAATGTTCGGGAGCCAAGGAGGATGGTCACTCGGCAGCTGAGGAAACCGGGATTCCTTCCGGATTTGCCGTGTGTCGAGCACGGCAAGCAGAGAGACGCCCGTGCTGAAATACGGCAGCGATAAACTCCAATATCTGAAGCGAGCCTCGTTTCAGCATGAGATGCACCGGGAAAAGGACAATTTGGCAGCAGCCTTACGTCGTTTTCCCACCACAGTGAAAGCCGTCAGGGATCTTTCTACCCTTATGAACTCATCCAGACTCTGCTAGCAGCGGTCAACTTTCATCATTTAATGAAAAACATTCGATACTCCGGTGAATCCTCTTCTTAGAAGAATGTGTCGAAATCTAAATAAATTGTAATAACATTACACGCATATAATTTATTTCTAAAAATTTGGAAAGTACATATTTGTTCAGTAAATGGTGTGTCAAAGTCTATCGAAGTAGTGGCGGAGTAATTACACTTTGGAAGTATTAGCCATGTTCCAATTTACTATTGATCTACTTGCCTTCATTACGTAGATATTCATCGAAAATCGAGCATGGCAACTGGTTCAGTAGTACATTGAATCAAGTAGATTCAATGTAAGATAATTCAAGTAGATATTCACTTCAATTAGTTTTCGTCACACGTCCTTAATGTAATGGGGTAAGTATCCCGGATAACGGAGGTGGCAGCCGAGGAGTTGAAAGGAAGCTTTGAAGAATTTTCCGTGGGAACACATGCACGCGCCAGTATAAATTCGTTTTATGAGTTTGTTAAGTAAAAGCGCGTGCAGTACCGTTCACTGAGGCATTAATACACGGAGACGTAATCTGAGGTGGGAAGAGAAATATTTGCAAGCGCATGGCTTCGTGGATACACACAGGCACAAGCGCCTTTCTGTCGAGCATGACCCTATTAATGCGCTTCCTATAAGTACTTCAATGCCTGAGCGGAAATTAAACTTTGCCGAGGCCAATGCACTGAAAAGATCGATGAAGCCTGTTCGCGCGCCGGCATTCAGTCTTCAAGTGTTTCAAAGCGTAATACTATCTTGACTTCATTCTTCCCATCTTATCATTAAGGAGAATTCAGGTAACTGTGACAGTTTCTTTAATATTGCAATCGGTACTAGCACATCAAACGATTAGAAGATTAGCAAGTGAAACGCTGCTTTAATACACCGTAACGAGGAAGTGATGTTTAATGAATTAAAAATGAAAGGGGTCTTACGCATTACGGACACTGTTTAAGTTTATGCCTGTCATGAATGAAGTATTTTCTCAAGGGAATTTCGCTTCCGGATTATTCGGTAAATGAAGGAACTCCTAAAGCGACTGCAACTCAATTCGATGGAAAAGAAATCTTCAATACGACTACCTCTTCTCTACCTTCAACTAGAAACTATTATTTTGTACACTTACATTTAACTCGCGCATTGGGTTGGGCCACTTTGTATTATGACGGACTTTCTATTTCTTGGGAGACACTTGTACAAAAGGAGGAAACTTTAGGAATGAATAAAAGGCGAGAAAAGTGTGATTCACACTCGGATCTACTGAATACATCATGCCGGAGTGTCAGCACTCTAGCACTTTTGATTTACACCATCTATTTCTGAGAAAGTAAGAATTGGCAGGAGGTAAGATAGCCCGGGGGATTCTCGACTGTACACATCGCTCTCGAGTTGCTCGCTCCCACTGCAAGCACGTAGAAGCTTTTATTTCAGGATAGAGAACGTACATATCGCGGCAATAACATTCCACTGGCAAAAGAGAAAAAGGCAAGGCTGCGGTGGCTTTGGGCAGCTGGTGTCGTGTCCGGCCAGGGTAAACAGTGGTGGGAATCTCGGCACACGTACGGGACCGGGGACGGCCCGGCAAACAATTCGTTAGAAAGGGATTGCCCTGAATTTTCTGGGAAATCGTTGCGATATCGGTGCAACGCTTTACAGGACCAACTCATATTTAACAAACTTTTCCATTCGCTTGGAGGAAACTTTATAATTTGACAATAAGTCCAAGTTTTCAGTGACGATGTGTCTAGAAAGCTTGATAGTCAGTTTCGAGTATCAAATCTTGTTTTAACTTTCAACCGATTCCATTGATATTCGGATAGATGAAACATTAAAAAGCCAACAGAGTGTCTTTGATCTGAAGGTGAGATAGGAATTTGCCGTAAACACCGATCCGTTAAGACGCAGTAAAAGGGTTGGTTCTCCTGACTCACCGCATAAATGATATATGGACGGAACCCTCCTAAGTACACGAGTACACGAAGCGCGAAGCAAGCTGTTCTACCGAGTAACGAGAGGCCTTGGCAACCAGAACAAACAAGCGTGGAAATTTGAGGGACCTCCGTTAGATACGTCGACTTACTTACGACGTCTTATACAAACATTTGTATACACAGGCATCAACATCCACAGCTTCTTCCACGAAAGCATTGATGTTCTAAACATGGAAGCCACATTCGATGCACATTCCTATACCACTTTACATTCCTCTTACTTCCTGTTGCTCCTGTTCCTTATATGTCGGGAAACATGCAAGTGTGTCTACAACAGGACACATGTGTACCAGTTTGTTTTTTCATGTTTTCTTTAGGAGAGGAGAACGTACAGAGGAAGAAGGAAAAGCCAGCAGGCTCTGTAATTTTTTGCTATCGTTTCTTTTCACCATTGCGATACTTGTCACATCTGACACATGTTGCACAAAGTACGCGCCTGTTATCTGTCGTAAGAGAAAACACCTTCATTGACATGTTTTTATCATTTGCCTTTATTATACGAACGCCGGCGTATTTGCTATTTTAAATGCAATTAATGTTAACAAGGATTATCGTATTACTGGGAATAATTGATGCACAGAACACGCGAGAGGAGTCTCCGGGGAAGTGAGAGGATCTCGCAACGGACTCCTGCCACCCAGAAAATCAATTGGACAGGGTGTCAAACTCTCCAGCATAGCAATTTGGTGCGAGCTAAGTTGGTTGACAAACCCGTGGGTGCTCGCTTGTCCCGCAAGGATAAAGCAACAGATAATAATAATAATTACTCGCCTAGCGGTCTTTGTAATTGCCGGTTAGAATCTCGCGTTTCTATGTCTGCCGCCGTCGCCGTGACGCACCTAACAACTTCTATGTTTCCCGTGAAAGCCTCTGCTAGTGAAACTTCCCTCGTAATGCGCTTATGCTTATACTCGGCTACCTCATAGTCATCCGATACCACACACGCCTGGATCTAACTTTGAAATTCCGTTCTCCCGCATACACGGAATTATTAACCGGTTTCAGATCATCTTGCGAAAAGTCCACACTAACGAAATCGGTTGGAGTAATTATTGCGATAGGCAAGGTTTAACCTTTCACCTTGCCTTACAAGTTGCCCGATTTTACATATACGATCTGTTACCTACGGTCTTTTTTCTTGAACAGTTATCGATCGATTAGTTGGTAGGTGTTTGCATTGGAAAGATCTTCAAGGGAAAGCTTACCGAAAGTTGGAAGTTAAAAATGATGGACGTTGCCGAAGCACTGGGCGAGCTATCTATTCGAATGCAGGTGCGCTTACATCTGAAATATTCGTGGCACTTTGAGTTTGAGAGCGTCGCCACTATAACTCGCACGGCCTCGACGTTATTGTTGGTTAGGGCGTCGATGTAACCCTCGGGTCCTCTATCCCACTGGCAAAGCTAGCCCCGCTTGTTTGGCCGGCAGCTCTTTTCGCGAGATAACGCCGACACCATTGTCTAGTAATTCCAAGGGAGCCGCGATTTATGCTACCACTAACCCAACCTGCGCACTCCTCGCATCAACTGTGGTTGATGCAACTGTGCGAGCATCAGTCGATACTTCAAACTACCAAGAGAACGATAGCAGGAAGAAGAGGTGGATAACGGTAACTAGCGCCGGAATTCAAAACACAACTTGGCGAAAGACATCTAAAAGTTTGCTCGAGCACTTACTTGTACGATTTACTCGGGCAGAATGGTAGGGTTGTCGGGTCACACATCGCTCGATCACGTAGCGGAGAGTCCTGGAAAAGTGTAACGGTCTCTCAGGAAATGGAATACTTTTTCAAAATCTCCGTCGTAAGTTGAAAAAGTTCGCTCAGCCGGTGAAGGAGAGCGTAAACGCTCCCCGTCTTCTGATACAACATGAATTTCCTTCCCAGTATACTGGGACGCTTCTTTCTAGCAATTGTAAATGCGCTTCTTTCCAACCTCGCAGGATACATACACATCCGATGTTGCTGCTTTCTCGTTCTGCATCGTTCTTTCTTTTACTCTCGCATGTTTCCTCGTTGCGCGCACTTTCTTCGAAGGGCTGTTCTCGCTTTTTCTGGCAGCTCCACTTTTTTCTCCCCGATTTACAAAGGGGTTTGCCGTCGTCTCTCTTTCTCTCTCTCTCTCTCTCTTTCTCTCTTACTCTTTCCCGCCGTCTGATGAGCGCACGTGCTCGCTCACTCGCTCGCTCGCTTTTTCTTCGACTGCGCGCTTTATCTTCCGCTCGTGGACACATTTCTGCCAGAGTACCAGTAATTACTGTGCGCCCGGCACTCCGCCGAGTTTTTCCACTATGATGCTGAGAATACCATGTGCCGGGATTCGCGAAAAAATATCTGCGAGATATCCGCTACGGTTGATAGCGACTCGCTCCTCGCCAGGCTGAGGACACTGTAACTGTGATACAAGCGTGTGAGGAATGGTCCGGACTTCGTGAAGTTTCCACTTTCTAGGCAGCCGGAGACTCAGCAAGCAGCGCGTATCAAATAAACAGATTTATAAGGGAAATCGTAAAAGTCTACCTTCGCGTGAGATATTTGCCACTTCACTGCGATCTTGCTCTATTTAATAAACTCCAACAAGTATAGCAGGCTGCATTTTTATCTTGTACATGATTTGTCAACAGTTTCGTAGTATTGTGCGCGCAACTAGCTAGAAAGAAAGTTTTAGCTATTATCAGGCTTTGGATGGCCAAGGTAGATAAGTTGTGATGGAGAACTGCAGCAGTTCTACTGTTTTCTCTGAAATGAATAATTTGTTGACTGTGCCAGTTCTAATTGAATGTCACTGGATATTGCAATTTGTTTTATTTCGGTTTTCTCAGAGATGTAATAGTAAATACTGACAATACTTCTACGCGAACTGTAGAATACTTGTAGTTTCTTTTTATGCTTCAAGCTTTCTGGATTACATGCTTCTACGATAAAAGTCATTCGTTCTGGAGGCACCGGATGCGCGGCCTGTTATTCCCGAAGACTAGAAGAGGCACAATGGAGAAATCCTGTAGTGCAGGACATTTGGCAAGAACGCGCGCGCGCGCGCACGTAATTCTTACTGCAAGAAATGTCGGATTTCTTGCTCGTCCGGCAGTGACAAGTCTTTTCCATCGCACACGCACGTTTAGCTTTTCAAATGACAAAACACACCCGTCAGATTTCCCACGAAATGCGATATTTTTTAAATTAACAGTCACCAAGTCTGAGTATGTTAACTTGTTCTTTATTCGTAGTAGTTCCATTAGAGTTTCACTGTGAACTTATTTCGAGCGAATTCGAATTCCGTCTGATTCTCCACTTGCTGCAGTTACTCTTCTAGGTAAGTAATCGTCACTGATGCAATTAATCTAGCAATTAGAACGGCTCTCCTCCTAGATAGATAGTCTCGTGTTCCACTGCGTTCGGTAATTGTTCCTTGTACGACTTTAGTAGCGGGAAAATAGATCTCTTTGGTTGGTAAGAGGGCCAAGTGGTGCATCGAGCAAGTTTGCCCTCGCACTCGTAATATAAAGACAATGCTCTCCCCGAAATTGCGCTCTTGAGTAATTCATATTAAGTCGCCGGCAACTGTTACCTCCAAGTCGAATTTTTTGGGGTCGAGCAGCGCGAGGCAGAATTCACTTCAGTCGTGTTCCATTAATTCCTTAACTGCCGCCGCTTTGTTAGTGCTGGTGGAATTTAAGACGAAGGGGCTTCTTCGAGTTGCGAAATTATTCGTAAGAAGTTCCGGCGTATGCCTGTTACTCGCTGTAGCAAGGCTAGGTAGTAAGAAGTGAATTCGTTTTGCTAGGAAGCTTCGGGTGAAGGGAACGCAAAATCGAAGCAACGAGTTTCCAGTTTCCAGCAGCTGCGCTGCTGCTATTGCCGCTGAGTTCCCGGATTCTCTCCGGGTTAATTTGAAGGCACGTCGACACCACTCCGTGTCCAAGGATTACAGGAGTTCTCGCCTGCAATGCATTGAATTACGACGATTCACCTGTGACTTTCTCGAAGTGTCGAGAAAACCTGTATATTTATAGCTTGCGCGTGAAACGAGCAGCGTGTTGCGTAAAAGCTTTTGAACCACTATGAATTCGGTATAGTTCCATTTTCGCGAATACTTCTTTGTGCGAAAGTAAGACGCGCCACTCCTTCTCTACATCACTCTCTGCCAATTACTCTTGTTACCTAGAACGAGCCTCGTATAGAACGTGTCTTCAGATAGGAGGGAATTGTACGACGATAGTAAAAACCAAATCATTTTCAACGCGAAACAACTCGACGGTGTGCAACAATCCTTTTTACGGGAGGCAGGCAACCCAACATTGCAAACAGTCCGCATAAAGCGCACAGAGAATGACAGGAATGAGAAAAAAAGTTGTGAAGAAAAGGTTGTAATGGTAAGAGGGAAAGGAAAAAAGAAGAAAGGGGTGGCCGCCACGTAACATGAAACAATTTCCAGTGCAGTGATTTAGGTCGCGGGTTACTCTCACCAGGGACAAACAGCACACCCCCCTCATATTATACATATATAAGAAAGAAAGAAATATATCGAAAGAAAGTGCCACCGACTGGACCAATTTGAGGTGTCAGGGTTATGGTAATCTTGACCGTTCGTTCGAAAAGGGACACATAAATGAAAGCCAAGAAAGTGACTTAAAGACGATGGGATCATAGGAACGTCCAACGAACTAAATCCGTCGGCATAAATCTTTGATACAATTCCACGAATTTATGCCGCAATAACGTGAGAAGTCGGTCACACAGTGAAGTCTCTATTCACACCCAAAAAGTACTAAATTCACCATCACTCATAGAAATTCGGATGAAGAATGGAAGCGTATCAAGTCGTCAATAGTTCGAGCTGATCCCTTGTTTCAAATCTTCAATAACAGGTTGACCGCAAAATCCATGACGTTCTAGAGGCATCCCACAACTTCTGCTTGCCATGTTGCTCTTTGTAACGTACTTAACACGTAACTTTGAGTGACTTTTGACTCGAATGCCTATTGAATTAGGAGCATACAATAGTTTTCGTCACTGGCACAAAGCTTGCGGTATGTATTCTCAACTGAATAGAATATACTGCAGACTGGCCCAGTTGCTATTTGCGAAACTTGTGGAAATATTTCTGTATAGATGGAGATAGATAGAGAGAGAGAGAGAGAGAGAGAACGCTGAATGGATTTATGAGGTGGAATTGGTGTGTGGCACTTTCGAAACGTGACATACTCCAATCCTGCCAAGTAAATGCGTAAGGTAATTTCTACACACCCATATAATTTTATATTCATTCATCGTTCGAGTGAAGTTGCTTCTCTCCTTTGGAGTCTCTCTTTGAATTTCCCTAGAGTTGCTTTCCACGTTTGCTACAGCTTCTATTAGAGAACGCCTTGTCCATAGAATCAATATGACATTCTTTTAATTGGTAAACTTTTTCTTCTCCAACTGCAATAAACGGTATTAGGAAAGAAATTATCTGTAAGGATGTCAGTAAAAGTAAGGCCAATTATTGGGTCTTCAGGGGATGCCTCCAATAGATACTTAGGTAGTTGCCGGTTCACGTGCGAGCAACCGTGTATTTCCTGTTCCGCCAGTAAGCGAAGCTCCTCCTCGCAGAACAGACGTTCCCAATTATTGTTGCGAAGCAGTACTGACTGAGTTCTATATGTATCGCGAAACTAATTCGTAAGTTTCTATTCCTGAATTTCAGTCGGACGCCTTGTCAGTAATCCGATTTTAAAAGCGTTAACACGCTACGCTTCTCACTCAACTACGATCACGCAAATGGAATTTCCATCGACGAGTCGAGAGAATTAAGCGGATTATCACTTTTCTCGTAGCTTCATAATCGATAGTCCTGCTATCGGGGTTAGTCCTATGCCATGTAATTTCCACGTACTCTCTTGGAATTTCATCTGTGAAACTCGTCTGATGGGATACTTACGTCGAAGAAGGAATCACCTGCTTTCGTAATCTTAATTTCTAATTGAATTGCCGAGTGGTTTCTAGCGTCACTGGTAATATCAAGCAGAGTCAAAGGACCCTCGCGTCTCTCACGTTCCATCCAGCGGTGCGTCGTCGGCCGGCTCAAGAATTAACTTGGGAAAATCTCATATCGCAGCACGTAACAAACGGGCGAACTTGCCGGAAGTTCGCGCAAGAGTGCAAAATTACTCGACAGGCCGCAGACCGTGACTGCGCAAAGGTAACGATGAAACTCGCTGGAATTCTCCCATTGTGTTTAAGATAAAGGTAGCCGTAGCACGGAACAGCGAGCACTATAACTAACGAGATGCCTTACGTAAGGACCTATATTTTACACTGGCAATGCGTTTAGACACTATCGTCCCGTGGATCATACTCGATTAGCCATTACTCTCGAGCCACGTCCCGTTGACCTTTTCAAGTCCCCGGCGAATCAGGATTGACACAGCTCTCCTCCGGTACTTAATTACTTTAAGTAATTAAAAGTCAACGGATATACTTTTGACTCGCGAGGGACTTGCAGCAAATAGGAAAGTGAAGTTCATTAGCCGATAGGAAATTCTGGTTAATTGGATCGTCTTTCCACCGTTACATCTTCTTCATCTTAGACTTCATCTCTCTCTCTCTCTTTCTGATACTAATAAAACGCATCTTAATCATTCAAACCACACTACAAATATTATCATATCCATCATAATTGTGTATGACCACTCTCTGTTTAACTTTCACCACTTATTCCGTAAATCTATATTAATTAAAAACGGAGTGGGACAAGCAGAAATCTCAGATGTACCCCGTCTGAGTTTACACGCATTACGTAAGAGTGTGCACATGCTGGAAATATGTGTTTCTTGACGTTACAGGATGCTAAGTAAAGCCGGCTCGAACGAAACTTTCTCTCTCTCTGAAATGGTGCTAGCTGCACCTGGCCAGGTTGCACGACTCTCACGAATATTTGCCATGTACTCTCAGCTCTGACTGCATCGACGCATTCGATATTCCCTCCTCTCACCCTTCTCTCTTTCTGTCTCTCTCTCTCACTCTCTCAGAGAGAGAGTAGCACTTTCACTGTACGTGTGCGTGTGTATGTTTACTAGAGCGATGCGTTTGTATCAGTTAGGTACTGTGTTTGCTTCGCTGATGCTCGCTCTCTCGTTGATTATTCGACGTGCTCCTAATGCACTTTGAGGCACTTGGAGACACGTGTTTTTGCGAGCTCAACTGAAGCGGGCGAGCCACGGAATCGGCATATGCCGACAGCTGTGCCAAAATCATCCCATTCCGATTCATAATGTACATTTGAGAATGCCTGCTGGTTTGCATGAATTTTGACCGAGTGTGGGACTGGCGTATGTATATAACATGCGAGAGGTTTGCTCTTGCGGTGGGTGCTCACTTGTTTCCGCGGATTTCCGGTTAAGTAAAATTGTATAGTTTGTTCAGGACAATTGGACGTATTCACTTGGCACAGACGATTTTCTTCCTTATTTATCCATAACCAATCTGTTCTACTCAATGTTAAAATAAATAGTAAACTATTGGACAAATAGCAATTGTTGGAGTACGAAATAAGGTCTCCGCGAAATGCATATGCAAGTGAGCTGTTTACACTCGTAGAAATGCAGTATCTTTTTATTCTAGACAAACATTCGTGGAATAATGTGAAGCGAAGAAAAGTGTAGAGAGATAGGAAAGTAGGAGTCGAGAAGTCGAGGATTGTGCCGGAAGTTTGCGGAGAAAAAAAGGAAGACGGATGGCCCGTAATAAATGGCGTATAACAGAGGTTCATCGGCTCGTGTAGGCGAGAGTGAACGGAAGCGGAGATTAAAGGTGCTCGGCTAATACCGGTGACAGAGATAGACTTGGAATTAAAACTGGTTCTTTTGCACTCTGTCCACTTGACACACGCCAGAGAGAATTTTATGCTTCCAACTCCGGTGAGGATGTATCGCCTGTTTCAGTCACCTGGTGCCTCGGTTCTCCATTTGTTTGGACTCGCGAACCTCTCAATCTTTGCTGACCGCCCGTGAAACATTGTTCAGCTCACGTTCTTCCATTCTTTTATTTTTCTTTCTTTCGATGCGCCGTTAGGTTTTAAGCCTCCCCAATTTTAAGGGCACATCTGCGTACTTCTTAATGATTTGCCATATTTCTTTTCGCTTTGTTCATTTTCTCTGGATTTTGAATTTTATAACACTACCATTTTGACTCTGTCGCCCATCTGGCTTCCACATGCTATTTATTACTCGGCGTCATTTACCCGGATTAGCGATGCGTTTTCGTCGAAGCCTACCATATCTTCGGCCAGGTATGTCCAGGCGACTAGCGGCTCATCTCCCCTCCCTGGCGCGGGAAAAACCCTTCCGCCCCTTCAAGGGTAGCGAAATTTCCGTGCCACTTCCTTTAGTTTCTGATTCCTGCTCCTCGCTCATTTTTCTTCCCTCACCACCAATTTCCAACCAATCAGCGTGACTTCCCACTTCCGTATTCTTCCCGGAAAATCTATATATTGTACCGCGCTTAGATTTTATGTTAGAGCTAGTTATTCCGCTAGATTGAAGAACTTCTTCGCGCCTCTCCTTCTTTGGTTGAGAAAGTCCGAATCTTTGCACCATTCTAAGCTCTCAGGCGGCTTATTCACTCTGAGTCTTAGCATCCATTATTATATCGTTGCCTGCGCTGACGCACCTTGCCGTCAGTCTTGGTACACTTTCTTGTCATTTTATTGTGTATCCGCATTACAAGAAGGGCGGCGTGGTTGCTTCCCTTCTTCTGATTTTCAATAAATTAGTTTCACCCGAAACAAATACCGGAGTCTTCAGAAAGGACCTTACACCCTTTCACATCGGGAGCTCCAACATTTCTGGTCCTTCGAGCCGGATCATCGCGAGTGACAAGTGATCAGTGCAACAAGTTCCTGACTAATCAACCACGGAAGTATAGTGGAAGCTACATTTTCCACTATAATTGGATAACATCAGCCTCAAGAAGCCTGCTCCGATCCTGTCCGATCATTTGCGACAGAGCGGAATATTTGGGCATCGCTGCAGCTACCCAAGCCTGACCGGCACGAGTGACATCGTGGGAGAACTCATTTCCACCCAGGACGCCGCGATTACGAGCCGTCGGACCGACGCTGCCTGCTGAGGACTGCTGTGTCGCTACGCAACGGTGAGTCGAGATTTATTGCATTTACTCTGACTTTGCGTTAGCATTGGTATCATCAAGCATGGAACCACAATTAAAAGTTCTTATTGGCGAACGCGCGCAAGTAAAGGCGTCGTTAACGCGATTCAATAAATACTTTGAGGGTGTAAATGACTCCATCCCAATTGATGTGGTGGAGAGTCGACTCACAAAGAATCTAGATTTACTAGATAAGTTCGAGGCGGTGCAGGATAAAATAGAGTTTCTAGCCGATCCGAACGACGCAGAGGAGGCCGCGAAAAATGTGGAAAGAACCACCACTCTTTGGTGCATATGGAATACAACGATTCCCCTCCATTTGATAGGCCTTCCACATCTAGAGATACCGCGCAATTCAATTCCACCCCGAAAGAAAACCCGCAAGCATTATTGTCGCATTCAAGCGGCAGCTCAAACCACGCTGTTTTGTTATCCACGGCCATGGTGGATATTTTAGATTCACGGGGCAACAGGCATCAATGCCGAGCGCTGTTGGATCAGGGCTCACAAGCCAATTTTATTTCCGAGGGCTTTGCTAGGAAATTGAAATTACCCATGCAAAGGGTTAACACCACCGTTTCTGGCATCGGGCGCACTTCTCACGCTATTCGTGGGAAGATAGGCGTATCATTATTGTCGAGAGTCACTCCCTACAAAACCACGTTCCAGTGCCTAATCATTCCGAGGATATCGGAGAGCATTCCCAACTTTCATTTAAATAGGGAAGCCATCTCCATTCCGGACAAATTTTCGCTGGCTGACCCCCATTTCTGCGCACCCCGCGAGGTCGATTTATTACTAGGCAACGGCCTCTTTTGGGACCTTATTTGCATTGGGCAGCACAGATTAGGGCCTGGATACCCGGTAATACAGAAGACCCAGCTAGGATGGATACTAGCAGGGGAATTTAATGCCTCACTCATGGAGGGCAAACAAAATATTATGTGCCATCTGGCCACCAACGATGAGTTGGAAAGGGATATTCGCAAGTTCTGGGAGATTGAAGAGGTTTCGTCGTCGTCACCGGGATTACCTCCATTAGATCCTTCCGATCCGTGTGAGATACATTTTTGTAAAACGACCAAGAGAGATAGAGACGGGACATACGTCGTGAGCATTCCCTTCACCGACCAGCTAGGCGACCTCGGACAATCTCGGACGATGGCCGAGAAACGATTTCTCGCCTTAGAAAGAAAATTTATTAGAGTGCCTGGTCTTAAGGAGGAATATTGCCAATTTTTGACCGAGTATGAGGAACTCGGGCACATGTCAGAGATCGCCAATGACCGAATTCGTGATTGCGATCCATCATATTATCTGCCCCATCACGCGGTATTTAAGGTGTCCAGCACGACCACGAAGTTGCGGGTCGTGTTCGACGGATCGGCTGCCTCCTCATCGGGCATCTCACTTAATCAAGTGCAGCGCGTTGGTCCTATTGTACAGGACGACCTATTCTCCATTGTTATGCGCTTGCGGAAACATAGATTTGTAGTTTCGGCAGACATTGCAAAAATGTATCGCCAGGTTAATGTTAAACCTGAGCAGCGGCGATTCCAGCGCATACTGTGGCGTCAACATAGCTACGAAGCTATTAGGGTGTACGAGCTTAATACCGTCACCTATGGGACGGCGTCGGCCTCCTATCTCGCGACTCGCGTATTGCGACAGGTAGGCGAGGATAGTTTGGCAATGTTTCCAAAGGCTGGTCGCGCAATCATCCGCGATTTTTACGTGGACGACCTGCTGACCGGCGCCGACACCTTGAAGGAGGCTCAGGATCTCAAGGCCAACATCACCAGGATCCTGGCTCCTGCTGGCTTCGAGTTGCGGAAGTGGGCGGCCAACGACCCACGGATCTTAACCTGCGACAATTTCCAGGATAGCGTCAAAATTGACGCCGACAAGGATCCCAAGACTTTGGGCCTTTTATGGAGCCCTGTTGAGGACTGCTTGCGATACTCGGTACCGCCGCTGTTACAGCAGAAGATAACCAAGCGGACGATTTTGTCGGAGATAGCCCGTCTCTTCGACCCCTTGGGACTTGTTGGGCCTGCAGTTATACAGGCCAAAATGCTAATGCAGAGGCTCTGGGAACTCAAGACGAATTGGGATGAATCCCTGCCGTTGGACCTTCATAACCAATGGAGGACATTCCGAAGCGAGCTCATTGCTCTCAACGAGCTACAGATTCCCAGGGCAGCAGTAGCGAACCACTCCAGCAGCATCCAGCTGCATGGTTTTTGCGACGCCTCCGAAAGGGCGTACGGAGCATCCTTATACCTTCGTTCCCAAGATCGTCAGGGGAATGTGATTTGCCACTTATTGTGCGCCAAATCCAAGGCGGCCCCCCTGAAGACAATTAGCCTTCCCCGATTGGAGCTATGCGGCGCATTACTACTAGCCAAGTTAGCTGCCAAGGCTCGTTCAGCCCTCTGCATGACCTTACAGAGTGAGCATTTTTGGACGGACTCGATGATTGTTCTCGCTTGGATCAAGGCATCTCCAGCGAAATGGCGCACCTTTGTGGCCAATCGAGTTACGCAAATTCAAGAGCACACGAAAGGAGAATGGCGGCACGTATCATCGCAGGACAACCCTGCTGACATAATATCCAGAGGAGTCAACCCTTCCTTACTGGCGTCATCGTCCCTCTGGTGGCACGGGCCTACCTGGATCACCGAGCAACCAGCCTTATGGCCCAACCGCTCCATTGACGTCGCGCAGCTACCTGAGGAGAGGACTTCAACCGTAGCAATGATTGCGCTGACTACCTTAGATTTAAGTATTTTCGAGCGATATTCCCGTGCAAGGAAATTATTTCGCGTAGTGGCATATTGCTTTCGCTTTTATCGTAAAATCCGCGCACGCGTTCAGGACCGCAAAATTAGTGAGGGCAATGCCGTCATTGCCGCCTCAGCAAGGGAGAATTCTTCAGACTTGACTGCTGAAGAATTGATTTATTCGGAGCATATCCTTATTAGGCTCGTCCAGAGGTATTATTTTGCTTCCGAAATTCACTTTTTGACCAGGGGACAGCCAATTCCAAAGAAGAGCCCGTTGGTCTCGTTATTCCCATTTGTGGGCAAACTCGGTCTTCTCAGGGTAGGCGGTAGGCTGCGTAACGCTCCAATTTCTTATGAACAGCAGCATCCGCTGATTCTACCTGCGAAGCACCGCCTGACACTGCTTCTCATTGAGCAGGAACACACAAAATTGCTACATGCAGGTTGTAATGCTGTCATGGCATCCTTACGATGCAAATATTGGCCGCTGTCCTGCAAGAATACCATAAAGGGCGTATTGCGTTCCTGCGTAAGGTGCTTTCGTGTAAAGCCACCTAAGTCTGAATACCTGATGGGTGAATTACCGGTGGACAGGGTTACCCCTTCTCGCCCCTTTTCGATCTGCGGCATAGATTACGCAGGGCCGTTCTTAATTAAGGAGCATTCACGCGCACGTGTATCAATTAAGGCGTATTTATGCGTATTCGTATGTTTCGCGACTAAGGCTGTGCACTTAGAACTGGCCAAAGATATGTCCACAGAGTCATTTTTAAATTGTCTGAGACGCTTTATAGCTCGGCGAGGCAAATGTGTGCGCATACACTCCGATAATGGTTCGAACTTCATCGGCGCTCGGAACGAGTTAAATGACTTAGGCGTTCTTCTTAGCGATAAGGGACATATTAGTAAAGTGAGCTCTTTTTTAACGGACGAGCGCATTGATTGGCGTTTAATCCCTCCCGGAGGCCCCAATTTTGGGGGCCTATGGGAGAGTGCCGTAAAATCGGCAAAATACCATCTCAAAAGAGTTGTAGGTGACACGCGCCTCTCGTTCGAAGAACTTTATACCATGCTAACGCAGGTCGAGTCCTGCTTAAATTCTCGACCACTGTGTGCCCTTTCCGAGGACCCCACCGATTATTCAGCTTTGACGCCCGGCCATTTTCTCATCGGAGAAGCACTGGCCTCATTGCCGCATCCTGACCTCCACGAGGTCAAGCTGAACCGCTTGAACAGATTTCAGCTCCTTCAGCAGATGTTCCAGCATTTTTGGACTCGCTGGCATGTGGAGTATTTGCACCAACTCCAGCAGCGCAACAAATGGCGATGCTCTGTGCCCGCCAAATTCGGGCCCGGCACCTTGGTCACCATCAAGGAGGACAACATTCCCCCCTTGCGATGGCGCTTGGGACGTATCACCGAGCTTCATCCAGGAAAGGACAACGTGACCCGCGTTGTGTCCATCCGGACTGCGCATGGTGTCACCAAGAGACCTGTCTCGAAGATCTGTGTTCTTCCTTGTGGCGACGATCCTTCTAATTAAGGAGAGCTTATTTTATTAGTTTTATGACGCAACTTTGTTGAAGGCTCTTAGTATTGTCATTCCCATTTCTCTTGCGTTCTATATTATTTGAGTAATTCCATTTTTGAATGTTTTCTTAGCCACTTCTGTGCGATATTTTCTACTTGATATTATTTTTTGCGTACTATTGCAATTAAGCTTATTTTATTTTAGCATTATTTCAATCTCCGTTGGATTTCTGTTTATAATCCTTTTTCCGAGATGTCAATTCAGTTCGCATCTTTTATTCCGACCGTTGTACTTGCCGCATATTTCTCTATATGTTGTTAGGCAGTGCAATCTTTCCAGCATTCTTATCATTTGTTGAACGGGACCGTTCAAGGTGGGCGGGATGTTTGGACTCGCGAACCTCTCAATCTTTGCTGACCGCCCGTGAAACATTGTTCAGCTCACGTTCTTCCATTCTTTTATTTTTCTTTCTTTCGATGCGCCGTTAGGTTTTAAGCCTCCCCAATTTTAAGGGCACATCTGCGTACTTCTTAATGATTTGCCATATTTCTTTTCGCTTTGTTCATTTTCTCTGGATTTTGAATTTTATAACACTACCATTTTGACTCTGTCGCCCATCTGGCTTCCACATGCTATTTATTACTCGGCGTCATTTACCCGGATTAGCGATGCGTTTTCGTCGAAGCCTACCATATCTTCGGCCAGGTATGTCCAGGCGACTAGCGGCTCATCTCCCCTCCCTGGCGCGGGAAAAACCCTTCCGCCC
Source organism: Ectemnius cavifrons (assembly GCA_964023945.1). Classification (NCBI taxonomy): domain Eukaryota; kingdom Metazoa; phylum Arthropoda; class Insecta; order Hymenoptera; family Crabronidae; genus Ectemnius; species Ectemnius cavifrons. The sequence goes on from OZ030375.1 coordinate 5,719,986, forward strand.
CTTCAAGGGTAGCGAAATTTCCGTGCCACTTCCTTTAGTTTCTGATTCCTGCTCCTCGCTCATTTTTCTTCCCTCACCACCAATTTCCAACCAATCAGCGTGACTTCCCACTTCCGTATTCTTCCCGGAAAATCTATATATTGTACCGCGCTTAGATTTTATGTTAGAGCTAGTTATTCCGCTAGATTGAAGAACTTCTTCGCGCCTCTCCTTCTTTGGTTGAGAAAGTCCGAATCTTTGCACCATTCTAAGCTCTCAGGCGGCTTATTCACTCTGAGTCTTAGCATCCATTATTATATCGTTGCCTGCGCTGACGCACCTTGCCGTCAGTCTTGGTACACTTTCTTGTCATTTTATTGTGTATCCGCATTACAAGAAGGGCGGCGTGGTTGCTTCCCTTCTTCTGATTTTCAATAAATTAGTTTCACCCGAAACAAATACCGGAGTCTTCAGAAAGGACCTTACACCCTTTCACATCGGGAGCTCCAACACCATTGTCAGATCACCGCGTATATTGAATTGGACTTTTTAATATTAACACTTATACTCCTCAATGTACTTTTGATAAGTTAGGAAGCGCGTATATGTACATACAGGAAACAAGGAATTGGACGATAGTCTTTATTTTAAATAAAGTACAAACGTTATGTCAACTAATAAACCTTATTCGAACTTGATTTACTGGATAATAAAACAAAATTATAGAAAAGAACTTGTACAGTGGTCGACTGAAACTGTCGGTAAAGTTACCACAAAACACATCACCTAGCTAATTACCAGTTGAATTGCCGTTGATTAACTCTCAATCCGTTGCGTAGCGGTGTTCGTATACCTAAAGAAACAAGCATAAAGTAGAACGCCGATAATAACAAGGCAAAAGATTCTGCGAAAAGTCTTGACGACATTGATGTGCTCCTGCTGGGTGACACAGTTTTTCCTGGCGGAAGCAGCGGCGCAGAGTATGTAGCTCTCGAGGTCGATTTCCGCGACGAGCGGAAAGTCGTCCTGCTCGTCGAGGCTGAGCCGTTTCTGGAGCAGGTACACGCGATTCCTCTCTGCTGACCAGGGCCTCGACGAAATTGACTCGAGGGATCGAAGTGCATTACGAACTCGGGCGTACTCCTCGACCATCCTATGGTGGGAAGCAGTAAAGGTTTTACCTTCTCTCCATCGCCGCTCATCTTCCTCTTTCCCTCTTCCTCTATCTATCTATCTGTCTATCTGTCTGTCCACAGACCCAATGTTCTTCTCTCGCTCGCCCCCTAGCCAACTCTCCCCGAGTGTTCGCAGTCTCCGCGTCTCCGCACCGATTCTCTCGCAAACTCTTCTTCCTCGATTTTCCCCAACTCTTCCCTCATACCGGCTAGCCCGGCGGCGTTTCAAGTGGACACGCTGAATCGACTTTTACCAACGAATTCCAACGGGCTGAACGAGCTGTTTGCGTAATGTAATCGCCCGGCCGGTAATTACGGACTTCATAATGGAGCCCGGATTTCCGACTGACCGCAAGTCTCCATGCTCGAGCGGACAATTTTCAGTGAAAATGGGAAACCCGTGTTTGTCCGTGTGAATTCTTGAAACGTCCCTGAAAATGCTTACCTGTCTGCCGTTCTATTTGCGGTGAACAGGTAAGCATTTCCCTTCAGTTTCTTTGAGAGAGAGAGAAGTGTACAAATCAAGATTGCGAACTTGATGCCTGTTGTTTTAGGATCGGGTAAAGTCCACTCGCGAGGTAGCAGCGATTGCCCGGGAAATTCTATTCGAATAAGGTGAGTCGGTCGAGATTTTCAAAAAGTTTCCTTCCAAACTACATTCTAGGGGTGCTAGACACGATAGACTTGCGCGGGCAGCCACTATTGCTGAAAGCAATCAGCCAACGAATCCGCGAGTTCTCCGGTGCGCCGCACCGCACCGCACTGCACCGTGACGCGCCGAGGGAAACGAGTTTTCGTTCGGCTGTTTTTCTTTCGAGGCCGTTGCTCGCGCCCCGCTGCCATTGCTTTCCCTCTTTCTAATTCCTTACTGGTTGCTACTACCACTACCTGCCGCAATCGTTTTCCTTCCGTCCATCCATTGAATTCCTTCTTTCTCTCTCGAGAAACCTCGACCAAACCTGTTTACTTCGGTATGCATCTAAATCGCACTTCCAGATAACTTTTACTTTTACAATTGCCGCGAATTTGCTCAGTCTCCTGAGCGACGCCTGACTTCGCCATCATTCTCATCGGACTTTCCACCCTAACTTTCCAACTGGAACACTCCATTTCCGCAACTTTACGTCCCGTATTCTTCCGAACTCTCCTTCGATTGTCTCAACTTTATCCAAGAAGATTTCAGTTTAATTTTATCCCAAGAGCTTACAATTTAATTCTATTCTAATCGTTACTAGTTGGTTGCTTTCTTTCAAATTGCAGTTTTTCCAGATTATAGAAATTCATACTTCAACTTGGTTGATTTAATGCGAGAAAATATCTGCTCTCCCGCTAAATGAGTTCAGCGAAATTGAAAAACTTGTAGGAAACAAAGAGAAAGCTCGAGAGAAAAGGAGAGGCTAACCAGTAATGCGAGAGAATTGATCTGTCAGAGTCAGCCAGCGAATCAAGACAATACATAGTAAGTAGATAGATATCCTATAAGACAGTAAGATATTTGTATGCGTACCATCGTTTTCCTCCGCCGAGTGTGAGTATCGTATCGCAGAGAATAGATGGCAGCCACTCGAAAAGAAGCACCAAAATCCAATGGAGCAAGGCAATGGACGTCATGCCTCGGATTCCAAAAGTCGGGTAGGCAAACTTTCGGTTGGCTTCCCCTCCGCTTTTAATCAGGTCACCCCATGTGCAGCCAAGGGTTGCTGCATTGTAGACAGCCGCCTCTTGCTCGCCCTCCTTTCTGTCGGTAACATGGAAGGAGTGCATTAAATTTACATTAGAACGAATTTCGAGTTGCAATTCAAAGCGGCCTTTGGTATCGGGTAAACTCTTACGTCACTCGATGCCCTCGGAAACTTCAATCGTGGACTACCGGCTTGGTGCGGGAATTGGAAATCGGCAGAATCAAGGGAAAGGGGTGTGGAGGGTGGGAAGTGATTTTGTTAGTGGGCGGAGAGAAGCATTATGCCAGCTTTGAGGGAAGGATTAATCGAGATCGGGATAAATCCTTGATTGGTTAAACGTTTAGCGTTAGCTTGAGCTTTTTCCAAGGACGTGCAATCAGATTATTTGGCAAGAGCCTCGAAGACCAGATCCGGCTTTAGAGCGCGACGAGGGGAAGGAGAGGCGAACCATCGAAGAATTTCAAGCTAAAAGTGGGAAAGGGATGCGAGCCTTTTAGTTGAAATTGCGTAAAAGCCGACGCACGTGTGCATGGTTCGATCGGTGAAACGACGGCGGTCGGCGAGCGGCGCGGCGCGGCGCGGCGCGGTGCGGCGTAGCGCAGCAGTAGGCTTAAATAAAAGCCACCGTTTACAGGGACGAGTTTCAACAAAAATTCCAGCACCGCCGATCTCCCTGACGAATTTAAAAGTCCATTTCCAACGTTATATCCGATGCCGCGGATTAAAACGCTATTGTAATTTGCCATCGACGACTTTGACCGATCGTGAAACAAAATAACAATTTTCGGTCTTTCATTATAACTGGCTTGATATTATTTTCCTTTTCCATTTCCAGTTCGGATAAAAGCCATTGATACACCGGTCCATCTGCTCGAGCAAATATACCAGCCCTGTTAAACTTTCCATCTACATTCGTAACTCTCCTCTCAATCAACACTGGCGTTACCAGATCGATACTCAAAACAAAATACACTATCAAGAGAGTAATATTTCCTTCAAGGGGGAAAGTGAGATTGTGATGTCACAGTGGATCTTATTTCCTCTGCGCGCATTTATGTAAGGAGCAAGAAATTGGCTTTCACCTTTGCATATTAAGTTTAAGCTACTCGAGTGCACTGACCCGATTACTGAAGCGGTATTACTTCACGAGTAGAGGACCGATAGAATACTTCTATCTAGCTGTTTTCATCCTCAAGTAGAAACCACAAGGAGTTAACAGATTGACTATTGAACCAGCACAATATTTACTTCCATCGTAACAAGAAGTATTTCAATATTAAATAGGTAAACAAGTAAACAATCAGATGTCATGACTGCTTCGGAATAGAAACAGAAAATGTTAAGAAGATCGAAGATTGGCGACGTGGTATGTGTAAAGAAGCGAGAAGAGGATAAACAGTAACAGGTGAAAGGTACTACTCACTGAACGGCACGTTCCCAAGCAGCGGTGATGAGGGTGTTGACCACAAGGTCGATAGGTATCACTTCCGCTTGAAGAGAGGAGTTCCCAAAGCCGAAGCCGGCACCTATCATCAGAGCAGTAGCTCCCTTGAGGACTTCGACGAAACCAGGCATAGGCTCGCGATAAGCCGGTCCTAGACAGCCAACTCGGACCATTGCCAATGGCCGTTTTGGCGCACACTCGTTCTGCAAAACCTCTGCAATCTGTCCCCGATGCTTGAAGATACTTGAAGCTGCAGCGACCACCTCCAGATTCGGTAGCTCCTGGCAGAATTCGAAGACGGATTCGTGAGGACCCGCCGCATGAAATACCACGCTGACCTTCCTCAACAGGCTCCGATCCTCTGCGCTCAGGCCTAGTTTCTCGTAGACGAGATTCCCCTCGAGAACTTTAACTCGCAAGGTCGCGTCCGGGCACTCCTCGCGTAGCCTCTCGAAACTGTCGAACATGAAACTCCGATTGTGCTAACTTTCAATGCTTTCACCGACTGGTTTACTAATTTTGATACTATTTATTATCATATTGTTTACTAGTTGCGAGTGCTCTTGGATTTGCATATTCTCGTAACACTTGCAATTATATGTGCAAATTTGCAAAAACTGTCCTTATACTTGGAATTCGATCGATATCGATTCGTAGTAAAGTTCATGTTTCTTCCATAGTAATGTGACTAGTTCTGTGAATTAATTTCTAACAGTTCTTCTGGATACTTTCTTCCGTGACACTAATAACGCTCGTATGTCAACGGCTGCACTGGCATATCGTCGAGCTAGATAATTCTTGTTGTTCGTATAACACGAAGCTCCAATAGTCCGTGATTATCAAGTATAACGCGGGCCGCTGCTAATCGACAACCGGATTGATGCATGAATTAGTTATACCTAATTATACCGGCAATTTTGATGGTAATTCATGGTAATTCCAGCATGTGCGTGTTTGCAGCATGTCGCGATTCGACAATGTAAATGTGCATTGTACACTTACTAAAAGCTCATTCAACTCTCACGATGAGTTGTCAGCGTTCTGAAATGTCAAATCACAAGTATATGGCAAAGTATCATTCTGAGAGAGTCGTATCTTTACGGCTCAGTCATTTCGTGTCTCTGAATATCAGCGGCCGCACGGCATAAAAGTTTGAAGCGTGGAATGGTTGGGCGATGACGCGTTGTTCTCTTCTTTGAAATTACAATATTACGTGAAAAAAGAAAGGGCGAAGGGGAGGTGGGCAGAATTGACCGGGGGGAAATAAAAAGCCAGCTGTACGATAGGACAAACGACCCTCTCTCCCTGTGTCATTTGCATTTTCTCATTAAACGCGAGATATTTCGTGGATGATAAAAAATAAAGCGCTCATGCTCTCCAAAGCGCAACTAACCACGATTTCCCCGGGGACTATTCTTTCGCCAATTTTAATTTTCATGAAGAATTCCAAACGCACCGGTGCAACAATATCTGGTTGGTCGCCCTAAAATCGTATGCTTTGGTCTTTCCCGGCCGTGTGGATATGACCCGCTAATTTTGACGAAGAGGGAAACTGCTAATGAAACTAAATCTCGGCTTTTGCCTCGTGTTACTCAGAGGCTCCAGTCTCCTCCTCGAACCTTCTGCTCTGCCTTGCTCATTTAAACCTTGACTGATGCACCGTACAGGCATAATTAAACTGCTCCACTATCCTCTCATGTTTACTCTATTTCTAACCGAGGGCAAACTGTACACACCACGTTACTTTGTCACTGTAGGTTTATACTCTGATGCGATTAAAAGTCTCTCTTGCGTAAAACACATAAAAACGTTGTCGAGCAAAAAGTATGTATGCTGTTCTGTTCCAGTAAACTGGTTATGAATAATTGCAGACTCTGTTATATGAACTCGTTGACTGTTAGGTCAGTGAGAGATGTACAAAGCAAAAGGAATAGCGTTCATGAATACTATGATTTTCTTTATTCATACTCGACATAGTCTAACAAGCTCTTACTATCGATGCCAGGTTTCCAAATAATCATAGCTATCATAACTATAATTTCACAAAGTGAAATGGAATACTTATCTATGAAACTACTTTCTCTATGGTAATGTAATGCACTATCGACGAACTTCAACTAAGGTTCACCAAGGAAGCAATTGCTTTCGATAAAATTAATATAACAATTGTAAGAAGATGATCAACTATCCTACCGAGGTGATTGCAGGAGCGTTTTAATTCTGACATCCTTGGATTTACCATTTTTCGGCCTGACAACAACATACACTTTCACATTATGTAAACGGCGGAGAATTTTTTCAAGCAAGGCTCGACCTAGATCACTGGTCACTCCGGTGAGGAGTACCTCGCGATCTGTGTACCACTCGCGCAGACGCATTCTCGGTGACTGATCAGGAAGGAAAGGTGCAATTCCTACTGTGCGATACCACCTAGGCGTAAGACTAGGCCAGGCTTACTGGCATCGCGATCCTTTCTTTGCCCTCACTTTCCTCTGGTTGGCATCAGTGCATTTGGTAGGGGATCAAGCGGTCTCTCTTTACTTAAGACTTCCTTTTACTTTCTCTGGTGATATTTAAGCTATCTTTGGTACAAACCAACCACCAAAAACAATACTGCCATAATTCCATAAGTTTATAGACGTGCGAGTACCAGTATATTCATGACTTGTCAACGATGTGTCAGAAGGAAGTCGTGTCACGTTGTTCGGAGTATCTTGATTCAGTTAGGCCAGCATAGGAAGTTAAAGCGGTATCCTTCGAGGCATCCGCTTTGGCCCGTTTGTTGCTCAAGTCTGATCAAGAGTGGCAAAGGGGGTTAGGAAGGTTTCGCATCTTGCATCTATCCACAGATGCTCCAGTGGTACGAGTCCCGCAACATCCGCAACATCTCCATGTAAATGAGACCAGTGGAACACTCACTCGGACTGCCAACAATGCATCCCTCGAATTTGCATGGAATCTCTCGCACTCGGGGACACCCAGCCGGCATTCGTAGGTCGAGCAAGGAAGAGTCCTTCTAGTGTACGGGATGCACGGAATTCTCGATCCCGAAAGAATACTTCTCCATTTCTCTTGGCATGCATACTACACTCGTACTTTACTCTAGAAGGTGCTGTCGACACTTGTTTACTTCTATGTAGGAGTGGTCGATGCACTGATGAAAGTGATTCTACTCGCTATGCTCGAATAATGAGAAGTGATATAAGCAAAGTATGATAGGTGAAATCAGCCGATAAGAGAGAAGTCGCAATGAGTATAAACACGGTGGGTCAGTGGAATAACGGGGGTGAGTGGGGGCGGGGGGAGCGTAGGAATTTCTGCATTTCCGCTTGTCGTACGCGCCTGATTTTCCTGTTACGGCCCTCGACCATTCAGACCCCCGTTTATTCCCCTCGCTTTATTTCCATCTATGAATATGTGCATTTTTCCTCGCGCTCCCTTGCTTGGCCAGCATCGTGTTTCGCAGTTTCCCGTTATGACCACTCGTTGTTTTCACTGCTGCTCGAACGGCATGTTGGGTCGCTTTGTTTGCAAATAAAAAATCAGGCCAATTTGGAGGAAACCACGGACTCGGGCACAGCTGTGTCCGCAAAAGATAACTCGGTGTCCGAAGCTTGCTTCGTTTATTCGAGATAGATGCCGCTCCAGCACGCAATTTGCCTTGCCTTTTTCTCTATTATTATGCTTATTATTATGAATGATAAACTAAGACTGTTTCCTATACCAAAGATAGATGGTTTCCATGGAATATTGGAATGAGAAGTTAGAGGTAACTGCTAACCGGCAAACTTACGCGGGGTTATTGCCTCGCCCGGTTCGGTACATCCGGGGTTAATTGTACTTCGAGAGACTAATTGGTACTGGTTTAATGAGCAGCACACCGTTGAATTCTGAATTGCCTGTTATAAATCATGTAACGTGAGCGAACTAAATCTCGCTAATAATGCTGCAAATATCACTTTTGTAATTATGACGAATTGCCATTATTATCTGTAACACGTGCGGAGAGGTCACATGATGTTCTGTCATCGGTTTTCTGTGTTCCAATCATGCTGGGTTACAGAAAAATAAATTAAAATGAAGCAGAGTCATGCTGGGTCTACATATATATATATATATATATATATATATGTATGTATGTGGCAGTGATCTACTGCTCGCGTCTATGGCATTAACAAGAAAGGAAGTATAGAAATGAGGCCGGAATGGTTGTCAAGACACTCTTTTCCGAGCACACTTCCCTTTCAGCCAGGGTAGAACATATCTTCACGGAGTTATTTGGCGTGAGATCTTGTTAGCACGGCACAGTTCACCAATCAGATCTTGTCCTGGGAATTTCCATTATGGTCCGATTTAATTATGCATGTCGCTCGCTCCTTCTCTCGGAATAGCACCGAGTGGAGTACCTTTTGATTTTGAGAGACGACCCAAGGAAGCGAACCTGCTCCAAGGGTCTCTACCAGGGGTCTCTATACATGAAGGGTTCATTTCCTTCGAGCAGTCATTCGCGAATTCATGAGAAAGGCACGGTATATCATGAAAATTGGGACCTCGAGAAGGCCTCGTCGAGTCTTTCAGCACGAAAAGGACATCCGACACGAGTGGCGAGTAATCACTTACTTTTCAATAGAATAAGAAAGAACATTCTATTACTCACTTTGTCTTCAACAATTAGTATACATTGTATAGTTATTCGAAAGAATTAGGATAACTATTGTACTAATTAAAATGAAGTAGATGCGAGTACACGTATACGGAGTATTTGCAGAGGATGCGATCGCTTCGAGGACCTTGAGAAGAACACTCTTGGTATCAGTAATGTCTTTCTCCTCGTCCTGCCGGGCAAGTGCCTCTTCCACCAGCCGATCTCGAACACAATGGCCTTCGTTCGAATCGTAGACATGGCCAATTAAGCAGACACACTCGAAACTACCTGGGAGATTCATGCAAGACTCCCCCGATTCTATAGCGCAATTGTCTAGTCCATGAGTGCACTCGTTTATGTCGACACAGAGACCGAAGCGCGACGACCATTCGTACCCTGGCTCCAGACATTCGCAGCTTATGTTGATTCGATTCTTCTGCAGCGAGAGAAAGTCCTGATTCTCTTCTCTCTTCAATGCGCATTTCCTATGTGCTGTAAATCAGAAAGACGACCATTTCTTCAGACTCAACATGAATATTCATTAAAACGATCATTGAAAACTAGTCTCAAAGTGTGTGATGTGCTTGCAAAGCTGTCTAAATTAAAATTCGTCTTTGACAAAACAATCCTTGATTATCTCTGAGAGTAGAAGTTATTGGCAACGCACCGGGTGAATTGTCAACATAGCAAGGATTCAGCGGCGATTGGAAACAGTCTTTCATGTACCAGATGTGTTTCATGGGGCAACAATGATCCGGGCAAAAGCTGTAGAGCGCGCAAGCATATGGTTTCGTGTCATCAGCTCTTGGATCCTCATTACGTGGTCCATATTCCAATAGACAGTTTGCGTGATTGTCGCATGCTTCACCAAAGTACTCTAATTCCGGCTGGCCGAGCATGGTATACCAACACATGTAATAACTGGCGCTCGTCCGCCATTGGAATCTCTCTAGAAAGGATTTATTCAACGATATCTTTAGTTACTTCAGATGCCATGAAATTTCAAGGCCTCCATTTATTCCCAATGCGTGCTAAAGAGATTTTGAGAAATTTAGTCCGCCACGATTTTGACAGCTCGAATTCAAAGCTAGATCGTATATCGAGCTGTCATATATTTCATATTTCAAATTCGCAGTTTTGTGGCTACGCGAGTGGCCGGATGAAAGCTTTCTTGTGAGTGCGTGAGAGAGATGAAGAGAGAATGGAGAGTCGTCGCTTCTCACGTGCTTCTCACGTCTTTTTCTTATTCGCCTACATGCCACTTGGTACTCTCAGTTCGTATATGTGGGAGGCATTGAATGTGAGTAGCTCGTGCCCGGTTCTACTACTGCGAGAATCTTCGCCCTTGGGCATAAGTCACGTTTTATGGATGCTGCCGAAAAATATCGTGAACTACCTACGGCGATATCTCAGTGGACTTCTTATATGCTCCAAGCCACCAGCAGCGCCGCCCACCCAAAAACAGCGAGCGCAACTCTGAGAGGAACGTACGAAATTTTCTCGATATTTCATAATGTGCTCGAGAATATAACCCTCTATCGGTGACCTCGATCAATCAATACCGTCGCATTAATTGACCAATTAATCTCAGACATCCCAAACACGAAGATTTGCCCAGCAAATTGCGCCCATCTTATCAGACTCCTTAAATTAATCCATTCTACCCAAACGCTCTTTTATACAATTATAAAGGCAAACAAATCTATTAAATTCTGATAATCGATAATAATCTTGAATTCCTCGGTGTGAAAAGCAAGAGTTGAACTTCATGGCAGTAAATGAATATCCGGTAAGTACTAAAACCAATGGTTTACGATCGTTTTAGTCACAGCGGCGGTTTATAGATTTTATAATCGATAGTCATCGAACACTGTTAACAGCGATAATAAAAAGTTCCGTTAATAGGAAATACCTCGGTTAATTCGATAAATGAGATAGTTAGAATTCCGTGTCCGATAATTATAGTCGTTGAAAACTGGAGCTTCAGTATATTCCTGTACGGTTAGATTTTCAGAGAATTGATCAACATCGTCTGACCACCTCGTATAAGCGAAAGCCGTAAAATGATGTTGGCAGTGGTGTTTCATCAGTCTCTATGTTGATTAATGCAAGGGCGGGAGGGAGTGGGAGGATACGGTGAGAGTTGGGGGGATGGGAAGCGTAGATGTAGGTTTGATGAAATCGAGGATAAAGGGGAGGACTTGCCAATAGGGCCTTGAAAGGGTGGCATGGTCAGATTGTCTATCCTCTGTGCGACGAGGCAGGCCCTTTGAACAGCGAGGATCTGCTGGCTATTGTTTGCTAGGCTCCAGTTCTGCTCCTTCATGACCGTCACGGTATCGTCCTCCCGCCTGAGGGCAGTCACTTTAATGATCCTCTCCAGATACCTGAGGCACTCTCGGAAACCCGATTCGCAGTGCTTGCGAACTTCCCAATGTAAAGATCGGAGTGGCGGACGCGGAAAGTCCTCGTAAAGTTGACTGGAAGCCTGCCACGAGGACTTGTAATACCTCCGATCGTAGTCCTGAAACTTGTGAGCTCGTAGATAATATGCCGCATCGCGTATAACCTTGTTTCCCTGCCAGTAATCCGGAAAATCCGTGGTGACTTCGTCGTCGTTAGGAAGCTCGCTTATTTTTATGTCATGAGCCATAACCTGCTCTGTCATTGCCATAGCTTCGATCTCACCATCCACGCTTATATCCGCTGCAATACCGAGTGTGCTCTCAGCATCCTTGTGCACCGTGCTCTCAACATGCCTTGATGTACTGGTTGACACGTTAGCCGAATCTAAGCAGAATATGCCAGTGAAAATATAGCAGAGGAGCAAAGGGACTGGTGTGGGTGGCATCATTTTTCGCTCTCGAAAGTGTGAAATGCTAGAGTGTAGTACATTTGTCGCCAGGAACGCCAATATAGCTATAGTAAATCTGCGAGCCCTTTGCCCGACGGTTCTGTTGGAAATTGATGGGATCGGATAACCGTGACCGGACGTACCTTCTAATGGGAACAGTTCTATGTTGTTTGATCCTCGGAAACAGGGATAATGTGAAGATTAAATTTGTCTAATAATGTCTGCCGTTCTCACAAGGATCTTGATCGGAATCTGAAGAGAGGTATGAGAACCTGAAAGGTAAGGCTTCTCAGGCTATACATATATTAGAAATGAAGTCTCGCACAGGTGGGGTTGACTCCTGGTCCAGTAGAATTATATTTGGAGGGTGAATTCCGTAGAGCAGGCGATCCTTCCTCTCTCCCAGGAGAAAGAGGACGTAACACCCATCCTAACTTCGCGCTCATCGCGTATTCCAGTCAGCAGTTTCGGAAGAGCGAGTAACGTTCAATTCGAGGACGAAACTAGGTCAACATTTTCCGATCGGAGAAAAGGGCGAGATACGACGTGTCCTGGCCGTCGGTAAGAACCGAGTTCGATCGAATTCCATCGGAAGCATAGGACGACCACCAGTACCATCGACCGAAACTTCCATATCTCGAATCCATTTCGGAAATCGGCCGGCGCGACGACATCCTTCAGCTAAATTCATAATCACGGCCAATCTATCGTCTCAAGGACTCTTTCCTTTTCTCTTTCTATCTCCCTGATACCTGATAAGCTTACTCACTCTTGGTTCGATCCGGAATAACTTAATGCTACGTTATATTACGATTCAATTACTCTCTGATAAAAGCTCGCATATATATTATATGTATATACATATATTTATGCTGGATTTATATTTCTATCCACATATTCGCATGATGTCGAGAAAATAATGCAAAGAAGATATAAAAGATAGAGCCTTGCATAATGTTCGCAGTCGGCAATCCCATTTTCGAACTGTATCGATGTCGTTTGCCGATTCTCCCTCAGCATCGAGACATTTCGCCAAGATTCTCACTTACTGTTCTCTCCGCCCTTACCGCGAGCGCTTTGTAAGCTGGTGTCGACACCGCACGACGTTTCGCCTTGAGTCCCCAGCAATTCTCGCATTCAAACTTCTATATCGTCTCTTCTAGAGGACTTCGCAACTACTCCCCGAGTCGGCTTTTCCCTGACGTTTCAGCTGTTTATTTCGCAAGTATTTTTGTTATTCCAGCTCAACTCACGCTTGCACCTTCGCGGTAACCACTTCTATTTTGCAATGCCGCTTTATCGGGGATATGTTTTCTAGCGTCGCAAATTTCAATATTGAGAGTACTCGTATACTGCTACTGCTCTGTACGTTGGTTCGCTCAGTCCGGTTGGATAGTCGATTTCACAACCAGCGTGCTACTTCAGATAAACGAGAGCGTCTTTCTTTGCTTCCTGATATTATAATGAAACGACATTTACCATGTCATACGGACGCATTCTTTTCTGAATGCAGCTTCGACCGGCTTTCTCTTTCTCTCCCCTTCCATTATGATTTCAAATTTCATTTGGTAAGTGGCCGGCTGTTGACCGCACGATGTGGCCCTATCGGTTCGGTTCCTGTATGAGAATTTATTACCGTGCCTTGCGATCTCCGAGCAATGCCGTGTTCCCATTTATTTGGCGAATCTCCCGTGTAAACATGCCGCCGATACTCGTTCACTACAATGCTCTCGCAGAGCGTTTCGAGCACACTGTACCTACGGCAAATTGTTTTCCCTTAGTTAATAGCCGTTAATTTCGCACGCCTCAGTGATTCGAAAACCGTTTGACCATGAAATTTTTAATTGGCGTCGTAATGGCCAATAAATTTTATGTTTGTAAGCCCCAATAAGCCGATTTTGTAGGACCGATTTTATTTAGCTCACTTCACAGCAACATTTTTTCTTCTTCTGTGGATTACAATTTTTACATTTCCAGTAATTCACAGCCTTGTAAAGTTCACGTAGCAATTTGAAAAGAAACTTGTTGTCCGTCGAACTTGAGCAGTTATTAGAATGTTCCGACGACAGCTTCATCTCAAGAGAGTCCTCTAATCCCGGAATCAGAGTCCGAGTATACAGCCATGGAGCAAAGTAAGCTCCGTCTGCTACAAAACAGAAACGGACTCAGTGCTCGCATATACACTTCTGTTCACCCAGGGATCAGCAAGTTTCTTTGTTGAGGCCATCTTGCAGTGTATTCGACTTGCAACGGAAACTCTCCTTCCGAACTATCAAATTCTAAGTTTTATATATGATATTTCGTAAAAGACTGAACGGCTAGCTGACCGAAGAAAGGACGTTGCTAGATCTAGGTACTAGTCGTCTGTCGGCTGGTGAGCCTTGGTATCGTTAGAACCTGCACCAGAAAGCTAGAGAGGAAAGACGACTTCTATGGGATGTCGCGGGCTTCTGTACTATTTTGTCGGATATTAATGGAAGGTAGCTTGATAAATGAGCCGCTCGTGGAGAAAACTACGTGAAAAGATAGGGGAGACTCTCTGGACTCCCTTCATTCCAGGACTAGCGCCTCCGGCTTTTAAAGAGAAAAGCCAGTCTCGCCAGCTCCCTGCTCTTCTCTCTACCTTCGGTTTGCGTAATAATGCTCACTATTTTTTTCCTCGGCTGAATCCGGCGTGCTCGAACAATGCACCGACTGCCAAGGACGGTTGTCTAAACGGGGACTTCTTCAGCCAGCGTCGGATTGAAGAGACGACGAAATAATGTTCTCCGGCATGGTTTTCGATCAATGGTAAAAATGATTTCGTTTAAACAATGTATCACAGAAACATAGCTGGTTTGGATTTCTTGCTCAGTCTATTGCGGAGTATTTGCAGAGGTTAGCTAATTCCTAGCGAAATGCGGACAACAACAACAACGACAAACAAACGCGGCCCTCGGACGCGTCAAAGAGGCCGGGACCTCATTAAAACGCCAACAGAGAGGAAAGGGAATTAGTCACAAAGAATACACAGCTCCGGACTCGATGTATGCGTAAACACAGAGGCTTGCTCTGATTGATGTTTGTTTACAAACACCATCTTTCGCTTGACCGTTGCGTGGCTGATACACAGACTCGCGTATTTTCCCAATGGTGTTGGCTATTTGTCCTCTATTTAACATTGTACCTTCGCCGTGTCTGTTAAATACTGGGAGTTCACTCACCCTTTGCACCTTCATGGAGGATCAAATAATATTGCTACAGTGAAAGCACAGCAGTATTGTGGAAGGTCAGGTAGAGAACACTAGTATACACTGTATGTATGTAAAGGAAGTTAGAGGTGAGGGAGGAGTAAGCGACAAGGATCTGGTACGGTTTGCAGAGCCTTAAAAACTTTACGACGCGTATAAGGTGAGTGTAACTGAGGTAAACCGTACCACAAACGTGGATTTTACATCTGCGACTGCTTTCCTGACGTGCCGCGGCGGCCGTGGCGCCGTCTCGACACAAACGTAAAGCACGTTTCTCCTCTACTACGCTGACTATCGCACTTTCAAACGGAAGAGACTTTTTTCAAAGCAGCCTACATTTGCCCAAGGGAGGCCTCCACTCAAAGAACGCTAGGCACGATTCTCATTTAGTAAAATTTTTCCGTTGTTAGCACTACCTAAAATCCGTTACCCATTCTGAACACGATCGTACGCCTAATAATCAAACGTAACACTTGAAAGAATATCAGCAAGTTTATATTAATTTGCTAAAAAGATATTTGAAAAGTCTTTGTGATCACCGGTTTTCGTGTGTAGAGAATACTTTTTGGTAATAAAAAAATGCCTTTTCGAATATCTATTATTACACTGGAACTTCGGTGGTATTGACAGATGATTCTCGTAAAAAGCCTGGCTTTTTCTTCCTTCCCATCACGAGGTGGGCAGGCACACTATACGTGGCATAGATAACTATCGGCCTTTTTTAGCAGATTGGGGTGTCTGACTCGTATGTGACTACTACTCGTTACGTGACATTTTCAGTAGAAAAGTGCGTCTGGGAAAAAAGGGGTTTCGATAAATAATGCCTTTATCGATTAACGAAAGTGAGTGTTCCATATCTGTTAATACTATTAGATAGTTAAACACATTGAATTCCGGCGAACTATTCTATCAAATCATTAATCGTGAAATGAATTATCAAGATCGAAGAATTTAATTGCGACTTCAAATGTTCGGATCTCCAAAGGAGCTCGGAAAATGTCATCTTAGCAGCGGCGGTGGAAGAACATTGCCGGCTAACTAAATAGCAAGCGAACAACTTATACTTAAACGCAAACTGTAAGACAATTATGACGCGGGAGATTCTACCGAGGCAGGATAATGAAATTCATGATACAATCAACGTGTGCAATGCAGAAGGGACGGAAGGTGGGTCTAGTAACTTTAGCAGGCAAGCTTGTCACTCGCTGGCATCAGTAAAGCAGCTCGCGGTGAAAAGCTCCAGGCAACACAATATTACAGTCGAAGGAACAAAAGACCGCCCGTGCACCGTCGAAATAGTATTCCGTCGATATTAATTGGAGTTGGAATTAATTTCTCGTCATTAGGAAGGAGGGTGGCCCCGAAAACTTCATTAGAATTTCCGGAAGGGGTGAATTTCTCGGAGTGGCACGCCAAAGTGGTGGGGGATGGAAGTGTGCAAGCTACCGGGAGATTCCTGCAAGTTCCTATTTGTATCAAAGGGGGTGGGGAAGGAGCGTTTTGTCCCAACTTATTCCATAGAATATTCGCGCACGATCTCCCTTGGCTCTGTGAAACTGTGACTATTTCCGGTTCATTCGGAACTATCTATCTATTGTAGTTGTTCATCGCCAGCCGTAGGGAGTACACCAAGTTCTCGCAGCAAAGCGATTTCTCATTGCTATTTACCGACACCTTCTTCAATTGACAGTCGCCCTTGCGCGAGATACTTAGTTTCTAATGAAGTTGACTACTTGTTGCTTGAACAACTACTGTGCTTTAAGTATCTACGAACAGAAGCAAGATACGAGTGCCCGAAGTCGAAAATCGATAATAAGTAAAGTGGGAGCGATTTTCCGGCACCTTTCAAATGTAAGGGAAATAGAATTTGCAAATCGGCAAAGTGCCTATTTTGACAGACAAATAAGATGCACTGTTTATAACTAATTAATAAACATCGAGGATGTTCTTTCGGTTACCTGTACCAAGACACTTTGTTAATAAAGCATTCTAATTGTCGTGTCACCTGGAATCCTTTATAATGCTACTTTTGTTACTTGATGTATAACGGAGTAGGTACTTAACGCTGAAAACAAGTTGCTGTCTCTCTGCGCTGTCTCATTGGTGAAACAAAGGTATCGCATGACAGCAAGAGAGTTTATACTCGTATAGCTGAATGCATACCAAGATGTGCTTCTATGCCGACCAATTTACGCGCATGTGCCAGTAATAATGCGAACTTCAAATAAGACATGCATATCCAAGAATGTCGTGGCCCGCGGCTTCCCGTCATGCACATGGTTCTGGCATAATTAAATCCCTCGGAGAGAACCACCCCCGTCTTATTAGCTCGTGTCTAAGTACTCGTTGACTAAAGTTTCGCTGAACTCGTTCGCCTCGAAATTCAAGGTCGTCGTTTTATCATCCTGTGTGGATTCGGTCGCTTTGACAGTGTGCCGTATTGAGGGCAGAATTTATCGAGAGCGGTGGGAAATGGTTTGTTCGCGCGCGATCTGGCACGATGCACGTGCTCAATTCGCCGAATTGGAGAGAGAGCCGCCGGTAGAACAGTTGGCAAGTGGAAGGGCCGATGCACGAAATGCGATGTTCTACCGAGAGATACGTTTTGCTCCGATGAAAGCAGAAGCAACCTCCAATTTCAGTGGTCAGGAGCGGACGCGAAGCGCGATGAAACGCACTCAGCCCTCGCTTAGTCCACATAATCCGCAGGAAATCCTTCTGTTAAGTGAATTTTGGTCAAGCGAATTCATTGGGTATATTTATCCTTGCAGCAACCGCCCGAATAATCACAGCGGAGATTCCCTGCGACCTGGCCTAGGCACTCGGAGGCCCTTCCTACCAAATTCAACATTCTGCCTGCTAACTTTGCTCAAATATGGAAATTCCGCTTGTTCAGGACGCGTTTGCTAATCTTTATTTTAATGTAGGAATGGTCTTTAAGTCGTCTGGGGCATATGAAGAAAAAAAGGTAATCATTAACCCTTTCCAGCTTCATTGCGACAGATTTATCTTTTTAAAATCGTCCAAGTTCTTGATGCATTCAACTTAAAAGCTGGGAAATGGGCAAATACGAGATTTCACCGCATTGGCATCGTAAATTTCGGAGAGAAAATCGGGACAATCTGTTGGAGGGAATTTCCATGGTAGGTGAGTCCTTGAAGCGGCGATGGCAGGGTGTACTTTGGCTCTGGACAGGGAGGAATCGTGCACTCGAGCAGTTGTCAGGGGCCAGTTAGCACGAATAATGGATGTGAACGTAACTGACGCTAATGAAGCGCACCATTTAACATCTCCTCTCTAGGTTTCTGTGCAGTAGGCCTCACCTCCGCGCCATTCACGCAGACACACCATCCTGCATGCTTTTTACATCCAACTCAAACTTTGCATCCTAAAGTAAAAACCGCACAGTGTCCACAACATCTTACATTAACTTCTCAACCATTAAGAAAGAAATTCTTTCTTTCTCCGGAAAGAGCCGCATTAGAGAAATGCAGCTTCTTCCCCAACTACTTACAAAATACAACGTCCCAAGTTATAAGAAACTACACGGACCGGAATAGAAAGGATGCAGATGCTGTATGCCTGATGCTTAATTCTGTTGAAACTAGCCTGAACCTACTAGCAATATGGAAGCGCTCCAGTGGCATACAGCCGGATACAATCGCCAAATGCATTGGAGCACTTCCTTGCGTGCATATATGCGTCTTCCGTTGGAGGCTGGAAGCTAGAAGGCCGATGATCCTGCTGATCGAAGCAGGGCGCAAGCGACGTACAGGAAATATGCTCTTCTGCATGGGATGGGTTCGACCCACATCCCAAAATGTGGAGGCGAGATATCGCGCTACGGAACAATAGATTCGCAAGGAAGGAAAGGAGTCCAGTTTGCATTCATATGCGCAGCGCGCGCGCGCGCGAGGACAGTCGCACGTAGATGCTCACTCTCTGTTGGGCTAGCATGTGGAACAGTGCCCCGAGCTTTCCTACGACCTCGTAGGAATACTACGAAAGTGACTTCTTTCGGCGGCCCGGAAGAATGGAGGATAAAAATAGAAACAGGCATTAGGGGTCGCTTTTTCAAGGACCACATGCATCTACGAACAAGAAGGTTGAGAGAGTAGTGAAATTTTGCCTGTGCTCTTTTATGGATCCTGTGAAGTGCAGAGTCAACTATGGCTCCTAGGTGGGCGTATAAATCAGGTCGTCGTGCTAAGCTTGAAACTCAATGCCACTACTGACCGCCCTGTTTTCTGATTTACGAGCTAGACTTTCCCTCGAATGTCCGGACTTACCTTCGCAGAGATTCCCGTAAAAAAGATACCGGCTTTTCTAGTGGAATTCTCCCTCGCTAATCTACGGCCAGAGTTCCTCGAGCATTAAAGCACTTGATCCCCGCGCACCGTATCCCTAGTTATTCTGCAACAGTGGAGATGCCTAATCGCTCTTTCATAGGAAGGTATAATACTCTTCGTTAGAGATCTAATCCTAACTGTTCGCAGGCTGTCCCGAGCCGGTGCCGCATTTGGCGTGAATGCTCGATATTAGGAGGTGATTAACGTCTCACACCGGCGGTGACGCTATGCACCACTTACACACCCCTCCTTGCCTATGTGTTTCTCTTGGTAGGTGTGAGTTCTCGATTTAATTTATGTGAGAGGCACACGTGGTAAGCTTGCCTGCTAACTAAGGAGATTAATGAAAATCTTAATCATCAAGACGCGAACCCTCTGTCTCGCACGAATGTCGGATACGCGTCGTTAGATAGGATCCTGCCACTCTTGCATCCATTTTAGAGAAGGAATATTTGCCGTATCTACAATTTAAAATACATTAACGGATTATGAAAATAAACGATGAATATAAGCGTATGAACGTACGACTGTTTTCATTTGGCACTTGACTGGTCTCAGTTTACCACTCTGTTTGAAGCTCCCTGGTGAATCCCGTGGGTCGAGATGAGACGGGAAATTTATAACGTAGAGGGAGGGAACATGGTTATTCCAGCTAATTAGTCGATCCTAGAGTAGAAAAGTGTGCTACCGAGATTTTCTCCTCTTCGCAGCAATGAAAAAAACTAGGTCTTTTTTAAAGTTTAAATTCCTCCAACTGATGCTCTTGAGGTAATTCACTTTGATTTAGTTAGACTGTTAGCACTGAATTCAATAGTTTATTGAGTCTGATTCATATTGAACTCTGTCACTTTACCTGCATCGTGCGTCTGCCACTCTGATTAAAGAGACGAGAGAAGTCTTTGGCCTTTGGGTCCTTTGAACTCGGAATATTAATAAAGCAACAATGCAATCGCTCTCAGCAATGCGCTATTCCTGTAATAATATTAGAAATAACCGCGTTTTGGAGCATCGAAACGGAAATAAATATGATGGCAGGTCCCAAAATCAAATTCCATCATTCAATTCCATTAGAACCGAAAATGTCGAAATTCGCAATGGAATTATATTAGTTCGAACTATTAAAGTGAATGGAGTATCGCGTCAATATCGAAAGGAATGTATTATACGAGAGCATAAACGTTTCCTATCTTAGCAAAACAGCAAATGATTATGATGACGTTGATGATGACAGTACTTGAGGCGACTCTACCACTTTTAATTATAAGAAGTCATATAAAGAAAAATAATGGTATTACCGTTGACGGCCTTTGGTGACAAGGCGGATTAATGGTATTCATTGGATTATGCAACGGAGGCCACTTAAATATAAATGGCTAAGCGAATTACATCCCACCACTATTACCAGCCGTACCTATTGTCACATAGTAGCGCTTGAAATACTGCACGAATATTATTATGCTAATCTATCGCACTAACGCCGAAACTTTTATGAGACTCTGGCCTCCGTAAACATTACTACTCAGGCGGTTATTGTGCCCTCGTTGCAACGAGCTAACACGCTGGAGAAAACTTTAATTGGATCCGGCAGTATCGAATCCCGTCTGGTCAACTCGCCCTACCGGCGTTCTGTAACCCGTAGGAAAGTGCAGCAACCCCTGAAAGGCCTCAACGCTAGATCGCCGGCATTATTCCATCAGCGTTCTTCGATTCTCGCTGTGCAAACACTGATACTGCCAAGGAGAACCTTTGTCGCTTGGAATACTTATTGCCTGCCGCCTTACCTCAAACCACCTGTTATTACAATCGGGGGTAGAACAATATTTCGAAAAAGCTCAAACGCACACTGCAATAAGAGTGAAGTGTGTCGCTTCAAAGGATATAGATAGGAAAAGTGGAATGCCGTTTCTGTTTTTATCAGGTTTGTTTAGATCTCTCCGAAGTAGTGACACGATGATAAGCAACGAACAGTTTAAGTTTAGGTTTAGGTGAAGAACGCAAGGAAAGCTGAGGACTCGGTGAGGAAAAAGCCTGTCGTACAGTAGGATAGAGAGTGACGAACTTCGCCGCAATATCCTCTACAAAAGCCAATAAATAAAAGACGGCTTTGCCACGGAATTAAAACACATACATCACGATGCTAGCTACTACGCGTCCCCGCGTTTCCGATTCTGGCATGTTCTTCTTTTTTCCTCACACCACTCTCGACTCGATCCGTAAACTTCTCTCCTCTATTTTTCTATCTTTCCTTCTGATGTTCTGACGCGTAGATTCCCGTCTGCCACCTGGATTCCTTCGCGAAACTTTTCTTAGTCGCTCTACACTTCTATCAGGTTCCATCATTGGTTAATCTTCTCAGCCACCGGCAATTGGGGTAACAATTATTTTTTTTTACCGCAGTTACTAGTTCCACATCGTTGCAAGAGATATTTATTTAACAGAGATTTAAAGACACACTATGGCCAGCTTTACGAGTTGATTTGGAGACTGTCAATACCGATAGTGCAATAAGTTCGCATGATATAGAGGATTGCAAACAGTGTTGTGTGATACCTCGAGTCTGCTCGTCGAGTGTGAGTTCTAAGCCAGCGTTACGCATGGGTTAAAGCTGTATTTGTTCTAGATTAGAGGAAGCGGGCTTCATACAAGCGTTTCGACGCGCATCTGGGTCAGATATGGGCTCGGTTTACCTGCATTTACAGAGGAGTGTTCCATATACGTTGGAGTCGGGCTTCGGTGACGTACGATCTATCTAGATTTACCTGTGCGTTCTAAACGTATAACTCCGCTGTTCGGGTTAGGTGTCGTCAACCCTATCTACCTTTGCACCTGCCGCGTGTCGCTTATTCTACCAGCGACTTTCCACTGTACGCGACGACGTCTCGCTTAACTCATTTTCCTACCCCTACCTTTTCTCATGCCTCCTGAAACGGCAATGAAAAAGCTCCTTTAACGTTCTCCCGAGAAGTGCACTCGTCACTAAAACGAAACCACTTGGCCCATGCTGGAAAACGGGTCATTCGACGAGAACTCATTCTGCAACGAAGCTGAGTCCTCATCAATTTTCCCTACGAAGTAGGCAACAAATTAGGCGTATACTTTGGGAAAGCCAGATCTCGAAAGTCGGAAAGAAATTCATTTAACAATTGGCTGGGCCGATTGTATGGAGATTCAACGAGGACATGATACTGAATACTCGTCGAATTAGGCCACATAAGGATGCAAGTTCAAGAGTGCATTGAACGGATCATAATGGTAAAAGCTGGCAGCCGGCAGCAGTCAAGTCGATTAACTGATCGACTAGATGTCCTCGAGTATCGAAAGCTTCTCCAGAAGAAGTTTCTTGTTCGTCCAATTCGGGTCAATTTGAACTGTGGTCGTTGGTCGCAAGCTCAAAGTGAGCTTGCAAGGAGAGCGTTGAAATTAAGTTCTGGCCCGATTGATCACTCACCCACCAGCCTCCAACTCCTTCGTGCTACCAGCCAATTATACTCTTCCTTGGGATCTTCACTTTTCAAGCGTCCACCCAAACAATCTTCCTTTTTCTTTCTCCTATATTTTTTGCCTGCTCCATCATTCTATTTCCTTCTGTCCCCAATTGCTCCCCAACACATGTCGAGCTGGCGAATCGGCTCGAGAGTTTTGTCTTTTATACTAAATACCCACTGCTTAGGATGCCTCTTGTCTGTGTAAAGACATTCCTAGACTAACCCCATCTAAAGTTCCTCTCTGCCACGATGCTGTTTTCTCACGAAAGAAAGAGTGGAAGAAAATAGAAAACACCGGTTAAAATCACCTGCATTCGGCTGTCCCCGAAAAGCTGACGGTCGCTGGTTACAAAAGCAACGGCGAAATAAACGAGGGTGAAGAGAAAGAAGAGAGGATGAGACTTCTCGTTGCACCCTCTATCAAGGAGGATCCGGTTGGTATTTAAACGCTAGCGTCGCAACTATTTACCTATCGGCTACAGATAGGAGACAGAACCTAGCGTCCACGCTTTCCCTCGGTTTTCGCACACCGTTAACATTCGATTCGCCACTAGTCCCATTAAATATTCATGAGACTTGTACGCGAGGGTCAGCCAAAGCGATACAGCGCTCTGGGAACACAACTGTCCGGGAGATTCCCGAAGTTTTATTGCATAGATGTTCGACTAACGCCACTGACACACTTTACCTGGCTAAATCCGAGAGCACTATGCAACCATAGCTTCCTCTCGATTTCCGTTCTCATTCCCTCTTCTTCCAAGGTCTCCTACAACGTTCTTCATCCTCACTTGAGACAGGCAAACAAAAGCTCTTTGTTCCCTCGAACGATGTGTACTTGTACACAATCCAGAGAGGAGCCTTTACTAAATAAAAGATGTTAACTAGTTATAATTAACAAGCGAACCCGCCGATGATAAAATTTGATTCAACAAATATACAGAAATACTTTCCTTAAGTTAAAGAATTGCTGTTTTAAATTAACAATACACGAAGGTTAACTCTTACAGGTTGTATACAAGGAAGAAGGCAAAGCCGGATACTGAATTAGTGGCCCGGCTTACCCCGATCAGGGTCAGACTTGGTGTCAGGTTCCTGTGTTCGAATTACTATCCGATGGGAGAAAAGTAGCAGGGGCATAGTTGGACTAAGGAACCAATTAACGAACAATTAAAATGAATTTCACGCGGATCCGAGCCGGAGTTATTTGTACGACAAGGGACTAGATCGCACGCGTACCCACAACCGAGGACCGATCGTAAATCAAACGGAAACGTGCCATTAAAAGCAGGGCGAGGGGAGGAAGAAGGGGCGGAGGGGAAGAGTAAGACTCGGGTGAGCTGGCAATTCCCGTGCCGCGAAAGCCCACTTTGAACATCCTTCCAATTTTCCCGATATAGGACGGCAGCTCTTTGTCTCTCGCGCTTCACCTAAGCAAACCAGTGCTAGGAGGAAGTACAGAGCGATGAGGTTCGCCACCGTGTACACTCCGTTGTATATAGTATACCCTGCTACTTTAAGCCCCCCAAGGATTGCTTGGCTCAGTATGCGCCATCCTGCTCTACAGTAAACAGTGAGAAAATTGAAATTATACCACACGGCGAACCATTAGAAGTTGCGAAAGTTCCTTCTTCATTGATGTACCTTTGAATTGGTCTTTCCTCATGGGCCGAATTGAGTGTCATAATTTATAGAGTAGGTATAACAGGTTCTCTCAAGAAGTAGTAGTATCAGTTTCCTGCTAGGAATGGCCTTTGGGTAATTTGACATTTCTTGAGAAAGCGAAAAAGTATACCGCGAATGATTGTGTCGTTCTTTTCATGTTACGCCGGATTCCATGGGAAAAAAGACAGGGGGAACATCGGCTACCATTTGATGGGAATAGTTGAGGCTTCGAAAAGCAGGCAATGTCCTCGGGTTATGTTCCTTGGTACAAGGAAAGCAGCTTACCCCGAAAATCCATTCCGAGTCTTATTCATGCAGCATTATACTTACAGTTTTAGGAGTAAACGAGGGAGAATAAATGAAAATGTATGTGATTTGTTTTCATCTAATTGGAACAAGACATTATTCGATAGTTTAATGACGCGTTAATGACAGGCGACGTTCACTCTAAGTATTTGGTGACAGAGGCTTAATGCGTGAGATCAAATCCGCCAACAGACTCCAATTCGCCAAGACTGCTAACATAAGGGGAGGTCGTAATCCCGTGCAATTAGGCTCGAGTCTCCATTAATTATCCACCGTGAAATAGTACGCTCCGGGAACGCTGCGCCAGACTGACCTCTGACATCGACGTATCCTGCAACGAAATACATCCATGTATTTCGGCGTTTGGAATAATTATACCAGACAATGTTATCACCAGGCAACTGCTATAAATTATTATCCTTCTTTGTCGCGTGTTACACGCAATCAATTTCGAGTTATAGTTCTCGTTCAACTCTTAGAAGAAAGGTTTGCGACTCGTGGTCTCATAAACAACGAAAATTGCTTTAAGAGGACGCAGGTTGCAAGGAGAATAAAATGCCTGTATCCGAAGGAAAAGAGGATGTGGTAATCTTCGCACTCTTAGAAATTAATGTTCCATGAGAGATAAATTGGCGTATGGCCCGAGAACTATGCTGGCCCCCATATAACTTCCTCGAGGCGAAACTGCCCGCTTCTCCTGCACCGAGCTTCGAAGGCTAATGTCGCATATTTTGAACTCGAAACTTTAGTTGCTACCTGAGAACATTGTAATACACTTTGACATGATTGTATACATATATACGTGTATGAGATAAACCGGTGGATAAAACTTACTTGCAATATATGTATATCAGACTGGACTCTATCATTCCTGGTAATAATTTTGGATCTTTCTTTCGAACTACAGGAATAATCGTTCGATACTGGTTCGCTCGAAAGATATTTCGAGACCATTTTTAACTAATCTTTAAAACATCTCAAAAATATGGATTGCAAGAGCGGTGGGTTTGTTGCAGCGACTACTGATTTATATCGGTCCATATATGAATTCGAAAAGTCCTGCGGGACGGTCCATCCTTCGAGCTGCCGTGTATTACCATGAAACATGCGCATGCTTTTTCGTAGATCCGGAAACAGCTTGTTTATGAATTTCAAAAATCCCACGAATTCCATCGTTTCAATACGAAGCATTTCCCACTGCAGTTTGTCACATTAGTATTTAGTGCCTCGCACGTTAATATTCACTTTCCAAGATTTGCGTAAAGAATGATAAAACTCATTTGGATACACTTGACGTAATCTCACAGTAAATCCTCTTAGTTTTGACTCTTTGCAACGATTATAACTTCTGGGTGAATTGTGCTATCCTGAAACTAAATTACTCAGTTGTTTAAGGAGGAGGGGTTGGGATAAAATTTTTGTTCTACTGGATATCAAATTTTACTAGCTAACAAGCCGGATTATAGAGCACTCGGCGAAAACATCGGAGACACAACCTGTGCCACTTCCGTAGTGCTTAAGCTTCCAAAACCCAATTAACCTAACGACTAAGAACATAGCAAAAATTATTAAGCGGCAAAAAAGCGCCGAGAAAAAGCGACCGCGAAGGAATAATACGGTGAGCGTATATTCGCGTCGATAAGCCGAGGCTTCAAGCAGAAAGAGAGAGAGAGAGAGGGAGTGAGAGAGAAAGAGTAGAACGAGTGCAGCCTCAAAACAAGCGGTAAGTTTGCCGGGCAAAAAATAACGAGGCCAGGTGTTTTTTTATCCTGAGGAATTTTTTTTATCATCGACCAACAGCCTTCTCCTAATCCGGCGTTTAGCACTTTTCTGAATTGAAAGTTTCCGAGGCCGGAATTTCCAGAGGGGGTCGAAGTTAGCGATGGAAAAATCTCTAAATACTGCTGCCCCTCAAGCTTATTACCATTCACTCATTGTCAGTGGAAAAGCAGATTACTTGATACAATATCGCGTACGGTAACAAGAAATACTAATTGTGAAAGATTAATGCGAGGTCGAAACCGCTTGGAAGTTGTAACGAGCGCGTGTGAATTTTCCCATAAGCGAAGTCCTTATAAAATGAGCAGCGCTGGAAATGTTACAACGAGGCTAGAAATTAAAATAATTTTATACTTCCAATTTCCATCGGCGCTCGGCGTGATTTAGCACGGAAAAAGGAAACCGGCGAGTTTCTCGCAGGGCGGAGGAGTATCAATTATTAAGTGATATTTAGGTCGCTGCGAGAGATGACGGTCGTGCGCTTCGAGGAGTCGGCGAATGCGCTGAATCCATGTAATATTTTAATGAACCACATTTGCCACTTGGCCGGTAACGAGTTGAAGCTATTTGCCTCTCGCAATCCGAGATGAGGAACAAATGGGAAAGAAAAAAATACCGAGGGATAGAGGAGAGAAAGTTGGCTAGAGGTTTAATCGTGTCCCCAGCTAGGGCATTATAAAACTTTAAATTGAACGATTATTAAGAAGGGCTTTGGGTAATTAAGAGGACGATGTTCTTTCTTGGCCTTTTTCTCCAGGAGACTATCGTAGCTAATAGCTTTGCTGGGTAATTATAAAAGCTCGATCGTAACGAAATGCCGGCAGACCGGCCATTTGCCGAGTAAACCTGATCTTGGTCCTCTGTCTTTCCAATTTTCAATCCGGCAACGTCACTTCGAACGATAGCGACTTGATTGATTTTGCGATATTATCGTACCTTAAGGTTTATCCCGCTCCCTGACTCTCCTCCAATGGCACGCAATGAATTTGGAATTATTGCATTTTCACGTTTTCATTAAATTCCTAAAATTGTTTACACATCTTTAATGCTCTGCCGCTAAATTATTCTTAGTCACGTGTCTTTTACATATGTATAATAAAACAATAGGTCGACAACAGCAGGAAAATTATTGGGAGCTGTACTTTTAAGTGGAGAGAGTATCGCATAAGATTTAATGACATAATTCTATTTAAAGCCCGAGAGACTCGAGAACGGTGGGTGTGATAACGAGGGGTGATTAAAAAGGTATCGATTAGCCTGCTCAAAGTTTCATGGAAGGATACGCCGAAATACTTGCGCCGCGAGGGTCGACATGCAAAGCGAGGCTTTAAGATACCAATAAATCGATGATTCTTATTCAAGGTCTCGTTATCGCCTTTTCTCATAACGAGGGGAGTTAAGAGCCACCGACAGGCAATCCCGCAGCAGCCTGCGATTGATCTCCAACCCGATACCGAGAAATGATACTGTATGATTTTTAATTTATTGATGAATCAATTTGACCTTTTGATATCGTTCCACTTTTCCGGTGCTGCCTATTATGTTATTTTCAATCACTCTCATCTTCTTAATGAATGAAACATATTCTTATTTATAGAATTGCCACTTTAATTTACGTAATAATTTATTATTCCCCAAATAAAATTATATCAATATACAATTGATAACAAAGCGGATAATTAATTATTCAGCAATAGCAATATCGGAGAACGACCGGTATTTGGAGCGATTGAATCAACAAAAATTTCCGATCGGTTTTTCAGATGTTACGTTGTATTTTTTGGGCAGTGTGGGGTCGGCCGGCCGGAAGGACAGGAAGAAGATCGGCATTTGCATCGACGGCCCGCGTTCATACATTTCAGCCCACGTATTCGGATGCTCTGATTCCGCGCCTCCCAATGACTCGCTTATTTGTTCGTCGCTTCATGAATGATGTATTAAACGGCGGTATTTGAAAAACTACCGGTTGGAAACGCAAATTCGGTTTAATTGGCCAGGAAGGTTCCGATGATGATGGATAACTCGGCAGAGTAATTTCAAACTTCAAATCGTATTACTTCCCTGGCTGATAGCCAGCAGTGGTTGGCTCTGCCTGGAAACTGCGAACTGTATCGCATTGTCAGCCGTTGGTACAGAATCCGTGAACTTGCACTTGTCACCATCAATTGACAGAATGATTGCCATATCATCAATCGACAATGAAATGTCCTCTTGACATTTACGGCCTGGCGCGTAGGTATACTATATCCGGTTCGAGTTCCGGATCCTCCCTTGGGGGCTTTGGGAAGAGGGAGGCGGAGCATATTAGCGAGCAGGCAGGTCTCTCTGCAAACGAACGCAGTAAGCCGAAAGAAGAGATCGTAGCTTCTCGGCGGGAACTTTCGGCGTGAGTTAGAGCTTCCCTTAAAAATGTTCCGCGCCAGCCAGGGCTACAAGAAGTTCGGCACGTGAGGCGAAATCGGGAGCGCCTCTCACATCGATCACCGCCGAGGAAAAGTGTTAGCCACACGGCCTCCTAGCCCTAATGCCCGGCCGGGGATTCGGGGATAGAAGACTCTTGCCTCACGATAGAGCCCTTGCCCAGAACTTGCGCCGGGGACAGCTTTATCATGGGGACACGTGGACTTCGCCACTTCCCTGCGACCTACTCCTACATTCATCCATCGTAAAAGAGCTGTGATCGATCGTAGTGAAAAGAGATATTAATTAATCGAATGTTATTTCGATGTTTGTTACAACTGTTTTACCAGCCTTCCAATCAAACTACGTAAAACACAGGAGAAACATAGTGGAAAGCATAGACGAGTGTTTGCGTTTCCAAATGAAAAAGCGGGGACACCAGTCTCTTTCCCGACTAGAGGCTGAACGAGTCTCGTAGCGTCGGAACGTGGCGTTGCTCTGAAATCTCTGTCAGAGCCAGTAATTTGCATGAAAACCGTATTTCACGGTGGCTGCAGGCGTCACACATCATTCGGTATTGCTTTAATACGGCCGGTGTCACGATGCGACATAACGAAATCTGCTCGCGTACACGAAACAGATGGGTCGAACACCTCACCCTTCTGATAAAGTATGTATCAGGGACTGCTACCAGAAAAAAATACAGCGACTAGCATAATTTCATTTCTTATAACTTTACCTTCTTTACACGAATAAATTATATAAGTTATATAAAAATTAATTATAAAAATAGCCGATGTGTTAGTTTTTGAATGGCACTCATTCAACGTTACTTTCAACATTTTGTTAATGATTTGAAAACGTATCAATAGCACTGGAGGGAGAATTAATTAATTTAGATAAATTGAATGAAACTTGGAGCGTTCACTGCGACTGCGGATTGGTATAATGTATGTCCAAAAGAGGGCGTTTACTCGGCTTTACACTGAGATGTATTATTTCACACTAGTATCAACACTTTCGAGTTTCCCGTTGTCTTTCTCTCCAACCATATTCTTTTTCCTCTTCCTTCTCCTTCTCTTCTCAAAAGATTTATTTTGCACCGGCGTTAAAAAGCTTGCGACGCGGGATTTCCCGATGCGCGGGAATTCTTTCTCATTCATTACTCTCTACAACGTCATTATAATTGACACAGCATGGACTGCGAACAGGGATTTCATCTCTGTTTAATTACTGGTCAGAAGCTTCAAGGGAAATGGTAGTTTGGCTCTTTGCACGAGAGAATTCGGGTTTTAGGAGCCTTAAATACAGATTGCGATGGGAATTTTTGTCGATAACGTGAACGGCATTGAAAGCAGTCGCGCGAGATATTTCACTGCAGGGTGCACGAATCGCCGCCACGTCGGCTTGTCTGATTCTCTCGAAATTTTGCAACGCCTACCAATTCCGAGCTGATTAAGGGCTGCGGTGGCCATTATCTCTGCGTGCCGTGTATTTGAATTTTTTCCAATTTTTTCCCCATTTTTTCGATAACGACTCCTCTTCCATATCGAGTTCCACGGGTTCTCTCGAACTTGGACAAATTTGTCTCGGTGAACAACTGCAACTTAACACGACGCCTTCAACTTTTGTAACAAAGATAAAGATAGGAAATCGGTGGGGGAAACGATGTGTAAAAAGGGCAATCAACCTGGTGGAGCATAAAAGTTCATTGCGTACAAACACATAAAGCTTTCAAAGGGTTTAAGTGCAGCCGGGAATCCATTCGCCAGCTAAACCGCGGTTTCCGCTCCCTGCAGAAGCGAATACCCGTCATTTGAAAGTGCTTCCGGTACCGACATTCCGATAATTACGGTCAACCGTTATTACCAACCATGATTATTGGCCTGGCCGCTATCGTTTTTGCCGATAGAACCGAATGTCATTTAGCCGAGATTCCATCGGTCCATTATAGGTTGTCCTTTCTGTTCTTGATGCTCTGTTTACTACACCATTCGCATCACTCATTCCCCGTGTCTTTGTTGCCTCGATCAGACCGACTTCGTTTAGTGCCTGTCACATTACACACGAGTTTACAAATAAACCTCTCTCTGCACTACGGATTTGCAATCTATCGATAACCACTCTTCATCAAAGTACCCAATATACCTGCATAAATTTCAATAAGACTATTAGTCTATAATTTATTTACATCAAACAATACTATAATACAAACAATACGTTAAACGTAACAAATTCAATGCAGTATCTTCCAAGAGAATAACGAAAAGTAATTGGGTTGAGTTGCGATGAATGTACCGGTATTCGGTCCATTAAATTTCTTTGGCACAGTGAATCAGAATAGCCTAAGAATACACTCGGCTTCCATTTGAGGTTGTTCGAATTAATTCTCCGGACATACCGCGTGGTTGAAATATTGCTGCAGAAAGACACTTGTGGTCGTAGTAAGAGGAAGAAAAAACTGATTTAACGCAGAGAAACATCACAATAAAGGGATCTGGGAGGGAAGCTCCAAGCTCGCTAGTCGAACCGGAAGAATAACAGCCGACCGCTTCAGTATCGTTTTATCTTCAGACTTTTCCGAGTGATTCATGTGCTATCCGTAAGTCCAGCCACATTTATACTTACACCTTTATATCACACGTTTCCACGGTGGATCTTCCACAACGGAGACGAGCGATCTTCTTTGGATGTCTTTTGTCAGTAACAATTAATCTACCTGGATTCGCGGTAGCACCATTTAGATGACAGAACTCGCGATACCGAGAAGAAATGGCTCCGATTTCGAGAGTGGTTCCATTTAAAATTTAAATCCACCTTAGATTTAAATTCAACCAATCACTGTTCTCCTAATCCCTGAGTCCAACTCGGGCGCTCATGGCCGCTTAAACTTTAAGCTCTTCACTGATTCGAGCAGAGCGGGAGCATGATCTGCTTTGAATGAAGACGGTTTGCCAAAGAGTCGACATCGTCAGTCAGACTCTTGGTAAAAGGTATTCAAGTGTTCTGAATTAGGTCCAGGGATGGGTCGTGTTTGGCGCGTCTTGGAAAAAGTCACACGAATTGAACTAAGATGACCTACCTTTGTTCTTTACATCATGACCTTAACCCATCTTCGCAGGAGAAAAAGAGTAGGAGCAATCTAGCTGAGATTGTAAGAGACATATCGGTGCGTTGCAACAGCAATCCATACTACTGCGTGACGCGTACTTCGTGACAAATTCACAAAGTACTCCCGCCGACAAGTTAAAGTCTCTCTCATCCTTTCTCACACTTGCCTTTCTTTCTACTCTTCCCGCGGGAATGAGAAAGAAGCGAGAGAAAAGAAAGCTAGTCAGATAGACTCTGTTAAAATGCGGAAGACGGATTCCAGTTAAAGGCAAAATGGAGTGGTTTGATCGGGTTAAGAGTTCTTCATACTTCCAATTGCTTATTCTATTCTACAAAATATAAAACCGACGATTCCACCAAAAAGAAGGGAGCAACAAATTGCACAGCGAAGAGAACGAAATGAAAGAGAGTATTCTATCGCTGAAAACTTCGGCTGCGACCCTTCGAATAGGTTGATACACTTCGCGCGAGATTCCACCTGAATATTTCAGTGGAATTTTTCGCCGCTGTGCGAGCAAGCAATCCACTCTCTTTTACCTGGTTCGATGCTACTCTTCGAGACATACTTTGTGAAAGGTACGTTAACAATATCACTATTAAGTAGAAGTGACATAGCAAAAGAACTACCTTGCTTATTCTTTTTCTTTCTTACTTTATCCAACTCATCGCTTGCGTCACCAGTGGATCCGATCCATATTCCCGTATTCAGAAGAACATACTTGATATTAACAATACGGAGCTGTCGGAAGTCGCGAAAACTGGCTCGCGAGTAGGAATATCTGTTGGAGAACTGCAAGACGGTGAAACAGAAATCCGCGTATGTATTACTCGCTCTCGTTTAGGAGAAATCGGAATATATACGGAGCATATCTGCGAGAGTAAGAGGGGGAAGAGGGTGTGAAAGAGGGTAAGATGAGGAAGCGGGTGAAGCTCGTATTCGTAAATTAGGGGCACGGATGCCCCCGGGGGACCGCACAATGGACAATATCCACCGGCAGAGACACCAATGGTCGTGCAGACCAAACTAAACAAGACTCGAATATTTCTCTCAAAGTTTTCTCTGTCAACCAACGACCAGACTCCCACTCTCGTGCGTTCGTGAGAATTTCTCATGAGACTCTCGCTAACACAAGCTAGCTAGCAGGAAACTGGAGTCGAGGTATTTCGTTACCGTTACCGAAACATATCACCTTCGATCGTTGGTATAATTCTATAATACTGTATTTAAAATGCAAGCTTCCACGGTGATTCTAAAATAAGATAAGGGATTGATCTGTCGCCGAGGAGAAAACATGATGGAAGTGAAGCTATGAGTGAAGAGAGCGGAATACGGAGGAGGATTGTTCGAGGAAGATAGTCGAGATCGCGAAAGAGAAATTGCATTAGCGATTGTACGTGCTTTATGACAGGCGTTATCGGGACAAATGCGTTTTTAATCTCGATACCAATAACAGGACGCCGCTAACGTCGTCGCTCGCACCATCGAGTACACGTCTGACGCCGATATCAATCGGGAATGCTAGCTGCATGCTGAAATTCTTCCCTTCCAGGAAGAATTCTCGTGCAATGCCCGAGTCTGCAGGGATAACCGTCTTGATTGCCACGCTTGAAACTGCCGTATAGGAATGGGTGCTCGAGAATCACGTACAGAACGGTAGAAGCGGAAGGTCTTAATTGTTATTATCGTCGCAGCTGATTCGATATCAACGGTTCCGCTAAAAACGGCTTCGTTACAGCGGCTGAAATCTGGATTTCCCGCCAAGAAATCCCGACATTTCCCAGCTGTTCGTCAATCCGGTCACGCGCGCCGCCACGAGTCCGCGGGCTTTGTTACCGGGAAATCTGACTAATGAAGACTCGTTAAACCAACGTCAGCGCGATATTCCTGGCTACCTGCCATTCATCTGCGACTTGTGCGTCGATAAATTCTCCGGAGAGAATCGCCACTGGTATCGCGCTAATATTAATAAGATTGAGAGGGTGAAAATGGCCGCGCGCGACTGCTATTCGTCTTCCACCAATTTAATACCACATTCGAGGAGCCTCATAGTATTTCTTGTGAATTTAACCGAATATATATGGATTCCCCTAAATGATTGCTCAAATATGGGACAATCACCTGCTAATATTACTTTCAATTCTTACAATTCTGCAGGAATCGACGACGAAAGTAAATCATCATCATTAATTTTTTCTCCAAATGCTTTGTGTAATCGGGAACTGACCTAATTATACATTATCGGGGTAATATAATAGTATTATTAACTTTTGGAATTACCCGAAAGCAAATTAGACCATTTAATTATTAAACAGGAACTATAATAATTTGATGGATCACCAGCTATTTGTTACATGGGCAATTTGAGTGAATATTTGGTAGTTAATAAATACACTGCTGAATTAAATATTTTTTAATAAAATATCGAATTTCATAAAGATTTTCGGAAGATTTACAAATCTACTTCAAATAAACAGTCGTTCCTACAAATTTGGGCAAACTGCAATCGATATATTATATGCTTTTATATTAACTAGTGTTTTTTGTTCGTCTGACAAAATGATGGTACACGGATAAAAAATCCAGAACGGGCAATGACACTACAAAACAACTTACATCGACGTACGACTGCTGATATGTTTTGTATGTGAGAGTGTCATCGCTCAAGCTTATGCATGCGAGAATGATATAACATACGGCATACGCAGGGCGTATCACGGAGAACCGCAGCTGCGTCCCTTACCACCAAACCCCATAAAAGTCCCCTTGAATCGAGAGATCCACTAGCGCGACCATATGATAAATCGAGGCCACCAGCCGACGACGCGTAACACCCTCGATATTCGTCGCGTGATTAATTTCCCTTCCTTCCCGAGAAATGCTTCCACCCTACCGGAAGCTGGAGACACGTGTTGGGATCTTCCTTAGGTGTTCCATCGTGATAGGCTGGCCAATGGCTAACATCGAACTTTGTATAGCATACTCTGCAGTTTACATTGATTATACTACCAACTGCATTATTAACTTGTCTCATTTATAATTGACCATCCTTTTCTCACAATTTGAATTTAGAATCTTCATTATTAATCTTCCTTATTAATGCTAGCAACGAGTACCACCTGCATAAGTTGTTTGTCTCGCGCTCCAGTTTTCCTCGCAGTGCACCCAGCCAGCTTTATTAGTAACTGCGCAGAATTCCTGATGAATTAAGTCAGCAACTTCCACCGAAATATTTTCGTTGAAAATAGTCTTGTGTCTGTGTCGGTTGGGTGTTTGAGTAATCGTAAGAGCCAACTTTCCTTGCCAACACATCTCGACCTAGCACTTTTGAAAAAGAATAGAGCGCAGTCGAAAGCTTCGCGAGCCATTTTCCATAATTTATTATCCGAAATTTTAATGAACTATTTAATACATTAATGATTACTCTTGTGTAGTACTGCTTCAAGTTTGCTAAGAAGAAAGAAGATATTTCGTATTAATCTACTGATTGTTAACTTAATCTGTTGGAGCAGTAAACAGTGCTTTCGAGTTGAGGTGTTAAATTACAGAGACTTAAGCTTAGGCAGAGTGAGCGAGAGGGCGCAAGTTTCAGACTGTCTGAAACCTCATCCATGTATGTAAACCGCATTATGTATGTTTACCGGGACGGCCACCGAACGTATAATCCTCTGCTCCTGTTATATATGAACATTCTAATCGTGCCAATACCCCTGGGAACCTGGTGATCGTATTCGCAAATTACACGCAGCTCTGTTTATTTTTAGACTGTCTCATCAATCAGACAATAATATCGAATATTCCGGGAATTGGAAAATTATGCGATATTTCTACTGAAATGAATTAACTAACCATCGAAAACATCTTCGAAAATATTCGGATTTCCTTGAATATTTTTGAGATTCTAAATCAGTTGCTGAACTCCCATAGTGTCCTTTCGCTTTTGACGTTCGTCAATAAATCTGGACTGAGTGCTGCACCATGCATGACTGCCATTCCTGGATAGAGATTCGAATGGGGCTTTCGTGACACGTAGGATAATCGGACTTAATCGGGAGTGTCACTCGATGTACCAGTGTACGTGACCGGGTAAAATTAGCGCTGCGCAAAATTCGAAATGTTCAGGCTGTCGTAGAACGGCCAATATCGTCGCCAGCAATACCGAACGAAGCAACGAATGTCAAGTCTGGTAGCAGCTGTGCATTCAGGATGCATATATCTCTCTCCAAGGCCTTTTCAAATGATTTAAGTTTTGAAGTGTTTTATCTTTCGCTCCTACGCAATATTCTTTGAATTGATAATGTCGTGTACATCTTAGTACCTTTCATTTGGATTGCTGAGCAACTAATGATGTTTTGGTAATTCAACCTGAGGCAATAGTACTGGAATTTCGAAAGTAGCCAGAGAGCAACTAGGAACTTACTCGTTTGGATTAAAGTGGAGGTAAAGTCAAAGCCGACTAACAAGGTTTTAAAGCTAAAGAGAGGAGAAAGGGGGTAACTCCAATTATGCGACCACTTGAAGTGGCCCTTGTTGGACATAACCATTTAGTGTAAGTGCTATTTCGAGCATGCCTTTCGTAAGTTTCAGGCTGGCGAGTACAGAGATGTGTAGACCTAGCGGACACCTACGATTCGATCGAGCCGTTTCCAAAGCGAAACTTTACCCTTAAGCAGCTGTCCAGTGCTATTAGTCAGCATCAAGTGCGCTTGCAACTGTGAACTTAGTGTAATTATCATGAAAACATGTAGGAAAAAAAGTTTTATTCTCGCTGAAGTCCGGCCAGTTCTTTCTATGAATACTTTTCGAAAAGGATACTATCCTATACGTTCTTTGAAAAAGGCACCCTGTGAGCACATACGACCTTTGCTTGCTTGTACGAAGAGAGATATCAAACATTTACGAACCCGCATCCTTTGGAAAGTGGATTGAATATAAATGCATATACACAGGAAACCTGTACGTTTACTGTTTGTCAAGAATCTACGTATGTGAATCTACAGCTTCTCCTATGAACCAATTTGTTTGTTTCAAATTGAAACCTCTCGATGAATGAAACCCTATGAAAACAGTCGAAAGACTTGATTGTATATTCTATATATCATACGCACAGATATTTTTTTTAGCAACATTTGATTTGAATCGATATTGAATCGGTACCCTTCCATTAGCTGCAACATAAATTGTTAAATAAATTTCTTTTAAAATCTATCATAGCCATACACCCGATAGTTGATCATTACATTGAGAAATAGTTGGAGACACTTTGTTGAACTCCAACAGAAATGACTGCGACACTAATTCATTTCAACGTGAATGGGAAACTTCTCAAAGGGAGTAAGCAACAGGGACACAATTAGTAGAAGGGTCGCAGGTCTGTAGTACAGTTAGCATTGCACCCTCGGCAAATGATGCTTAAACAGATAAACTCATGCCCAGGAGAGGCACGGCAGGACTGGATGTTCACAAATAGCATTAACGATATTATCATTTCGAAAGAGAGAACTCTCCGCTCCCTCACGGGAACGGCGAAGGTATACGTACTTCATATTCATGGTAATTGCCGAGGTACTAAGCCTCAGACCTGCCAAGGCAGTTTCTAATTAATTCATTGGATTAAATTTTACGCTATGTAGTCAGTATGCATCGCCTATCCACCTACCTAGTAATAGCCTCCTTGCATCATTTCAAGGAACACCTTCCTCAGTTTCTTGTTCCATCCCAATTTGAACATTTTCCAATACATCAGTGTTAGACTCATGAAAATATTTTGTATTTATCATTTACACATTTCTCACTTTTCGGTCGTTTTATTGATGTTAATGTATGATGTCCTAATGTGGGCCTTAATGAGGTAATGGGGCTCGAATTGTTAGTTTAATTGTGCTTCATGGCGATCACTTAGCAAAGCCGCTTTAGCAGCTATTAGACAAATGGAAAGGGGGGTGGGGGGGCAAATGAAACTTCTACTTTTCATAGTTAAATATGATTTTAACCCACGTCTCCAATTAAGAAGTTCACGCCACAGGACTGCCGTTCCTCGGCTAACTTCGACCAAACTTAATCCAACTAATTATCGATTCAACCGCGGTATTGTCTTAATTCAGTCAGTCCTCTCTCGCACTGGAGCACGATAGCAATAACGCAGACCGTGACATTATTCGGGTCGCGCGATCATTTTCATAAGTTGAACAATAATTGAAGCTGTAGGTAGCATTGGGTAAGAGGGAAATTGGAAAGGAAAATGTATGAGACAAATATTGGGACAAGCGTAACTCTTGGCGAAGTCAAATGTGCAAACCAGCCCTGCTCTCGTCCGATGGGAGTTTTCCGGCATCGGAGCTAAGAGTTGAGGGATTTTCCTATCGGACACTTGGTAGTCCGATGGTGAGAAACGGCGTGATGACGCGGCCCCGATAAAACGGATGAAAGAGAGATGCAAATCGATTCATTTTTATGATCAACCGAGAATCTCGACACGCTGGGAGACCGATCGCGATAAAAGGCGGACTTCTTTAAAGGAAGCGATGGAAATCAGAAATTTGAAACGCTGACAAATCCCTGTTGAGCTTTATTTCGGCTGCATCTTTAACGAGTACGAGCACAAGAACTGTTTATCGTTCGACTGCATAAAACGAATGAAGCCTCGGAACTCCATCTTTGCCTAACTTTATTTAGCCGGCTGCTCGCGTGTGTGTATTAAGAAAGTTCGAGGGCCGCCAACTTTTCCAATGGCTATATAAAAATTTCCGAATGCTGCGGAGAACTACTCCTGGAAACGCTATTTTTCAGAAGTTTCATAAACTGTTTTAGGAAGTTCCGAGCTTGCGCTGGCTCCCACGGGATTTTTGGTTCGCTACTTGAGCGGTGGAGGGACAAGTTCCACAGATTGGCAGCAACGTGTTCTTCCACCGACACATTTTTCATTTCGCAATTTCCCACGGTACATTTACTCGCTCGGTGTAAAGCGGAGAATTTAATTAAACGAATTATTACGGAATTGCGCACGTACGTACTACCACACGGGCTCTTTGGATGAAACTTTAGTGAAGTGCAAATATTAGAATGCAGCTTCAAACGTCCCTCTGTACGGCTGCGCGATGCGTAGCTTGAGCTCGTTAAAGAATTCCTCACACAAAGCTACTCCATATCCAAGTAAAGCTATTGCAATCTGACGCTTATCCAATCATTTATCAAAGAGCCATAATCAAATTTCTCTGAATCTCATATCGGCCATATAACTGCAGGGAGCTGCCAATTTTCAGAACGAATTCGTAGATATCATCGAGATGTTATCATGTAAAGTCAGTTGAAAGCCGATGTTCGTTCTCTTCGGTTCATTAAGTAAAATGGCAATAAAAATACGTAGAAATTACGATCCGATTACTGTCGGCAGTTGGAAATCCGGAAGGTGAGCTGATTCGGGAAAAACGCTTAGCAAGCTTTCGCTTCCTCTATTAAGCAATAATTGCCTACAAGGTGAATTTATATAGTTGTAGCCACAGCTAATAAATGCTCTGGCATAACGCATTTTTTAGTACTGTAGATCAACTTGCTATAAATCGTTAACCTTTTTTTCCCCCATTCTGTTTACTTTTGCTGCGATCCACCATCGTATTTACTTTGAGCGCACAAAAACCTGAAGCTGCCGCTACCCGCAACTCTATTGAATATACTAGCGTAGGAAACAACTGCATTTATCGCAAAATACACTTTGCGGTTTCATAACACATTGTGGACCGGTCAATATTATATTTGTGTTTGAATTTATGTCGACATATACAATTATTAAAGTACAATATTGCGCAAGCTGTCTTGTATTGTTCGATAACAGCAAAATTGTTACAGCAGCTCTTTCTCCGGTGTATTATACCTTTTACATACGCGCACGGAAACAATGTCGAACCTGTGCCGATTGTTAAATGTAGGTAGAAATGTATTGTAGAAATAATGAGTTTCCTCTTTTGTATGATTCACCTGCTGCAGGTCGGCATAGACGACGAGACTGGCCGCGCTAATATTACTTCTCGCAAAAAAGGAAAGAACGGATAAACAATACACTTTCTCTCGGTTTTCTAGGCTCCTTCGTCTGGCGCGCCGAGTTGTACCAAGGAAAAATGGGTCATCGGCGAGGAAATAAACGTTGGAATTAAAATAACGCTGGCCAAGGGGTAAGTTAATAGGAATATTCTACATCTGTACCTTATAACGGCGCGGTGTTCCACCCTCATCGATACTGTAATAGAAGGATATCGAGATAACTTAAGGTACCACGTACAAGTAAAATGTGGAAAAATGGTTCAAAATATCGTATTTTTTTTCTTACACATGAATTTTTTTCTCAAAAAATTATTATATACACATTTAAGTACACATTGCAAGCCACGTATCCTGTAAATTTCATTACGATATCAGCAGTGGTTAGCTCGCCACAGTAAATTTCGTGATGTCATAATTAGTGAAACATACCTTGTGGTGACCAGTCTAGCTCCACCATTTTTTATTTGAAATGAATGACAATTTTTTTTATTTAGAAGACAAATAACCCTACTGCACTACGGAAAGGGATTTTTTTAATTTCAGTTTTAGCCGAACTTATCACTGTTTATAATTATCAGGGCAAGTCTTGGGATGGATATTCAAAAAAATGCTTCGTAGTGCAATAGGGTTATCTGTTTACTCAATAAAAAAAATTGTGATTCGTTTCAGGTAAAAAATGGTGGAGCTAGACTGGTCACCGGAAAGCATGTTTCACTGACTATGACATCACGAAAGTTGCTGTGGCGCGCTAACCACTACAAATTTCGTAATGAAATTTACAGGAATATAGCTTGCAATATGTACTTAAATATGTCTATAATACATTTGTAAGAAAAACATTGATGTGCAAGAAAAAAAATACAACATTTCGAACCAGTTTTCAACATTTTACTTGTATATGGTACGTTAATTCATCTTTTAACGTTATCATCGATCCAACAACTTATTATGTTTCACTTGAAAATCCACATGACGAAGGCGAAGAACGGTGGTACCAGCTGCCTCGACTTATCAACCGCTACGCCAGGAAGCACGGCTGGTTTTAAGTAGAGAAAGAAGTAAAAGCCAAGAACGGATTGCGACCGATAACGTCTTCCCAATACCCAACTGATTACCCAGAAATTCTCAGTGAACCTTTGAACTTTTTTACCTTGTGATGTATCATTCCACTACCCTGTTTTAATGAAAGTAATATGACAAAGTGGTTCAACAGCAAGATCATTGGCACTTAAAAGTATAATCTTCGGAGAGTTTGAACATTCGCCGAGCTGGAACTTTGGCGATGGATTGTCTGGAATAGTACTGCTTGTCGACTGTGTAAACTGTTTGAACGCTTGTGTTCTTCGACTTTCAGATGGTGGCTGCGTCACTCAGAGTCCTCGAGTAACAGAATGGGGAAAAAGTAGAGAAGGTTTGCTGACAGAGCTGTGCACTTCACGGACTCCACAGGGTTATGGAAGAGCAGAATAAAGGACGGGCCACACTTGTCCCCATCGTTCCGTCCACACACGTTAAATTCCTATACAGGCGACAGATCTCCGGCGCCGGGTTAGGGATTCTTCACTTCTCGCAGTGCAGCGGCCTCTTTAGACATGCTCTATATCTCTCTAGGGAGGAACTGTCTGTCTCTTTATATCTCTCTTTGACCTGTTCATTTTTCGTTCACGGTTTTCAAGAAAAATGTACTGTTTGTACTGATATCGAAGATCAAAGAAGTCATTGTCTTTCATCATTGTGATCATTGTAAATATTCTTCAAGTTACACGAACTAGTAATTCCCCCCACGCGGGTAAACGTAAGAAGCGAAACTCTAATTTCCGTGGAGTTGTTCAACACCGATTTCAACAAGTACGAGGAGTAGTTCGTCCGAGAATAGAGGACATGATGAAAACAGAAGCTTGAAAGGAGACTAACTTGCCGCAGAAGTTTTTCGAAGGCTCTTCTAAACTTATTCGACCAAGAAGGAAGACGGGAAGGGAAAGAGGACTACATTGGGGACGGGTCGAGGAAGAAAACACATTGGAAGAGTCTTGTAGTATTGGTTATCAAACTGACAGTTTACAAATTTAACAGGTTTATAGACTGTCAGAATTATCTTTGTCATCTTGTACACTAATTCAAGAAAATCATAGATTTATTTAAATGTATTAATTTCATCACGAAATTTTATAAAAATTTAATTCAATTAGACTGTCTTATATATTTTGTGAATAACAGAATGTTCGCGTACGCTTTCTTTCCTGTTTGAGCCGATTAGCGTTTCGATTATATTCTCAGTGGACGCGAAGAAAGGAGAGGAAAGTGGTCAGTATTGAAGTATCACTCTCCCACGTGTAGAAAGTAGTTGAGAGAGTGACGTGAAAGCTCTACAACTGAAATAGAATGTTCGCCACTCTCTGGCGATCTGTAGCAGTCCAGCTGCCTTCTTTTGCCACTAAGACTCGACTAAAAGCAACGTGCGTTCTTTTCGACAGTGACCAACTAAAGGCTTTCTACATTCGACTTCACCGACCAGCCATCCGCTCTAATCGAGTTAACTTAAAAGCGAAGATCGCTTTGTCTAATCTAGACATTAGCCTGTTTCCCTCTTTTCTGTTTACTTTGCCACTTTGCGTTCCAAATAATTCCTTTCGTTTGCTATTACGTACTAATATTTAAATGATTAATTGTCATTTGCTGACTGACTTCCTGACTTATTTCCTGCAATTTCGATATAGTGAATTTTACAGAATTTCATGTAAAGTACATTGACAAGTTGGAGCATTCGAAGGGACAAGGTCATTGAGCGGAACACATAAAGCCTATCATTATAAAGGTTCTCTCATGTGTATCAAATTACAGATTGTCAGAGCGGGTAAAAACAGTGGTTGGCACATTGTCTGGAGAGGCACCTGGAGAGGCTTCGAGAAGCTGCGATGTTAGTCGTTTTGTCGCGACACAGTGTTAAGCCTCCTTTCCATTCACTCAACCAACGCAACTTCCTCAATGTAGAACAAACTCGCCAGAGAAGCATATTCGCTCAGCCGACGAAACTAAAGGGGCAGCAATAATGTTACGTGCAACCTTCCGTCTGAGAAAATACAAAATTACTGGAAATAATAGGAGATTCCTTTGTGCTGCTAGGTGCAATTTCTACTTACATCGAAATACTCGAAGGAAACTCTAGCGCAGAGAAGATAATGTACAATCTCATTAACAAGAACTATTTCCTAATTTATCCATGCTTCGCGTGAATAATTAAATATAGCAGTTCACTAATTTTGTTTGATCGAAATGAAGGAGTGCTAGGTTATATTCTTGTTTCTTAAGGATTCCAGATTCTTGTGCAAGGTGATTCACTTACCTTTGAATCAGCGCTTTGTGAAGAAATGAATCACCATGCATAATGTAAGTTACTGATGTGTACTGATTGAAAAGCAAGTGCGTTCGCCTGTATATACCACGGAGTCATTCAGGAATCTAAGAAAAGAGGGAACACAGCCAAAAACTTTGCGGTCAAAGTAGCGAGGGTTGAAAATAAAGCGGTTCCAGCATAATCAAGAAGCCGCGGGGCAAAGACAGTAAATGGCGATGGAGAAAAAACGGCCGGAAGGCATGAAGGTCAAATACGTCAAGAATAAACGGAGCACGATTCTCATGGTTGGACTCCGACGGGAACATAACACGAGGAAAAAGCACGAAGGTGCCTTGTAAAGAGAAATGAGAGCAGCCGCTAAATTCTCCTGTGCAAAAAATTGCTGGAAGCAGCAGAAGAGAGTACAGCGGCACCTTAACGAAATGGCTTCTGCCAGTTCGAAGGACATTTCCATAAACCAGAACGTTTTAGATTTTTCAAGCACAGACACACAGAATCAAGGCAGCAATGCGAGTAAAAAGCTTGAAATATATTGGCATATAGGTTGAACGGCTCTCGGAAAAATCTTTAGCTCTACCAGTCCTCTAAGGGGTTGTGTGTGCTTTTGTAATTCTTAAAAGACCATTTCAGGGATCTCTATAATACTCTAATAAACTGTCTGGCCCCTCTTCCTTTCTTATCGAGCGCATGCAACATTGACCTCGAACAAGAGAATTCTATCAGTTAGAAACAGCTTTGGAATTTTCACCAAAGAATACAACTAAGAATCAGAATTCCATTCCGCGTGATACTCTATGATTGATGTAGTCGATGTAATGACAAATTGGGTATTCACGAAGGCTATGATATGGCGAGCCATTGAAGTTACTTCGGTCGAGTTAGAGATGGTAGTTCGATCTTCGTAACAAATGCGAAGG
This sequence comes from Ectemnius cavifrons, assembly GCA_964023945.1. Taxonomy (NCBI): domain Eukaryota; kingdom Metazoa; phylum Arthropoda; class Insecta; order Hymenoptera; family Crabronidae; genus Ectemnius; species Ectemnius cavifrons. Next base: position 5,764,394 of record OZ030375.1, read on the forward strand.
AGTCGAGCAAAGCATAAAGTACCGATTGAATGCTGACCGGCCGGAATGAGAAGTGAGGAGAAACTTTTAGAACACAATAGATTAATAATCTCAATGATATAACAGGATAGAAATGAAACTTATTCCACTTCTGACTACATCCTACTCTCAGGCAGTTTTCTAATAATACGGATGAATAATAACAGGAGGTTTTCAATATTTCCACTCTATCGAGAATTAACACTTTCTCTATCTGACACCATTGCCAATCTATTCTCGAATTCCTTGGTTAATTCCGCAATAAGTTGGCGAATCGAGAGGACACCTGTATATCGGTTTAGGTGAGTGGCTTCGCCACCAAGGTCGGTGTAGAGAGATCGAAACAAATCCAATATGTAAGGAAGAAGAGTGAGGTGGGGACGTGTAGGGAGTAGGTAGGAATCACCGGCGAGAACTTGATCGAGAGCACAATTGAGATTGAGAGACGGATCCTGTGCTCACCCTGCAGCTCCATCCTTCTGTCTTTCGTACGTCCTCTGTCAAGTTCCCCGACACGGAATCGTCGAGACAGAGAACTGTTCTTCGCAGAACATGAGCTCCCAAGCAAAAGTCTTGTATAGGATCCCGCATATATTTACATTTCAGTTCGGTATCACCCACTTTGCATCGGAACGGTTGAGTTTCCGCTCATTGAGGTAGTCGCAGCGATTCGAACAGAGGCGTTTCGAATCCTCTAAACTCTCGAGTTCCAACACTCGACAGATAGAATAGATTTGGTCGGCCTGAAGACAACCGGATCTCCAAAATACCTTGAGTAGAATAGGTGAACTTCAGTAGAGAAGGTTTAACTTAAAGGATAGTGGACAGGAGAACGCCGGTATACATAGATTTAGGGGTGAATAGTCGCAGTAATATCTGCGAAGTGGTTGAGTGAAACTGGGCTGTTGGTAAGGAGAGATAGTACAGGTGCAGTGAGTCGGGTGTCGGCACTTGGGAGGTCGAGAGAGAGTGGATGGACGTCGGCGAGTCATGCAAGGGTGGCTGGCAGCGATACGCCAGTGGAAACAGCTCTAGATAGGAAACACGGCAGCCAAGAACATCTTGCAATGACTGCGTTCTACTGGCGCAATAATGGGAGCGTATAATCGCATGTTTAGCGCCTCGTCACGAGCCTTCACACTACCACTGCTGTTCAATTCGGCCCTCTACCTTCAACCGTTTCCCCCAGTAGCCGTCGAATACGCACCACGCAGACATTCGCCACAGCGATCCCCTGTTTCCGAATGACAAATTGACAACCTGAGCGTGTACGCACGGCTGGCAATGATCGCCCATGGAAAATTGCTGGACGATCGCGTCCACTATCCGGCGAATGCATTCCGGTTTCACCGACATCGCACCGACGACAATAGTTAGGGACAGTACATGGAAAGAGAGAGAGAGAGAGAGATAGACAGACAGAGACAAATTTAACGAAAGGCAATGTAGAATATCAACTGGATATACACTTGGACCAGAAAGCAACATCAATCACTTCGACTTATGTTACTTGGAATCATAACAAGTGTCTGCTTCAGTGCATTGACAAGGCATATGTCGGAGATAGAAGGAACAGTGGGTGTAACAGTATTGGCAGATGGAAGGTAAATCCATTGAAATCGGGGCTGGGTGAAAAGTGCCACTTACGAGGACCTCGACATCCGCACGAAGCATTTATTCTATCGCCGCCGATGAAAATAGCTGTTAACCGTGTCGGCGGTAGTGCGTGGGTGGAAACATGAAGCATTGAGTGGCAGGTTAGCGGCAGCAGTCTGTCGTCAACACCTTTGTGTTGCAAATCGAAACAAGTGGCCCACTAAAGCCATTTGTTTATGAAAGCTCCCATACTGCACAATACATACATATTTATCTAGGAACGATGTTAGCGTTGCTATGGTTCAACGTTGTTGGTAATCTACCGAAAAGCATGTCCTTTTAGCTTTTACATTCGGTTCGTAATCCGATGCGGAAAATGTATGGTTTGCAGAGTACACCTTAATCTCGTCTTTAAGGTTATACACGAAACGGTTGAGCTTACTAATGAAAATCGAGAGAAAAATTTCCTTACGTATCTCGAGTAAGTCTTTCGCTGGAATTAATGCGCTCTTTCGATTAGAGCGGTGTCCAGCTCGCTGTGAAATCTTTTTCATCCGCAAGCCGAATCCGGATAGTTGGAACCATTAACAGGAGCGTCATTCATTCGTAGCAATAAGTGGACTCCCCCCTCCCCCTCCCCCCTCCCCCCGCTTCTTCAGATTACCGGCAGAGCGAAAGAAAAAGGGAAATATTAAGGAAACTGGGTCATTTTCAACAGAAAAACCTACTATCTTGATAAACTGAATTGAATACTTGCTGCAAGAAGCTCTGCTCGGCATATTTCTTTTTTCTCTCTCATTCTAGTGAATGGGATGTTCGCTGAAATAAAGACTATTTCATTGAGTGAGGGGGTGAGAGGGAATGAGAGGGAAGAAGCACTTATGAACTTAACCCTTTCTCGAGTATGCTAGTGCTAGTAAAAAGATGAAATTGATCGGTAGCATATTCTATGAATACGTTGGAATTCTTCTGTATATGTAAAATGAATTATTCACGATGACGACAGAGAACTCGGGTGCACTTCGAAACTTCGAAATAAGATGGAGCGTCGAGTTTACTCTTTAAGTCGTATGATAAATAAGTGCTAGGCATTGAAACTCTTGGAAAACTAAGTAAAGTGCTGTTAAAAGAATGATAGATGATGACGAGTCATCTTTCAAATAGGGAGTCAGTCTTTCTTGAACGGGATTCATTTTGTTAGCGGTGCGATCCGGACTATCTCGGTGCGCTATTTAAAAGTTGGGGCCGGCTACTAAAAGTCTCCCTCGCTCTCTGCCTTTCTCGACGCCTCTCTTTCTCCCTCCCGTTATTCTTTCATCCCGCGATATTAATCGCGCTCCAGGAATAAAGACGCTAAGCTATGAAAATATTTAAGCCCGCAGCTATGGCGCTGGAATATAACTTTAATCGTTACTTCCAGCGTATTTCTGGAAGCAGCAGCAGCAGCAGCAGTAGCAGCAGCAGCAGCAGTACCGGCAGCAGCAGCCGCCACTGCCTACCACTAGGAAGTTTTCCGAGGCCAGCGGAAGGTCCTCCATTGACGTCACGAAAAAATTCCACTCCACAGAAAAGATACGTTCCTAGATCGGCGAAAAAGTCGACTCGACAGAGCCGCTACGATAAGTACGTTAAAACTGCAAAGGGGACCACCGCTCTATCAGAGTATCTTCCACGTTCCTCCTCGAACTCTACTTAAAACCCAAGAGACTTAGTCAAACGTTTCGAGCAAGCGAGTCCGAGGAAATTCAATCTAGCAGAGGGACGCTCTGCAGCGTTCATAAACTGCAGTCCTCAATTTAAGAAGAGTCACGGAAAAAAGTCGGATTCATTGTCAGTTTAAGTCCGTGCAAATAGACAGAACAGTACATGCAGACAATACAAAGTTGATTACGAGTTTTTGCTCGAGTTTACTTCGTATATATATATATATATATATAGCATCGGCGTGTTATGTGTCTCGAGTTAATTAACCTAATTAATGGATTGGCCAGACTGTCAGAGTTCACTTAGCGGGATACGGAACGAGTGCCAACGTGGAAGGGGCCAGAGGGACTCCGAGAGTATCAAAGATAAATTGTCTAAGTTTAGGAAATTATAGGGAAAACCCTTCTTACGTTTTCACCGCGTGCATCGCAAGATGCGAGAGCTGCATTTTCCATTTGCCAAATCTCAAGCGGTATTAGCTTGCACTGACACGTCCTGCGAATAATACAAATGTCAGGGAATTAGTCCGAGTCGGCTCGAGAGAACGGTGAGGCGTTCAAAGGAGATCGTGAATTATTTTCGCTGGCATAATATCGGCACGCAATCCGCCTTGCCAAGGGGGTGCAATTAAACTTGTGACACAAATGAGTGGTATTATGGAAATGCGTGCTATTGGAGAGAGAGATAGCGAGAGAGGAAGGGAGTAAGAGCTGGTGGTCGATGAGGAGTGGAAGTTGCGTCGTCGGCGTCAGTGAGAATGCGCGACAATGCGGTATGACGATTTCGAATTCATAACAAGTAACTCGCCGGAAAGAACGTGCCACCTGAATTTCCTCGTCAGCCCCCGCGGCGAGCAGTTTCTCATAATAGTTGATACGAATTTGTAATACGTCTATTAGGATTGCGCTCTGCGAATTTCACTTGTGCTCACCCCCTCGCTAGCCAACTTCTCCTGGAAATTGCTGATAAACTCAAACTAAATGCGAGTAATTTAGCAATTTCTTATTTCTTCTAACGATCATCTTCCGCTTATTAAAAACATGGAAACTCCAGTTCGATGTATCATAATTCATTAAATCATTCATCGTTATTGAGAAGAAAAAACACTTATTGACGTATCACATGTTCACTAAGACAGTAACACACCAACTATGTATGTCTGATCGGAATATGTCAGCCGAGCGACTGTTGTTTATGTACTAAAAAGTTATTATAAAAAATCGCAAGATAATAAACAAATTTGAATACCGTATGACATAGATACAGTGCGCGATGTATTTAGTAAAGGACGAATATGTAACGCGTGGCAAACATCTAGACCGTGTGCCTAATTCGTACGCTCATCCAGCTTCCATAGGACAGCAGCTGGTAACAGTCTGAGAGTGTACTCTTTGCTGCGACGTTAAGCTGGAGGGTTATGGTTGAGGAGTTACTCGTTTGCCACTTAGTACTGTACGCGACAAGCGTCTTTCTGCAAAAGTGACAGTAACGTATCTCTAAACAAAAGATAACATTTCATCTTCACAAAGATTACAACAACTAGCACCAGCGACAGTTCACATTTCCTCTTATTTCCCGAACATAGTGTCAATCAATGAAATGGCACCACGAGTTTGGTAGCATTTCCGAATGTCGGATAATTGATGGTTCTGTGTTGGGTGGTAACCCAGCAGCCAATTTTAATCCAGTTGGATAGACACCGACTCGCGGCGCGTGGCTCGCATTCCCTATTACCTGCGATCGCTTAATTGATCGTTAACTCGGTAGCGTAGCGATAATGAATGCGAGTGCACCGTAAACTCCAGGCAAATTTCGCCCTGCGGCCAACGTGCAACAGGATATCACTGAATATTTCATTGAAATAATCAAAATTCATTGATTCACGATAGAAAGTCAGAGCAAAGCTGAAAAGGCATGGAGAAAAATTAATTGTGTCGCCTCGCATAATCCACTTACACAAAAGCATCTTGGTATGCATAAGCGGATTAAAGTTATCCACTTAATTCTCACGGGAAGCGAACGTGCAAATGACCTGTTTATCCTGTGTTAAGTTTGACCCTGCGGAACATTGCTATACATAGTGGATACGCATAGATCGTAGATCCCATATGTATAATATACGTCAGATAGTCAAATGAAGCTCCATTGACAGGAACATGAGCCATTCCTCAGGGAGAGCGTAATCAAGCTTTCATCATAAAACGATTGATGTTCCATGTCCCACTCGGGGAATTCTCCTCGGACCAGATATTAAGCAGAGGCATTATTCAAGAGATCATTTCGGATAGCACTTTACGAATATTATTCGGTGCCTCGGGATACTCTTGAGCAAAAAGCAGGTATTTTACAGGGTGCGGGTCATCCCCGAGGGAAGGGATAACAGGAACGATGGTATGAAAGGATCGTCGTAATCGTTCCCGAGGGTTCAGACGGTAGGTGCAACGGGCTCATGAAAGTGCTTTGGATAGTGGTTGTGGTCGGATGGTAGACCGAAAGATTCAGTGAAATAGGACGTAGGTAGCAACATCACCCCAAGCCGAAGCTCATAGGGCTCCACGCCCTTCGTGGGTGCCAGTCTTCTTGAAATATCGCCATGACTGGACAAGAATTCGTCCATCATAAATAACAATCGCTCCAGCTTCCTGCGGCGCGGCGTTGCGGTTTCTCTCTTTCCAGCATCTTTCTCATTCTCACACTCTTTCACTCTCTTGGCCGGCTCTTCTTTTTCCTTGAAGAGAGCGATGCCAGTTCTAACGCAAGCTTTATTCCGTTCTGCCGGACGTACTGCCCCATTTTTACGAGAGCACAACGCGCGCTTGGTGCTTTCTGTCCCGGTCGAGACGTTATTTAACAGCATTCATGTAGATACGGAAGTATGTATGCGATGCTCTGCTCTGTTTCCCCTGGAATTGGATTGGCGTAGCAAATAAAGCGACCATGCTCGAAAATAGTGTTCATTGTACTACAACTTCAATACCAATTTTTTCTTCAGCCAGATTGTTCTAAGTTCAGACTTTTTCTTGCTTACTCTTACATTCGTTATCTTCTGATTAGTTCTTTCTGCAGCCGAGAAAGAAACTGCAACTCTGCTAGATTTTCACACACCATCGATCCAATGTCTTTTTTTGTTTATTACAGGTCCGTATTTCAGAGAAAGTGGTCCAAGAGAAAACGGGGTACAGTAATTGGAAAGTACTTCGTTTTTCGCTTCATTCACCCTTTACCTTCTTTACTTTCTTTACTACACCTCTACTTGTTTACAAAAAGATACGTAATAAATATGCATCATGTTATGCGATTATTGTAATTCAGAATGAACTAGAATCAAAAACTTCTAAATTAGCATACAATATTATCCAAATGAAACCGAATTCAGTTCCTTTCTATTCTGTTATCATCTCTGTAGATCTCGACTCGCGGTCTCTTAAATTATTTTTCTCATGTAGAATACTCTGAGGACTCGTACGAAAATCATATTTCACTTTCTGCCCTTATTACAGAGCTTATGGTATCCCCAGTAGCCCCGGGTTTATTGGATTCTTCACGTTGCTCTTGAGATTTTACTTTTTCTTTTACATCGGCCTCTTGAGCTCCTTCATTCGCGATCACATAACAAATTCGGCTTCGGGACTTTTAAACTTGAGAAGTTCCCTCTGCTCGCAGGAGAGGAGAAGGCCAGGTATCTAAAGGAGTTCCTAAAGGAAGAGAGCCGGCACTCCCAGTCAGTATCTCGAGGGGTGCCTGCCCGTTTCAATTTATTCCTCGTAAATTTTGGAGATCCAAGATCCAGAAGACTCCCGAGGGCGGCCGCGAACCAGAAATCATTTAGCAGATACGCAGCAATGAATACAGTCTCCCCGCAAATATTTCTCTTCGGGTATCTTTCCTCGCATGATATTATATTCCTTGGGCATGTAAGCTTGAACTACACCAACAGTCCAATACCAATATCTAAATATAGTAGCATTTTGAATATTCAAGATAACCACCAGATGATATATAAAGCGTACATTTTACTAGGTCACCTTGTATTATAACTATGGGGATAAGTTTAAATAGAGCAGGATGTCTTGAATGTGCAGTGTGATTTAAACTTGCAGCTTGCGGTTTTGGTGAAAGAGCGGTTGGCGCGAGAGCGGGGTTGTAGGGGAGGAAAATTACGCGAAATCGATTAGTGTCCTGGGAGAGCAGATTAATCATGCCAGTGGGAGAGGTGTGTTGGAAATACACGGACCCACCAGACGATACGCCGATGAAAGAATATGCTAATGTCAGCGTTGAAATTCATACTCTACATCTGTTATCGCACGCCACTGGCGATGGCGGCTTTGCCAAAGTTCCGTTGTCGGCACAATTGCTTCCAACAAATGTTAACTCTGGCTTCTTCGGGGTGATCGTGTTTGAGATAGATGCTGGCACTCTTCTGATACGATCAATTTGACTTTCAGGTAAATGTCAGTCGAAACGAGCTGCGGACTTTTCGGCGATAAACAATGTTCCGCATATATATTCTATCCTCCACTTTTATGATTTCTTATGTCGATATTATACTCATTATATTTATTATAATATTAATTATTTTCGTAAATATACATGTTGAACGTGGAATAATGAGAGACAGAGAAAGGGAGAGAAAAGAAGACCGTAGAGCGGCTAGACCACTTTAAAAGACATCAAAGAGCCTGGGAACCTACTAAAAGCCCACAGGCTTGAGTGTTCAAAGAACCTAGCCGCGGAAAAGCGATCGAAGTCCGATAAACGCTTGGGTGCAGAGGTCGCTCATGATTCGGAAACAGCGAAATATTTATAACAACGATATCCAATTACAGAGATTTCACGTCTCGAATAAATACAAACATATCCAATGACTGCAGCATAATAGCTCTAACGAAACTTGATTCACCATAATTCTGCAAGCTTAATTTCTTCAGTGAAAAACACGTCAAGTTCTTCTCTTTAGTAGGAATAATCTATGAAGCCATTAGGGTGGACTATATCTAGACATTAACGGTCCACAACACATTTGTATCGTTCAGGAGAACAGTGTGAATGGGCCGGTAGATGTGAAAAACGTTCAACACTCAGCTCAGTTGCCAGGGTGATCTGCAAGGATTTTTTCTCCTCTTGTTGTCCTCCTGTTCTCAATTTTCCCTGGCCTGAATGATTTGAGCGGCTTCATTTTTAATAACGTCGGAGCAGGGCGTTCGCTAATCCGCAATTAAGCCGTCGGTTCCCCGAATAGCTTGGACTGGAACGAGATTGTAATTTCGGACGTGATTGTGACCTCGAGAGGCTATTAACTCTTTGAACCACCGACGTGGAACTACTGATCACTCTCCGCGGACGGAATCACTTGGTCCGAGCTATCAAGGGGAGCAAGTGCTATCCGCAGTTTTCATTAAACTGCTCGATGTACTCTCCGACCGCGGGATATGTCCGTCCCTGCTTCCCCCTGCATGTTATCATTTCGGGGATGCTCGTCGAATCACCCCACTCCAATTCCGTAAAAATAAAAACACCCTTACCCATACATTTTGCACAGATTTAATTGCTTTGCAGTTTCAAGAGGGTCGCTGAACAAAGTTGAAATCGTAACAGCTCGAGTGGTCTATAATCGAAGCACCCCAAGACCACTGAGTACGTGGTATTCGAGAACATTCTACCAGTATTCTAACGAGTTCCACAATGTTCCATGTATGCAGATTTGTTCAGCATTTCATACGAACTTCTAAATGCCGAATCCATTATTATGACGAAGCATTTACTATTTGGTATGCGGTGCTTTTTTTAGACACTACTCGAGCGAATATATTTTCTTAAATGCCAAGCCTCGAACTATTTGATAATTGGCCAAGTAAATATTAGCACTAAAAGAACTTAATAAATCGTCATTCAATTAGAAGTGAGTACTTAAGTGAATAGAAATCTCTGTAATAAAAGAATGAAAGGGGAACGTTGAATGGAAGGCAAAATACTGATAAGCGACCCCTGGCAAACAAGCCAATGTTTTTATCACCCGGCAGTGACTATATGGACCGATAAGAGAGAAACCTCCGCTGGATGATAAGACAAATAGCAGGGAGTGGCGTGCGAAACAAAGGAGAACCAGGAATTCGGCAATTTTCGGCGAATCCCCGAGTCCAGTGCCGAACTTTCCAAGTATGGTTACAAATATTTGCCTCGGCGTCATAAATATACATTGCCGTGATAGGAATGCGAATCGATCATTTGAGAATTTTATTCCACCATAGGAGCTTTCACCACTACCATCCGTCAAGCCTTCAACTTCAATTGAGACAGCTACTCTGCTTGGTTGCACTCTTTCGCTAGATGTTGATTTTTGGCAACTATATACAATTTGGAAAGTGTTAAGAATATCTCCCAGTGGAAGCAACAATGTCCTCGTATTGTATGAAGGCACAATATGCAAAGGATCACTGAAGAATGTATCACTCTATAAAAGACAAAAGCTGAAGTGGCGGTGACGAAAAAAAGGAGGGTAGAGGTCAGCTTTAAACAGGATTTAGGATTCAAGGTGTCAAGATTTTTTCTCCCGAGCCTCTCTGGATAATGTTTTTCGTAGGAGTCTGAAGGATAATGCCTTTTTTACTTGAAATCCCCTGAGCGGCCATCATTTGTCTTGTCCTAGGATGTGTCGAGTCTTTCACGCAGATTCACACTTCGCTTTCTCACTGATCAGGAATTAACAATCCCAACTGTGAAGGACCTTGTATTCAGTTAACAATATATGTTGGGCAGTGTAAAATGCAACAATTATTTTCTTCTTCGTTGAAACCAACGAAAAGGCTGGCTTCCTAAGGATCCTCTTTATCGGAGGAATGATCGTCCTTGAGCAAACACTCACACGAGCTAAAGGCTCTCGAGGACGCGAGTGCCGGAAATGCACGACAAGAAAAATTGCGAGAAAACGTCGGGTATACTGGTGTGCCGCTGCTTTCTCAAGGTGTCGTCGTATTTTAAATAACACCAGGATTTTCTGAAGTAATAAAGGCCGAACTTTGAGGGGCGCACAGTTATGGAGATGCGCTGTCTCTCAAATATTCAACGGATAGGTCTACTTCCTCAACGTTTTCTCACTCGCTCTTTCCAGCTTCTGGTATTCTGAGATGTTCCCGGCCATCTTTCTTTGCTTACTGGTAGCAGCGCCAGCAAGAAAACGACTCTTTGCTTAGCACGCAACACTGCTTCCCCAATGCAAATGATCCTCGCTGTCCTTGGGGACACTCGTATTTCAAGGCACGTCATTTTTACTGGAACTACAACATTTTCAAAATAGTTTCTCGCCCTGCCGTCGATTCAGTAGCCCGTGAATGTTTAACCGAAACGTGAAACATTTTGCGAACACAGATTTGACGATGGTGTTGGCGACGTCTAGCTAGAGGTGCTACGGAAGACTGGGAGAATCATCTAGTAAATTAGGGAGTCAGTGTTGAAGTACTTGAATCGCTAGCAATCTCTCTCCGTTTCGCTGTTTTGCAAGTTCACCAACGCTAGATAGGAGTGCAAGGCTTTGCACCGGATGTGTACGGAACATCCGGCTACTGCGTGCTGACGCAGCTGCGAATACAAACAAAATACAAACCGACACGGCGCATGTAGCCTCCTCCTCTTCTACACGCTCTGTATACGCTAGTCAGCCGTCCTGACGTTGCCTTTCGTCATGTCTGTCCTTCGCAAACTCTTGCTACATTCTCTGAAATATATTTGACGGAAATGAAAGTCTCCGAAAATACCGTCTGATTCGACCACCGATAAATTTGTCTCTTTTTAACCTGAATAATAATCACTGTCGGAATATCTATGAATTTCCCTGTGATTATACAATGCGAATCGAATAATCCTGATTAAAATTATGAGTTAGATTTAGATTATAATAAGAAGTACTAAGCCTGTCCATTTAAAAGAACTAATCTCTTGACATACCCTTATTTTTTTTACAATTATATCGAGAAGAGAAGATTTGTAGGAAGAAAGTTAGTTAACTAGGAGGCGTTATTGCTGAAAGATTATAATAAATTTAACCACGCACTACCTCGGTCTGCTACGGCGGCATTAATTAGACCGTGGGGTAATCACTCTAATGAGAGGCACTGGAAAAGAGGGCAACGCTCTCGAAACCGCGAGGGAGAGGAAAAAGAGCGTGTGTCCAAGGGAAAATCGTGTTTTGCCGACAGTAAACATTATTAGACACTGCGGATGGAGGTATGAAAAAGCTCGTTGACCTCGTTTAAACAAATCCTATGTGTATACACTTTGGCTAGGTGGCGTCACTCGTCCAAATTAACTCGGCATATCCCGTGTATTAAAAGGAGCTCTCACCAGGACCTTTCCCTTTCCTCGACCACCATCTCTCTTTCGCTGCGGTTACGGTTTTAAGCCTGCCGTTCACCTCACAACGAGCACCACTAGCGCAAGCTCCAAATAAAACTATTTCAAATATTTCCATTTCCAAGCGCAATGAGAGTATCCTGAATTCCTATTTCTTTCAAGAGAAAAGCTTAAGCTTCCCTTTTCGGGAACTCGTAGCGCTGATATTAATTCTACTTATTCACTACTGGGAAACAAAGGGAAAGATAAAGTAATTCAACGACTTTTGAGATGGAAATTAGTATATCTGTCTGAAATACAAAAAAGTCGTGATCCCATGAATACTAGGGCCGGTTCCTCGAAGACTGTATTCTTTTCTACCTTTACCCGACCTTGTACCAGTTACTGATGAGTTGGCGTCAGTCCAGTAAGGCTTCAATGCTTTCCTGAGCATCTTGTCACGATTCTATCCCGCTTACACCCTAATCCACTTTTTATCTTTCACCCCACAAATGTCGGCAATAATACTTTGCGAGTATGTTTATTATCTGTTTAGGGACCGAAGGAATAAATATTGCAGTAGAATGTTGTTAGTGATAAGAATTTTCGTTGGAGGTCTTGCGAATACTGTTGCTATACATGCTACATACGGTGGAAGGAAAGTGAAGAGAGTAAAAGAGGAAGGGAAAAAGTGTTTTTGGAATAATAGCAAGTGAAACCACATGATTCGATTTTCCGTTGTCCGGAAAATTGAATTACGGCTGCTCTTTCAGCTGGAGTATCGCGTGCCAGAAGTCCAGCTTATGGATTTAGGGGAGGCTGGTGAAACTCCTGTCGATTAGGATTCTCTATACATATTGTGTGCTCGCGGTCTACCAACGATGGACGTCGGATTATCTACTTGCCGAGAAACTCAAATTTTCTTCTAATCCTCCTGTCCCATCGAGCAAGATGGATTCAACACCGAAGGATTCTCACCCTGAAATAACTGTAGATTGACTCTCTTTGAAAATACTCTTCCACCCTAACTACTACCAGCGCCACTTTTTCGACGTCTCCCCTTTTTCCGCAGCTGTTTCTCAGCTCAAGGGAGTGGCGCCAGATAAAAAGTAAATACACCGTAAAATTTCTTACAAAACGATCAGAAATTTTTTTAGGGCATATTTGGAAGTTTCTTTAGTCGGATATTATCAATTTGAATGGCTCCGGCAGAGACGCGCCATTGAAATTATTTTCTAAAGTGTCCCCAACTTATGAACGTTTAAAGTAGAACATCAAAGGGGCGTACGGCATTTGCAGTTTCGCATGTGTATCGGGGTAGTTCTAATAGTGCCGTGTACATGGCACGACTATAATTTGTCCAGACGCATATCAGAGTTCACATATTTACAGTACAGGTTTACTAGAAGCTTGTCGAGGCAAAGGAACCTATGTAAGGGTGCGATAAACACTTTTGCCAGTGTATACCACAGTGAGATAGGAGATCTCGAAGGGGTGACATAGCGTTTGGGTCTGGAAATCGGGGAAAAATGATCGCGCGTTGCGTCGAACATGAATAATGTTCGCTGATGGGGAAGGCCAGTGTTGGTGTGTTCGAGTTTCTGAAAACACATTAGGACAGAAAGCATTTATCTGGGGCGGTCCCCTCTTCCTGCCGTTTATTTATGCGGGACTTTGAAAGCTCGAAAGGGCTCGGAGCCGCTTTGACCTTAAACAATTTATAGGAGCGCATAAATGTGCGCGAATACTTAACGTTTCCAGATCCAGCGGATCTAATGCGAAGTATGATAAACGATGTCGTAATGTTTCCCTGAACCCTCGCATCGCTCACTGATTGTTGTCCGGTCCGCAGCTTTCATTTAACCCTTCGTCGACTTCTACGCTTTCTATTAACCCTGCGATTAATTATCCACCTCTGATTCCTGGCTTCGTGATCTGCGCGGTGAGCCAAACGATAAAGGAAGATGTAATGGCTCTCGCGCATGGCTCAAAAATAACAAAATTTGAAATATTCTGAGATTCTTAAATTTAGTGGTTAAGATGAACTGCATTCGGACTGAGAAGCAGGGTGGAGAAAGAGCTGAAATATTTGCCATTGGTCTGCGTTAGTGAGCGAGCGGGCTAATGCATCGCACCTTTCCTGCCGCCTGGCGCGTATAATTCCAAATTTATAAGAAAGCTTTACGAGCTTCTGAGAGCCGATGCATCTTGCTTAAGGTGCACTAAACGTCTCGTCTTACAATGATTCACACTGCCTTGGTGAAGAAGGCGCTATCGCGTGAGACAGCTGCAACTTAAGACATCGATCACTAAAGATACCGATACCTTCGAGGTTTGATCCAATCGGACATTGCTCATCATTGTTTCATTAAGTGCGCCAGCTTATGGAAAAATACAAAATTTTCCTGGTGTTCTTATTCAATCGAGTAGAATGGGTTGCTTGGTCTTAGAGAGCTTCCACTGAAAGAAAGGCAGGTGTTTTCTAAGGCCGAATTACATGGAAGAGGAAAATACGTTATTTTTCAGAAAAGGAGGCCGACTCAAAGGCCGCGCCGCGAACCTAAAAGTCTTTTCTCGGAAGGAGCAAAGCGCTTCTTCGTAAGGCTGCAGAAAAATAGGACTCTACTTCTATTTGCAATAGTAGCTGATATTACATTTTTCCGCAGAGCCAGCGTTTCTTTCAGCACTCCGGGTAAAGAGGCGCGATTTTACATTTAAATTTCCATTAAAATATTTTATCCCCTACTGTGTAACAGGAATATTTCACAGGGGTAGAGAATTTCCTCGTTTATTATCGTGACTGTGTGATTTTAATATCCTAACGAAATTTATAATCAAAAGAAGGAAGTTGATTTATTAATCATAATTAAAAATGTACCAACAGAACTCATGACTTTTCAATGGTTATAAAATGTCCAAGGATTTTGATTGAAGTGCATGAAGCTTCGAAAAACGGGAGTAGGTGTGGTTCGAGCCCAGTGATAAAGAATCCAGGATAGACTTTACATCACGCGAGTGACAAACGTATCTCAGTGGCTTCTCATCAGCGAGCGTCGGTGTTTGCTAAGGCCTCCGGCGGTACCCTTAGCCACTGGCCAGACTACCGAAGTCAACAAGATAGCCAAAGATACTCTTTGGAGCTACGGCAGTCCCACCACCCTTCACCTAACACCGAAAGATACGCACCTCTGACGTGTTACGTTCATTGAGGCTGAAACTCGTATCCCATAAGTAATGCATACACTCGGCTGACACACCGAGATCTTCTTTCACCCTCTTTCCATCTCTTTGTTCAAGGGGCAACAAAGTGTTTTTCGAGACGGTTTACCATCGTACCCCAGGCGACGAAAATTCTCTGGCTCTCTTTTATCTCGGCCAAGATTCGTAAGGGAAAGGCAGGTACCACATTAGCGACATAACGCTCCAGTGACAGACGAATTATACTTTCAGTAGAGAAGCAGGAAGAGCGAGTGAAGTAGTGCGGAGCACCTTGCACGACTAGCAGAAACATCTGCTTGAACTAGCAACTTCATCGAGAGTATGCATCACCGAAACTCGGTGTCTTTGCGCGAACACTTAACTACGGTCTCAATTCTGCCGGGTCAAATAGTGCGAAGAGAAGGTAACTCATAGTAAGCTTGAGTCTCGAAGCGAGCAGGTACTACTCTCTTTATTTCTCGGTTAGCTGGGAGATAAGGGCGGTCGGGAATAATGGCTCCTTATTATATACGATAATAGGTGAAGTTCGGGCGTAGAAGTTAACCGCGCACAGCCATTTTCATAGTAAGGTGGTTCCTTTCGCTCCTTGCGTTGCGAGTTCGCACATACTGTGCGCCGTTCAGGCTTGTTCCGCACTGTGCTTTAAGTTCGCACTACTTTAAGAAGAAAGCCCGCGTCGATATGGTAACCCAGGACGTTACTTTATTTTGCTCCATATTCCACTGACAGTGAATAACACGGGTAAAGGTCGAGATAATCTGGATCCACGGATTAGTTCTACCTGGAGCATTCGCGCGGTCTGAGTACAGAGAAACTCATTTGGGGAGTTTCAACGTGCGATCGTTGGCAACTAAGATGAATGGTCCCGTTTAATACCGTCTATGAGCCCCTTATTTGATCCATTTCTCTTTCCTAGGCGTATCAATAAAATCATCCACTAGTTACTCGATTAATTAGTCCTTCAACAACCTTTGCAGGGTTAAATGAAACAGACCCATCAGACTTCAACAAGTAACAAGTTTAAGTTCGTAATTAGCCTCGAGGCGGAAGGTAAAGGAATACCAGTAAAATTTAATTAAATCTAATCCTGATGACCTTGAAGAAACCACTGGATAACAAAAATAAAAAGGACAGCCAGGTTCGAGTGGAAGAGGTCATCAAGGTTATTCAATTATCTGTGAATACGCTACTTAAGCCTAAGTACTGTAGCCGAAGGAGCACAGGGTTTCGTGCCACAGGACCATCGAGTCGACCAGGTTTCCATGTAAATTGCGACTGTAATACCGGGTGTCTTGCTTAAGTGGAACTACTGAAATAGTTAATTCCTTGTATCTCCTTAGGATCGCAATGGAGGGAGTAGGGAGGTGTAAAAACTAGATTTAAAAGCTTTTTAATAGCGTCCCAAATATCAATTTCTTGAAGTTTCTTTATTAGAAGTAGTTAATCGGTAAACGTTGGGACGCGTCGCTTTAGTAGTGAAGTTGACAAGAGAGGTTTCTAAGGAATTACGAACCCCTTCAAAGATCAAACAGGTCCATAAGGCTGCGGGATTCTATATTCGATATTATCTCAATTGAAAAAGGGGGATTACGGCTGATAGGAGGGTAAAGTGTAAACGATACTCAAAGACGACCTAAGGAGCTCTTGGCGGACTCATTCCCTTAAGGATATCTAGGAGAGTGCCGGGTGCCTTCTCCAAGCACCAAGCCGAGCTTAGGAGGAGCAACGAGCACGATGTAGCATTCGCCTCTTTGTCGTACTACTCGAGCCAAAGACTGGCTCTAGTTCGAGAGAGAGCGAGAGAGAGAGAGAAGTAGAGGAGAGAGGGTGGGCGCATACAAACACAGTTAGGTGTCCAGAGGGGGGGTGGGTCACCCTTACAGCCGGATTTACGTAGATTGCGCTGCCCGACGAATCGCCAGATCAAATCGGGGAACGGTCCGACCGAGCGCCGACCTGTTCTACTGAACGACTTCCGGCGAGGATGCTGATAGAATAACTGAAATATGACCTATCGATTTTATACCAATCTCGGATATCTCGACTTACCGTTCTGCTCGGAAGCCGATCCATGACGATTGGCTTGGTGAGGAAACAAATTAACCACTTGAATTTTCGCTTACCTTTACGGAGTTAGCCAACAGCTACTCCGGCGAACTTCAACCAATTCACGAGTCTTTCTACCAGGATATCAACATTTAACTTGTCATTGAGGACTTCTCTTTTCGCATGATGGTTGATCGGATTTTCTCCAGTCTGTTTAATGTCTTTTCTCAAAGATAGCAGGTGACATTCTTGACCCTCTGCTAAATGTGACTTGCAAACCAGTGCCGTAGAGAGGATTCGATGTCGTTAAAGGAAATATTTGCGCCACCACAGTATCCATTTGTACTGTCGAAATATAATAAGGGTCTCGCTCGGCTGCCGTTATACTACGATTACTTCGGCAACGTGTTGCGGTATATGCACACAGGTGGCCAGATAACCCGATTAATCTCCTTACTCATGGGCAACACATTTTCCTAGCCCCAAATTGCGAATTTCATTAGAACCTATTGGCATCGTAGAATCTACCTAGGGTATAGAACATATGCAGTAACCTCTGAAACTGATCACCGAGCAAAAGTGTGTGCTGCCGTAATGCTCGCCACGGCAATATACACCAATCGTAGTAACTTTCATCGAATTAAATTTATAGCCGCCGTTGCAAATGGCTGCTAAACAGTAAACTGCTTTTCGGGTAAATGTCATTTACACTTCGCCGAATAATGGAAAGAGTAATTGAGGGCCTGCGTTTCGAATTTTAATCAATGCCTTCAGCAGGTGCTTACAACTCTTTTGTAGCTCCATTGACGCGCATCAATTTACATCCAGTAATTAGTTACTCGTAAAGTATTATACAATGCCACTGTTGTTGAACTTAATTATCGGACAAATGACAGTTTCATTCGGAGCCATCAAAAAACGACAGCTTCAAATATAAACGAAAAACACACTTAATAATCATAACCATGTGCAAATCAATATGGAATACAGCAAAGTGATCTTGCATATAGATTTTGGGGAACGTTCCTACGGGATTCGTGTATTGCAGTACGACTGGTAAATGCAAATCGAACGAACATCTCGCAAGATATATTCGATATCTGTCCCAAGGGTAACGACGAATTTGACTTTAGGATCTTGAAATTTTCAGAAACTCGACTTTGTTCGTTCACGGAAACCTTAACTAATTGATTACGTGATCTGATAGAGACTGCACCTATATATTTATAGAAGGGAGGGTAAATGGAATTCGAGTAGCGCACCTATCAATTTCGAAGTTAAATCCAGTATAGCGCGTTCTCTTCACAAAGTAGTTCAGTGTGCCATTCCGATATAGAGTGCATCCCCAATACGGAAACTAAAGGGTCGATGCTGCTGCTTTTGAAGGCATTCCCCATGGATCCTCTCGGTTGAGCATGACCGACCCAACTGCAAATACAGTCAACTGTCCTTTAAGCTACTTCAATGTCTCACTTTTTTCTCACTCGCAACTTAAGATGCTGAATTATTACAAAGCTTAATTTTGCTATGATCCTTGATATACGGGAATTTTTAATAAAACAGCAATAGGAAGTCCTTTGTGCATTTGTCAAAAGTGTAGCAGGGCTCTGTTCATGAGTCCCTAAGTTTCTCGATTTCCTCGAGATTGTTCGGGAATATTCGATGTTCGTGCTCTCGATAGTGAACAGGAATACGTGTCCGGGACACGTCCTACCCAGCTTCTCTATATCTAGCTGCCCCACTGGACCAACTCCCGATACGCTGACGTCGGATATTTTACGTTCGACGCTCGCCTCATTTTCATGGAAAGTGTAGAGCCCAGCCACACGCTCCTTTTTACGGCCTGGTCGTTTTGTTCCCGGGACTCTCATTTTCGTAACAATGGAAGGAGGTGGCTCGGCAAGTGTTGCGAGGGCGACGATCGATTCTCGTCGTGGTGACATTACCGACAAAGACTTTTTACCACAACAATCGTTATTCATTAACTTAAAGTCTGGCACAGTTTGCAATCCCGTAATTATATGATTGTTCTGATTAAACCATTCCTCTCTTATCAGTGCCAATTTCGGATATAATCACATTACTCACATTAATCACAGACATTACACATACATTTAACACTTCAGTAATTTTTAATAACACGTCTTTGCAAGTGGCTTCATTTGACGATAAGTATTGTTCTACGAATTGTCAGTTGTCCAGTATGACCTTCGCGGACGAAAGCCGGTATATAAAACGCAGAGTTCAAAATACTTAATTTCCCTCGGGTGGCGGGAACTACTCAGAGAACTTGCGGCACGCACTTGGAATTCTCGGATTATCCTCGGAACTCTGCAGTTCCGCCCTGTGTCCTTATTGATCCTTGACAAATGAATTTCATTCGTAGCTGTCTTAGTTGTGTCGACCAACCAAGAACATTAAGCTTTACGTGGAAAAAGGTATTCAATGCTGATATCACTTCCTCCTTCTCTCACTTACTTAATGTCGTTCGCCAGTCGTAGAGCGTGCGATACAGTTCAAGCAATAAGATGAAAGAACCACGAAAGGAATAAGACACTTCTATATAAACGCGAGCGAAGAAATACGATGAAAGCGAGACAGTTCCATGGAGAAACAGACTGCAGGTCAGGCAACGGCCGCTTAAATAAGGCAAATCCACGAGAGCGCCGAATCTCTTATTACTACCTAAAATATTTGCCTTTCCACTGGATTAGGATTAGCTCGTTTAAACTTCGACGGGATGCATCGAATAAACTTGGACCACCTAAAGTGGTGTTGCCTGTTTCTACACTAGCCCGTCGACTTAACTCGCAAAAGTATTCCCATGTATCCTCCCTCGAAACAATGTTGGAATCCTATTCCACATCATCTTTCGTATCCTGATTAAATTACCTTGTCCTTCCGTGCTCTAACCCTTTATTTATTATATACACAAAGTAGTAATCAACAGGCCTGGTCGTTTCTCCATTAGAAAGGCAGAGTCCCCTAGTGTTAATTGTGCCACTTTAGAGTTACTGTATTCCAAGAATCGTTATATGGAGTAAGATCGGCGATAGTTTGGAGGGGTAGTCCGAAGTAATTAAAATCGAAGTTTATGCAAACGAGGATGTTCAAAGGATAGGTCGAAGACTGGTTGAAATTAGCAGTGACTGTTGCTCTCGGCAGAAGGTATCGTCTGTCTCGGCCGCGCGCGAGATAGGGTGCTAGGTACACAAGGGCCAGGGAGAGGGTGGTATGGCGTTAGGAAGGCGGGAGGAGGGGGAGGGAGAAATGGGGGGTTGAGAAAGGAGAGTGAAGGGGAGGATGTACTATAGGCGATATATAAGGGAGTAGGTAGGTTGCAGGTGTGGGTGAGGGCGCAGGCGCCTTACCAGTACGCAAACGTAGAGAGAGTGAAAGAGAGAAGGGGTGATTGAGAGCGAGAGAGGGAGTGGGGGAGGGAGAGAAAGTGTGAGAGAGGGAGGCGGACGAATTCGGGCTGGAACAGGGAGCGGTATGTGGAAGCTGGCGAGGCTGCGTGCTCGAGGTCTGAGCGGCGCTCGCGCAATGTAGTCCCTCGGCTATCCTTGACGCGGGAGCATCGCCGTTTCGAAAGAGCCGCAATCTCCTCTTCCTCGACCTCGACACTTTCTTCCTACCGGCTCGCAAACTCTTGGACTTTGACTCTTTAGTCTACCCAGGCTCGCCAATCGTTTCCCGAAATCATCGATAATCCATCCATTGAAATCATGTGAAAGGGACTAGGATCCTTGCCAGAACGCGTCTCGTACGTGCGCTCGTAAGCATAGAGTTTCGATTGCGAGAGTTCATGTGTGCTAGCAGTCAGGAACCACGAGACACTACTGCCGACAATGTAGAACGAGGTTGATCAAATAAAGTGATGGCATGTGAGAAATGGAGTAGTTCGAAGAAGATCGTGTGGAAGGTTGACTGAGTGACGAGTAACTGCAGGAGTGTTAAGTGCCATAAACACATGCCACTGATGTTGTTCACATAGAAGTTGCATGAACTTGGGAGAATGAAGAGGGCTTTCTACGCTGAAGGTTTCAACGAGAAGAGCTCGTGATTGTATAAGTTAGGGCTATTTTGAGATTTCCTGGTATGACCAGGTGAACCACCTAGTAGTACTCAAAGAACATGAGAATCGAGTGTACCTATTGCCAAACACGGAAGACTCGTTGTGGTGCCAAGGTCGACGATTATTTGTCGAGGGTGCTTCGAGAGAATAAATAAGACACATCTTTCCCAGTGTCAGCCAAAACCGTCCAGCAAGTCGTCAAGCAGTCTTCGAACATTCACGCGGTCTAGCTAAGGTTGTACGTGGTGAACGGCAATTCAATCTCTCAAAGTCTCACAATAAGCCAACTCCCAGGAGGTTGTCAAGCCCGTGGCAACAACGAAACTATCGCCGTGTGTTTGGAGAAAACGAAACTGGGTGACGTACGGTTATCGCTAGAGTGGCCGATCGAACTTGGCACGGGCTTCGGTGCCCTATGCGATTTACGGAGGCCGAGCTACTGAGAATTTCATTTGGGCTCGTGTTTCACCGGACAAACGAACACTCTTCGTATCTTCTTACGTGTATTTCACCTGATCTAACTGCTACATCGGCAAGATAAATCGGCAACAAAGAAACTCTTGATAGACACGTCTTTTTTCTCGTTTCCGAGATCCCGCGCCGCGTCTTAGTGCTTCTTTCACTCGACAAACCGTCTTCACTCCGGCCTTTAAGACTTTTCCGAGTTCCTCGAGTCCCTTCCTCGTCAACTAGATCTATCCATGTGGCGACAAAGAAAAAGATCTTGTGAAATCTCGAAAGCTTACAGTACTACGACTGCCCATGAAACTGGTATCCATCCAGCGTACAATAACGCGATATACTGATGCACCAGAGACTGCAGTTTCCACTCTAGCCTCTAGCATCAGCGGCGCACCAATCCTTTGATCTTCTTAAAAGTATGAAAGTGCATTTCGGGGACGGCGCTAGTGTAAAAGTTTGACAGTTCGAGAAGTGTGCTTGATAGGAGCGCTTCCCGAAAGGACAAAGATAGCTGGTCTGTGAGGTAGAAGTGAGTGATATAATAAGCGAGTGCACTGAAATCACAGATCCGATATTCACTGCCCGTGTGGAAGCTTAATCTGAAGGTATTAAGTGATCCATTAAGATAAATAATAAAAAAAAACACACAAATCAGAGGGTAACCAGTCTACTTCATCATCGCGCTAGCGAGAGAATAGAAACATCAACGGGACTGCCATAAGCGTCAGCGATTAGCAGACGAGGAAATGCGACATAATTTGCGTGGCAAGGGAGCGATACGAGATGGAATGATGGGAATGATTAATGGTGTGGCCAGTGGATGAAGAGAGCTGCTCGAAAGCACCAGAACCTAATGCATCGTGAACGATTCCGTGCTACGGAGCCGCAAAAGCGTTCCATAGTTGCAGAAGCTTAAGCGAAGAAGAAGAGAGCAACGGTTTGCGGGCTCAGGAAGTTAAAGTGCAAGCTAACCACGCCAACAAAATACTTCCTCCGTTAATTATGCCTGGGCGAAGGCTTATACCCGGCAGCCCCCAATATTCACCGCACATTCGGATATGATTTATTATCCGTCGAGTGGGAACTTGGCCGGCGCAAGAAGGTCGTAGAAACTCTCTGCCAAACTTCCTGAAAGAAAGAAAGTAATTAAGATTCTGGGATACCCTGAACCTGGCTGCGCATTGCGTGGATTATCATTTACTAGACTTACAATTTAGTGTGATAGACATCTTATAATCTCTGCGTGTTGTAAGGATGTTGTCGGATGCTCGTTGTCATGCTAAGACGAAATAGAATATACGTTACTGATCGCTGAGATCAAAATTCCGAGCTGTGGTTTGTGCTAGGGAGGAAGACAAGAAAAGGAAGAGCATTATGATAAATCGTTGTCCGGAGAAATGAAGTAGAATGGCCTCGGAATCAAGAGGTTGGAAGTGCTAGCCAAGATTTCACGAACCCCACGGTCAGACGTAACAAGGCGATGAGAGTGTGAAATGCAAGTGGGATAGTACACCAATATGTGAAGAAAGCCACGCCGGCGAAAGCGATGTCTACTCCTCTTCCCATACTCGTCTGTTTTATCATTTCTTTTGGTAAGTGACCCAATTACTCTTTATACGAGCTAACGATGTTCATGAATACGATATGAGTGGACTTATCCATTGTCATTTACTGACATACTTTCCACGTATGTCTTTCATGACTCTCTTCCTTTCGTCGCAGTCCGATATACTATAATTATCACTATTTCCCCGAAAACACTTTTCCGTATCGCATTCTATCAAAAAACCCTTTCCTCGGGAAGACCTTCCATTTGTTCCCAAATCCTCCAAACAAGGTCCCAGGAACTTTCACGGAAGGTTGCAACCTCTCTCAAGGGAAGGTCGCAAGAAACTCGGCTATTTCGAAAGTAAAACCCGAGTTTATCCTCGAAAGTAGTGCTATACGTCTTCCACCTGCAAAAGAGCCCCCACCAGAGCTCCCGGAAGGATTTTTCATATCGCGCTAATGGGCTGTGCCGCTAGTTCTATGAGAGCTAATTTACGAGAAGGCAGGGCGGTAACTAACTGTTGCAAAAGAAAAAGCGGCACCTAGTAAATATAACTGTGAAAGAATCGACAATCGGCACTGCAGTGCAATTTGTTTTGCGGCGGTGGTCGGCGTGCAAAGCTGTATTATAATAAATGAGAAGAACGTTTTAATTAACCTCTCGTGACTGGGAGTTATAAAGGGGTGGCTGCTCCGAGCGCGCAAGCGAGCAAACCGCAATGTACTGACGCACACACAACGCACCTACACACTTAATGCATAATTCGTCTTTCTTTTATGCCGAGAGGCCGATGCTAGGGGAGCTTGCCGCTAGCGAGATTTTCTGGGAGAATAGCTCTCGAATAGACAGGAAAAGTTGGAAAGTTTGTGGAAAATTTAGGGCGCGTACTCCACACGTGTAACATGCAAATCAAGTTTTCATACTTGCTGTCGAGTTCACTGTAGCCCTCGATCGAATCCGCACTAGACCCTTCAACTGTGTCAACTCACGGTGAACTATACAGAATTGTCAATAGAATTCTAGATTCGCCTGTTATTAGTTTCCCAATGCTACAAAGTTCCGCTCCACCTTTTTCACCGGTGGAATATTTTTTAAATGCTTTTTCATATTTCGAGAGTGTATGTATTTTGCAGTCTCCCTGTTGGTAAATAAAAAAGATGCGGAAGTATTTCCATCGAACATGGGTCGGAAAATAAATCCTACAAAAAGCACAATAATACATCTACGGATATTGAAAGCTTTTGATTGTACCTTTATTTGTTTAATCTTCGGGAGAAACTCCCTTAATTGGTGGATTGTTGGGGTGAGGCCGAAGTAATTACAGTTACCCAATTTATCATCTCTTGAGCTTTGCTTTAAGTGACACAGTTTTATGGGTCGGGAGCCGGTGTAAGAAACATATTTTCTTGAGGAAGGAAGGCTGGAGGATAGGTAGGACGATTTAACTCGGAAATAATGTCTCGGACGACTTTACTGGTTGCTGTACCTGGCATTAGTATTCTTCCGTAACAGGCTAACTCCTAAGGAAGTTACTAATTACAGAGGGGACGCTCTGAATCTAAACGGTTCATTACGATTGTCGTCTCTTGTATGCCAAGGTGCTCGTGAATCTACGACCATTGAGAACATCGCGAAATCTGCGACCTTACGCGAATGTTAAACACGACGGTATTAGCGATATATTTCATTGAATTTCATTGAACGAATTATGTCATAGCTGTGAGAAATTGTGTAAAATTGTCATTGCCGCCACTTTAAATGGCAAAAAAATAAAATTAGCGCGACCAGTGGATAGTGAGCGGATATTATGCAGCTTGTGCGTAACATATTGCCGTTCCATACGAGGCATTTGTATTCTGTCCCGAACATCGGTGCTGCAAACCACCTGACCACCGATCGCGTTTTTCATGCATTCCGAATGACCCCTCGTATTTTGTACGCCAAGAATACTTCCGGTTGTCTAAAACCTGTGTAGTTTAGTCGCTACAGTTAAAATCTGGTAACAAGGAATTTCACATGCGTACAGTATTTTTGAAAAAATTCTCCTCGCTTTTATTCCTTTAATGTAATTGGTCATTAAAAGAATTGTGATTAACCTTGTTAATATAATCAAGCTAGTGAATGCATTTTCCCGCAATTTTAACGACAGCAGCCATCGGCATTAGTTGCTCAGTTTCAGAAAATCGGTAAAAGAAGAGAATCTTACCAATCGTCTTGCTTAAGGAAACTATCGACATTGAAAAATAGCAGGTGTTTCATCCGTTTTATCACAGCTACGTGGAAGAAGTAATTGCGTTCGACAAACCGTTCGATACAGCTCCCTATTGTGGTCAGCCGCAATTGCACCCACTTGACAAATTGAAAAGTGCAAAGCGGAGTACCGTGGACGATTTGGTTACCAACGGATTTCCATGTCAAGCTGGTAACCGCAGACGAAGATTCGGGCTGCGATTCGGCCAGGACAAAGTGGCTTGTTAATGAAAATAATGATCGTGGCCGGGAATCCCTGTAGAATACGAAAGGTCTCGGATTAGCCTAACAAGTACATTTTGATCGCCCGAACCTTTCAATCAATCTTATCCAACAAAGGTATTAGTTGATTGTCTATTTCAATAACTACTCGTAACAATAACTACTCATTCAATAACTGAGTAGATCCTCATCACAATCATCTAATTAAAACATTGTGCACATGAACGAAGAGTTCTTTCATCCGAAACTGAGAACTAATTGGAGAACAGTTCTCCAAACCAATCTGATTTCCGTAGAGCGCGCTATAGCAACGAAGCGTCGAGGTGAGAAGTGGAATCTAATTATCAGCCAAGCGCGTATACTGTCAGTATTTTTTCAGTGGGTAAACATTGCGAAATGATAGCCGATTATTTGCTTTTCATTACGTCGCTGTTGCTTCTGAAACCACTGGCTAACCTATTCTCGCCGAGGTTAATTCGACGCTGTTCAGAACGCCGAGGAAATTGATGTGGTTCGCGATAAATGTCATGACGGATTATGAATGAAGCAGGAACACGCATAGTAGACGGAGGAGCGAGTGCTACGCTCTCAAATTTCGATCAGACTTTTGTCAGGCGGCGCGGCAGTAACGCGTCAACAACCTGCGAATTAGAGCACCGCGTTGCTATTGACATGCGTATATCACTAGGCTTTGTTTCCCCACCTATCATTATCACATGTCGCTACCACCGCATTATAACCGCTGGAATTCGTGCCGGTAAATGCTTGTCGAATTTGCCACTGACATTTTTTAACAGCGCGACACTTTTCAACGGAATAAACAGCACCCGCGGTATCGCGTCGCGCCACACTCGTCTGACTGCACATTGACCCGTTCTACTGGACGCGTGCGAGAGAGTGTTCTACTACACTCCAAGGACTTTCCCTATTAAATCACATTTTTCCAATTTACACTTTCAACACACTCATTTGCGCAAACATCGTATAATCATTAAAGTTCCAACTTTATTAATTCCTCCGATTGTTGACACAGTTGAAAATATTATTTTTGAATTTTTAAAGAATCGATGGGTTTTATTAAGTTTATATGAGGATTCTGAAGTGAAGTTTCTTTCCCTTAGCAGGTCTTCGAATGTACACTGTGCAGGCGATCCTAAATGATCCTCGTATCTCGACGATCTTTTTGATAGCAGCGCTCGGTTGCTCTTACCGCTATCACCAAAAAGTTTGCAAGTTTACTAGCTACAGAATGGTCGACAACACCTCATTCCTTCCCTCTCTCTCTCTCTCTTTCTTCTTCGCTCTCGATCGAGCGATTGAAACTCTGCCGCGGAGGGTGAGTGCGTGCAACGAACACCCAAAAAGGAGGAACTCTGCCGCTTACCCTCGCGCTCAACGTAATATAGAAGGCGGCGAAAAGAGCTGTGCGATGATCGATCCGCCGCTTAAAATGCCATAGATGCTCACCTATTTCTTCTCGGCGCACAGCTACGTGAGTAATATGATATCCCACTTTCTGATACCCGCGCAGCACGAAACCTTAGCCTTAACGAAAATCCTTTATCCACTCGACGGAGCAGCATCGAAAAATAGAAATGACAAAAATAGCACTTAAGAGATTACACGATCGAGTGTTCATCACAGATGATGCTCGTTGGTTTCATAATCAAAGTCGTAGAAGTTTAGCGTCGCCTAAAGGTCGTTCACCCCTGATGACGGGTATAAAAGGAAGAAAATGATAGAATGATTTGATATCGTCGATGCTCCGTGGCCAAGGAGGAAAGCAATATATCTCGCACGATTGCCACTTTAGGGTTTAACATTCATGTAATGGATTCTCCGCAAGAATATTTCGGGGATTGATGGGGAACTTCGATTTTCCCTTAGCTACCGAATGGGAAGTTCTACTGGTAGTCGTGGGACTCTATACATATTTAGTAGGCATCACCTGGATATGTAATGCGCGATTATTTTAGTTTGAGCCTTTCTAGTCTAGAGTAGCACAAGAGAAATGAAATACTAATCGATCAAACTGCCGATGGACATGTGGCATTAAAAATAAGTTATAGCAATTTGGAAGGGTAGAAAAAAAGGTACCGCGAAAGTACGGGTTGGCCGGGTGAAGAGCGGATATCAGTGAGGTTAGAAACGAAGTTGGGACAGCCTGTCGTAAAGGTTACTGGTCCAGGGAAGGCCTGGATGGGAAATGGACAGGGAAATGAAATAGGGTTTTGTGGAGCTAACAAAACCAGCCACTGTCCCTCAGTGTCAGACTAAAGCTATCTGGCAGTTGATGCTGATAGTGGAGTCAGCAGTACACTTGCAACGGTAGTGGACTTGCAATCAGCCTTGGATATGTTGCGATCATTCCACTGGTAATGATCAGAGTCATTGTGTCACTGGTGTGCTACCACAACGACGGCTCTGCCCTCCAAAACTCTCCACGGTATAGAAACCTAAACTCGTCGACTGGTTGGCTCACAGCCAAATTTTAAGGCAAAGATATTCTGTGCATGCATTACATAGCACTCAGACAAACCATCGGCAATGCCAAACAAATAATAACTATAATAAAGATATACAGATAAATTGTACAAAACATATCAAAAATAAATACACAGTTAGATAGTGGTATTAAGAATGCGACCAAGGATTGCGTGAATTAAAAAAGTGGAAACTCTGATAAATTGTATTCGCCGGTGTTGTTAATTCCATTTGCCTGCATTCAAATGCGGGCTGGGTTCATTAATATCAGTCTACGCAGTAAACGGAGCTAAGAATAATAATAACAGTAATACTGAGAGAAGGACCGTCAGATGGAGAAGAGAGGATTCATTTTCGCGCGGCGAGCAAGAGACGAGATTAATTCCGCCCAAGCAAGACCGAGTTCTCTGTATTATCTAACTTTTCAGCTTCAACTTCCGAGCGATTGAAAAATCGTGGAATATAATTTACGAGCGATTCCTGCGAATTACCAATGGCGTACGCGAGGGGCGTTACGCTCGTCGTATTTCCTCTGGTCCTTCAAGTCCATTTCGGGTTCGGAACACCCTCAAAGAAAGAGGAAAAACTTTACTCCACTGCGTACTCGGACAGCTGCTGAGAAAGTACTTTGTAACTCCTAAATTAAAGGAAAAGCAATGCTCGACGGTACTTTTGTTCTGTTGCCAAGCTCGCGTCTCGCCACTGGTCAAGAAAGAGGCTCCCAAAACCGCGAGGCTCACTTTTATCGCCTTTATCTTTTTTCTCGCTCGAGCTACACAAAGTTAGGTCGAAATTCGCTGGAAGAAAGTGCGACGCATCCGCGAGAGAAATTCTGTAGCAGTTGCACGCGACCGAAATTAATTTTCCCCCAAGAAGTAGTCCAGCGGAATCACAGAGGGTTCCCTCCTACCAACTCGTTTAGAGCTTTAGTGCTCTACCGTGGCCACTTCGAGATTCCTCGCACCTTCGGCTTACTTTCCATCCACCGAGTATATGTATATGAGTTCTGAAGCAGCAATATCTTACTAATAAATTACATTCGCCAGTGTAATTGTGCTGCGCCATTTCACGGCTGTTCATTGCGTGAGCGACTAGAAACTAAGGGTTGGAGTAGGCTGAGATGGTTAAAAGGGGGAAGTTAAAAGCGAAATTATAAGAGAGTGTCTACATCGACGAGCTTGCGGCACGGTGCTCAATACCTTTCAAGGAATTGTTCGCAACCACTTGGTTGCTCAAACGCCTTAATAACCGATCAATACTAAACACGTTCGCAAAACGCTTGATATTCTAGTTCAGCTCGTCATAAAATATCTTTTCTACTACACTACACTGATACCTCATATGCACAGTTTCACATCTGACAATAAATTCCATTTACAACCACCCGTCAATGTCCTACATATAACTTTCTCTATCTTCTTGTATGCTCACCACTTACTAATCGCTCCGATACATTTTTAATCGCTACAGAATCCACTTTGTTTTAATCATCGTACAGAGTATAGACTGAATCGAATAATTAGTAGTATCGAAATAGTGTTTTGAACTTTCGACAATGAATGATAACGCATTAAAAAATAGGCTGAAAAACGGAATAGGCGTGTAGAAAGAAGAAAGGAGCGACAGAGAAAGGAAGAAAGAGAGGGAAGCAATCATTGTTGAACAATAGCAGTCAATGGATGTTGTTCTGCGAGAATGGGAGTGAAATAGTCCAGTGGTTTTCAAACTTTCCGCTTGGACTGTGACCTTTTATCTCTGGAGACCTATCTGGCGAGCCGTCCCGATTTCCAATTGACGAGAAATGTTCGACCCTCTGCTACCGGGGGTGTCCTCAAGAGCACATTGTCACATACCTAAGCAATATCTATCGGTTTTTCCATCACGGTGAATCTCCCCGACTGGCACAACTTCCTAAATGCATTGGCCGGCATAACATCGCCATTGCTAAATAACAAATCCAAAGTCTGCTGAAGGTTTTCTCATTTCTACAACTAAGAGGAGAGTAACTCTATCCTCTACTGGTAGACGTATGTCGATAATGTGTCCCAGATAAATATCGACTCAGACCGTTTCAAGAGCGAGCTTTCAACAACTCTTGGACGGACAAGGAGAAGATTCCCTGTGACCGCTGCTCTGCTAGCTAATTCCACTTTAGTTTCGTCCGATTCTTAATGGTAACGTCTACCTTTTACCAAACCCAACAGTATGTTTTCCCTTTCAAAAAGCAACGGTCACAAAGTCAGAAAACAAATATTACGAGTAAATATGACTGAAGGAAAAACTCGAGCGGCCAGCAGATTTATGCGACATTTGAGGTTGAAACTTTTCAATAGGAATAGTTCAAAGAACATGAATGTAAGAACTATTTTTTATTTTGATTTCAGGCAGCCTAGCGACATGTCTACGAAACTTTCGAACGGATTTCCTGGAGGAATGGCCAACACCTGGCACAGGACCTCACTTCGACGCTTCAATGCAGTCGAACTTCACCGGCTTGGTGGGAAAGACCGTGCATCTTGTCTGCAAAGTGAAGAATTTGGGAAACCGAACGGTAAGACATAAGAAAAGGACGATCCCTCATTTATTTCCGACACTCAAATCTTTCGAAAATCTATGATCCAAAGCTGTCACTAACAAGAACGCTATCTAGAAGGTTATCCTTTAATAGCTGATCTCGCGACAGAGTATTCGTCTAGCAAGTCGGTTCGAAGGAAGAATAATTTAGAAGGTTGAATCCCGGCAAGTCTTACCTTTGCTTGAAATGTATACTTTATCGACTGCTTACGTGTTCAGATTTAGCCATGTACACCAGCGAACGTGCAAGCAAGCAAGCCCAAGTGTTTTCTTAACCGACCCAAGATTTTCCCGAACGCACACTAACATTCTAAATTCAATTAGCACCCTTCGGCAAGCCCTTCTCGTACTTCCTAACTCTAAGTAACCTTCACAGCCACTGACGTATTATAATACATTTATCTCGCGTGTGTGCCCACTTGGAACACGGATTTCTCGGATTCCTGAACTTAATACGTCCCCGAGTCATGGCGACGAAACTCGATTACTTACTCCAACACACCCGAAAGGAGCGTCGACATTTAATATCATACCTCGGTGGCCCCCAATCCTTAATGAATCAACGTCCGCTATTT
Organism: Ectemnius cavifrons; assembly: GCA_964023945.1. Taxonomy (NCBI): domain Eukaryota; kingdom Metazoa; phylum Arthropoda; class Insecta; order Hymenoptera; family Crabronidae; genus Ectemnius; species Ectemnius cavifrons. Next base: position 5,795,499 of record OZ030375.1, read on the forward strand.
CGTCGCCTCACCCACACGCATATACCAAAATCTACAACGTCATCTTCTCTCATCTTTAGAGATCTTTTCTTCTCTCTTTATCAAATCACAATGATGAAGTTCCTCCCCATAACTTTATCATCGTAACGTTCCTGTAACTAATAATTGAACTTATGTATTCTCTATCAAGTATTCCAAGCATTCCATCGTACAAAAGAGTTATATGTTAAATTATTACTGCCAAACGATTCTATGTGTTTCTATGTGTTCTGTTACAAGTTTTGAAGTATCCCTGGAATATATTATGCTTCATCAGAACACCATTGACGTTTGACTGCTGGCTGTTAAATGTGAATGAACTAGAAACCTAAGAGAACTTTTGAGAAGAAACATCAGTGTTTAATGAAGAAACCACCAAGTATCAGAGTTAAAGGCATCTACACTTTGCATAATATATTGCAGCGATTAATTGTTTCGACTGCAATTAGAAAATGTTGATTGGTTTATAATAATTACAATATTGCCTAATTATCACTGAAAATATCACAGCTAATCAAACACTGCTTTACAATTAGACTATAATTCTAGCGGATTATAGGGTGAGAGCGTCTTACCAATATACGCATGGCGCATATGGAGCAATCTCCTTACATGCATTTACTCGTTCAAGGGTACTCACCAAGAGATACAAGCGTACAATAGTGGAATAGTGCGATTCAACGGAGGAGCATTAACTGTATTGCGTTAATCCTGCAAACGAAGAAGATCGCGAATGAATTCTCGATTTATGAAGTCGAAAATGAATTATTCGAAGATTGCTGGAGGCAAGCTTGCAGAATTCCTCGATTCATCCGTCTCGCTGCTGTGTTAGTGAAATGTTTCGAGAGTGTTTCAGTATGCAAAGAAATGCAGAGATGTAACAATTCGGTATGGCCAAGAAGCATTCGAAGACGGTACTTGCTTTGGTGTCAAGATAACGCGATGCTAACAGGAATGAAGGAAAAAGACAAGGAAGCCATTAATTAGAACCGAGCTAGAGGAAAGCATGATACTACTGAAATACCTAGCATTGCTCAGTACAGTAGAGACGCACTTAGACGAATAGTCAGCTTCAAGAAGATACTAAAACCGCTCTCCCGATCATTCCACTACCCAGTAGAAGAGCTACTAGTGTAAGTTAGCAGTCGTTTGGAATCAAGTTCATCAGAAGCCCGCACGGAATTCCAGGAGTTCCACAGTCGGGTATAGCACGCTGAATGTTCATTAGTGGCGATAACAATGTTGGAGAATAGACAACGCGATCCCACCAGCGACTAGTAGTAAAACTGTATGCGCCGCAGGAGTAACAACTGCAAATACAACATAACAGTGGAAACGACGATTACAGGTTTCGGGATAGCCAGCTCTGCTCGTTATTGAAATACTATAATTGTCGAGTTACGAGAGTTCACATCGGAATATCCGAGTGCGTGGAAACAATAAGTGACTTTCCCTCACTAAAAATCCTAAGAGTGAGAGTAATGAAGAAGGGAATGAAGGGAAGTGAAGGGTCCAAGTAAAATGTTGCACTTAAGTCTATCGAGATACATGGAAGAGAGCACTTGTAAAGGTTACGTACCACATTTACAGCTATTGATTTCGAGTGGAGGCAGTTGGATCGCTAGTGTAGTGTAACTGGATCAACCGCTAGAGAGGATTGCCTCCGCATGGGAATGCGAGCTAGCAATGAGGCAATTATGCGAGCATGCGGACGCGGTATCGCAATATCGCGGCGTGGCGAGGAGCGGCGTAGGTGTAGGGACTCAAATCGATTTTCGTGAACGTCCCGTACCTCGAGTGCCGAGAAGCCGCATAGATTTCGCTCGAACCTCGCCAAACAATGCCGAGGCTAATGCCAATGACACAGTCGTGTCATCCCGGCCGACGGCGAGGTGTCCTCTCCTGGCGCAGAGTCCAACCTTGCGCTCTCCCATCCGAGACAATGCGAAATCTCCATGGTGACGACACTTCCATTGAGTGAGTGCAATCGCCAGCCAACCGAAATTGGCACTCTCACCAGGTGTTGATACCCCACATTCCACCTCCCTGAAAATTCCACTTATGAATCTCTTAGTTCATCATTAGGTATTCACCCTTCTAATCGCTCCAATAACAGGCACGTATGAATTTCTTCCTTGCTATGTTCTTGTTGAAAATTGTCATGCTCATTCTTTTGTGTCACGCAATCCATGTTACCTCGGTAATCTCTGTAATCTCTGCTGATGGAAGTTCCGTGCACGAGGACAATGTGCTCTTTATAGACACCAAGCTGATTTTCAAATAGTTAGTATGACAAGGTCAGAATTGTAATTGGTTTAGTGAAACCTAAATCCTAAAGTCCTTGGAAAAGCCAGGAAACCATTTGGAGCTATTCAACTCCATCTGCGTCATCCGCTTGAAGTCTTAAGCGGCTTTCGATTTATCAATTAGGAATTCAACTAATTTGCATGAGTCTCTTAAAACTATCCGCTTTTCGTCCCTCCCCTCGTTTCGTGGCATCCTTGCAAAATACCTTACGGCACCCAAACCATGATCCAAGCCATGGTTTATTAACACATTCGAGGAGCGTTCTCGTTATTATTCCCGAGGGTTTCAAGTTCCGACGCGGTTTTCCAGTACTTCTTCAGAAGTATTCAAATTGGAGGAGCGCCAGGAGAAAGCGTGTTACTTCCATTATACATCACGCCTCAGAGCTGGAACTGGTGAAACAAAAATTGGTCTTCAATATTGGCGGCGGAGAAATGAAAGGGAACGCCAATCGCAGCCATGTGCATCTACACTCGACTGGAAGATGGATTTTATTCAAGCGACCGTGAAACAATAAAACATCCATTTACTACACGTAAACGTGAACATGACGTGCCAGTGACGTACCGTGTTACCATATATCTATAGTGTATATGTCCGTAAATACATGTGCTTAAAAACTATAGAACATAGAACAATATTTGTCACCGGCAGTGGCAGAACACGGATACGACGCGTCACACGTGAAAAGCGTTATAGGCAGTTGATGCTCGAAATGCACCAAGCTGGCAGAAAGATTTTACTTTGTGGCTATCGATAAGCGCTCGGTACTTTCTGCTGGCAGCTACCTCGTTCGCCTTCATCAATTGTACTTGCAAAATCGAAAATCGGCAAAAGGATGTCGGTCCTTTTGGCTGACTGGCGGAAACTTTGGGCGGTGAGTGGTCGGTGCAAGTGGAACGGTGTGGAGTGAAAGAATTCCGTTGGTTGTGCGCAATGCCCTTTACCCAAGGAACAAGCTTCCAAATGGATTTATTTTATTCTCTCAGGCACGTCGCACGGCCGTACTGCGACCAGCTCCGTAAGCTTATACCACTTTCCGAGTAAATTCCATTCGGGAAAGCCGGCGGCTGCAACGGCGGCTCGATATGAGGCGATTTGTCCTGCTCGAATAATGTCGGCCTGCTTTTATTGTACCACGCAACCTGTAATCCGATTTTCACGAAAAGCGGCCCGCACTACCGCACAGTGCACTGTTGACATAGATACAACAGCAGATTTTAATTGGTGCTCTTTCCTCGTAGTACAGCTACTGCCAACTGGAAACGTAACAGACGAAGCAGTAAAGATGAAGTAAATCAGTAGCTCATCTTCAACCTTTTGCGGACATATAAATCGAGGATTATTGCAAATGACCAATTAATTTGCCGACAATATTATAGTCGGATCCCCCGCAATTGGGACTTAATCTGTGTATACACGCATTAAATTCCGCGATAATGACGCACAGTTATTTCGCCGTTCCTGCCATGCAAATAAGCATTTGTGGGGCCGGCATCGCATCGCACACTGCCAGCTAATTTGAAAGGCCAATTAAGGTCAATTCAATGTAAATGCCACTCAAAGGATACACCCGATAAAATGACGTCCTGCGCTTCATTGATTTTGTTGCTGAAATTATTCGAGAGCGGAAGAGCCATTCTCTCTAGAACATAATTGTTAGTCGGCTCGTCCGATCGAGTTCCTTCCTCTACATCCCTCTAATCGAAAGATAAAAATTCGTCGTGGTCATATAATTCCAATGATTAAAAGTAAAATGTTAGAGAAAGGTAATAGTTGAATGACCTTTTTCTTGTGCAGGTCTCCTGGGTGCGGCATCGAGACATACACCTGCTGACAGTGGGTCGTTACACCTACACAAGCGATCAACGCTTCGAGGCGCAGCATTATCCACATACGGAGGAGTGGACTCTCAGGATACGATATCCGCAGCGCAAGGATTCCGGGATTTATGAGTGCCAAATATCAACCACACCCCCGATCGGCCATCCCGTTCATTTAACGATAGTTGGTAAGTGGTTGGGAATTAATCTTTCCGCTTCACTGAGCCCTTATCTCCTATTTCACCCAGTCGCCACGATATCTCTCGCGCACCATGTACCGCCGAATTGAACTGCTTTCCCAGCTTTCATCGTTCCATCGACCAGTTTTCGAATTTTATATATTTCATTACCAAGGCATTGTTAGTGTTGACAAGGATTTTTTTCACGACCCTACTGACACGAATGGATAAGCAATTATTCACTATAACAGTTTCAATAATTGTTGATAAATAGCTCAACGGATTCAATGGAGAATTTTTTATTTTTTTTAAATTGCTGTCGATGCGAAACATTGCTTGGGCTGTGCCGGTTTAATCGATATCAGAATGTAAATGCAGCCTCGCTCATAAATATTCAAGCCTATCACTTTCGACAACGAAGGAAGAAGAGTGTGTGCGCCGACCCGGGCTTGACTATGGGCGGGTGAGCGGCAGTGAACATACACGCGATATATTCAAGGAGACGGCAGCAGTTCGCCGGGAATACATTGACCATGTTTTCCGGCGGCGAATCAATATGGTTCTTTGGAATATCGTATGGAAATTTGGCACGTCGCTGCGGGTTTGTACATGCGCTGAAAAAGTAGAGCGGCCGCTCGCCGAGCTGATGAATTCCCAACGGCAGTGCAACCCTTAATGACTGCTCGCTGATACTTTGAGCGGCTCACACTGTTAAACGGGAGCATCTTATCAGCCTAACTTGACCCAAAAACAGTTCTGGTTGCATTCTCATGAAGTATGATACAAATATTGGTCTCTTTCATTCATTCTGTTCCTCGGTATGTCTCGCCCACTTTAGCAATCCTTGTACACTTGAATTTTTCGCGAGACTTTCAAATTTCCTCGTACTATATAGTGAATCGCTAGCTGGAAATCACTGCAAATTTGACGATGCAAATACATGATTTCTCTTTTAGTTCACAAAGTCTAATTGAATTCCACCGTGAAAGAATGAGTAGTGCCAGCCTCTCGGGTACTGAGGGAACGATCAATCTAGTGAAATTAGTGGCAAAGTTTCCAAGCAATTTCGTTACTACCAACGTAGGCATGCATACGGTGCTGCCGCTCCGTGCGAACTACGGGATTCGCTGAGTAGTATAAAAATCCGGGATACAAACTTAATTAGGCCACTGTTCGATGGAATCAAAGGGAGTGAAAATGAAACAGAGAGGGCGGACCAGTATGGGGGAAAGAGAGCTTGGAAAGTGGATTATCCGAATTCCATTGATGGGCTCGGCCAGTTTGCCAAAGTCCTCTTTCGTGTTAGTTAGTGGGCCGCAGTAGCGTGCGTTCGCTTTTGCCTGAAGCGCGCCGATTACTCTTGTTTCAGAACCGATTACCATTATAGTCGGCGCCCCGGATCTCTTCGTAAACAAGGGGAGTACCATTAATCTGACATGCGTTGTGAAATACGCACCGGAGCCACCACCAATGATGGTCTGGAGCCACAACACAGAGGTGAGTTCATAACTTTCTATTTCTCGAGCTAACTCATCCCATTAATGTCAGCCATCTTGTCATTAACTACTTCATGAACTTTCGTGTAACTAGTTTTCATAAATATGGGAAATCTCTGCTTAGTTACTCAATAGTTATTCAGGTCAGTGCGTCCATAGTTCAATAGTGATTTGATAAAGTAGCGCATTAGTGAGATCCTTTAATCGACAATTTTCCAATGCAGTTATCTGGAGCGTTGCGAGCTAACACAACAGCTCATAGAGAACAGTTCCAAGGGTTAATGGTTCAGTTCGGAATTAATTCATCTGGTTTTCAGTTATTTTCCCTCACACCGGCTACAAACTTACAAGAGGCATTGTTTCAATAATCGGTGGCGCACTGCACAGCAAAATATTGTTCGCATTTGCTCGTCTCTGTTAAAATAAATAATACTGCGAATTCTCCGTGATTTCGCGTGTTTCATTGAAACGAGCATAATGAAAGGTTCAACCAGAATTCCCGTAATATACTGATATTTATACTTTGCGTGACAAATAACGAAGAGAAATTATTGGTAAAGCTAAAGAAAAACTCATCAAGGCTTTTCGTTTGGCTAGCAGGCAAATAAAACATTGAAACTATATGATTAAAACACGTCGCATACCACTGCTATTCGTGAAACTCTCGAGAGAAACCAGAGTAGGACGGGGGATTAAAATGGCTTTGCTTAGTCGACATTGTCTACTTTTATGAGCATGAGTGAATTAATCGCGGCCTTAATACCCGAGTCCATTTCGAGTTCGGCGAAAGGGAGCTCTGCAATCTCGCTGGATCTCGACCGAATTTCGAGTTCACCGTAAAGAGCTTCGCGAGTGCAACTTAAGTCGAAAGAGCTGAACAGTCCCAAATAGGTGAGGGAGGAATGCGTTTCCCAAATTTCACGAGGTTGAGATTGAGATTTCACCTCTCGGTTGTAAGTGGCTTCAGTCATGAATGTAACATAGAAACGTCAGCATAGACAACAGGAGTAATGCCGAACGAACGATGCCAGAGGAGAAGGTGGATTCTCGCATCGCTCGTCAAAGAGAATTCGCAGACGAGGAAGTGCAGCTCACGCGTCTACCTTTTTACCATTCTCTTGCCGAACATTCAGACAAAATAGCTTTTATCTTGAAGCGAGAGAGCAGTGTTACAGCTGCATGGTGCACTGTTGCCTGGAGCTTCCACTACGGAAATATGAGAGGGGCGGCTGTACTCTCGAAGCTTTGAGGAAATGATTGCGAACCGAAAGTGAAGCGGCCCATATCTTTCGATCTAATATTGTTTCTTTCCGGATCTGTACACCGGCTTCCATGTTGCTCGAAGCTAGCTCAAGCTGGATAACTCGCGCACGCACAGATATACAGATTGCTGCATTTGGATTTCCAGCAGGTTTGAACAACAAGTCCACAATAACGCGTAACACCTCTTCAACACAACATTTTCCCCATTTTAACTTTAACTTGATTTCTAATACATCTGTTTCTAATCGAGTCTGGGTTAGGTTCACAGCGTTAATGATCTGTATTCTGTAATGGTCTATTCCTATAGTGACATACAGGGTTGACGGTAATTAAAAGAGATCTCATTTGATGACGTGGAATATATGTGTATGTGAGATCAGGAGAGCGAGTGAGAGAGTGAGAGAACTACAATGACAAACATGGAAGCATATTAATGGGTATCGCTACGTTATTGTAATGGGAGAGGTTCGAATGGCTTACCATTATCAAGCTCCATCGAAGCCCGAGGGTATTGCAACATTAATACCTAGAATCCTCCATCGATGGTTGCGCTTCCTAATTCATGACGTTTGCTCTCGCATGCCATGTATCTCGCATACATACTTCTCCCATGAAGTAGAAAGCGGGAGGCTGCTGTAGTAGAAACACGCTTTATATTAGAAGGATAATTTCCCGGAGTCCTCTTAGGACGAGTCTGATTGCACGGAGCGCAACGCAGTGCAGTAATCGGTGCTGGGATTCCTGGTAATTGTTTCGCTCGATTTATTCGAAATAGGCGTGCGTGTATTTCCCTCTTGACACATACTACATCGTTGCTCCACTTCGACGCATATATCTTCCTAGGGGACTGACTTTGTTACTTGCTACTAGTATATCCGGCTGTCGCGAGCTTAGAAAGATTATTCGCAGCGATGTATACAAATATGTACGTATAGATGCGTATATATAAATTGGAATCAGTTCAATAAAAAGCTGCTGCCAGGCAGCACAAGTTATCTCACGTGGAGACGCATTAGTCACTAATTGAAATTTACACGACCTAGCCCGAGGAGCTCTGGGGCTTTTCTCCTAGGCTTCGACGGCATACTAGTTTATTGCTTGAGGTGAACAATGTGTCAGGATTAATTGATGCGAGTAAGGATCGCTGTTTACCTCTCTGCCCAGGTAATTAATTTCGACTCGCCGCGTGGTGGAATCAGCTTGGTGACCGAGAAGGGTCCTGAAACGACCAGCCGCCTAATGATTCAGAAAGCGGTGCCAAGTGACTCCGGCATCTACACCTGCGAGCCGAGCAACGCCAATCCTAGCAGTATAAAGGTGCACGTGGTAAACGGTGAGTATCGGATATACCATTTTTCCAACTTCCTTTTGATAGATCTATACTGATTGGGAGTAAGCAATTTTTACCAATATCCCGCTAACCAAATAAAAACTTGCCGCTAGTATCGACGGATCGTTCGATGAAAATCGATTAGCCTCGAGAAACGCAACCCGAAATCGACACTAGTGAAAGCGATCTGAAAAGCAGTCGAACTTTAATCCCTCGAACGCTGCCAGTCGGTTGGATTTTTTTTTTTTTATAGAGCGCTACTGGTGAGGAATCGACTTAGCAATTTTGCACTGGTTCACTAGCTTTGCTTTCGATTCGATTCACCTCGGATTTTTGGCCAGGCAGACGGTGCCGAGTACCAACTCAATGGAGTGCTTTCGGCTTTTGATTCGGACGATTCTCGCTCGAGCTCCGTTTTGAATTGGATGGACAAGCTATTCCGTCACTTAAAGCGACAATCAGAACTTCGAAATTGTGCTGAGTAGTCCTCGGCAACTAATCGTTGTTGTATTTGCAAGCACTCGCCAGAGAAAACATAAGCAAGAATTGAGCAATATAAAGAAAATAGAGATGCGACATGTATTTCACGAGTATCATGTCAACTTTGACAGTAATGCGTCTCGCGTGTGGCACGCAATATATAAATTAGAAGAAATATATCCGGCACACTATTTCACTTTACGAAAAAGCAACCTGGCAATGTAACACGAGGAGAGATAGCTGACGCCTGCTGTTGCTATGCAAAAACAACCACCACATTTTCAAGCGCAATAGGTTTAGCCTACTTCCACTAGCATTTTATATTTCCTGTCACAATAACAATACGTACCTATATCGAACTTTGACCAAAATTTCACACCCCGCGTCTTTAAAAAACATAGCAGCCGTCTGGCACTTTAACAATAAATCCCTCAATACCATCTTTGTTAGTTTTACGTTGAATAAGTTTATCGAGCATGCTATTACCCGTGGATGGAAAAACTCGGGGCGCAAAGAGCTCGAGCAAAAAGGGAAAGGATTTTGGGGTACGTCACTCGGCGCTCGAAGGTCTGACGTCTTGAATTCATCCATCATCGTAAAGTTTTACTTAACGGCCGAGTCAATAGGAAAGAGGGATTGCAGGTGTAGGATTCATAGGAGAAGATATTCGCGTGCCGCTTTGCTAGTTTCCTAGCAATAATTACTATTTCGTGAGTAAGTGTCAAAGTCAAGTCGGATTGCCGGCTATCCTGTTGATCGGATTTAACTGTTAATTGAGAGGCCGGCAGTGTGGCCTGGGAGGGTGAATTCAGATCGATGTGATGGGGAGCGGCGGTGGGTGATTTATCATCGTAACCGTTTGGACATCCGCCGTCGGCGCAGCCGGATACCCACCGCTTCGAACTTTCCTTAATTTTTCAAGCGCCGCTGTTACCGCACTGCACCCTCCGAAAATTAATCGACCCCGCCGACTACTCTCTTCCTTCTTCATTCAGACGGGCTATTTAATCCTTTCATTGGAGGAAGCAACCGGCCCGTGAAATCAGTCACACCGACACCATTTCGAAGGATGTCACGCTCTTGTCACGCACACACCACACAACACACACACACACACACACACACACACACACACATGTAGACACGCCCATTCGCTCGACTGTAACAGCCTCACTCGACCGAAATTGCTCGAATCCAACAAGCATTGTATAAATTTAGCACATTGTTGTCTGGCCTTTTTTCTGCAAAAATCAACGCGTACCACCAACCATTTTTCAAACTCTTTTACAATCGACTGAAAAACTATTTAATTCGTGTATTTGCTTTGCAAGCACTTTAATAAATGGATGAGTTGATGCTCGTACATTGACCCGAATAGATGTATTACCGGTTAACAATATGTTAAGACAAAAATAGCAAGACTGTTTAGGAGCCAAGAAGATGAAAAAAATCGATCGTAGAGGGTTGGAAAAGTGTGTATGGCAAGGTAGTTAAGTCGAGGAGGGAAAGAGCAACCCGCGTTGGATTATCAAAGGTGCTTTCAGCGAGGTGGAAAATTGGCCTATTATGTGCCGTAGGAGAAGACCTAGGTAAAGACACGTTGAACAATGCTAATTGATAGGAAGAAAGTTAATCGCCTTGCAATTGTCCACTTTTAGTCCGAGAAGGCAGGACGGAAAGAATAAAAAAAGATAAATGCGCTGGCACACACATATACACATAAAGAAAGAGGAAGGGTGGAAAAAAAGGTCGGCCTACGAGACGGGCTATTTTTCTGTTGCAGAGGAACATCCGGCCGCGATGCATCACGGTGACGGAAGCTCGTCTTACGCGAAGACACGACCGGTCTGTTTTATAATTTTAATAATAGCTATCGTAACGTTTCTATAAGCGGCTCTGCGGAGCATCGTAACAATTAACCGTCGAGAGAATGAGAGAAAGCAAAAGGAAGGACGCGAGAAAAAAGTGTTGTTTGGCTCGGGTGGACGCATTTTTGTTCAAACTAAAGCGAATATTACTGTTTACGTACAAGTTATAAGAACAAGAACATTCGTGACCAAGAGAGATTTCGAATATCAGCACGGCACAATAAGTGGTAAGAGCGTAGTATTTTGTTAACAATAATACGTATATCATCAAGGAAAACCAAAAAACGAATAAATATACGACCTCCGAACGTTTATTGTATTATTTGTAAATAAATTTATTGTATGTACATATCAATAAAACGATTGTCTTTAAGTCTCGGGCTTCCTTCATTCTACTATTCTATATTTTTATACAGAGTTTACATTTGCACGAAGTACCGAATGGCGAATCCTGAGGGAATCTTGTGTTAGATCCACCTTTCTTTAAAAATGTTTGCGCGTTAACAGCAGCAAAGATGAGTTATCAGACCCGATTTCAGATATCTTTCGTTTTCATGGAATATTTTCAACGAATGTGTACAGTGGTGGTATGCGTGTGCGCATACTGCGGCCGAGGAAAAGTACACTCCGAAAATTGGCAGATGGAAATTTGCAAAACGTCGAAGCACGTTTCAGGGGCATTCGAATGAAAAATAATCTCAGACCCGCTTCCATTCATCAAAGAGGCAAGCAGGAGCCGCGGCGGTGGCGGCAGTGATGCATGAAAACCGAAGTACATACATCTTTGACGAGTGGCGAGTGGCGAATGGCGAATGGTGAACAGTTTGAGCGAGCGGCGAAAGCGCATTATTCCGGCGAACCGTTCGCCAAGTTCTTGACACTTTTTCGTCTTCCTTTTTCCATTAGCAGCCAGCCACCGGAAAGCTTAAAGCTCGGAAGAGGGCGAACCCGAGCGTGGCCGAACGTAGTGGAAAGACTTGATCGTGCGCCCGCACGCGCAACAAACTTCTCAACCCAGAGACGCGGAGTGCTCTCTCGCACCACTATTTATTTCCCGAGCAGTGAAATCACCGAGTTCGGCATAACTTGTTGCACTCTGATTGTTCGTAGCTCGTGGACGAGCGTAAAAAAAAGACATGTAGTACCGTGTTAAACTTTTAATGCAAGGCATCGTCATTTCATGCGTATCGTGTGGCTCTAAAAAGAGAGTAAGTAGAAATTCGGGTTTACAGCTGAAACTTGTTGCACTCTCATTATTCTTGGTGTTTAAACCCGCGCAAAAAGGGGAATCCATGACAGTATATGCTACACGTCGTTATCAAAGTTTAAATGTCAAGTAGTTTCAAGTAGTTTCATTAAATGTGCATCAAGCGATAGAGACTGGAAATTCATGATTGAGCTAGATCGATGTGATTGGTAAAAGTAAGGTTGGCAGAAGTGTATTAGGTGTCAATCATCCATGGCGCAGTTTTAAGGCAGTCAATGAAGTCAACGATCCTCGGTTCTCTGTTGGTAGGCATAGTAGGCGGTGCGGTGGCAGCTCGGTGTGCTTGCAAATGTATACCTGGCCTAGCATTGCTGGAACTGGGCTGCTTCCCTTTTTTTTCACGCCTTCGCGGTGCTTCCCGCAGTGCTATCGACTTGCCGAAGACAAAAAGGCAAGGTCCCAGATAGCCGCGAAACTCAGGCACACTTTGCTTGTAGAAAAGCTCGAAACCGCCAGTATCGGCACGCGGATTCGCTGGTAGATCCAGAACCACTGTAAATTAGTTAATCGCGGGTTAGATATTAACGCTTGTCACCGGAAATGTTGTATGATCGAAGAAATAGTATAATGTATATGAATTAAAGCTATTAAAATATCATACACATTGCCAACATGTCGAATCGAAGGTACCATGTTTATCGTAATGCAGTTTTCATGATTACTTGTTTCTCTTTCCGGTGTCTATGAGTATGACTATGTACAGGGTGAGTCACTTGCCTTTTAATCATCCCCTTCACACTCGAGTTCCAATTATTTGCATTATTAAGGTACAATTTGATATTACAAATAAATCTCAGTACGTGGAAAAGACTCGCTAAATATCCCTTCATATTAAAATTACTCAACACCCTATAATTATACCATTTTCAACGGCCGATATCTATCATTGGCGATTTAAATGCAAGTGAATCACCCTGTACTTTTATCAAATGCGAGGAATTTCCGTGTGGACACTTTTTCTTCCTCAAACGCGTAGATACATTCTTCAACCTCGAACAATGTTTAGCGTCGATGGCTCGTTTTTCACTTCCCCCGAACCGTACCTTGGTAGACCTACCTCCACTAGATTTTATTCAATGACGTCATTCTCTGTCTGCTCTATTGATTACTGTAAATTTTACATAGCCACCACTAATTGCTGACGTCAAGAAAATCTCTACGCATTCGAAATCCAGCGATATGACGCGTGGCCTGGGCGGTCAATTTAAACCAGCCATAGAATTCGATTTTGGAGAAAATCGCAGTCGCAACCGCGCGCAGTTAAAAGAGTTTATGTATTGCTACTTTAGTTGGTGGAAACAATAATCAGTGCGATGTGCAACTTCTGCTGGCGGAGCTTGAATAGCCTTAGAATTCACTGACGATGAGTCGATGAAAAGTTAATTCATGATTAAGCGACAGGAGCCGAGCGCTCGACGACTTCCTTTCAATATATAGTCTGTGTCCGTAAACGTACAAGTGAGAGAGTGAGAGAGGAAGAGGAAGAGACAGACAGAAAGGGAGAACAAGTCACAGATCGAATCAAAGGAATGAGAGCAGTGAGTTAATGGAATTCATTAATCTATCTCATTATCACTTTCTGGCCAGTCACTAACAATAGGAGGAAGAACCGGCGAATAATGTATTTCCTACGCATAGAAAACCAAGTGCTTAATACACTTACGAAAGAATACCACTCTTTAAGATTCTATAATTGCAAGCCTCGTTAATTGCGAATTAGTACATACACCCGACACACAATGGTTGTGGCTGTGGCACTCTCTGCTTCCACTTTCGAGCTTTTTATCCTTTTCGCGTAATATTTCCATATTTTCCGATTAAATTTAGAACTCCAATGGTTCTCTCGTACATGCTCGAGCGAGCAGACGGCTTTTAATTCTCGTTCAATTTAAACAGCGGTGGTATTTGTTCACTCGGTTTGACAGGACTCTGACGAGAAATATTCGTACATGTAAGGATAACCTGACGAGCAATTAGCGATTGGTGGGAACTCGGCAGTAATGCCGGGGGTCGTGTGAGAAAGAAGGAGAAGAATAAAGAGAAAGCAAAACGGTTGAACGGGACGATAGAGAAAGAGAATCAATATCAGCTTGCAGCAATCTATTGGAAAGTTGGATATGCCGTCAGCGAGGCAGCGCATATTATAGTGTGAAATTTGGCCGGCGTGTCCTGGACGGCGGACTAATTGTACCCCTTTATGCTTAATTAGCCGACCGAACCGAGAAAACGGAGCCTCTTAACTCAGCTCAAGCTGATGCAGCCTGCCGGGTGAATTCGAGCCAACTGAAAAATCACGCTCGCTCTCACCACCAGATAATTAATTCCTTCTGCTCGACTTCTTTCACTCAACTGCCTCCCTCCCATCTAACTACCTCCTCTCAACGCCTTGCCAGTCTAACACGGAAAAAGTTCACCCCACCACTTACCACTCTTCTATACACGTAGCAAGTATTTTATTAACTTACCCTCAGTGTCGATCCATTATTAATAAACGAGCTTTTATCGCCTTGATCGTGTCAAGTATCTTCGTTAAGATCCCCGATAGTGGGAGGGACGTGAGATGGGGTTTGATACTTCCGCTCCCATTTAATCAGACAACGGAAGGAAGGAAGGAAGGAAGGAAGGAAGGAAGGAGACTAGGCAGGCAGGCAGGCAGGCAGGCAGGCAAGCAAGCAAGAAGTGGATCTCACGTCAATGATTTCTAAAGCCTCGACGAACATTCACAGTTCGGTATCGAGGATACCATCCGTTTTCCATCGATTTCGGGTAGCTGTCGCCGAGGCTGAACTTTGTTCCTGATTCCCGAGCACCATTCCGGAAACTTTCACGCTCTCGAGATTCAAGCTGGCGAGGATCTGAGCTTGCTCACCTTTAACCACACTCTCGAGGACAGCGGAATAGAGACGCTTGGCCAACTTAGAGCTCGGCGGGTGCATGCGGGGATTGGTGTTGATCTCGATCAGCCAAACCGAGAGGTCCTCCGTCACGACGAAGTCTGCACCGTACAATTCGAAGCTGCAACGTCGACGGTCCATGTGCTCTTGGGCGGCTAGCATCGTTAGGACAATCGCCTCGCCCATCTTACAGTAGATTCGATCGTAGTACGGTTCGCCTTCGTAGCCGGCTACCCTGATCAACAACCGGCAAAAGCTTTACTTCACGATGGACATCGAATCCACCACCAGCCCGAAGCCCAGATCACCGGAACTACCCTTCTACTAACACCAACTCGGGCTTCACCGGGCATTCACTTCAGGCGCGTATAAGTTGAAAAGGGTGGAATAAAAGAAAAGGTAAAGATTTTCCAAAGCCCCGTTTCACGAACGAACCTTCCCTATAGAAATAAATGTTTATCTCAAGAACTACTTCTATTAAGTAATTCTGTTGTAGTGAAAGTCATGCTTCTTACGATTTCAAAATGTACGCAGTATCCTATCAGAAATTCCACGGAGAGAAAGCCCGGCTACGTTGGAAGAAGAAACAAAAACAGACAAGGATTCTCTGATTTGCATAAGCCGAGTTACGGGAGTATCGATGATGGGGAGGAGTAGTCTTAGTAGTGGGTGTGTTGGTGATGTGTTTGCCCAGCGGACCTATCAATTTCACGATTCCCGCCACTCTACCAAGCATCACGAATGGATAACCGAAAGTTCTCATACAGTCGACGGAGCAGATCGCAAGGAGATTACTTTAAGTATTCGTTCAGCTTCTCGCAGTCCCATCCCTGATCGCGAATTGACTTGACGACCTCCTCGGAATATCCGGCTCGTTTCCTTCTTCTCCGGCGCTCCTCGTCATACTTCTCTTGAATAGCAGTATTGCAGATATGAATAGCTTCGTGATAGGTCGAGAAGGTATACGGCCGCGAGCTGAATCGGAGAAGTCCCTCTCTGAAATCATCAGATTCTATCGTTCAAATACCATGCCCGTCCGCAATTCGTACCAATTTTCATTTTTCCCAGTACTTGTACTGTGTCGAGACTACTTTTTTATTTTTCGCTAGTTAAGACATTATTGACTCATTGGGAGGAATTGGTGTTTCTACTTCCAACAAGTTGTTTTTACTTATTGAAATTTATTTTGACTTCAGTATTACTTATTCAATCTTTCATGAAAGCCTTGCGCTATTTTATGTATCAAATAGATGATCAACAATGTCTTAATCATTCGATGGAGAAAAATCAAAGTAATTTGAATGAATAATTACTTGAAAAGCCATATTGTCAAAGGGTAGGAGCTCGTCACTAAATACCACTGTCTTATATCAAACTTCGTGCCTTGTATTAACAGGGGTCGTTCTGAAAACGATTTGACAATTATTTGTTTCTTATTCCATGAAAAGTATAAGATCTTGTTTCATTTCAATTTATCTAAATTGAGACACCGATATATTTCTGGATGACAAAATAGTTCTTGGATTTCTGTCGAACCCTGCGAAAGATCTCCTTCAAGTCATGGGAGATGCTGATGCCAGTGCCACAGCAAAGGTTGCTCGGTTTCAGGATCCAGGTGTTCCGCATCCCGTTAAGTTCATACTGAGGATCGACAGCCTTGAGCTTCGTCAGGATGGAGACAGCCTCAGCAAAGAGTCTCTGCGGGAAAATGTTGGTTTTCGTCAGTTCAGCAAAAATGTCAGCGCGCTCAATGCCGAGAGAGAGTTGAACGAACATGCTTGAGTTGGACCACTTCAGCGTACCTGTAGGCGTTCGCGACTTTCGTCGGAGTTAATTTGGATTCCATTCCCTTCGTGCAGAAGGCTCATGTAATCGGCCAAGAAGAGATTCCATTCATCTTCAGAGATCTCGGTGACGACGTCTTCGTCAATGTTCCGGTGGTCGGCTTGAGCGATGAATTCCTCGCATCGCTTTATGGCAAATTCCAGACGACTCATCGGGATCGCACGGTGGCCCTGGTCCGCAATGTCACGGGTCTCTTGCATTCTTTGAACGAACCACTTCAGCAAGCCTGACGCCGCAGTCACCCGAAAATCCTCCACGAACGCCTTCGGGTCTCTGCTAAGGTTGTAGCTTCGGGGGAACGACACGCTCGAAACACCCTTCTCGAAATACCAATGAGCGTCTTCCAATAATCGAGCCATCCCCAGCTGTATTCGTGAATTTCCCCCATTCCAATATTAATCGCTCTCATTTCATTAATCAACAAGAATTGGGCCATCAATCGAACTACGAAATTAATTCATTGAATGACCTAATAGCTCACGGTAAAATTTAATGTTTTTAATTAAATCTCTGTAATGAATTTAAAAATAAATTAAATTAAAATAATTACTGCCCGTAAATTAACAGGGAACAATATAAATCTATGGCATTGGCGAATAATTCATGGGTTCTTATAAAATAGAATTAATGTGCCACAAATTCAGCCTTAAAGAACTCAAATTATATATGTATAAACCTTGGAGGTGTAGATGAACGGTTTCTCATATCTATTCAGTATCGTGTCGTTGCTAACGCCGTGATGCCACTCAACAAAGTCGTTCCGACAATCCCATATAAAATCCGGTGATTTGTGGCGCAATAAAGCGAAGATCGCAGCTCGCTCGTTCAGCGTCTCGTCCTGCTGGACCAAGTCACCCAACGACCGGGAGGAATCCAAGCTAATCCCGCTTCCTGGTATTACCGTACAAGGCTCTCAGGTATTTTCAATTAATTATTCGTGGTGATGATTAATTATTAAGTAAGCATAGTTAACCGTATGGCAAACCCCTGGTCCTAGTACACTCGTATTTTTGAACCCATCCTCGTTCTTCGAGGGCTTCTTTTAATCTCGGTAACTCACCGCGGATCAGAAATATCTTGTGTCTCTGACAATAAGATAAAGTAACATTTTAATCTCGTAATTGCTTACCTATAATAAGCAGTCTAATAAATCACATCTTAGGAGGAATCACGAGAGAAATAATTTCATCATATTAAGAACATAGCTTGGGGAGTATTAATGAAGTTGCAGTTTTCCCGCCCTTTACGTGCCGTGTACACATAACATTCCAAGCGTGGCCTCCTGCCATACTTTTAGTCAATAGCCTAGCTAGCTTACGCAACTACCTCCTAACGATTAGTTCCTTTAATTACACCGCGAAGGTTTTAATTAACGGGCTGCCGAGCTTTCCTGCGTAGGTCTGAGTACGCCATTCTAAGTTCCTCTAGGCAATTCTATTCGAACGAGTGTATTACGCAAGAGGTTATTGCGATCAAGCTCGTTGGTGGCGTTCGTTACTGATCTTGGATAATTGCTGAAGATAATTGGGATTTCAGTAGTTAAACACCTTGATGGCTCTTTCGACTTTTGCCTTGATCTTTCGATAGGATTCTATCCTACTCCAATGTGACTCGGCTCCCTCATAGTGTGACTTTGTGCAGGCAGGATCGTTATCAGCCAAGCTGCATTGAACAGTGGTCTGTTCAGGTGAATCCGGGTTCACCTGTGACTTTGGTCGGAGGAGAGAATAGAGCTCGGCCAAGCTGTTAACATCGCTGATCCTATTGTCATCGACGTCCTCGCACTCCTTTGAGCCGGACTTGGAGCAGCCCGATAGATTGTACGGATTCCCTGGACTGGGCTTCCTCTCAACGTTCTCCGCGGCACTTACAGCCAATTTGCAGGGGAGTTGAACCTTTTTATCTTCACCCTTCGTGCCCATTGCCGATTGTTCGGTAGGCACCTCCTGCTTGTCCGATTGCGTTGGGTAAGTCCTTCTAATCAATTCCCGAAGATTTATTCTTAATACATTTCTTTTCATCATCAAACCGATATGTAACTCCAAAGGAGCTGCGAACTTTTCTAGACGTACTGTAAATCGGAAACTGAGGCCATTATCCGTTTGGGACCGTCCGAGAGTTAGTTAAGATTTAATTTTTGACATCCTTTCAACGTCGAAGAGTTCTGTTACACTTGGATACTATTGATAGCGACGATTTTCGATTATCCTCGTTTAAATAGAATGGTGCTTCAGAATAAGTCCTGTCAAACTGAATATCAACATACTCACGATATTGGCGATCGGTCTAAAGAATCCCAATAAAACAGCTGCCCGATACGAAGCCTCATCTCTACCTCATGGCGAAAAAATGATCCGCCCCACTCTTTCTATCGGCGAAATTCTTGGTGAAAGTTCGTCGATAACATCCGGCCAGATCGGCCAGCACATACAACTTCTCGTGGTAAATGTGCTGCGAAAGTTTTATCGCTTGGCTAGGTTCGCTCAGCTCGATTTCTTTCCCGATTGCGTCGAAATTCGAATTCTCTCATTCGACCAGGGTGCAAAGTTCATATGTTCTTTCAGTATCCAATTAAACCGTGAATTTACTCTCTTCGGTTTCAGAATGCATCAGTCAAGTTTGGGGAGGGTGATCTTGTGTACTATTACTACGCCATGGTTCCTGTTTCAAGCGGACATATTGCAACTGCGCAGTCTTCTCTTTTTCCGTCGGCAAACATCGCTACAAATGGACATCAATATCTAGCGATTCTTAATCGATCGATACCGATATTCTTGATGGTATCAACATAAATTAACAGCCGTAAATTCTCCTAACATTGACTGAAAACGTTGGAATGCAAATATGCTAAGGGTAGTTAAAAGTGCCGCGTGCATAAAACGTATAGGTATTACAGATTCTCTGAAATCGACGCGAAGGCTAAATAAAGTATTAATACTTGTTTCCCGATATTTCCGATACAATAAAGTATCCGGGCGAAAGCAATGCTAAGCTGTAGGCATACGCATATATAAATGGAGCGCGCTCGTCGATACACGACTCTTCGGATAGTTATTAATGATCGCCATTGTTTCGAATACATAGACTCGTTGAATGCACCAATAACTCATGACGCATCTAGCTCGCGTTAACAATTTCAATTTAATTAAAATAATTACTTGGTAGACATAACAGGAATTATAGTACTAATTATACGATTATACCGCCAATTACTATTAGCTAAATGTAGTGCGTCACTCATCAGTGGTAAAAAGGGTATAAAAATTGGGGTGCTGTTAGTAATAATAGAGTTAGTAACAGAATTTTATTAAATTCCTCGTAATGGATGGGCGTGGGTGGTTGGTAACGAGGTCAGTTACCTTAACTCGGGTTTGGTTACATTTTCCGGTAAAGTAATGAGCGGAGGTAAACAATTTTGGTAGTCGGGCGTATACAATGCACGCGATCGCCTAGGGGGTGGAAAGTGATGGGACAGGTGTGAAAACTAGCTATTAAAAACTGATTTTCACCGTAGAAAGCTTCTACCAGTGGTTCCATTTTAGCATTCCAGACTTCCAACTCATCCTTCACAAATTGAACGTATCCCTAATTAAAGGTTCACAGAATTTAATATAAAACAATTTGTCGGCATTAACAAGCTGCAAATTTGAAAAATAGTCAATCTCAAATATTGCAGCATTTGGTCGCTACACACATTCGCACACACACACGCCTTGGCTCACGCGGTACTAAAGTATAGGCATATCTGTACATGGTTTTCTCGCAGAATTTTGAGCCTGTCCATTAGAATGAAATTCGGCGTGAAACATACCCTCCTGATATTTATTGCAGCGATTTTCCATACCCATTTCCTGCCAATATTTTATTGACTGCCCGCACTGTGAAGCTTTATCTCTCATTTATTCGCCACTCGGGCAATCTGGCATTTCCGACAGCAAAAGCACACGCATAATATAACTCATCAAATTAAGTAATCAATTAAGAAATTCACAGATTTGTACGTGATTTATCCGTATGAAATTATAAAGCCGTTACAAATAATAGAATTGGTCATAGAATAAATATGGAAAACTAATAAAGGTTTCCACTGGCAGAACATAATGAGAGAGTGGAAAGATTGGAAAGACAGTACGAGGGTTGAAGTCGGTCGGTGACTTTTTCCGCTGGCTCTTAACCCTGTTTGAACTCATATGTACATTCGCAGCGGGTTCTCGTACCTCGTTCTCTCTTCGGTATATAATTAGAATAATGGAAGCGGTAAAAGTTTAAAAGCGTTCCGGTGTGCCGGCGGTGATTAGAGAGTGCACTGGGTGCGGTTACTTAACTAGTTAAGCCATTCTCGACAGTACCGCCACTCGCATCGAAAGCACGTCTCATTGTCAGTCAGTGGAAAACCGTTCTACAATTCGAGTCACCTAATTTTTATGGTCTGCTTTACTTTGCTTTGTCGAATGGTAATTAATATTTATTAAATCCGTCCATACTGAGCATATTTTCATCATGTATTATTCAATAATTATGCGTAAATCCTGATAAATAATTTCCGATTGCTCGACAAATTATGTGTTATTGTAATAATTTTCACTTGCAGCTCATTATCGCTAAATACTACTGTTTCTTTAAAGAGAGTATCCACGATGCGTAGATAATCAACGAGAAGAATCGAGTTACAGATCCAATAAACTGCTACAGTAACGAGAACTGGTGGTAGCTGATCGATACTTGCCGGAAACATTTCACCACCAGTTCATCAAACAATTAGTCGGTAAATATATTAATAAAACATTGCATATTACGAATTGTTATTTTTCTTAAGAACAGCAAAATATTCAACAAGTAACTGTTTCGTCGAATTAAATGAAAATAGGTTACGAACGGGAAACAATAGATAAGTAAACAATCGCACTACCGAAAGTCCGGTCTCTTTAACCCTTATCCAATCGGTTTTCCAGCCAAATGAGGTAATCACGAAACTTTAACGCAGTTTACTCTGCAAACTAGTTCTGGAACAATGAACTTTATCCGGTCCTCGACTATCTGTGCCACTGACATGTGGGAATAACTGCCGAATATCGCAACTCTCCATTCCATACACTTTCTCATTATAGCAACAATTCAAAGGCTGCATATTGAACCTTTCTGTGTATCTTTCTATTTATTCCCGAACTCAGATGAGATCGCGTTTAACAAATACAGAGAGGTAAAACGAGCGCATAAATCCACGAAATGGTTAGCTGGGTTAGCAGGATATAAACACCGGGTTTTCTGATCTCCCTTCTTTCTTACCATCTTATCTATAGCAGTACTAGATAGGGGATCATTCGCGCATGCTCTGTTGAAAGTGGAGAATGCGATAAACGGCAGGCTCATAAATTTAATATGGGAACGCTGAAAAGGTGGCAAATGGCTGAGTTATTTGCATGTTTCTGTGATGCCGTGAAACAAAAAGCCCATAACGGAACAGCATTAATGTGATATGCAAGGGGAAATATGAAACGAGAGAGAAACGGAGAAGACGAAAATGGGAAGACGCTTACCAACGTAGATGGCCAGTTGTTCCAAAGCAAAACTTTACGGCATTAACTCGTCGCGCATAATGGTATTAGGGTATTATCGAATCGTTTGCGAGAATAATCAGTAATGGCTAACGTTGCAATTCCATGTATCGCTCTTTACCACAGATATACTCCGGCGCTAATTTGCATGCGAGCTTAATAATCGGGCTGTGTAATCACATCAGGGATTTCTAATCCTGCCCGGAGATAGGGATAACAAATTGTGCCCTGATAACGAGATTCTGCTCTGCGAGGATCACCAATCGTTATCAGACACGTCAACTATAGATTTCGGAAATTTCAGTATCGTAATCTAGGTTTAAAGACTTAATATGAGTAACATTAGACTTCCTAAAGTATCGGATCTATTCAACCAAATCTTTGTGGCATCCTTTTAGTAGTAGGCGGCTGTTTGCAGTTTCGACGTGAAGATGGCATTGCGGATGACGTCGCCGCCGGGCAAGCGGCGAAAACCAATTGTCAGATTGTTGACCATCCTTTCATAGAATTCTCGCCCGTAGTGGGTGTTGAAGATATTGATTCATCTCATCGGTATCGGAAAGAATAAGAGATCCTCCTGTTCTTAGAAACAGCCATGCTATTGAGAATCTTCGCCGCTTGAAGGTCTGTTCTTTCTTCCTAATTAGTCTCAAGATCAAGAGTTTACTAAGTTACAACAAGACGGGATATTAAACATAGGGTTCAGTGTTTGCTCGAGTAGCCAGTACAACTAAAAGCAATATCGGTAGTATTAACGACGCGCCGAGCAGCATAAACTTTTAAAGCGTGCTCTAATAAAGTCCGCATCGGAATTAATAGCCGAGGGCCAAAGCGAGGGAGAGAAAGAAGGAAGAGGGAGTGGCGGCTTCCTCTCTTCCACGCCGTAATTTCATGCCGCGATTTGTAGTTCTTATAGCAGCTTCTTCTTCTCCGGGGGCGTTCTTCCTCCTGGGCTGTTTATATTAACGCTCGGCAAATATACGATGGCGAGAGAACCTCGAGCCCATGAGAAAAGACTTGCTAGAAAACTGTCCTACTTCATTGCTTCTTATTGTTAGTATAAATGATTATCCTACCATTAACGGAGTTTCGAGTCTTTCCAATGGCAATAAACAGTACTTGCAGTATTCGACGAAGTGTCCCCTCTTTTTCTCCACACTTTTTCAAGACACACATTCGCCGTAAAGAGGGAGGAAGAGATTCTGAACGAAACGCGATTAAATTTGCGGGCGGTAGTTAGGGCGCACTGGCAGTATCTGGAAAGGGAGAGAGATCCGCAGGATTCGGGTAGCTAATCAAGACCCCAAGCTGGTAATCTCGTTTCGGCGTGTGCAGTTATATGTGGAAGCCGGGCATGGAGTTCTTGGGTAAATTCCTGAGATTTGTCCGGTTCACGAAGTTTCGACGTGTTATGGAGTTTGCATTGTGGTCACGTATCCGAAACACGTGATCAGTTGAACGCTACCGTCGTAATGAGGGTTTCCGATACCCCCGGTTACACACCCTCCTCCTTCGGATCGTACTCTCTCACCCCCTTCGCCGATGCCCTTCTCCCTCTTACTCGCACACCCTCTTTCTACCGTGTTCCTAGCCCCATTCCTGAAGGAAGCCCTGTTAAGGGTACTTGATGCGCACGCCGCTCGCATAAGAACGTATCAAGAGCAAACCTTGAATATAAATATTCCACCAGGACTGATTCTATTGGTCTCCTATCAAACTACATAGACCTTCGCAACCTGCCACATCTCCTATAGACACATCACCGTAAACACACTATAACCATATAATCCTTATCAGTGTAAATTCGAATTCAAAGTCAATAGGGTTCCTACTCTCTAGTGTGTATAATTTGGAAAACCACAATGTTGTACTCACACAAAGCTACAGCTGTGGAAGCTTATAAAACGTTGGAACAGTCAAAAAAACATGTATGTAAGATGGTGTGTGGGGGAATGTAAAATGGGTGGTGTATTTCCCGGTGGTGGGCGCGATTAAAACATTATAAGAGGAAAGCATTGCGCCAGTTTAATAGCCCGAAACGCACATACGCGAAATTGCAGTGGAAAAGAGGCGTTAATGGCCGCGGTCCGAGTACCGCGGCTAGTCCAAGAGAGTGGAATCGTTTAACGAAATGCGGCTTGTCCTATAGCTGGCTAGCGGGCAAGTGCGCTTCAAGAGGTTAAGAGCCAGAGCGAGGAGAGTGGGAGAGGTGGAGAGTTGAGGGCTCGAACAATGACCAAGATTTTATTGTGCGAATGTTACGCGTCAGATTCCAACCACTCCTATTATTTCCTTCCTACGCATACACTTCTGCACCTCTTTTCCTCCTTCATGCTTGGTTCTAGTACCATTATGAAGCGCATGCCCCAAAAATATTTTCCCCTATAGAATTTTTGCATCGTTCTCGAGCATCTTCATTTAGCATTTCAATGAGGGCAAAGGAAGAGTGGCTCGTTCGCCGGGCTATCCTTTAATCCTCGCGGCGAAAAAAGTGTGTCCTTTTGCTGCTTTGAGGAACAGGTTTACCTATTCACCGCGATTCCGAAAGAAGTCATATACTTTCTTTATACCAGTGCATCGGGATTTCGTTTAGCCTTCCAGCCTATTTGCTTCAGAGGCTAATTATATGAGACAAACATTCTCCCTCTCACTGGCGACTGTGATGTTAAAGCAGCGCAATCTATTCGCTCTCGCAAAAATGAGCGATATCTGTAATGATCCAAGGACCTCTTGGGAATGAGACGAGTGGAACCCCCGAGAGGAACGAAAGGGTAATTACTCTTGTCGTTGCTATTTTCACTTCGACTACTGCGTTCGTGGCACGCGCTCACGTTCTCCACGCAAACCGCCAGCTTTTCTTCTCTCACTCTCACTCTCTCTATCTCTCTATCTCTATCTCTTTTCTGAACCGTTAAGTAAAGTGGTTTCTCCTGCAAGATGTCGCTGTGAAGCTCGTGGACAGCGTGGCGGAAGCAAGTAAAGAGAGAGAGAGAGGGAGAGCAAGCAGTTGAGATGGAAAGAGGTTACTGCACAACGAGCAATGTAATCGTTCGCCTCATTAGTGTCCGCCCGAAAGAACGTACTTACGACGAGCTGGAGAATGTCGTCTGTTGCGTCTTAGAGTTCTCAGTGTTTCCTCGACTGTCGAGAATACTCCTCTCCCTTTTCCCGCGAAGCATCCATCAATTTGTGGTTTCCGCTTTTTGTGGAGGATGTCCATTTTCGATCAAGAGAGATCGCGATATCAAGTGCTGCAATGCCGGATAAAAATATCAAGAGGCTCGACCTCGTTTCAATCGTTAAAGTTAAAGGGTGTAGAAAGCGCGCACTAATGGCATGAAGGTAGCTCGCAGTTAGGGAGAATGCATAAGAACTTGGTAGACAGAAGCCTTACAAACATGGTAGGAAGTTAAGATCATATATAAGCTAGTAGAGAATTTATTTTTAGTAGGTGGCAAAGGGTCAACGATCTTAGAGTCTTACAGCCTTTCGAACCTGAAAGCAGCAGTTCTCTCGACTTCCCATTGCCAATGGTAGAATCTGTGCGTGCCCCGCATGACTCCAATTCAACTCGAAAGCACGATAAGAGAACAACAGAGCAGCATATCGCATTTACTTTCAAGCATCAGAGGACGTTCATCCGATATTATTGGTATCTCGTTTTACTAGAGAGAGCCTGGTTTAGAGAAGCTTCACACAAGCTATTCTGAATAGAAATAGTCGCAAGTTATCAGAGTATTATCCGACTTTAGTATCAAACATACGCAAACCAGTAATTCTCAAGAATCAGTCTAGTTTCCTTTCCACAACAGAGTTATTTCGCGTACACGATAGAGTCTAAAGTAGCGAAAGGGCAAAAAGGGCGGTAATGAGTTACCAAAATAGTGAAGGACAGAGCTACTTTTTAGCAGCAAAGGAAACTCCTCTGGCGATGGCGTCTGCCTGATAGATGTGCCCGCCGCGTGAAAAAGCAGAGCGGTAGCTTACCGCATAATAACTGTGTAACCCGCCGACGAAGACATTTAGTGCCCTTAAAAGGGTGATCTATCGAAACGTCTATTAAATTGGAATGAAAGACGAGGTGGGAAGGGAATCTCAGGTATGGCAAAGGAAGTCAAGTGGGTTGCGAGTCGAGAACTTTACTACTATAAATGCATTAAATCGATCGAGCGAACTCACCCAAACGAGCTATCCTTATCCGAACAAATCTCGTTGCGTATGTACTTTCAGATATAGCATTGCACGCTGCATTCTCCGAATGCGAATCGGCCATCTTGCGAACTACAATTCCCGCTAACTGTATGATTTTACGTCAGAAGGAGGAAAAGAATAGAAAACAGTGCATTTCTTGTTTTACTGGGTTGGAGAACTTCTTCCAATCTCAGTAACATATGGGAAACCTCGAAAAATACCATTGGAAAAAGGAGGAATCGAACGGTTGTCGACAATAGCCGAAACGTCAATCAGCCATGAAACGTAACTATGTTTCCTGTGAAAAGGCTGGCCTCTTTATAAATCAATCGCGCAACAACAGGGCGAAGAAATCGCAAACGTTTACGTCTATTCATTTCGAGAATAGATTAGTTGCTAGCCATTAATCACGACGGAGCATTTCCATGAAAATCCTGGATAAAAATCGCGCGGTACCGGCCATGATGGATACTCCAGTTGCCAGCCATAAAACGTGAAAAACAAATGTTTCGCGAAATGTTAAAAATGCGTGCATGTCCGCGACGGTCTCGCCTGAATTTTTTAATTTACGAGCTGCTCCAGAATCTAACGACTGGAAGAGCGCTTCGAATCTAGTCGAAACATACTGACTTCAAAATCAGGAAGTCCTGCTGCTACGGATTCTGCTATGGCAGCTACAAGGTGAAAAGTTTCATGTGTCATTAATTTAAGCTAGCAATTCTTCGGACTGGAATAAGAATTTGTAATGCCCTCGTAAATCGTCCCCGATTATTTATATCGAGAAAGTATCGCCAAGCAGAAAGATAATACGTGAGGAATGTTAAAATAAACGCTAGAACAAAAGAAAGAAAGAGAACTTGCTCACGGGTAGAAAGATTTTTCCTTTTACACAGAGGAAGTGGAACTGTTTACTCAATGGATTGGCCAAGCAACCTCTGAGATTCACGGTATCAGCTATTCTGCTTTCCCTATCACGAAAGACGGAAGTTCCGGAGAAAAACGAGAATGCGTCGCAACCTGCATGCTACGCAACAACATATAGCAGAATAATTATTCGGAACCTTTTCGAAGGAAGCCCGGAGAAAGAAGAGTGTTTCTATAATACAGTGGGATCAGAATAGAACTGAACAAAACAATTGACTTTCAATTTAGTATAAGCAATGCCTGAGTCGGGAAAACTGCTCGCCTTTGTAAATGTTTCAGCTGAATATCATAGATAGAGAGATATACAATCCTGCAGCAGATACAGAGGAAAAGAGAAAGAAGTGTAATTAGTGACTGGTAGATTTCATGCATGTACCATGAATATAGGTGAGTTCTGCAAACGAGAGATTTCAGTAAAATCGTCAGTGCAACCATTAGAAGCCTCTTAAAGTACGGGAAAGCCGATACCTTATACGACGAGTATTGATTGGTGAAGGGAATCTGGTAAGGGGGCACAGTTTCCCTCGAAATTCAAAGCAGAATTCGTAGACAGACTGGTAGGAAGGTAGGCCTGATGGTTTGCTGAAGGGATAAGTGGGGCGTACCTGAAGGGGTAAATGGGAAGTGAGGGAGCTTTATTAATGCGCTCGTTCTGCGGAAGGAGAGTAATTACAGGCAGGGCCGGTCCAACGGAATTCCGAAAGAAGCCCTCACTGTGAAACGAGCATCAGGGCAATCCTCGATCTTGCCAGTTGAGGAAGGAAATTAATTCGTCCTCGCACTTCCCTCTTATTTCTTTCATTAGCTTTCTACCGCGATTCCACGGGTCGGCAAAGAGAAGAATCAGATAGGGAACAGGGTCCAAAAAAAGTGTGAGAGTAAGTGAGAGCAAGAGAGGGAATGTCAGCAATGGAAATGTCAAGTGAATGAAGCGGATCCCGCTATGAATACCAGTGAACTTTCAGCCTTTTCCCTAGCGGAGAATCAGAGTAGCATCGTTCGCCAAAAATGCGATCTTTTACGCGGCCCGTCTTATTCCGAAATACTAAAAAAGGAGAAACTCTTCGAGATAGCGTGAGATTTCACTCGGGTAAATGCAGAAACCGCGGGAAGATAGTGCGATATTTACATTGCTATCAAAGCTAGTAAAGCTTCCCCTGGGGTATAACGTGCATCTAGAAGCGTGCGACGTCGGGACAATCCCCTGTTTAAAATGCGCGATGTTATCTCGCCATTTTCGCGGCTTATCTAAAGACGCACGAGCCAATTTTACGGGGACTATCACCGGCTGGCCGAGAAAATTGTTTCTGTCACGAGTGCAACCCTCCGGCCGGACACCACTGGTGATAAAGTCAAGCAGAAATTCTAAATCCTACATCTCAAAGGGAGGCAGCTTAATACCCTCCTACCTTATGACACTCTCTACCCTTTTCCCGTACACTGCAAGTCATATTTCTGTAAAAGATTCCCGAGACATTATTTAAAATATTACACCTGTTCGTTGCAAAAAAAAACAACACTTTCTATTTCAAATACAACTACATACATCTAACATTTTATGTTCTTTACAATTAAGCAAAAGAAAAGAAAACGAAGGAGTGTGAAGAGAAAGGAGGAAAGAGGCGATGACGCGTCGGCTATTGCATCCCTAACGAAGCGACGGCGTGGCGTGGCGCGGCTTCGTTACACCGAAAATGCCGGACAACTACGTTAGAGGAAGATGTTGGCCGACGCGTGGAGGCCACAGTCAGGTGAGATGGATGAGATGAGAGAGCTGGGAGAAAAGATAAAAGGACTGGCGGAGGGCTATGAGAGGATAGCTAGGTGAGCAAGAGCAGCCACTAATGATTGGCGCGGTGCTCATTCGACAGCAGGGGGTGCGAAGTTTGAATAGGTTCACCGGGGGCGTAACAACCTCCTAGGCTTACGTGCCTCGAGCTCCACAGCTCTACACACACATATTGCTACTTCACCCTACACATACTTCATGTCGCTACACTTTAACATAACCGCTCTGAGCAACGAGCCCCTTCGCTACTAGCAGTGCCTTCCCTTTATCCGCCTTTCCCTACAAGATTCATCCAACAAGGGAACACCTCTAATCTAATTCTCCAATGCCAATTAATTCCCACTCGTTTATTGATTCAATCCGACACCCTCCAGCGGATGGTTTCATCTGATTTTTGTATAACGAAGCCTGCATGTGTCAAGGTTAATCAGTACTCGTTACAATTGTCCGGAGAGTGGGAGAAGTCCCCGAAGTTTCAGGTGAGCATTGTGCACATCACGAAGGACCCTTGACACCGTGCCCGCAACTTTTACATTCTCGTGTGAAATTTCGGCTGGTTTTTAATAGCAGTGCGACACACGTCGATATTCGGACCGAATACGACAGCTGTTGGATTAAAAGAAAAGCCGTTGGAATATTACAAGCCTCCCCTGGGGGCACGAGAAATTTTCTTTTGATGGGAGTACAGTGTATTTGCAAACTTCGAACTTTAGTATACTTGATAATCGTTTGAAGTTTCAAATTGCAGCGTGAAATGGAATAATGATTTTCCCTGTTCCCCAGGAAACACGAGTAAACGGAACTCTTATTGTTGCTCTACTCGTGTTCCTCGTAGCTTTGCCGTAGTAGCAGGTGCTCTTTATAAAACGATTAAAATTTCGCTGCACGCCACATTCTCGTGTGTGGTAGTGATTTAACGTTGGGGTCGTAGCGAATTTTACAGAGGGTGAACTCGCCGGCGGATTTTGACATAGCCTCGATACGATAAAGTTCAACGCAGTGGCTTGCTTTGATGGTCCCATGAACTTTTCCTCCTGTATTTTGACTAACGTTCCTTGAAATACGGGTTAAAAACCTCATACTACTGACTGGTCCACGTTATAAAAAATTGTATAGTCACTCTATAGTATTCCGGAAGTCTCATCTTCTTTTATACATCCGTTCTTTTACGCGCTGTCGATTTTTATCGATTAAGTTAATTCGCCGAAGAAAATTGTTATTTGGGGTCTTAGTTTTTGGTATCGAACATCACATTTCTTGATATCCTGTACAGAAAGCGCCCTCAAGTGGCTGATGTCGCCAGGCCCTCTGTCAAGAGCGAATCGAAAACTAACAAGAAGATACCCGAGTATTTCTGCTGGTATGGCAACCTGCAGAGATCCTCAATTTCATGGCTGACTTGTCGAAAAGCGCAGTTCACCCACCGTAAGTCCGTGCATTCACAAGAGAACTTCAATCAAGAAGAGCGGCTTAACCTAAACTTCCTTCTGCGCTACTACTTCACAAACGTACCCAACCATTCTATTGAACCGGCTGACATCAAACATGAATTTCTCCTCCATTCGCCGATCGTGAACTCATTTCAACCATAAAAATTGGAGGGAAAGTCATTCCGAAGGGAAAAAGTAGTGTGGTTTTACCCTCATTTAACTTTCTTTCGCATTGCACCTTATTAACTATGAAAGTACAGGTTGAAGCATTTCTTTTACCGAAGTAGAGTTGATTTCTCCATAAATAAGCATGGCGATAGTTACATCGTGGATGAAGTTTACAACCAACTTCTCCACCACTATTGAATACGTTTGCTCGCCCTCTCAAGCAAACTCTCTTCCACTTTGTAAATTCCCTGCACTACCTTCTACTTACTCTCCCTCTTTTGCCTATACCTTGGTTACACTGCTCATCTATAGACGAAATCTAGCTGAACCCTTACGTCTTTCGTGCGGCCCATTTCGCGTATAGCACTACCCCGACGTTAAGGTTATGTTAAAATTCCGGAGAGCTAATTGCTCACGAGGTTTGGGTAAACGAATCGCGTTGCAGGGGAATGCCGTGCCGCGAGTGACCGATTGCAATTAAGGTCATGATTGCCATTAACAACATCAAAGGACTAATTAGCAGGATGCTTGTGAGCTACGAGGACTGTAAGAATATCCTTGCCACACGTGTGACATATTTATCATAAGGTTTGATCTGCCACTAAGACGGCTGTCCTCAATTACCAAGCCTTTACACCGGAACTCCCGATTATCCGTTTGATAGATTCGTCTGGAAGGATCGCAGATTAATTAGTTCGACATGCTCGATTACCAAGGTACTCAGAGACCGGTTTTCACCGGGAAAGCTTGGCGAGAGGAGTGGTAAAGTTCGACTAATCAGAAGGACGGGATTGCCGAAGTGAGTATACGCCAAGAGGAAGGAGGTTCGACAGCGTGATCTTGAGAAGCCATGCACTTCGTGTCGTAGCTGTGTAATTGGAGCCCGCAGGCAATCACGAGGATTATCTCGGACATCATTCTCTTGTCATGGCTCTCTCGACACCCCTTACACACTATTGCCTTCCGTTAGAGACAAAGCTTTCCGTGGGCTAGCTTCATTAAACCGTCGCTGCATCGACAAAGCCCCGATAGTTTCGGTTAAATGAAATACGGGTCACCTATAAATACCGATCTATAGACGCTCTATACCGACATAGGCTGTTCTCTAAGCCATCCTATTACCACGAACAACCCAGTTTGTTAGATACTAACTTGATAAAAAGTATGTTTTCTTGTAGAAGTAATCGACCCAAAATTAGAAGACATTAGACTTTATTTCCCGGAGCACAAAGGATCATGTTTCTATAAAATTAAAGCTCTGTAGTGGTCAAGGCGTTTTCAAACACTTGGTGAGAAATGGAATGGATGTACGTGCATGCGAGTGTGTGTTGCTGCGACAGAATTTTGCGGCAAAAGACTGGTTGGGCGCGTGCAAGCGCGTGCAAGCGTGGGCAGTCAGTAGTTGAAAATCGAAGTCGATCTGAGTGGGTCGAAACGAAACATTGCCAAACCGCGTATAAGCCGTTAATATAATCATGTCCATGTTTATCAGTTTTGTATCAATATATACACACGTACCTTCACGTGTTTGAAAACCAATTCGCAGTGTAAAGAGTTTCACTGATCTTATCAAAATCCTGATTCCACAACTCAAACACTTTGCTTTTGACGTACTATGTGTTCTTGAGAATCTGAATTCACTAATCACTTGGTCCATTCACGTCTCATTAAATAATGATTCATTACAGTCCCATAGAAAATGGATACGTACATCAGGATTTTCCGTGATTCGTCCACATATATTCAAAGTCCTATTGACGGTGGTCACATTCACAGAAAGCAAAGCTCGCTTTGCCTTTCGTCGTCTTTTGCTGCAAAAGCTCTATTGGCTACTTTCCTAGAAGGAGTCGGCTACTTTCCTTGCGATACTCAATCGCAAGTGGTTCCTCAAACTCAAAGTGCGGAAAATGCGCTTTCGGACTAACGCTGACGCAACGCCTGGGCCGCAGACCTCTCACGTGGACGTAGTTGGGCATAAAGAGACTGCGGTGCATGCTTTCTCCTTGTCGAAGAGAAGTCATTTAACTTTGAACGGGCAGTTCTTCGAACGCTAGCACACTTTAGAGAGAGTTGCGACTTTACAAGAGTAAAGGGCCGCCGTTCTGTGTCCTTCATGTTCTCCGTTTCTTCTTCTTAGAGATGAATCATGCTTTAGCGGCATTGCGCTAATGGCAATGCTATTATCATTAAAATGCACGCGTCTTACACGGCGCTAGAACTGCCGAACGAGAAACCTCGAAGGGAACGCGACTCTCCCCGAATTGAACAGGCGAATCCATTAGGTAATGCAGGAGAAGACGGAAATTATTCAGACCCTGCGTCGTCGGCGTCGATTCTCTCTGAGCTATCATGAGCGATTTGGCGGTTGGTAGTGGCGGTGCGGTTGGTAGTGGTAGTGTGTGCGGAACAATATGACGCGAGGGAGTCTCCCAGAGTAAAATTCTGCGGTGCAAAGACAATAACTCTGGCTGAACCTAGAACAGAACAGTGCTATCATAAAGCAATGTGACTCCAGCGTGGTGGCATACAGAGAATGTGCAAATGATCCGAGCGGAAGAAATGTCTCTCGACTGGGCTGCCGAAGCGCCAGGGATTTAAAAGTATATCCCAGGAATCTCAAAACAATCACGCATAGAATGCGCACAAACGATAGGGGTTGGTAGGTGGGCGGCAGGAGTAAAGCGGACGGGCAGAATCGGGGGTGGTACTAAAACTGCGAGTGCATTACGGTCTTATACAAATCCATTAGCGAGCACTGGTCCACTTTTACTGCGCGGTTGCGGAGCCGAGCACCGAGTGAGCAGAAGGGGGACAAGCCAGGACAGAAAGATAAAGAGTAAACGCGATTTTCAGCTTTGGTACGACCACGACCACGACTACAGCGACGTTTCGTTTGGATTTCCCGGGCACTCCCGAGGGACTCGACCTCGCGACACTTTACATTGCGAATACATAAGACTGCCTCGCAGCAAGCGAATGTGAAGAGAACGAAGAGATGCTCTCTCGATTCTCGTGCAAACACGTTCCACCGAAACGGGATGCAGCGATTTTAAATGATACTCTTCTCTCATTCCTGTACGTCTTCGAACACTCGAGTATCTAATTAACACTTTAAACACTGGCAAGTTTGTACAAACATCAATTATTGTCCATTCATGCAAAGGAAACTGGAGTAAATTCGACCGGTCAATAATATGTAAAGAACAATATTGTGACGCTTGAAGACTGCCTGCCCTAAAAATGGGTAGCACTGGATGTTGTAGGTCGGATCATTGGGAACTGGGTTTTTAGTTGGAGGAACTGAAAGTTGGTAGGGATAAACGTTCTTTCTCTCTGTCCAAACGTTCAAAGTGGATCGTCAAAAGTAGGAAGCGTAGATACCCTTTGCGCTCGGAATTTAGTTTGCCATTAGCCGTCAAAGAAATATGTTATAGCGGTACATGTCGTCAAAGAGAACGAAACTCCCTTAACTTTGTTTGAGGTAGGTGCAGGCGGAGGGGATTCATCGACGCAAGAAGTATCACGAACTTTTACTTTATTCATGAGACGTATTAGTGGTATGCTTCTAACCTTTAATGAACTAACACCATAAAGGACGACGCGACGTACCAAGGATTTTCGAGAGGTATGCTAGGCTAGGACGCGATCGTTTATAAGAGAGGCAGTGTTTATGGACTCTCTCGGCGTCTGATAATAGTCGCATTCCCTCAGTCGTAGGTGTCACGGGATGCAAATTAGTCTCCCGAAACTTGGAGATTCAGCTACGCGACAAGTTTTGGGAACAATGAAACTACCGGAAGAGCTGAAATCGCGTGACCCACACTGGAGAAATTGAAATGCATTCTTCATGCAATATACTACACCAAGTGTATTTTGCGATATTAATTCTATCGAAAGCTGCTTCTCTACCAACATATTGACAGGACATGTTTTATCGGTGAGTAACGAGAGCAAGATACATGAAATTCGACTATTTCCTTTGTTAGATATCCGATTCCGTACGAAAATACTTTTGCTTTAGCATAATCCTCTGCAATTATTCACTATTAAACATAATATATTTTAGTAAATAGGATTGAAGAATGAATGGAAGAACTCATGAAATTCTGGAAAAAGAGGTCGCAGGCTTCGATCAGAAATTTCGCGATGACCCGACGGGCTTTATAAATCATGTCAAGTTACGGCGACGCGCTATGAGAAATATGGGGAAGCCAGAGAAGCACACCGAGTGGGATGGAAATTCGCGGGGACGTTGACGTGCAGATGCCGGGAAGGGCGGCAGTGGTGTTGGAGAAGAGCGTTAGCCATCGGTAACCATTCAAAATCCATTATTGTTTTTACGGAGCCGAGCAACGCCTCTGCGGCGAATGGGTAGCAGCGCGTCAGCGAGGCGAACGTCGAGGAGCATCGACGTCGAGCTTTTCCAGAGCTTCCGATAGGACATCGATCCCGAGAGAGAGGCTCTGCCAGAGCGCGATTCCACTCGCCGTACCTTCGGAAAAAGGGCACAGCCAGAAAGAACGCTGCCTCCGATAAAACCGTCCACCTGTGTGCGCTAGACCCTTCGTGCACTCTTATACCCCTTGGATCTTGAACACGCTAGTTTCGAAAGACTAGTCAATGATAAAAATATCACCAGTTTTAATTATTTATAACTTCATTTACCTCATCCTTGAATTCCTCATCGTTCACGAGTAGCTTCTACCATTTACATTGCAGTTTTTTAAGACAACTTCAAAAATTCACTTAACATATTTTTCCTAACTATCTCGTCGTTTACTTATTGGAAAAAGCATTTAAGTCACCAATGACATTTTACCACTAGGATTACAGTCACTACTCGAGCTTTAATGTACGAAGGGATAGACAGGAAGATGGTATCTAACAAATTTTTAATAAAATACTTAGCGCGTTTGCCAAGTGCGTGAGATACTACTGACAGATATATACGTTAGTAGGTGATAGGCGCAAAGAGTGATCGTTGTGGCTGCTCGACCAGCCGTGCTTAACGGCTGACACGGCATGGGTTTACATCAGATCAGCCACTGCATCGGCCAAGTGACGCAGACGGGAACCATGAATCTTACCGGGCGAACTCGATCGCACTTCCATCAAAAGAACTGGTCCGTGACGATGGTGAGCCTTTATTAATTTACGGTTTACTCACTTCTACGACTCGCGTTCATCACTCGCTCTATCTTATACTGTACGTATTAATCAGTTGACCAATCCTATCTCTGACGGTTTGTGGAAATTTCATTCCACGCACAATTAATCATCATTAACTTGAAATCAAGCTACATATCAACGGGATTATTAAACGCTTTTGGAATATGCTTTAACGAAATGAATGCGAATAGAAAGGAAGGGATCGTGCGTAAATCAGTGGAGTGACTACGCATTACTCAACCAAAAGAATAATAATCCATGGCTGACTGTGAAGTCAACGGTAGGGAAAACTGCGACGAGACGATGACAGCGGCGACGGCAGCTGCTTTGACTTTAAAGGGTGTGTCCGTATATCCTTTAGATAAAAGGGACTGTATTTCGTATTAAGTCGAAAGCACCGACAGCAGCGGGCATGCTCCCAAGAGTAGAGCAAGTGTGAGAGGCGAAGCCGGTTAAAAGAGGGAGAATAGTGTGACGCCCTGCAGAGAGTCCGAGGGGTAGATCGTTAAGTTGGGTGGGATAGCACCGACGACGCTGCAACTCTGCGGTCCATAACGAAGGGAGAATAAGCGAAAGACACACAATCTCGGTAATGGGAATACCACAAAAAATACTCGGAGAATACCGGATTCCGGTTTCACTGAGTGAGTGTGTGAGGGAGAGTGCGAAATTGAGAGGGTGAGAAGGGGTGGAGGAGGTAGATTGAGGGTCGGTGAGTCGAGAGTCTCCTGTGTCTCCAGACAATCGCGACTCCGTAATTAAAAAGTAGAAACCTAGGCGGAAAATGTTGACGCTCGAGTTCCGGAAACGACGCGGCTTCTCCTTTTCTCCCTGGCAAAGAGTTCCCGGAGAAAAAGTCTCACCCTCTTTCTTCGCAAGTTGCGCTCCCTTCTTTGGCATTCTCGATTTTCTAACGAACGGAGCGCGTTACAGCCGGCGCATCTTCTTCTGGCCGGGAGACTCAATTCAGGCGCGTTTGAATCGTGTGTACCCGAATGACCGCATCCTTAGTCAAAGCGGGAAGCCAAGTTCTTCCAAGTTCTCCTCACCCCCGCGGGAGCAATCCCTCCGTACAAGAAAGAACGAGATGCGGGCACCCGCCTGGCAAGCCCACCCTTCGCTCCAAGCTTTGTTATAACATTAGAGAATCTCCTCTCAGCTGCCCCCCGGGGGAAATGAGGAACTTCGCTATCCCTTATCCCAATCGGTGCGCGGGATAAAGAGCGTTCGGGTAAAAATTAATTTTTCAAAAGCCCATAATGCTAGTTAACCGAGTTCCGGAAACTTGAGCTGCACGGCAAGTTTGCACGCGCTCCCGACGAAAGACTTGGATGAAAGAATAATTATCTCGTCATACTGTCAGAAAAGTTGGTGGAGCGACGATGCACGTCGTCGGAATCCCATTGAGAATAGTCCACTTTCTTAGTTGAAAAGGCAACGGTGGCTTTTTGTCGGTATTACCAAGCAATTTGCCAATATCTCGAGTCCGGCGGCAGAGGTGGAAAGGGTCATGTAAATTGCGAAGCAGTATGTGTGCTCGGTTTGAACTGGGAATGATGTCATTTATCAAAGTGAATGGCAAAGCAGACTTTCAACTCATTTAGTTATGTTAATGAAGTATTAACCGAGATGATAAGACCACGGCGAATTAAGGTTCTTTTCGTGACGAAGGAACGACGTAATGTTGAATGGATGTCAAAGGGATGGATCCATTGAAAGAACATTAACATTTAACCTATTCGGCTTTGCAGGCGCATACTAGGACGCGAGAAGCTTTGCCTTCGCGGCAGTCGAGAATTTATGCGCTTAAATTCACGCTGAAATAATTGAGGCACATGTTTCACCTCTAATCTGTGCCCATTCCTCTCTCTTCGTGAAAGGCCATGGTCGGCAAGGCTAGAACGCCGTCCACAGAAAGGATATAAATGATTACAATGAGTAATGGCGAGTTCTACCTGTCGTCCTTGCGTGAAACTAGATTACTCATACGTAAGCCGTTTCAAGATCGCGCGAACAACGGAGAAGACGCTCGCTTGCTCATATGCAACATGTGAGTGAAAAGCTGGGATAATATATATAAAAGCTCGGAGTGCGAAGGAAAAAGCTGTAGCTTCACCCTATATTCGGTATACTGCTACGTATAAACGCAGTGCGATAAACGTGACAGCGAAGGATAACCGTTCGCGGACCGTAACTGTCCAGATAGCGTCGCAATTTAACAGGCGCAAAAACATGTAAAAGAAAGCTGGCAGCAGTACAGAGTGTCCTAATCAAATGTATACAGGCTATAAATGTCCATGTTCCAAATGAAAATTAAGAGGAAATGGTGGCGAAAATAAACTTGATTTGGACACTGTGTATAAAAGGAAGAAAAAAGGGAGGATTGCAGGAGACTTGATGGAAGAAACGACTGTGACACCTGTTTCGTCAAAAAACCACTAGATATACCGCCCTGCAATTTCAACGTGATATCGCTTACCTCAGCTTATGAGCACTCTCACGCTCGTCGTAAACCGCGTACGTGATACTTGATAAAATTTATCTTCCCACCAAATACATGCGTACAGTAACCACCAAGTGGCACACATTCCTTCTCACGCTCTCAAGTGTTCAGGAACAAAGAGTTCCTCTTGGCAGTAATTCCAATAGTTCGATACACGGCTGATTTTTTCCAATAAATACGTTGTCTGAACTAAATAAAGAATAATTTCAAACAATGAATGAAGAGGGAGAGAGAACAGTAGAATAATAATAGGGAATCAAGAGGAAGATATAGATCCCATCCGTTGGTAAGACGTGACTTCGTTCGATACGTTCGTGCGTGAAGGTGGCTTGAAGGGTGGGGTTTGCTAATCCTCAGGGTGCAAGGGAAGTGAATAGCTCTTCCCCGTTGATTTTGCGTCGACATGCGTCTCCAATTAAAGGTCTCACGCAACGAGAGAGTGGGAGCCCTCAAGAATCCCTCCCTCTCTAACCTCTAGAAAGTGTCAGTCGAGACATAACCTCGCACCCTCGCCCGAGCCGAGATCCCCTCGCTTCTCGAGCAACAAATACCCCTGGCGTACTCAGGCTACATTCAGCCAGGCCACAGCTACTTGAAAGTAATTCAAAGAATTCTTGTTAACCTATATGTACAGTATACGCGCTTACTTAGCAAGCCTTACCAAAAGGCTAGAAAAACTTGTTCGTTATATCCGAGTGAAAAGCCTTTTATCCCATATTTCGCATATGTGCATACGTAGTATATACGAAATGCTACGCTACCTATACGCTCTAGCATATGTAACTTCAAATAATCAATTTTGGCTGTAAGAGAAACGAATCTGGGGTGCATCCGATGAAAGGAGAGGGGCAAAAGATGAAACGTAAGGATTGACATGGTACTTGGCGTACTCCACTTATGGTAGATTGGTTGACAGTCGGCACATAGGGTTGAGGGTGGCAAGGGGTTCTAAGTGAAGGGGAGGTACGTCGACAGGAATGCCAGAACTCTTATAAAGCTCAACGAGAAAGCAGCGAGGGAGAGATAGGAAGGCAGAGAGAGAGAGAGAGAGAGAGAGAGCGCATCTTTGAATTACCCTTTCTCGGATATTCCGGCTACGCATTGTCTCGGATAAGAACGGCCTCCATGCTCGAATGCGGCGCTTCTCAATTGCTTTCAAGCTAGCTCGTAATTAACGTACTCCACTCCACACTGCTGTAAGTGCGAGCATGATTTGCAGCATTGTCACGCGCATCCCCTATTGGTAACCTTTCCGATCAAGCTGCAGGCAGAATCGTGAGTGTGGGTGCCGGTGAAAATAGCACAGCAACAGAACTTCTAGTTCGAGCATTAAAATTAAGTACTTTCACACTGTTTATCCAATTTTTCTTCTTGTTTTATATGAAATGATTCGGTAACTGAATAAACAGGATAAAAGTTAAAACCAAGTCGTACGCATTCAAGTAGAAACATTACTGGGAGTATTTCCTATCGGCTGCTCTGTCATTCTGTCTCCCTTATTGTTAGTTTATGTTCCTTTCGCTTCCTGTTAGTCGATTTCCATTGCCGCGAATGTTGAGGATGAGCGAATCGATTTTCCATCCGGTTTTTTCTGCTAGGTTCTTTTTTTTCCACCCGCCACCCCTTCGCTTCCTACCCCTTCGGCGCGGCAGTGTTTCTGGAGCGGACATGATGATTCACTCTGCCGCCACGGAACTCCAGCAGTATTCCCTTTGCCGCGCGCCGCGTCGCCCATCCGCCCGGACAGATGTCAAAGCAGAAACTCCTGCGAGTGTCTGGTAGCTTTTGAAAGAAGCTTTCCTCGAAAAGTGTGTCGGCGTTCAGATAAGTGCTCATTGTTCGAAATTGCAGTCGCGGATCTGCTGAGAGCGCGCCACTCCCGACTCCGCTGCTAATGTCGACCTTCGACCCGAAGCTTGCAAATCCCTCGGTTTTTGATTTATGATATCGACTCCAAGTATTTCTATGCTACTATTCTCGTCTAGACTTTCAGTATTTCTCATAAGTTGTGGATACTATAGTTTGATAGAAAAGCGTCGTTTATACAAATGACTGAACTTTCGTGATAATATTCTTTTAATATCCCAATCGATCTACTGACATCCTTCTATCAGTTAGATAATATAACTCATCGCAATTACTTTGCAGTGCCAAGTTCTTCGTTGAAAAATGTATTCTCTACTTTGGGAGAGAGAAAGAGAGAGAAAGATTCGGAAAGGATGCCAGCTGTATTGCGAGATATAAGTCCTGTATCGGCAAAGCGTCACTCCAGGTGGTATCAGCGGCACAATTAGCCGCGTGAAAACGAGGTCTCTCGCCTTGCTCGGCCGAAACTTCTCTTTCCAGGCGGAAGTTCCGAGCGGCTGCCTGCCGCTCTGCTCGACGAATCCTCTCTCGCGCACTGCAAAGTCCTAATGAAAGTGGCCTGCCGGCTGCCGCCACTACCGAAATCTCGGCCCAAATATTAAAAGCCGCGTTAACGAAGCAGCCGCCACTTCCCCGCCAGCTATCGTGTACGGGTTTTTATATCCTGGTTACATGTTAACCGCGAGATTTACGGATTTGGAACAACGCGCTTTCGCACTCTGAAATACGTGTGGATTTAGCACATGAATGTTAGACAAGACTGAAAATTAAAGCAATTTCTGCCTGTATACATAAAATAGAGTATCTGTCATGATACCAGTGGATTCTTAAATCCTTTCACTGATCTAAGTGAAACTTAAGAAAAAGTTCCATTACTTCGCGTCCCATCAGTCTGCCAAATTCGAAACCCCGAAAGGTCGTCCGGGAAACAAGAAGCAAAGCCAAATCAAGTTTCACAAAATGGATTAAGTCCTGTTGCCTTTTACTGGCTTGTGGGATGTATCCTGTTGCTCCTGATGCTTGTCAACCTCGGTTTCCTCCTATTCCTCCTCGCACTTTTATCTTCGACCCACTCAAAGGAAGCCCCCTTCTATTGCCTTCAACTTTCCTCTTCCGGAATACCCTAATTCACTCGATACCTGATCCAAGGGCAAACTATTTTTTCACGATATCGGCATTGACAAGAGTCAACTAATTAGAGTTACTATTTACGGAAGACTCTCGAGCAGCAGAGTGAACGGCCAATAAACCGTGTTAATCACTGAGAAGCGAGAGAATACATAAAGCAGGAAATTTGCCTCGACTAATGAGATAATTAGCAGTAGATTAAAAGTAGCGATCTTTCTTCGGTGTATACCTTTTATGCACGCGTTTTTCCAGATCGCTATCGCCAGAGGCCATTGCGCAATGACCAAATTAGAATGTAGAGTAAGGAAAGGTGAGACGGAGATAGGAAAATGAGAGCGCTCGAGATTTATTATTAATTAAAAGCAATCTCGCGTTAGAATTTATAGCGTTTCATTGGCCCCGCTACATTATTACCAGAGTTTATTAGTGTTTTCAGCTTCCGAACTACCAGCCTCATTGAACTATCCATGTACGCCAGGTAACCAAACTATTAACTATGTTCAGTCTTTCGTGCAATGTGAAAGTACTCGCTTGGTGTTCGAAATACTATCATTACTTTCGATCAATTAGTATGCCATGTTCACGAGCAGTTCCAGCGAACTTTAAGTAGAACATTGGCCGAATATTTGTAAAAGTTATCGAGATGGAGGGACAATTGTGCTTGTGCCGTTATCCGGGCGCACGTATATGTAGTACGGAACAAAGTATCCAGTTCAATCAAAAGTTTTGCACTCCGCGTGAATTATGGTGAGTCAATGGTCGCATAAGAAGGTCTCTGTCGATTGTCAGTCGGTTGGTTCGTTCAATCTCGTTTGTTCTCGGTGGAGAAAAAACTCTTTCAATTTCGATGCCGAGTTACTGCGAACACGCTTGCCGGCTCTACGTGCTTCTGGCTTCCAAGGGTTGCCGACTACTCGAGAGTCCGACTCTGAAAAAGCAGTCGAACGTCAAAGTTAACCGTTCGTGCATGCTAAAATCGAATTGGACCACTAATCAGGAAATTACCATTTTCCTATTGTACCTAAACCATGATTCGCCACTCCCTCGGTTGTCGAGATATAAGTTAACAAGGTACTTTACTCAATTTCAACTGGAAACACACTAAACTTAAACGGAATTCTTATTTAAACACTCGATAAATTGGTTTTCTTGAGGGATTCAATGGATGAAAAGAGTAGAAGAGAAGAAGCACTGCGGTCTCGAAGATATAAACAAGTTAATTCGATATTTGTCAGTCAGTCATAAAAATTCTCTGGATTGCCACTACCAGCCAACCACCAGGATTTGAGAGGTAATTAAAGTTTGCCGTGGAGGCGCGCCACTTCTTAACTTTCTTTGAGGAAACTTCGATGGCCGACCGCAGCAGCTTACGTATCTCCCGGCTACCACAATCCCATGGAAAGACTGCTCCTACGAGTATTCGAATTGCTAATAAGCTGTTAGTAATGCCTGTTACAACTCGCAGAGGCATTGCATAAAGAGTGGGATGCGAAGCTGGAGATAATGAATCACCACAATCACGAAGAGGATCTCATGAGTGCCATGGAAGCTGCTGAATCCGAATGTAGGATTCCGTAGTACAACGAACAAGGTAGTATTATAAATAAATTCGGTACATGCATATGCTCAGGATAAATGAGGCTAATTAGCTCTTCAAGAGCCCGAAACATCTGCATTTCCATGTTGCCGCGGAACAGACATGAAGCAAGATACTGTTGGCACAGTTATTCCACGGTACTCTTAACTTTATTCGCTACTGTCGAACAATTGTAAAGCAGACTATAGAACTACTGAATAATTAGTATGTGGTATTTTTAAGTAATTCGTTGATCCAACCTGGTCAAGTTATCTGACGGTCACAGTGCTTCGCTTGATAAATCAGTGAGCCAGTGGACAAGCATCGGGTAATCTACGAAGGAGCAAGTTTGCCAACGAACTTCCGTAGAAAATGGCAATCTTTTTAAACTATCTGTGCTTTGTATGGGAGATAAGACGCGCACCTTCAATAACTACAAAAGTTCATGGCCCGTTTCCACTGAACAGCAGGAGAATCGAATTCATAAAACTCAACTAGGAAAGTTTTACCTGGGCATTCGATAACTTAATTATTTCATTAGATCCGACGACTGTTAACTAAAATTTCCATTACTAACACATAAAAATAATTGTTAATAGCTGATAAAATCATACAATTTCGAAAAATGTGTAACAGATTAGTTACACAGTGAGGAAAATGATGCGATAAAAATAGAAAATCGAGTATATTATCGAGGAAAGAATATTTCGCGCGAAACAGGAAAATTTGCGACTAAAAAGGGGATCAATCGATGGCTTGTCCCGACGGAATTTTTGGGTGGGCACGTTCTGGACTATTTTTCGGAGAGGCACGCACTATCTCCGGGGCTATCGAGGTTTGTGGCCCGTTAAATATGGTAATGAGTTTCAACACGCACATAGGCCGGCGGCAATAGTCATCAATTATTCTGAATAATGGCATGCAAATAGGACGCGCTGCCCTGGCAATTAATGTCACTATTTGCAGAGGCTTATATCCTCGCACACATACAGAACCCCGAAGCCGCAGCGTAGCTCTATATTTGTCGATCCGCGGCTAACTAGAAACGGAGCGACGGAAACCACCGTAAACCTATGATACTGATCATCTGTTTATGATGTACCTGACTGAAGCTCGCTTCACCTCTTGTCCGCACGCATGGAGAGAGCTATACCTCGCGAGTGCAGAGTGTATACCCCTTTCGACGTTAATTAAATGTCAGAGCCAGCGGTGGATCAGCATTCCGCATGTATCAGTCAAAGATGTTCGGATTCCTCTGACTGAGAAGTAGACTCCGCCCGCAGCTAACTCAGTAAGTGGTTCGAAGGGTAAAAGATTGAATATTGAGCTACGAATAAAACGAAAGTTGTTGGAAACATAGCCAAACGTACCACAGAAACAACTGAGTATTCTTTTCCCGAACAAAATCAAATGGAACTTTGAACCTCGTGCTAACTTTACTAGTTTTCAGCTGATTTCATTTGTAATTTTCTTCTTCCTTTCTTTATAACGCTCAAATATTCATGAGTATTGTTCAATCTCTCAAAGTAAAATTAATAAGGGATTTACTTGGCGGGTTTTCGCATTATAATGTTTCCCGAGGAATAACACTATCGTTAATAAAATTAGCTATGAAGGAATTTCATTATCATACAACATTAAAAATCGAACTTCCATTCAAAGACATTCCAAACATAAAATAAATAGAGAAATTAAAAATTAAAAGAAAAAAAATTGCATCTCTTCTGTTCGTTTAATTTATCAAAAAAATTGATGAAATTTCATCGTGTAGTTTATAGAGCGCAGCTGAATTTATATTACGGACCGCGGACTATGAAAAAAGGGCGACGG
The DNA here is from genome assembly GCA_964023945.1 of Ectemnius cavifrons. Lineage (NCBI taxonomy): Eukaryota > Metazoa > Arthropoda > Insecta > Hymenoptera > Crabronidae > Ectemnius > Ectemnius cavifrons. The sequence continues at coordinate 5,840,398 of OZ030375.1, forward strand.
CGAAATGTAGCCGAAAATATTTCACCAGTACTTTTAATTAGACATACAATTTAAATATTCCCCGAGAATATTTACCACAGAACACACTGCTGTATATTATTATCGCGCAGGTTTTGACCGGTGGTGTGTGTCGCACGTTTGTGCGGTATCGTACGAAATGCTTAGTGTTCTTCTCTAATTACAAAATGTACGTGAAAGTACTCCGAATGCCTCCAACGCTTTCCTCTACAAAAGCTGGAGACACACATTTGTGGAGTTGACTTTCATGGTGAAATGTTGAAAAAAATCTAAGGTAATAAATTATGATGAATTATCAGTTAAAAGCACCACAGACTTTGTGCCGTATAGTTGGAATTTTAACCCATTTACCTTCAGTTTCGTCTGCGTATTCCGCCGTCAGGTCGGACGAAACAAGGGCTTCCAATAATATATACTTCCGCCGGTAATCTACTTTAACTGAATAGCATGACCTTTTTAGCCCTGTTGCGAATAATCCACGTACAAACGAGGAGTACCGGCTCTGCGCTCGGTTTTGTGGTACCGCGGAGCTCTGACCGCGAGTTTTCTGAATGAGAATTTTTTAATTCAACGCGAAGTTCAGGACACACACAAAGGTGGCGGTCTAGAATTCCTATTGCCCGAGACTGGTACAGGAATGTAATGCTTGATAATGTTAATACCAGGAATGAAGAGTCGTGAGTGTGCGAAAGCGCACGCGCACCGGAATAATTCTAGTATTTATTCGGGATATTTTCATCCGGCATAATGAAACTCAGGGAGCGTAAGGGCCATTTCGTACCGGCCGACATAAAGAGGTAAAAAATCGCAAAAGTTATCTCGGTGCTGATTAATACAAGCCGACATTATTAAACAAGAAAAATTTACCACAACCTACAAACAGGACATAGCCGGTCGTTCGAAATTGTTAGGGGCAAACTTTCCTCGATTAATTATCTGCAATTTTCCCACGCGCTTCCGGCCGGGTGTACAGACTTTTTTAGCAAGCCAGCCCTTACTTTCCGTGAACATACTCTATTTTCATAGAGCAAACGATCCGTCTGCGAGATTCTTTATTTACCACGAATATGTAATTGCGAAAATACATAACGTAATAATCACGGTAATAACAGTAAAAACGGAAGGGAAGCCTCATGAGCTTCAGTGATTACGAGCCGCGCGTGGTGATGCAATGTCTGACTAGTGACGGACCAATACTACTCGCAGTGAAAACGGCGTATTAAGCCCGAATAACGGCCTCGGCCTCTATCAGTCTAGGTATTAGCTGTGCGTGACTCCAAATATAAACGGGTTAAGTCCAAGTGAATGGAGACATTTTTTTCTCGTAAGTATGAACATACCCATAATATGAATCACGCTTTACCAATTGCAGACTGTAACTCCCAGACATAGTTCAGCACTTAAATTATGTTGCTTGAGACCTAATCATTTATTACTAATTACCATTTAATAATTTACTCATAAGCCACACTTATCAGGCGACAGTTACGAGCATCCAATCGAACCTCCACCCGAGAATTCTGGCTGTCGTGTTCCGGGTAAGCGAACGTTCAAAATTATACGCCTCATCAATTATGACACGGAACGCAGCGATCGATCCAAAGTTCCCGCAGGCGCCAAAGTAATTAGAATCCAATCGTAGCGAGGTGAATTAAATTCACATTCCGCTGGGAAGTGTATTGCGCGATATAGGCGTCACGGAATCAATCCAGTACTTCTGGCTGGCGCGATGCAATGCACGACTAGAGTTTGGTGGGTACAGAATGGGACGTGCGGCCCAATTTCGTTGAGATTGGGATCAGGTGAGCATGAGAAACCTGAGGTACAGAAAATACCAAAGAGTATTGGCCGAGATTTGAACGGCCTTCCGAAGGGCTATTGTATTTACGATATTGGTTGCAACGCCTGGTGCCGATAACTGCTTTGACGTCGGTAGCACGCTTCGCGACTTCAGGCGTCGGCTTTTCCCACGCGAAATAACCAACGGCTGGCTAATATCCCTCCTTTCTTACACGATCGTTCGACTGTAAGTTTCTTTCTTCGCATCAGTAATCACGATTGCCCGATATCCAGGTTTAGTTCAATCAAGGAAATCACTTTGCAACATTCATATCCTGGCATTTCCAGGCCAGTTGCAACCTCTATGTGAAGAGCTAGTCTTCTAAATCGGGTTTAGAGCATAAGTCTTCGGACGTATTCTCGGCGTGGATTGTGTCGTATTCGTAGTAACCGATTGCCGGTGGAGAAAAACCGCGGATTTCCCTTTTATTGAAGCTGCAATGCTACACTGGCGAAATGAATGGGAACCGAGTGTCGGTTCTACGTATGAATGTATATACGAGAACGTTGAGTGCGATGGGCGGTCTCGCGCGAGCCTCTGTTCGCGGTGACAAAGTGTTGGCCGAGTGCCGTGAAAGGATGAAGCTCGTCGCGAAATCTAATCACGAGCGGTGCGTGCCGACAATGGCATAATCCGAAGCGTGCGCGAGCGTCACACATAGCACCGCGGTTGCTACAATCTACAATCTCAATCGGATTCCAAGCGATACATCGTTAAGTGTTTTCAGCGCAAACCGCTTTTACCGCAATGCGCCTGCACGGTTGAGCGTGCCCGGTACAACACGCCTGCTGCACCTTTTCAACTTCCAACGATTTCCGATGAATTAGCATCGCAGCTTTGCAAGAATGCGTGATGGGATCACCGGATCGGTGATCATCGCTGACAAATCGGGAGCAAGCGCACGGACCACAGTCCAATCGGTATTAGCCTTTTATCACTGAAGCCGCTTTACCTTTTAAACCGAATAGTCTGCAGTTAGAATTTCAACCCTTTACTCACCGCCAATTAAAATCGTTGGATTTCTAGTTTTATTTTTAAGTCAAATACAATTAAAAAAACGTGATGATTTTTGAAATTCCTATATATGGCAAATTGAAAGTCTTGGGTCTTAGATTCAAGCTCTTAGATCAATTATCAGTATAATAGATATTATCTGCTTTGAAATTAAATGTATTAACGTCTATATTAGAAAGGTTTCGCTCGTTGATGGGTCAATTCAAATGTGAAACCGTGAACTCCGATCCGCCAAGATGAACTAAGAATCTAGTATCGCCCATCAAAACTGATATTTGCGAGCTGCGGAAACTCAGCATAAAGCGCATCCCGTGCTTTTCAGGACTGCCTATAAATTTCAGGCCCCGTAAAAATGCATCAACTGCGTCGCCATTCAACGCTCAGTCTCATAAACTATGGTGGGTAAAATTTACTACGCACGATGCGGAAAATTTGTTGGTCGCGCGCTATCCTTTTGCAAACAATTGACAATGAATGATAATATGAATTGGCTATCGCAGAATTATTCGCATTAACTTGGTAGGTGTTCGGGGAAAAGCAATGGGGATTCGGCGAATGCAAATAGTTTCTGGAAATCAATCGCGATATAGACAGTGTTTCGGAGAGGTGGAGGGTATGAAAATAGCAGGGTTGCATTGCCGCGAAGCGAGAACCGGGAAAAGTGAGGTATAAGGATCTTCGGGTCTGGATGGTGGTAGGAAATTCGATGGGGCGAATTGAAAGCGTCAATCGTATTCTGGGCATTGGCCGGAGGCACTGAGCCCGAGGAAGAAAAAGCATGCTTGCATGCAGGAAAAGGCTTGGTTGTTACGTGCTCGTTGAACGACAGTGTCTACTTTCCGGGGGACGGTGGCTGCTTTCGTTTGCGCATTGTTCATTCCGTGCAGCTTGCTTTCTGCGGGCTTCGCGTAGCCCCCGAGTAAATTCAGTAAACAGAGAAAGCTGAGCGAACGAGAGGTCGCGTCTCTGCTGGAGAAAGAGCGAGAGACCGAGGGAAGAAGAGGTGCAGCAGCAGCCGGGTGGATGGTGAGGAGAAAGAGAATGTGACCTAACGGAATTCGGTCAATTGACCGCGCGATCTCATTTGACGGGCATTGGTCCGCGCATAATCGATAGATACCGCCGATTCACATCGGACGTTTCGGCCTTTCGACCACTTTTTGATTAGCTCGATAAAAGCCCCAGCTATTGCGCACTCGAGGCCCGTCGCCGGAAACCGCAATTCCACATAATCGATGCTCTCCTACCTTTCCACTCGAGCTGCTTATTAATACGTTCATTACCATTGGACCGCGATCGCTGATAACGTCAAAAAATATTAAAGGCTGCGCGATTTCCCAGCAAAAGGTAAAAGCTACTACTGGTATTGTTATCCGTAAACAGGCGGACGAGCAGCAACGCTCTTCCTACTCCAGTGCTGTGCTCTATTAATGTTTAATCCGTATTACGCGCAATCATTAAATATTCTAACCCGCTTTTCGAGGACTATACTTTAGGGGATTACGGCATTCATCACGGCGCGCTGAATAACCTGAATAATGAAAGGACACGCCTCACCCGCCTCACCCGCCTCACCGACTGCCGGCCCGTAAAATCCGATAAACCGGGGGAGCTAATTGCACTATCTCAGTCAGTCCTCCAAACTACATCAGTATAAGGTGGCGACTAGTTGACTCTATGTGAAAATTAAATGCCACAAAAGAGATGGGGAATGATCTAGCTATTGGAAAAGTAACGGAGCAAATATGGAGCCTGGTGTAAGAGGGCGAAGTTATTACTGACATCGTAACCCTCGGATAAACTAGACGGATCCATGAGGCCGTCCGATCCCCTTTCACCAGGGGAGAACGGAACATTCGAGAAAAAGATGTATTCAGAGAAGCGACGGATTTATATCAAGCCCTCTTTACATCGTACTCTCAAGAGAGCTGCTTCTCCACTTTCTCTCACTTAACTAAATCACTCAACGCGAAATCGGAATACTGCTAGTAATGTATCGCTCGAACTCTGAATTGTCGAACAAAACAGCGAGCAGAGAAGAAATGGGAGTGAGCTTTAAGCCCGCTTGCAACGCAGCTGCGACTTTCTCAGCTTTATAACACCTTCCCTGCTAAAAGAAGAGAGGCAAGACGCCGAGTCACGTAGCAGCAACTAGCTTACACTGGTATCAGAGGATAGTAGCCCGGCGCGGAAACTAAAATAGTTCACACTACGCTAGACAAAAGGCACCCGGTTACTTTGCGGAGGCTAAGAATTATTGTTCGCTCATCTGATTTGTTTTTGCACTGAATTGTTTCAGGGGTCTACGGTAATACTGACAATACCGAATGAGTCTATGCTTGCTTATAGTTGACTTTGTGGAATTTAATAGAGAACAGACATCAAGTGGCGCTGTAAGAGAGAGCAAGCTGTTACGAAAGCAGTGTCCACTGAGGTCAGAGTAGTAAAACACTAATACCAAAAGCCAATCAAGCAAGAAGTAACACTACAAAGAGAGGCATGGTGGTCGCCGCGGGGAAGGGAAAATGCACATCGGAATTCTAATTGAAGTAAATTCAGGATACATGTATGGCTCATGCAAGAAGATTGTTGCTGCCTGCTCTGGGCACGAAGCAAAACCTCTACGAGCGCTTGCAAGCTCCCCTTTTCATGTATGCTGGCATAGATTCCAGCAGAGTGTTCGGTGCTTCGTTTTTGCGAAGTCTGCCGAAGAACATGCTGAAAAGCCCTACGTACAACGCGTTAATGAGTATTACATCTACTGATACCGAACGAACGCGCTCCAGCTTTCGCACACCCTTTTAAAGCCTCATTCTCAAGATCGATATTACAGTCATTAACTTAATCGAGTTACCACCGGTATTCAACCGCATCTTATTAGAGAAACTTTAGTTTGTTTAACTTGACCATTTGCCCATCCAACTTGATTTGGTCACTTGGAATTGCTAGGGCTAATCAACAAGAAACTCTCGAGTCTAATAAAGCTAACGATCTGAGCGTTAAGATTCCGAGTTCGTTCGGCATCTGTTCGTATTGTTTAAGATTAGCCCTGGGTGGCTCATTGTTACCGGAACTGGAGTGCGAGAGGCAGTGTGAAAGGGACTTTAGACTTTAGACTCTGACTTGGTGGAGAAGGGCATTGGGAGTAGTTCGCTGTGGGCGACTGGCTTTCAAGTATTCATAAAGGCAGCTCGTTAATTACCTCGGACGTCTTAAAGTAATCAACTGGCGTGTCGGCAGTTTAGCTGGATAGTTCGCCAGTAGCGTCTACAGTTATCGCTGCGTTACTTCTATGCCACGGTCTTCAGAGGGATCTTGCTCAGCGATCCGACAGCGGTCAGTTTCTCTGAAGAGCCTCGTGAATTCGTAGCTGTTCATTCTGTGAAATCGCTCTTTCGATTGCCCTTACGCTCCACTTTAAACCAGGCATTTCTTTGCAAACTGCTCCCTCTATCTCTCACTCTCTCCGTTGTTGCAACTACTAAAAATAATGATCTAATGACTGTATGTATACATACTATGACATACTAGTCAACCCTCGACCTTTGTAAGCAGTTTTCACTCGTACAATTTTACTGAGAATATTTTGGTCTGTTTTCCTTCGTATTATCATCAATGTTACGGGGAATTAATCTCCCTTAATGTCGGTTTTAACAAAACAATAAACCATGCGGTATTGTCCTTTAAAGAGCGCTAATTCTTAAATTGTTTATTTTGAGCTCGTATTTTGCAATGGTAGAAACCTGGTTGGTACTCAACTCACCATCGAAGGGACAATCTGATATTTTTTCCAAGTATCTGAAGCAGTACTGCGGCAAAACGAGCAGCACTGCCCGAGGATTTATGGTGTCGGTGGCAGTGCAGTAAGCGGCGCTTGCCGCTGAAATATTCGTCAAGATAGGCAGCCGCGCGGCTTTAACACACCATGGCAAAAAAAACAACCGTTCTCTCTCTCCATACCAAATACACACAGACAAACATGCGCGTCAGATTTATGCATGATAGTATTACCAATACGCGAGCGTTTCAATCACTACACTACTCTAAGGATTTGCGTCAGCTGGTCCGGTAGTGAAAACATTGAATGTAGCATACGTTATACAGTGTGGATTCAGGGAATTTGTAAGTTCCTTGTCTCGCAGTTTCGAAGGGGAAAGTTTTGACAATGGAGAGGTGAGAGTAAACTCGGTTTGGTGGAAGAAGATGTCCATCGAGCAAGCGATATCCTTGGGTAACGACCGCAAATGGCTGTCAGTGGGATATTGCGGATAACGGTGCAGCCATTTATCCAGTGACCGAAGGTGATAAGAAGTAAAAACGGCGCTACTCGTCATTCTAAGAAGGTCAGGCCAATATTTTTCAGCAGGCTACGGGATAAAACGAAGACGCGAGCACACCGACGTCCTCTCCCTGTGCTTGCGCGGAGCCCCTATGCCAAATGGTGAAAGTGACCAAGCGTTTTCAAGATAAATGCCTCGACACTCAACTCTGCTCCACACGGCTCGGTTCTCCTTTCCTTTTGCCCGAATATTCATGATAATAAACGCCGCCCCCAACCTCCGCCCATCACCCCATCAGATAGAGTCTGGAAAAAATGTTTCGCCCAAGATTCCCTACAGAGATTCACCCGGGCGACGCCGGCGTCACGATTCATTTCGCATTTCCAATTTTACCTTCTGGTGAAATGGGAAATGCAAATCCTCGACCTCTGCGAGATCTGGAGGAGGCAATGCTATCCGATGCATTTCTGCGCCGACTTATTAAACCGAGCCATTCGACGAGACCAAACATTGAAGATTTATCAGAATTACTAATAGATAAAAACACGATTCTCAACCTTTTGGAAACGTTGAAAAAATCCATAATATTCTGTCACGTAATGTCTTACTAAATTGATTACTGATACGATAATAACAAAATCGTCTGGGAAGATAACTAAATAGATATACCAAAAGTTTCTCTCACTCCAAACTTTCATTACAGATTCATGTACAGAAAATTCAGTCTGCGGAGCAATCGAACCGTGTCTTGCTCGCGAGAGTAATAGAGCAGTATCGAAGGAATCGATGCTTAAAAGCCCGAAGAATTTCCGATCGGGACTGGGGGATGCCCGTAAGCGTGGGACGCAAGATGAATGCCAGAAAAGTGGCTGGCGAACGATGCCGGCGCGGCATCAGAGCCACCAACTCTTTCATCGTGCTAGACCGAGCGATCGACAACGCTGATTGGCCAATCGTCCCCAGCCGATTCTCCCCCGGCGGGTAGCCCCGATTTCAATTCCACGATCACGATCCCAAGGAAGACTTGACTGGCATTCCGGCAGGCGCTTCTAGTGCCTGAATACATATCACTGAGCGCGTTTTTCCGAGAAAGACGTTGTTCAGACAATCGAGAACACCTCGCCCATTCCTCTGGGCTGCCACGCGCCAATTGGATTCTATCTCACGCATCCAACCAGTGAAAGCTCGGATCTTCGAATTGGCGAGAAAGTGGCAAATTTGGCATTAGACAGGGCCAATCTCTAAAGTCTCACAAATTTAAAGGATTATTGCTTGAATCAGAGCAATCCAAAGGAACGTATTTTCAACATTCCCTTGGATTTGATTAATGCCACCCATATACCATTTTCCAAATGTTCTTCTTGCTCGCACGAAAATCGTGTGTACTTGCCAGTACAATACATATACAATGAGATAGCAATCCACCAATAACTCTAGAGAATAAGAGAGTATAAGAGAAAGAGAGGGAGGGGAGGGGGGTGTAATCCTGAAAGAAAAGAAGTCGGCTTCATGAGATGGAGGAAGATTCATTTTCACTTAGACCCTGAGAGTGATAGAAAAGAAGAGAGACAAGCGAGAAAGCAGGTGGGAATATTTATAGGGAGCTTGCGAGACTACTAAAAAAGATGACTACTAAGGTGGCGGGGATTCCAATAAATATCCGTTATGGAATACGCGAATGGGATTGTCGGCCAATTCATTTTACTCATAAATTTTGATGAATCAGTGCCTAGGAAAACTCAGAAAATCGAGCTTCTTCTCTCGAGGGCTTGGAACGTGCTCGGCTTACCGTCATATCACAAATGCCCGAGAAAGTGGGAGATTCTCTTTCTCTCTTGTCGGGTCACCGTCTCCAGCCTCCTCCTTATAACTCTCTCGTTATGTCCTCGTGCTGCTCTAACTGCTCCGAGTATCACGAGTGCTCGCTCGGACGAGCGCCCTTTTTCAGGCCCAGTGAATCCTAACCCAAGTACCACCAAAAAGATTTAAGTTTTCCGTTATTGCGCTTTCACCGTTTTTCCTCCGAGCATCTACCCTTTTTTTGACAGGCCGCTACTATCTTCAGTCCTGTGAGATATAGATATGAATATCTCAGTGTGGGAGCAATATGACAATACTTCACTCGCGCGTCTATTCACCCTATAATATTCGTATTAACCCTTTCTTGACCGGAGCGATTTGAGATTTCTTTACTACCACAAAAACAACCTGACACGCTTCGTGGAAAAATAAAGATGAATTGGTCCTTTGGGATTTTCAGTCTCTTTACTTCGGTTGTTTTATCGAGATGACTGTCGTAAAAATAGTTTAGAATGGAGAGAATCTTAACTCGCCATTGGTGAATTTCATGTGGGGCGTGGAGGATTATACTGATGGCTCGCATCTTGGAGTGACATCTGAATCAGGCATTTGGCCATCCGCAACGATTTCAATCCCGGGATCATGACCTGGTTCCGTGTTAACGCCGACCGCAGTAACTGCTGGAATACGCTGAGACGTCGGCCTCTGCCATTGTAATCAATGGCTGCGTTTCATCTTCCCCGACGAGCCCCGGGAATATCGATAACGACAATCCCTTCCCGCACCAGCTTCGGATTTAAATGTCCACCATTCGGCTTCCTGCACACGGAATCGTATTGGTGTGTTGTAACCTTCCGTAAACCGTGAACCGTGAACTTTATTGTCCTCCTCAATCCACTTATCGCTGCTGGAAAGCGTGTTCTTGCATCACAACATTTTTAGCGCAAAGCATTCCATCGATTTTCGGGTGAAGCAATCTTTCAATTCATGATACTGTTTAATTTCACAAAGTGTGCTGTTATAAAAGCTTGAGAATACAATTTTCCAAGCCACTGCTTGTACAGACATTGAATGTCAAATATTTCATTAATATTTCTATTCACTCGTGTAGACATCAATTTTCTGCTCTTCCGAGCGTGTGAAATGCAAATCAAGTAGAGATGTCGAGTGTCAGTGGTTGACAAGGACTTTCGGGGCTTTTCCAGCGCAATAACAAGACTGCTAAGCACTTTAAAATATGGCGCTCGAATTCCAAAGCGGTTAATTAGCTAACAAGGAAAACACTTTTTCTGCTTGACACTACTCACACGGATGCGGTCAATCAATAGGATTGTATCGGAAACCACACCACCAAGTCCACACAAACCGCGTACAAGAAGCGGTATAAACTGCGGTAGATAAACACGTACTGTAATTCCACCGCGATAGATTCCAATTCCGATTTCATGATTGCTTTGCCCTGATAGAAATTGATTTCGAGTCTTGACCGGGCTACAAATAGGCGCCCCGTTTTAAAACTAGGCGCTGGTCGGCAAACTTCTTCCAGGATGGCAGTAAAGAAAAAGAACAATAAGTACATATATTTCTTGCAGTTATCTAAATCTCTACTTTGATTACTTGTATCATCCTACTGGATACAAGCATCCCATTTGCAGTTCTTCGAGGCCCATACTACCTAACAAACGTACATATCAATGGAAATGCTTAAGTATTGCAAAGCAATATAGAAAAGTATGCAGGCCTGAATAAAGCCGCATAACGCGCTGTGTGGAAAGTATTGAAACTGACTTAGAGAATGATACCCTCATTGAATTTCAGAGTGGCTTTCTTATGCTGAGAGCTAGCTGTCCAGTGAATACCGCTAACTCGGTTATTCCAGTCAAACATCCTTCGCAAAAGCTTTTCACAGTGAATCCCCTGATCTTCATAAAAGCATAGAATATGTGCAACACAAGGATCGGAATGGTACACAATAAACTTGGAGAACATCAAACTTTTATAGATACATACATGTATATTCCGGAACATGATAATGTCTCTGTTGCGAAATAGAAAATGCAATGCTTGAACTTTGAACATCTTTAATTCGCATCGCCATAAACAATTTTGCAGTGATCGCGTAGTCTCTAGGGGACGCATTTATTCGGACTCGGTGCGTCGGCAGTACGCATTTTTCGAGTGAATGCCATCCGACTGTGCGGCGGCAGAAACAAGTGCGAAAAGCAAGCGCAAACGTAGCTCTCTCTTTTAATTGGCGAAACAGCGCGAGCAGTTAAAATATTTTGGGGTTTATCCTGTCGCCTGCAGCAGTCGAGAACAAGTGTCACCCTGCGGATTCCTTCGCTGCCCGGTAAATATACACGTATCAAAACACTTTTTCCTCTATTTTCATTCTGCTGTGCAGAATGCGTACGTACTACGTATATACGCTTGGATAAATGAAGACCGACAAGAATGCAATGACATCGCTCTTTTAAATTTGCAATTCTTTGTCCTTTGAAATTTGCAATTCTTTCTGCATCATATCTTCATTATATTTTCCACTATATCTTTTACATATATCCGAGTAAAATAAAACCCACTAAAGCTTTCACGCTGCGCTTTCATTCTGTAATAAGTCAACTCATTGGTAGACGTGGTAGATGTGTATCAAGAAGGGATGCGTAAAGGGCGAGAAAGCGAGAAGACATTCGCGGCAGGGGAGAAGTTTCGTGTGATGCAGTGGTAAAATGTCGAGCGTGAGTGTCAGGCAAACGATTCGGGCCTTAAAACAGAGCGAATCTTGGTGCAGAGCGACAGTCCTAGAGTCGGTGGCGGTCCCGGGTGGAAATGTTTCGAGAAATCGTCGAACGCGATATTACTGTGGAAATGGTCGAAGTTCGGAAGGACGAATCCCTGGGTGGTGATTGTTAGGCCGTTATAAAGTGCCGGGGACCAAGCGAACGATCGAACCAGAGCACGTTTCCCTCTTCCCGGATGCCAGGGAGAGAGGGAGATGTCCATGAACAAACCCGAAGTACAGCAGTTCCCAGACAACTGGTACATGGCCTAGAATCGACAGAATTGTTGTCACTCTACTTTCCGCGAGTACCCTTAATACCCCACAGAATAAAGGACCCTTTTCCCTCGATAGAAAATACACCAAAAAAAACAGGCCCCTCCAATGAATTTCAGGTCTTAACAAAACATATGGCGGTCACCATAAAATAGATACAGTACCTCGATCAATTTTACTGAAATTATATAACATTCGGTGGTTCATCGTTATGTGTATTCTTCAAATTCCGCTCGGTTAAATCAGCATTATAAGCAATTGAGATATTTTCCAAATTGTAACCGTGGTTTCTTCACTATTAGAATAATGGTAACTAACAGGCAAAACATTTTTAGGGAGCATCGATTCAGTGACGACAGTGAATGGTATTCGACTAGTATTATGGGTAGTGAGGTTGGTGGGCGGGGATAGTAAATAAAAGTGACCAATGGCGATAATAACAGGAGGCATTTGGTGGTACCTTATCATCGTGGCTATATCGCGTTCGTTCTTCAGCACCGCCAGACAAATTGTAGAATTCCAACACGTATGTAGCCTCTTCGAATTGCGGATCTACATCGGTCTAATGTGTATCATTACTGACTCTTGCAATCGAAATCACCCGGATATAAATCAATCAGAGTCAGTAAGAAATGAAACTGGCAATTGGCTCGAATCACACTCAGTTTTAGTCACGCGCGTTTGCAAAGTTGGAAATCGAGAGATGTGTGCTGGAGAACAGAGGAGTTAGAGCGATCGATCTCGTCGCGAAACGAAAGGAATTCGTTTGGCAAACACTGACCACCGGTCAATCAAGCGCCATTCACGGTCTATAATAAAATAACACGCGTCCCAGGCAGGAGTTTCCTCGCCAGAGGGCAATGCAACGGACCGTTACGCGACGATTTCGTTAACTGAGGCCATTCAATGACTCTCAACTCACAATAGTAACGCCGCGTACAGAGAGGCTCCGGTTCGTGTAAACTGGCACGCACGCTTCTACTCACCCTCCAACTCCGTTTAACCTCTGCGCTTTTTCCCCTGAACGTCGCTTGTAACTTTTTAGAAAAAACAAGTGCCGCACTCTTAGTTTGTGTTACAGTTGTAATTAATGCAACTGGAAACGTAGCGCAATGTCTGCTGAATAGTCATTCCCCTTACAAAAGGCCCTCCGCATTCTACTAACGAAGGTATGTTGCGTGGAAAATCATGATACACGAATTGCACCATTCTAATCTATTCTTCAATTACTTTCAGAATTGCGAAGATCTTTCCATTAATGGCAAAGAATGGAAGGAAACTGTGGCCCGGTGGGGGAGTGGAGGGGTGTTAGTGGATGAGTAAAAAGAGGAAAGAAAGTGGGTATAGCAATTTACACAGTTCAATTTGGAGTATCGGAAACCGCTGTCCTGAGAAGTAGGATCGCTTAACTGCTTCTGTGGTTCTATACCGCGAAGCTCTGCTTCATTATCGACTACGTTATCGGTGTAAAAGAGCTCATTCCTATTGTCCGAACAAGGCGCCTCCGTATTGCCAAACCGCTCTTCCAATCTTAACGGCGGTTGCCGCCCGAAAATTAGTTAATTAATTTGACTGTCGGTAAGGTTAACTTGTGGTGATTGTAGAGAAACACAATCCACTAGGATCTGGATATCAATTGTGAGGAAAATAAAAGTGCGCGCGAGAATAATGCGCGACGGTAGTGCTTGTCATATAAACGGATATTGAATAAGCGCGCACGAAAGCCGAGCTAGAAGTGCATAAAAAGCGGTGGGTGCGTTGCCGGTAAACATGAAATATTTGCGAAGGTGTAGCAACAAAAGCTGCTTATATTCCTCGGTATAGAGCTCCACCGGATCTACACACGGTAGTGCGCGAGCCTCGAGCCTCGGCAAAGCAGAGACGGAAAAACTTCCCCCATTTAGCTGTAACTTTCCAGGAACTTAAAGTTATATGAAAATTACTTCTCGTTACAAGGAGCGGCCCCTTAAAAAACGGAACAGGTAGGATCGTTTCACGCGAGAGGCGCGCTCTCCCTGTATTCCCCCGTAGGCTTATTATTAATGATTCATTTCCAAGTTACATCGACATTAGTCAGCCTGTACTTCTTGCCGTACTAGCGCTCGTCCCTCGTCGCCTCCCCCTTCGTTCCTGTCATAAAGTCTATTACGCGGAATGCTCCGGTTAATGGGAATTTAATTAACGGTGCACACGTAACTGGCACGCGACACGTTTCAAATGAACTTCGCAATACCGTTCGCGGTTCCTGCTCACGCGAACTCTATTTTTATGCAAATTCTCGAATCCGCCGAGCTTCCGGCAAAGTTTGTCAGCGCGCCAAGTTTATGTTTGAAGTTTCGTGAACGTCGCCAGTAGGATACTAATTAGATTATAATAGCTTGAACTGACTGTATCGGCAGAACTACTCGGAAGTTCCATACCTTCAAATTTCTATATATCGTCCTGAATTTTCACATACACAATTTCGTACTTTGATAATTGCATAAGATTAACGCATGTATTAATTGTATACAGGAGTTTTATAATACGACTATATTTCGACGACACTAATATGCAAGGCCGTTGATCAGAATGCAGTGAGAACTGTCAGTAGGAAGAGATACCGTCGAAAAGCCATTCGAATGTAAAAGAATAAAAGAAGGAGAATGAATAAAGTTTGTTACGTGCACGGTGCCGATAATCAGTACTTGATTAGGCGAGCGGTCAAACGATGAGCAAGTTTCTGGATTACGTAGAGATCGGCAGTGCCGAAGGTGGGAGAAGAGATGAGGGTGAATTTCTCCGCAAGTCGGAAGTTCTCCCTCATTTCCATCGCAAGATCAACTTCCCAGTCGACATCCACGTACTAGCCAGACAATCGCGTACCCGCTTATCCTTCGAGTTTCTACGCTTGTCTTCAGTTGAAAGCGCCCTTTATTCTAACACGGCTCTGCCGCCCGGCCTTTCTTCCTAATGGATTGGCCAAAGAGTTGGCAGGCTCTCTCCTTATGACTTTATCAGACAGGGACGAGTGAATTTTTCTATGCTTCCTGGCACGCTCTTCTTCTAATCTCTCTTTGATAGTGCTGCAATTTTAATTTCTTCTAACCCATTATGCCTACTTTTAACAATGTATACCTGCTACAATTGTAGCGTGTTTGACAGGTCAAATGCATTACCCTTTTTTAGAATAGTTTAGATCGCGCGGCTACGGCTTAATTCACCAGTAGTGACGCGAGTCGAGATAATAAGAGTAATGTCGACTAATTATAGTGGCGAGAGCCGACCAATCGCTTTGTACTCCTACCCACTGATCAAGCATGAAAACTCACGGCCAGTTTCCACGTAATACCTTATCGGGATCTGGAGACCTGTAATTTACCAGCTGGAATCTTTCATGGGCCTTTATGCGGAACTACGGAGACCGTGTATAATACCGAACTACGCTTGGATGCAATTATGCTTCAAAAGAATGAAATATACTCTAGAAAGTTCTACACGATAGAATACCGCCCATTCTTTAATCCGATTTTGTTTCTGCTTTACCGGTGAATCAAAACTCTAATATCAAGGGGCATGACGAGTGCAAAAGCAAGTCTAGCTATTTCAGCGGGCGTGATATTAGTTTCTTTCTTTGAGTTTTTCCTATGACTATCACTTTTCGATTCTCTTATTCCAGCTTGTATGTACAAAGTGAGGTCGATGAAAGCATTTGAGGTCTGTATGGAAGTGGACCGAATATTATAGTTCCACCTTTGGTTCAAAGGTATTTTTTCAACTGAAGCGTATGTTTTGCAATACTGGTGTTGCTGCATCCGCAACAACAGGGTTCAAAGGCAGACCTTGTGATTTTACGACTGTTCCATCAGCATTGCCAGAATGTCCCCACCTTCGGGAAAGTACTAACCCTCGAAAACTATACGCTTCTCAAAAGTTTGCCTGGGAAAACGCAACAATTAACCGGCGAACTGTGCTACATTGTCATCAAAGCGGAATTTATCAGTAGTTACCGAGCCATTAAAGATCCGACCTGCCCTTTTCTGTGGCTATCCTTAGGTACGAATATCCAATATATGTGACGCACAAACAGTGTAACTTGCTCGCTCGAATCCAAAAGCCCTTGATTACGTGATACTCGGAGCGATTTTACGCTGATTCCCGGCGATTCTCGGCCTCGGAGTTTACGCCCCAACCAACCGACACCGGCCAAGTAGGGCGAGACTACGACGATGACTTTCTCTGTCTCTCTATGCGCAGCGCCTCCGAGGGCGAGGACAAGTTTCCCTCGAGCGGAACACATGTAGCTCGCTGATGCGAAAATCGCGAAAAGTTTGAATCTCCTTAATGATGCGCTTTTGCAACTTGTTGTGCGTGCAGTTGGAAAATCATACTCGGCGAAAAGTTCCCAACCCCCGCGTCCTCTACCCTTCCTACTAGAGTCCCTTTAGAGTCGTATCTCGTCTCTATCCTGAAATAACTGCTAACGATGACCACCGAGTACTCGAGAATATTTCCGGATATACTGAATGCGAAGCATACTACACGCTTTACTAACAAGTATTTTGCTAATAGGAGAACTTTATCATCGACCGGTGATGGCGTGTAAGTTTGATTGAAAGTTAGAGCGTAGCTGGGATCAACGAATAAACTTGTATTTTAATCAGGATTCGATAAGAATAGAATGCTCATGGTTAAAGAGGTTTGGACAGCCATAGAAAGGTAGGATATATCCGCGGGAGATATATCCGAACATAGAGGGTATGTGCTATTCGGAGCCGCGCTCTTTTGTATTCAGCAGCCGGCATTCAGTGGCGAGCTGATGGCTGCCGTATTTGGCCAGGATTTTGACGTTGATGACGAGGGATGATAGATGCGTCCTGCATCCATTACGAAAAGTTGGACTCCAGAGATCGAGGGGCTGGGCTACGTGACTCACGGAACCACAACGAGAGCACAGTCTCTCGATCTCCCTTTTCATCCCTTCTATCTTTCTCCCTTCCAATCCGGTACACGGAAGGATGCGCAATAAACGGCATGCAAAAATTGTCCTTAATGTCCTCCGTCTACCTCCCATTCTACTATTGATACATTAATCTTTGAGCCAAATCCTTGCTAGACATTCAGACCGTATTGCATGAAGAATTAAACAAGACGTCGGCGTCAGAAATATGGTAAGACAAAGGGTTACATAAAAGATTAGGAAGTCTGTGGAAGGTGGAGATTCCAGTGGAGTCGTGCACGCATAGTTAACACATAAGGTGCCGGCAAAATAGAGATGGCTCTCTGGCAGAGCAATGTGTAATGGGGGCGTTCGCGAAACTTGTCAATTACGATGGTGACGATGAGGAACGTGAAGGAAATGCCGGAGCAGCCACTGGAGAACCAGTTCATTTTAACACGTGTTCTGTCTCTCTCTCTCTCGCTCACCGGGTGCAACTTACCTTGCAGAGCTTCCTGGCTGGCCAGAGTCAGGACATCCTAATATTTTCAGCTCACGTGCCGGGTATGCATGAACTTTAAAAAGTAGCGGGTTCGTGCTTAGGGAATATTAAAGGCATTCATATTTACCGGCGAGTGGATACTGTAGCCACGGTAATAACGCATCCTCCACAGCCCCTTCGCGGAGAGGGCGAATCGCACTGACGCGGCAATTATTATCGCGTGCTTCGTTCTCTGGCCGCATCAACTCGTTATGTCGCCTTTTCTCCCATCCCTTCATCGTCGCCCCGCATGCCAATGACAGTAACGCGCTCCTACGCGCCGAGCCACGCACTCTCAGTTCCAGCCAAATGCTAATCGGCCATTTATTTAGGATTTCGACTTATGAATACGAATTAGCTTGGCCCCGCTAGTAGTACCCTCCGACTTGTGTTACATGCATCGGAATTAAGGCACCTTGGAAGCTCACCTCCCCCAAGAGTCGCGTATGAGTCGCTAATAGGACTGTCGAGAATGAACTCGGAACGGAGGGTTGCCAGGTAGGAGTGGAATCGCGCAAGATGGTATGTGTACTGTATACTAGTGGAAAATCGATTGTCGACAGGTGACTAATGTGCCAGCCCTGCCTTATTTCTTGCTGTCGACTCGCATTAGAGCGCCTTGGACAGTTTGAGTGCCTCTTTCAAGACTCCCCCGGATTTACACATGAACTCACTTTGGCATCCTTGCCGCGCGTGTCGCCTCGTGTCCTTTTCATTGGAAGGTACGGCGGTGTGGCGGCATCACGGCCTTCTCCCTTCTCCACCACCACCACCACCACCAGGACGACGCTTTAAGTTGCCCGTTGCCCGAAACTTTCCGCATGTACCACCGAGTTATGTTGCCCCCTCGACCCTGGATTTCGCTGCTCTATTCTATTTTCTATCCTGCTTTGCCCGCCCAAAGCTTTCCTACGACAACCCGTGCACGCCACCAAAACACCGACGGGAAACCTTCATTTCCTTCGAGCCGTTACGAACTTTGCATTATGCTTATCGAATTCTAGCGGGAAAACCACTCAATTTTCCGCTTTGCCCATTCCATGGGCCACGCGCTTAATTACGAGTTCCTCCGTTCCACCAAACATTTCGTCTCAGTTTTCCAAGACTTGAAAGTTGCCAAGTATTAATTATTAAATCGGACTGCACTGCTATACGAAATAGTTTTCGGCCTTCTTAACAAAGTTTCACACATGTCCCGGAAATATCCTCGGTAATAAGAAGCGTATAAAAAGCTGGCTGCAGCCTGGCGTATTTATATATTTAATAGTAGCCGCGGAGGTGGCTGCGCCTTAATTCAAACTAATTTACATTTCACATGTTGGCGCGGCTTAGCGGCACCATTTATCCTGCTTGAATTTAATTTCAGCCAGCCCGGGTAAAGTGGCACTTATTCTTACGAACGCCACACCGGCGTACACTTGCCGCGCACTCTCTCTCTCTCTCTCTCTGTCCTTCTCCTTCTCCCTCTCTTCCTCGCTCCCTCTCCAACTCCCTCTACATATCTCTAACTCTCCTTCTATCTCGCCAGAATCCAGTATCCCTCGAGGTTCCTTCCCATACATCCTTTTATTTACTTCTCTCACTCACTTCCGATGAGGATCTAGCCACCCTCTAAACACGCGCTTACTACGAGCCTACACTGTTGCACTTTGCCACCTAAACTTCCCCCTTAACTTGCCTCTTTCCGATCAACTACTACGTGGAAGTAGCAAATTTTTATGGCCTCCATCCGTGATATTTCGTGAGCCTATAATAGAATGTGATAAAGGAAAGGAGCCTTTATAGTTAGAAAGCTCATTTCTTTTATTACTCTTTATTAAAGTAATTTGAAATATAAAATGAAATATTATGTATAGTTAGTCGCTCGAGAGATACTCCTCGGGGGCGAGAACTCTTATTGCAGTGCGGTTAGATGAGAAATCTCTCCACACTCGGCGTATCATCATCATTCGTCGCTCCACCTCGAGGGCTGCGAGAGGAGATTGAGTATATCAAGATTAACAGTGGAAGATGAAAACCAAAAGGGCTACATTTAAATGCAAACTACCGGCGGCAACCCATGAAGCCACTGTTCGGCGGGACACCGGTTTGATTAACATTTTCATCACCACCGCCACCGCCACTGCTCCGACCCGCGGAAGTTGGGAGTTCTTAGAAAATACAAGATTACAAATTTTCATTAAAAACTTGTGCCTTCGTGATTTGCATAACAGCTCGATTATCGACTAGTGTCTCTTGGCGCTCAATCCCTGCAAAGCCCACGCTGATGTACCCTCGACTCAAGCCAAAATAGTTTTAATAGATTTATGTGGATACGACACCTTGCTTGTTTAAGTCGATCGTGACCCAGATGCCTACCGATGCCAACGTGTCGGTATTGCATTTTCGATGCACTGTCGAGTCCGTTGTTTGCCAGTGGAATTTTCCACAGAACAAAGCGATTTCAGCGAGACCTGAAATATTGCTGGAATGCAGCTGAAATTGGCCGGACGAAGCTTTGCACGGCCAAAATTATGCATTTTGCGAGGCGAGGGCAATCACATCGGTCCACAGTTTTACAGCGGATGAAGCGAATGAATAGAAGTTGCTGGCCAGCAAATTTGCAAAAATCGAGGGGAATTATGTGGCGCTGCTGATGATGGTGTCACCGTTAATACGGCAGTACAATTCTGATAAAACCATCAGTCCGAAAAATATGATGATAAGGTTAATAAAGTGATTCTTGAACGCAGCTTAACGGTGAAGGACGAAGTAGCGAGAACGGAAGGGGGTTGCTAACCCACGATAAATTCTCAAGAGCTGGAGTGTTTTCCTTATCCGCGGAAGATAATGTTATCGTCGCTTTACATGCTCGCCGAGCAGCGATCCATTTTTCGCCAAGAAAGGTGAAGGAAAGGTGGTAGGTAGCCGGCGGTCTTCCACTCTCGGAAATTCGGCCTTTTTACGGATCATATCACTTTATTCGAGCTTAACTCGCGCACTACGGCTTCCTCTCTTTCGCTTCCTCTGATGGAACCGTTGCTGCTGCTCTTGCTGAATCCACCTTCGGTCCACTCTTCGTCTTCCGCTAGTTCCTCACTCCTCTTGCATCCGTTCCCTATCTTTCTCTGGTCGTCGTTGTCGCTCCTCGGACTCCTTGCTCGTCAAGCACACGAGAGAAGGGTGTTTGGCTGGTTACTGGCGGGGAGAACGAGCCTCCTTGCTCATTCGTATCGTATCCACTTATCGAGCTGTCCGCCCCGTCGAGAGCGGCCTATTTAACGTGCTCGCGCGCGCACCTTCGAGGGAAAGAGAACGCTCTCCTCCAGGAAGTAATTTCCGAGGGATTCCGGAGCATCCTCGCACTACTGGCCGTCCTCAGGCGAAGCGGATAACCCGATAGACTGCCGTTACCGTATTGCCGGTATTCTCGACCTCGCCAGCTTGCTTCTCTCTTTACATGCATCCGCCTTGTCCCCTTCAACCATCCGTGATCCAGATGACGAACTATTATACCTTAAACCATATGTTAATTTTACCCGAAACGTTATGCATCCTTAAATATAAATCATTTGAATGAAAGCAGATCCCTTGCAGTTTTAAAACTGGTTAATTAACACTAAGTAATTCGATCTTCATAAAGATTAGACATTGGATGTACGGATTTACCTATAGTTTAACATCACATTAATAGCTTGTTCTAGAGGGGGTTGAGTAAGGCAAGGGTTGGTACGAAGAGCGAAGAAGACTCGGAGCTACTAACAAGGTCGATCTAAATAGGTATTGGCCGTAGTTAATCAGCAGTGGTCCCAGTTTCGCTGACCCAGGTAGGAGCGTTGTAAATCGTCTTCAGCGGTTGGGAACTAACGAACTCGTAGGAAGTATGCCACGCTGCGCAGTAGCAAGAGGTAAAAGTCTTTGGACTTTGGAGATCGTGCCCAAGTCCAAAGGTATTACTGGTGCTGCTGGCTCGATTTGGCCGGGCACTGATTAAAATGCCGATATCGTACAACCCCAAAACGACCCCTCTATCCCTAGGTGAAGTCGGTGGCATGGCCAGGGCGAGAAGATAGGCGAACGGGAAAGCCGAGACCACCAACCGAATCAGACCGAGAAGAAAGTGATGCGGTTCTAAATTCGGCGTAACTTGCCCAAGAACACAAGAGAAGTCGGGCTACTGGGAAGAAGGAGAGAACAAATGTTCGAATGGAGAACACGTTGTGAAATAAAAAGACCGTCCTTCCACATTGCCCGATCTATCCTTAATGTCTTCCTGTACCAAAGGCTCCAAGTCAAGCACGCTCAAGCAAGTTGCAGCAATACGAGCGATTGGAGAACAACGGGTACGTTGTAAATGTAAGATAGAATAAAGGGAGTGCGCTCGATTAGATAAGGATTTCCAAGATAGTGCAGCTGCAAACTGAATATCGATCGATTTCAATTTGAATCTATCTATTTTCTTTCCATCTCTACAACCGAGCGGTATCCACTCGTCGTAGAAATGCAGGAACGCATAAGGTCCGATAAACTTGTGAAAACAGCAAACATTGACAAAGAAAAGGTAAATAGTTGAAACAGCTGGCTTACATGTTTCTGCCAGGAATTAACGTTTCGCGTGGCATGGTACTGAAAATACAATTCGAAAGGTGGTGTATTTGCCATGAAAAACAGAGAAAGATAGAATGAGGGCAGTGGCAGCACGTGGGACGAACGATAGCTGCGGACAGCTGTGGTTAACGGTTCAATCTACTGATTTCAATAATAACGCAAAATTTACATTTCGCCTGGTGAGCCGAAATATTCGCCTTGGAATCAACCTGTGATTTGAAACGGGTGCACAGCTGGCGATGAATGTCTGCCATGGGTCGAGATATGCCAGATAAATATGTATAATCAAACGGTCAAATCAACATCGGCGTAACGGCATTCCACAAGAAATGCTATATTCGCTTAGATCTGGAGTTGGTATACGAGCAAAAAGTTCGAAATAAAATAACTCTGACAGAGAAGACACCGTCAAACGCAGTTAACTTCACCTACTGCTCGCTTGAGGCCACGTCGTTATAACAATAAGTATACAATATTAACCAATTGTTATTATACTTCAAGTTCGAAATTCAGTCTCCGCTGAAATCCACCATTATGAAGGCTCAATGCGATTATATATGTATGTATGCATGTACTGAGGCGGTATCTCAGCACTTATCACTAGTAATGAGTCAATGTGTCACATGCGACTTGAACCAATTCACACGACTTTTTCATAGTCGTTGTTCATTAAGTTGTATATTTAAGAAGTGTTAGAGAAAAATAGATAGTGTCTTGTATTATCACAGTTTCTGCCATGCTCAACACTATTTTGCGAGTAAGTTTCTATATCGAATGCCCGTGTTCTGCATAAATGCCGTAATTACATGACCGAACGTGATTCCGATAGAATGCGTCAACAATTGGATGGATACGCGTTCGTATGGAGGGGTCGCACTTGCGATTATTAATGGGGCGTTTATACGGTCGACAGATGCAGGCGAGTACTTCTGCTCGACTCACTTGGGCACCAGTCGCCTGACTGTTGCCCTCGGAAATAAGGTAAGAAAATCTGCTTACGAAATTTTACTAATTTCCTCGATCTAAATTAACACTCATGTCCATGACGCGTTATTATACATACAACTTTTTCGTCCTTTCAACTTATATAATCGACGCGCGATCAGCAAATAATGAGTCAAAACGCTAATCTAGGATAATTATGATATTGAAAGGGTAAATTGTTGCTTATCTGCTTCTTTAGCATTTCCATGTCACAACGACTGTTAATTTTTAAATAATCATGTACCGACATTCTTGCTTTAAGGAAAGTATAAAATTTGCATGCTTCCAATATTACATGTGCATATGCCAACGTAAGAGTCCTACGGTCTACAGTACTGACTCCTTACTAAAGTAGCTATTGAAGGGACCATGTAATACGATTAAATGACGTCGCATTCCTTCGAAAGTAGTATTCTCGAATGTATTCACTGAAGTCCACGCGCGAACCTCAATGAGTCTGTTGTATACAAAGCTGCTCGCTTTTCCTTGAGCTACCAGTAGCATACAGATTTAAAACCCTATTATATATTATATATATTCTTAAATACTCAATATTATTTCTTATATGTGTTCTCCATTACGAGCCTGGCTAAGCCGAGGTTTATCAAGGTCTAACTAAACCGAGGGGTAACTAAAACTTTCTCCACCGTAATTTCTGGCAAGCATAAAGAAAGAGTATCATGTGTTTCCGCTTCATTACTCTATAAGCAGTACAACAATTTATCTGTAAGTTGTAGTATAAGCAAGAGAGAGCAGAAGCGCGAGTACGGATATAGCCGCGTGGTGCTCGACCCACTTTGAAATCCGTCAGTTATAAATTTTCAAGTAGATCAGCACCGACGGAATTGCAGGTTTACGTTTCGGGACTGGCCGACCCAAAACAACCTCAAACTGACAATGAGGAACACTCCTCGAACTGCGAACACTAATATCAATTCGAACTAAAGTGAACTCAAGCAGAGAACTATTAGCGTGGGTTCGTGAGCGACGCGGTTACTAAATGCGATCTTGAATTCTCACGGGAACAAGCAAAGATTACATAAACAATTCCCGTAACCCTAATTTTGAGAACCTTTTTTCTGAAGCCTTTATACCTCGACTTTTCACGGTCGAATATGTCTGGAAATACACGCCATAGTTTCACTGCTCTACTGTGGAAAACCAATTAGCCATGATTCAAGCTAGCTGTTTGGTAAATCAGTGAAAGGTATCCGATGAATTGGGCATACTGCCCTTATCGGATAAGTTAACCCGGGTATCAAGAGATGCAAGACAGCACAGCAAAGATCAATTTAGTTAACCTTTATACTACGTGCTCCGCATGAATGCATCGTGCGCAAGACTATCTAGCGTATCAAGAATCCGGACACAAACAAAATCCAGTTGGCTATCGTCCACTTGCACACGGACGCCCCATCTGAATTAATTTATATATGGGTTCAAGAAGCATGAGAAAATATATACTAGTGCGCAGACACAACAAAATGCGGCACTAAGTATAAAAAAGTAATCAATTTTCCAAGATACGATAATTATAGAGAACGTTGTACTTCTTACCAAGGAGGTCTATAATTATAATTGCCGGTAATTCTGTACATAACACATTTTTGTTATCGTTGGAACCTCGCTTATAATGCATAGCCACAGTTATGCTGACTATCTAACTGCGTATGAGTCTCCTAAGAAACATTAAAATGTAAAAAAACGTCAAGTAACAGGCTATTCCTCCGTAAAAAATAGCTCTTGAAATGCACTTTCAAAGAAAAATGTAAATATCATACAATAAAGCCAACTTTTCGTACAAAAAGATACCTCGAATTAATACGCATCTTTAACGTTAAACTTTGGCGTGTACATGCTTCAATCGAGGCACTCGCTTCGCTAATATTGCTAAAAACATGTCTCTGCCAGTCAAATCTGAATCTGAGAATCTTCAAATTCTGAATGTTGTTACATGAGCAATATGACACGTAACCAAGGCATCTATGCGTGAAGTAAATAAAAGATACATAACTTCATGCCTGAACACCACCGCTGCAAATGCTGCAAATGTTATCTGAAAACAGAAATATGAATTCTGATTCTGAAAACATTTATATCTATGGGAACAAGGAGGAAAATTCGTATATCCTGAACGTACGAACCAATTTCCTTCGTGTTTAGCTCATTGAATTCAGGGAGAATCTACACTATGTTTAATTCATAAGTGACGCCTTGAAGCTGTCCCTCTTTCAAGAATTAAGGTGGAAGTTCTTGCATCGATTGAAAACGGTTATAGTCCAAAAGTTAAGTATCCTCGGCTATCTCGATGTCATATGCTACTACTACATGGGGCGAAGCTCTACCGATTAACACAAGGTAGGTTAGAGATAGAGAAAAGCATTAACAGTACGTTGGTGGATAAATGCATACATGGATATATGTAATCTCTAACTTTTCAACGTTCTGAAAAAAAGTGGGGTAATTCATACATATACACCCACTTCGCCACGCTATACATACGTTGCAACATTCAGCTTTATTGTTCCAGTCGATCTTACTCGTCTCTTCAAATCCACAAGCTTGCTACATATTGGCCGTAACCTATTTCTCCTGGTACGTTTACGTATTATAATATGCACACACTGGAAGCCGCCAAAAACAAAGGCGCATCGCACGCATTGGCGGTTTCCCCGAGAGTTTACAGTTGATTTCACTTTCTCTTGATCTCGTATTGACACCGAAATATGCACTCCTTTATTGGAAGAATCTTTAATACTGCTATTGGTACATAAGAATTTAATTATTTCACGGTGACAACGCCTGAATACGCAGGCCGTAAGGTATTCAGCCGTGAGCAATCCTATTGGCACGAAGATTCAAAACTCCTATAGCCGCGAAATAATTAAATCCGGGAGACTTGAAAATGAAATTGTTTAATGATGATGAAAAAGAAGAAGTAAAAAAATAACGGAATAACATTCGTGCTCTATAAAAAAGAATGCACATTAACAAAATTCGAGTATTGTTGTCATTGCCATTTAAATTGTGAAAGATAAGATAGATAAAAAAATCTCGCGCGTGTCTTATTCTGCATGAACTTCTAACCACTTCTATTAATGACACCGTACACAAATGCGCTATGAACGTGTGCGTATATGTTATTGAGTCTATTATGCATAAGTTTTTAATTTGCAGAAAGGTAGATACATAGGAATATGATTCTCAAAGTTCTGGCTATCACTAGTCTCGTTGCTATCAGTGAGTATAGTACTGTACTACAAAGAATGAACATAAAACCAAGAGAATTATAAATTATTCGTCGTGCCGAACTCTCTCGCGTAATCGGGATTTCATAACAATTACATTGTTATTCTTGTAACAGGCAACGCGAATAACTGTATACCACGGTGGTTCAAAAGTGACAGTAACGTTTGCGTCTGCAATGCAACTTATTGCGATGACACTGTGAGCCAGGTGCGAGCGATGCCGGAAAACGGAACCTATCATCGTTTCACGTCGAGCAAAGCTGGACTACGATTAGAATTCTCCAAAGGATATTTTACTACGTCAGGATTCCACATACCCTCGATTTCTACCGTGACTTTGGACACGGAAAACCGTTTTCAAAAGATCCTGGGCTTTGGTGGTGCCTTCACTGATGCTGCAGGAATTAATATAGGCAAATTGACCGAAGCTACTCAGGAACAACTGATAAAGTAGAGATTTCGATTAATGATAGTTCTTGCACAATGTTACTCGTCTGAATTCCGGATCTTTTTACTAACGTGACGAATGGTTCGCAGCCAGTATTACAGCCCAGACAAGGGAAGCGGATATACTTTAGGCCGCGTGCCCATCGCAGGCACTGATTTTTCTACCAGAATGTATACTTATCGTGATAACGAAATGCTGAACTTCAGCCTTGCTGACGAAGATTATAAATACAAGATACCCCTCATGTTGAAGGCGCACCGCTTAAATCCCAAGACCAAGTTCTTTGCAGCTTCTTGGTCTGCACCACCGTGGATGAAAACTAACAATAAGATTACAGCGCCAGGTATCAAGAAATATATAATATTGCGGATTACAAACTGAAATTTTAGGATAATTTCGCCTCAGACGTTACTATATTTTTACAGGTTTCTTGAAGACGGATTGCTATCAATTATATGCCGATTATATCAAAAACTTCCTTGAACAATACAAAGAAAACGGTATCGATATATGGGCAGTGTCAACGGGCAATGAGCCCTTGTCAAATTTCATTTTAGATCCTAATTACAATAAAATGGGGTGGACGCCGGGAAGTGTTGCTAAGTGGATTGCCGAAAACCTTGGACCCACTTTAAGTAATTCGGAATTCAGGGATACGAAGATTATGATTCTCGATGACCAAAGAGTTGAATTACCTTTCATCCCCCGAAAGATATTTGAGAATGAGAAGGCTAAAAATTACTCACAAATAATAGCGGTACATTGGTATCTAGACACTATTGTATCTCCTCAAGTATTGAATAAAATGCACGAGCTGTATCCCGACAAGGAGATTCTGATGACTGAAGCATGCACGGGTATGATTGCCCATGAAATCTTATACATTCTATGGAAAATAAATATACAAATATTTTATTACATGTAAAATTGCGCACATAGGTAGCATGCCATTAAGTGGACCTGCTGTGATCCTTGGATCTTGGCACAGGGCAGAACAATATATTTCCGATATAATAGAGGTGAGAAGGAAAGTAAAATTATCACTTTAACGCTATCTGTACTAAACTTTAAACCGCCTCCCGTTATGAAGAACTTGAACCATTGGGTGACTGGCTGGGTAGACTGGAACATTGCTCTCGACAAGACCGGAGGTCCAAATTGGGCGGAAAACTTTGTCGATTCATCTATCATCGTAAACCCAGAGACTGATGAGTTCTTTAAACAACCGATGTACTATGCTATCAAACATTTCAGTAGATTCGTAGAACGTGGCTCGGTTAGGATTGGGATAAGCGGGTCAGAAGACCTTAAAACAACAGCCTTCGTAACAAGTAAAGGAGAGATTGTCACCATACTATATAACAGGTATTTCAAAACTTCGAAGTAAAAGAAGGAAAAGTATCTGGACTAGCTCTATAAATGTTCCTTTTAACATGTTTTCTCCCAGAAAAGACGAAATAAGGCCGGTATCCATCACGGACAAGCAAAGACGCATTACTATGCAGTTCAAGATGGAACCACGCTCCATAGACACCATCATATATCGAAAATAAATCTTTCACATCACTCAAGGCAGATAAAATTCAGCTCTTTATTGAAAAAAGAAAGATTACGAGAAAGGATAGTACGTGTTCGCAAATCGGCCTACTTTCTTCAATTTTGGATTTTTGCGTAAACGTTTTGGAATATATGCCTTGCTGTGATCGTCCAACCTACGGCGCATAGAGTTTACACCAAATTGCCATGGGTCGCGCTTTCTAACAGATGGGTAACGGATACCCTTTCGGAAAAAGTATATCCTTTGCCAGTCGGGTATTTCAGGAACACGACTGAAATAATATAACTTTGAGGTGCAGAATATGAAAGCAAGACCATGTGCAGATCTACACATATTACAAATACATACCGATGCCGTTCCCTGTTTGCAACAAGATGTTTGTAATGTTTTTCTAACCAGACCCTTTTCTCTTCCTCTGGAATTCCAGCTATCGTGTTATTCGTCTCAGGTAAATATGGTTTCATATTAAGACTCCCTCTTTTTTCAGGAAAATTCATGTACAACTTTGCTAAAGTCTTTATAACATTGTCGTTGAAACCTACTACTTTGTTTTCTACTATTCCATCATACAGTTTCATTGGTGGTGTCATCCAAACCAAATTCGTTTTATGGTTCGGTTCATAAAATTTGTTCTGTAATACTATTGTGTTAAGCTGATAAACACAGAACGACCACCACTGTCCATTGGTTATTATAGTTTGCGTAATTAAAGGATATGTTAAATCGTTATATGGGGTGAAGCCTGCAATGAAAAATAGTTATGATGTTCCTAATCGCATAAGGATGAAATAATTATAAATGCATTGGCAATACCTTGGTAACAGGCTTGACCTAACAACCAACCATACGAAGCTAATATAGCTTGTGCTATTAATACATCATGCTCATCTTTGGTTGCTGTTGGTCTTTCTACCATGTAACCACGATTATGATATGACATTAACCCATATTCGGCAACTTCCCCTGGCCAAAAGCCTGGTACAATTGTGGCATGCCTTCTTTCCAACATAAAACCTGCTGCTTTGGGACAATATGTATATTCAGGCACCGAAAGCTGCTCCCAGTTTTCATTAATTTCTTCACTAGAACAAATTTCATTGAGCGGGTTACTGTGCCTTAACTGAAGCACTGGCGATCCAAGATATTGGATAGGTAATTCATAATCCTGTCCTTTCAAGTAATCCTTATCAGGAAATTTCTTTTTCTCTTTTCTTATGTAGCTAGGAGGATCCATGCCAGTATTATACCAAAATGCCTCTACTCTGGGCTCGTAATCTACTATACATTCTGTCAAATAAGGAAATTTTCCTAAGCCACCCAAATGATTCAACATCGTTCTATTCACATGATATATTATTGCATTTGCAAAGATATTTTCTAAAGCTGCTTTAGATTTTATCTCTTCATCCCCCAGCTCATAGTGTCTTCTGCAACAAACATTAATGTACATAGTATTGAACATAATTAGAAAAAGTAGTGGGCTTCCTTGTAAAAACGTACAATCTTTGATTTGTTTCAAAGAGAATGCAATCCTCTATAGCATTCTGCATACTCGGAAATATTTCATCCACATTTGCATCCTCAATTGATTCAATCTCACGTGGCAAATATGTATCAGACACTATATGAGTTTGAGTGAGATATTGCAGTGTCTTCAGACTGCCCCATGGAATGAAGCCTTCTCGAAGCAATAATGACTTGAAACCATAATATCGGGGTAAATTAAGCGCAAACAACTTCTCCTCTACGGTTTGCAGGTTTTGTAACTTGTCTGTCACTTTCTCTCTGCGTTTTATGTGGTTTTCTGGCGAGGTAGGCTTAAAGAACTTTGCTTTGTATGCCTGGGCTATTCGGACGGTAGCATAACCTCGGGAGCCATTCTTCGTAATGATCGAAGAACAGCACAGACTCATCAAATGATCACTTGCTCTAACAAACATTTTAACCGGCCTATTTATTCAGTTAAACTTAAAGCGCAAATCGTGTTGCTACGGAAAGGTTACCGAAAGCATGATCGCTTTAGTTCACACAACACAGAGTATAATGTCCGTTACGTAAATATTCTGTTACAAACTTGATATTATCAACTTGATACCTGTTGTCATTCATTAGTTACGTTTAAAATCTTATTTCAAAATCATAACACTGGATATCTACGATGTATGAAAGTTCAGCCCAGTTCAAGTTAATTCAGGTTAAATCTGTTACACATTCTAAAACAGTCCGTTGAAGCGCTGCTATCGACTGCTGTTGACGATCCAGCTACATATAAATTATCTACCTACCGTGTTTGTGACCGTTTGTGACTACGGCTACAATATGTCACAATGTTAAAACAAACATTTTATTGCCTCCAAGTTAGAATCACTCGATGTATTACACATATAAAGCAGTGGGCTTAACAGGAACAAGCAGATAGTATATAATATAAACATATAGACATCTAGATATCATCTTGTATCTTTTTGCGTATCTATGAATCTATTTTTATGGAAAGTTATAGTTCCTCGGAAAATGGTGGCGCTTCACGTGGCACAGGTATATCGATTGATTGTGTGTGTCAATTGTCAATGCGTGCTGCCCGGCATGAGTGAAGGCCGACTAAAGCGAGTGAAAGAATTTCTGTAACGACTTTTTGTCAAATTCAGCGCTGCTTGAGCAGATTACAGGATGAACATGAATGAGAGATGATGTCAAGCACATTTCGTCAACTAGGAACTTCAACCTGCGGTACAAAGTGTTCATACTTTCCAGAACTTCTCGCCTCGCTTTTATAGACATTTCACGGACATTTCTTACATATTTTGAATTTTTGTAAAAATATAAGTTGTCGTTTTGCAATGATATCATAGAATTGTAATTATATTTGTTAAACTGTATCTATTATGATAATATTTCAATAGAAATTCTTATGTGTTATGATTGCTGGTGTAAATTTTGATTTCGCTTTATCAGATTTAAATTACTCACGTCCACAAATAGATATTATTGGTCTATCTTATTCTCAAAAAGATCAAGTTGTTTATGTGAGGATAACACGTATTACTACTTTATATTGTCTATTAAATGAATGAAATCTTTATTGATCTTACTAATATATTTCATGGTAATTTTGATCGCTATGCTAATGTACAATACAGAATTTAGTTGAAATATATTTAAATATTTGCATAGTACAAGTTATGATATTTTATTGGAAGATGTATTACAAAACCTACTAATAGTTACATCATTAATCAAAGTTTTTTGATAATTAGGCCCTGAATGGGATACATTAATGGAGGTTCATCATGAGCCAATCGATAAGAATTATCGGTTATTAGAAGAGATTGGCAAGTAAGTTTCAAATATTGTAAATTCAATAAAATAGTTAGGTAAAGCTACTAATCAAATTTTCATTTACTTTTAAAAGAGGTCAATTTGCTGTAGTGAGAAAATGTCTTGAGATAAAAACTGGAGTGTTATATGCTGCAAAAATTATAAGGAAGAAGAAAGTTGCTAGAGGTGTAGCAGCAGCAGATATCGGTTGGTTCTTGAAGTTTTTAAGTTAAGCTCTGAGGAGATGGCATTTGATTGAATTTCTTATTACAGCCCGAGAAGCTGGCTTATTAGCACGTCTAAGACATCCAAATATTGTTTCTTTGCACAAAGTTATAGACTCAGATACATCAGTTGTCTTACTTTTGGAATTAATATCTGGTGGAGAGTTATTCCATTGGACACCAGCTGGTGAATTGGAAGCTGCACATGTGGTATATAATGGCATTAGAGTTATTTATTGTTAAGTGAAACAGACGGTCTATTTGAAGATTATACATCAAGCACTTCAACAACATTATTCTCTGCTATATCACACTATGAGTACTCTAATTTTGTAGGTACGGCAAGTCTTAATGGCACTCAGTCATTTGCATTCCCATCAAGTTGCACACTTAGATATTAAGCCAGAAAACATTCTTCTTTCTACTCCACCGCCAATGCCAAACATCAAACTTATAGGTAAGTGTATTTTTATGTCACATTATTACAAGTTATAGCAAGCAGGAGGTAATCATGAAAAGAATGAATTTTCTTGTGTCCAGATTTAGGCCTGTCACATCGATTAATACCAGGCACCGAGCACAGAGCTCTTTTTGGTACTCCTGAATTTGTTGCTCCAGAAATTGTAAACTATGAACCTCTTAGCTTAGGTACCGATCTTTGGGCTGTTGGTGTTCTAACATATATTCTCTTAAGTGGGGCATCACCCTTTCTAGGAGAAGATAAGCAGGAAACATATGTAAATGTTGCTGCTTGTCAATATCAATTTGACAATGAATACTTTAGTACAGTGAGCGAAATTGCCAAAGATTTTATAAGATCCTTGTTGATCAAGGATCCAAAGTAAGATTTAACTTACTATTGTTATTAATAAATAAGAACTTTTACTTGAGAGGCAAAATGTTGATAAAAGATGTAATTGGTTTCAGAGAAAGAGGAACAGCAGAATCGTGCCTTACACATCCTTGGATCCTCACGGTGTGTTCCTGATATAGATATTCTAATATTGCTGATCCATCATTGGATCATTTGTATTCTTTATACCATCCGATTTTTTGACAAGTTTGAACAAGGAATTGTTTATTTGCTCATTAAATTATTGCAGAATATATATTATTAAGCTGATAATTCAAACATATTTTTTTTGTGATTAGATACCTTGATAACATTGCAATTAATTTAAGGATTTCCTGTATTTCCTGGCTCATAACAAATACTTTTCTATTCCTTATGGCAATGGTCATATTACATTAATATAACTCTGTAACTTATACATTATTGTGTAGGAGTCAGAAGTTTCACAAGGACTTGGTGGAGCTATGATAAGTGCTGTCAAACGAGGCTGTGTTGAAGCTGTTTCCCAATTATTACTTCAAGGTGCACCGTTAAATGTCAGAGACTTTGTAAGGCTCTCAAACTCTCAAACTTAGAATACCATGTTTGATTGTATAGATGTGTAATCTACATATAAAATGAAATTATCATGGTTTAGAAAGAAGATACCCTTTTGCACATAGCTTGTGAGAGTGGGGACGAGCCAATGGCAACTTTTTTGATAGATAATGGCATAGATCTGGATACACCAAATAAAAAGGGCTTAACTCCTCTGCATGTTGCTGCAAGATATGGTTACATTAATCTTGTTAGGCATCTATGCCTTGCTGGGTGTGATGTGGACAAAACAAATCATGGAATAAGAGCCGACGTAACTGCAATTAAGTTTGGGCACCTCGATATTGCCACTCTTTTGGATAAACTTCGCATTGTAAGATATTTTTAATATCTAACACTAAAAGTAAAGTAACATTATATCTATAATTGATATGATTAATTCATTACATTTAACTTGCGATAGCCTACTCAACGTGAAACATACATTCGGCAACTACAACCAACACATAGGCCAATTGATCGCTTACACATAAGACTTTTAGGCCACTGTGCGTCTGGTAAATCCTCTTTAATAAATTCGTTGAAATCTGGAATTTTCACGTTTGGATTTTTTAGACGCTCAAGGAGTCAGAATTATACTGTAAAAGTAAATAAGTTATATACTATCTTTTTATAGCTATTCAATGTCTTATACAGTATTCGCACATATTTATGTTAATGGGCCTTTATGTTTAGAGAGAACCAAGTATTGAGCTAGATGTAACCAGTAAGCATGGTTCACTTAGTTTTGATTATAGTGACAACGAATACGAGGATACACAAGGAGTCGAGTGGAGTCGTGGTAACGTAGGTCGGTATACATGCTTTATTATGATCATTCAATTTCAATAATCATTTATTCCTTTATGCAGGAGGAGAATGTGTCTTTTGGGAACTATGTGGACGGGAGGAATTTTTAGCATCTTATCACCATGTTCTTACATTTCAACAACCCGCAGTACATCTTATCACTGTTAGCCTACGAGAACCATTAAGTGTTCAGCTGCAACAAGTAAAATTTTGGCTGCGTTTTATTCTTGATCGTATGACACCATCTAACGTTGGTAAGTTTTGAAACTCAAAATTGTTAAAAATAATGGTCAAAGTCCATAAATATTAGTGTTAAAAATATATTTTTGCTCGCTAGGATTCGGTGGTAAATACAATGATATGAAGATCATTTTGGTCGGGACTTATGCACCTGAACCACTAGCCCCTAATTCGAATGGTGGAAATTTGCTTGCACCTCTTCTGCCATTTCTAAAAGAATTCTCGGTAATACTAGGCGATGAACCCCAGACAGTTGCTGTGGATGCCACAAACCCTTCAAGTCCTGGTCTAAAGCGTCTGAGATCTTATTTAAATAATGCGAGGATGGAGTTTCTTGAGGTGAAGTCATTATATATAGTGCGGAAAAATCTGATTCCAGATAGCATTCGCGAAGTAATAGAAGAGAATTTTTAAGTATTAACCACCTCTAAGCACAAACTAAAAAGAAGTTGGTACGAGTCCCTCAGTCTTAACCAAGTGCCTTAAGTAATTCAAAACGCTCAATCTCTTCTAGTTCCATAATCATAATTTGGGAAACAAAATCTTTTCGGTATACTAAATCTCGACTATTGGTGAAGCAAATATATGCATGATATCAACATGTTTGATATCAAATCATGATCAGGACCGTTTAAGCTTGGTTGGCGGAGTGACTCATCCAGTCCCATTATTTTTATATTGTGTGTATTCAAAATCTAAAAAGATTAAATAACAAATTCAATTTCATTTCCTTATGTAAATAATTCTACCGTCACGTTTTTTCCGCACAATTATGCCAGTATTTCTGTATCGCATGTTATAAATGTGTGCATTAATCTTCTACGAAACGGTTCTGGTCTAAGACACGTCACTTCATTTTCTGTGACGTTACTCATTCATGCAAGGCAAAACATTCATTCCTAAAAAGAATATATACATTTGTTCTATTTGTACTAAATTTGTGAATCACTGGCCCATGGTCAGTCATGATGCATGGTTGATTTAATGTGTATATGAAACAAAAATCATAAAAAGGACACTATTTTTCTTAATTTATATACCAGCTATTGTTTTGTGACGTTCAATCTCACTTGCAAGCAATGAAATCAGTGCAATTGAACCCTTTCGTAATTGGCATCATATTAATCACATAACCGATTGACTAACATATATTTTAGTTGCCGATTGTTTGGTCATTAACATTTATTAACATCAGCCTTACTGCATGCAATGCATGATGTAGGATGGACCGGCAGTTGCAGAAAGTATTCTTCGACGTGACACGCCGCGTGCAGCGGCTACGTACGTGCCCCTGGCGAATCTTGATAAACAGGTCGAACTATTTCTCAATTTCTTTGATAAGAGTGATGTGTATTTTCGAACTCTAACTTATTTAACGATCTTACTAATGCTTTGTCCCATACATACATGCACTATTATTAATTGTAATAATGCAATAAATTATGTACATATCTTCTGCATCAATGTAATTTGCAGTCGTCTGTATACTCTCTTTTTCAGACTCTGTAAATTTTATTATAGAGTGCACTTGTCTGGACTGGACTTGCCGAATCGTGGAGATCGTACCTTCAATCGTTGGAGGTGCCGCCAGTAATGCTTACGGAAGATGAATTTTTGTTAGAAGTGCGAAAAATTAATCCTTTGGTTTGTTTGGAACACTGTAAGCAGTTAGGCATGCAACTACAGGTATGATTTATCAATATATTGCATAATTATGTCTATATGTTAACTATGTTATTATAAATCTAAATGATTAGAATTTAGGCGAATGTATGTTACTACCTGGAAACTTCATAGTTCTAAGTCCTGAATGGTTTTGGCAAGATGTAGTCAATCGGCAATTAAGTATTGAGTACAGAGGTCGTCCCGGAGGTCGAACAACGGGCGTGTACACACTGG
Organism: Ectemnius cavifrons; assembly: GCA_964023945.1. Taxonomy (NCBI): domain Eukaryota; kingdom Metazoa; phylum Arthropoda; class Insecta; order Hymenoptera; family Crabronidae; genus Ectemnius; species Ectemnius cavifrons. Next base: position 5,876,609 of record OZ030375.1, read on the forward strand.
AGGACTTTCAGGCTCGGTGTCCCTGTCCTGCTACTCAAGCATTACAGGCTTTACAAGCGATCAACTTATGTGTTTCAGTATGGATAACTTAAATGTATCTATTAGAGTTATAATTTTTTATCAATTACTTTATAAAAGTTCGTTGTCATTAGTGTGAAGTGGAAGACGATGAAGTTGAATATGAAATTCCGTGCTTGAATTTCGTTGAACGACTGCCAGGATTATGGGAACCATGGAAGTCATATTCCAATGTATCTCCCCATGCTGGTATACGACTTGTAACAGCTGAAGCTCCGTTATATCACTTAGCTGCAATTTTTCCCCATTTGCAAGTACGCAATACCCTAAATGATATTATTCCAAATTATATTTGTATAACCTTCGAATAAATTTTTAATATCTAGGCCCAGTTACGAAAAATCACACAAACTTGGGACCCGTCGAATTCAGATTTGTATCAATGGTGGCGAGGTTCCAAGTTATGTGTTGGACCATGCGAAAGTATAATTACGTTCGAGGAAGAAGACTTGAGTTGTATAGAAATAAGAGTTCGGGGCCCACGAGGCACTAGTTCTCAATGTTTCGCCCTTTTAAATATCATCCTCGATGCTCTTGACGCAACAGTTGACTTAGTTGCACCAGGGATGCTGCTCGAAAGACACTGGTTAAGCCCGAGTCAACTTCGCGAATATGAAGAAGTTTGTTTAAATTACATGACACAAAATAATATTTTAAATTAAAATATGTAAAATTGATTCTAATCCTTATATTGGCAGATAATACACTCGTGGGATCCAGCAACAGTCATACTACTGTTAACAAAAAAAGGTCTCGACGAAGCTACACTTAAGAATCCTTTAAATGGTCGAGAGGAAACTATTTGGGAAATAATAAGCTGTGGAATGCCTCTGGTAGAAAATTGTAATCCAGGACCCAGACAATTAATAAAAAATATTAAGCCTGCTATACAAAGGAGGTTGGCACAAATGTTAGATCCACCTGATCGTCACGGAAGGGATTGGTGCTTGCTTGCAGTACGACTCGGTTTGGGAGACCGTGTGGCACAATTGGATAGTACAGTAGATAGTCCAACACTAAGGTAATTCGATGCTTTACAGTCTTGTATATTCTTTATGGAACTGGTAGATATTATTAAAGTTTCTTTCACAGGTTATTTAAGAGTGCAGGTAGTGACTGTACTGTGAGTTCTCTTATTCAACAATTACAAGCACTTGATCGAAAAGATGCTGTCAATCTTTTGCTCTATTACACACCGATTTACGTTTTATCTGCAACTGCCGATTCTGAAACAGGATCTAATCTTTCGAGATGACAATCCTATAAATATGAACGGTGTATCAATACCCTCTAGACTTTCAATAACAATCTTTCACCCATTGTTCGTTAGGTAAATTTCCTAAAATGTCACTGCTTCCGCCCAATATCAATTTTACACCATATAGCTGAGTAAACAAGTTGTCTATATGCTTTAGGGATACATTGACAAGTATGTACATGCACCTGTGTATACTTTTATGATAGTATGTTTGAATGCACTACAACGCTATACAAGATTCTTTATTATAAATGAGGAAAGCAGGAACCACCAGTCTACACCTTAAGGTGATACCTTGCTTGCTTGACTTTTTCCTTCTGAATATATCTGAATACATATATTAAAGTATTATACACAAAAGTAGTTTAGAAGTACAAAAATTCACGATTTCATTGCTTTTAGAGAAATTTGCCTACAACTTCCATTAAGTTATTGAATATTAATTTTCCATGGGACATATTTATCGTGAAACTGCCATGAATTTTGTTTACGTTGTGATATTATGTTATAAGGTTAATGAAACATGTGAGAAAATTTACTGTATAATTTCGCGATATAGCCAAAGGACATGACGTGTGTTGACATGTGTGGTCCAAAGCATAAGGTATTAATATATTCAGTACACAATATAATACAGTCATATTTGATACTGATATTGTTTTGGAAGCTTTTCTTGATATGCATATATACAATATGTATACACCATCTTGCCAAAGTCAGTGTCAATATGCGCTGCTTTTTACTCTCAAATGTTTATATATACTGTCTATTTGACAGAAGGTCTGATTACTTTTCATAAGTTTTTGGTTTTGAATATGGAATTGATAAAACATTGCAAAATTGGGTAAATAGGTACTCTTCCAATTTTAGCTCAGATGTGCTACATTTAATCTTTGTTTAGTGCACCGAAATTTACTGAAAATTTATTTCGATTTGCACTATTATTGTCTAAGACCAAAGTATTAATTACTGATAATCTCGTATACAAATATGTATTTGTTTATATTCAAATAATACGTCCAGTTTCAATCACTTCGACCTTTTTCCAGAGTTTGCGCTCCTAGCGGAGGACATTAATTATCCGACAGTATAAATTCAGAGCACAGAAGCAAAGTTTTATATTTCAAACACAAAATCAAAATAATCTAAGTAGTATATTTTACGGGTTAAACACGAAGTGCTCCTAGTTCCATAGTATTTTAATGGAAGCACTAGATATTTTCGTTTTGGATTAGCATATTGACATGTACGCTTCTTTAAGAAATAGATTAGATCAACATGCATCTTCTAATATATCGTAAATCTAATTTTATTATGTTGAGTCAGACTGCAGTTTTGGTAAGATTTTATATGCAATCTTTCATGGAATATGTGTCTTTCTAACTTGTCTATCCAGACACATTGCAATAAATTTAATACGAATGTCTGTATGCTTGGTATACTAATATGTAATAGTTTGATACAAACATTTTTGCACTCAGCGCTTTGTAACCTCTAGCATCTATTGCTTGTGTTCTGCAGAAACAATATTAATATTGTATGTCACTTCAATGAATAAAATAAATTTTTAAAAAAATATATGTACTGTGCAAAGCATGTGGTTATTCTTGCTAAATATGTATGATAAATTAACCTTGAAAAAATATCCTAACTTTTATTATACCAGTAATTCAAACTTATTAGTACTAGCAATAAAAATTCGTTAATTAAATTGCCATACCCGTCTATAACGGTCTGGAAATCTACTTTGTTAGCTTGGAAAACTCCAGAACAGTTTGTTCAATTTTTAAAATTCGTGCGTAGTCCTATTAATAATGCGCATGCGTCAAAGCGTGGAGCTTTAGATCTTCTCCCAATAGAAAAGGAATGCAAGAGGATTTTCGTTCAGCTGATAAATAAACGCATGCGCACTTAGTTATGCATCTCCGTCATAAATGTCAAGTTTTATTTATGTTCGATATATTATACTTATATTGAATGATAAAATAATAACGATTTATATATGTATTTGATAAAATTATTTAAAAGGTTTTGTTAGAGATTATATATAGTTCATTTAACCTGTCGTTTTATTATGTGCCTGCAATTTTATTATATAGCGCACATCATTAATATATATAAAATATGTGTATAATATTTAATACAGTTATATCGAAAGCTACTATATATATACATAGATTTATAAAATATACGTATAATAGATTCTCGTTATACCGCGTATACAATGTGTGTGTGTGCATCATGTACATACATACGTGTGTAGTAGTGCCTACATATGCACGGTATACCACTGCACTCATCACAGCAGTACCAGCAGTACTACACGTTTTGCGAGTAGTATGTATGCTATGCACCAGTATGCACTATCGATTCCCCTGTTGCCATGTTTAATTTTGTGTGTGAAACTCGATCATAATAGTTATTAGATAAAACCACTAATGTCGAGTCATGAAGCAGATGAAGCAGTAGATTAACGAACTGCTTCACGCAACGCAATGGTTCATAAACATTAACCATCACTGCCGTGGGTTTGTGCTATTCGGAACAACAATATGGAGTACCACGTGATCGCGAGATACAAGCGACCGTTGTAACTGTAACCACTTGTAAATCTATCTTATGTATGTATATATGCTACGAAATTTGGAATCATGCATATCATCCCTAAATTTAATTGCCTAAGCTTTATTTATATTTACTGCCGATGAGAGGATTTGAGAATCTCCCATATTTAATTCGCAAAAATGATTAATATACGCGAAATTGATTGTAAAAATCTTTTTAATTGAGTGTAGTGACATTCGTTGGTATTCGTGGGTTTGATTTGCAAAAGTGTGTTATCCACAGTATAATAGTGTATCATCATGTCCCTAGCACGAAAAAGTATTGTTTGAGTGTCTTATATTAGACAACGGTTTATTAATAAGACCAAGCCTACTGTTTCTGTGAAGTTGTAGATGTTGTAGAAATATTTCAAGTAAGTCCTCTCACATTAAGATAACCCCTTCTTCGTAATAAGCATATGAATCTAATATATTCATTAACAGTTAGTAGCTACAGTGCTTACTTGACAAATATGGCAATACTTATGTTAATAAAAGTAAAAGCTGATGATAGATATGAGATATGAAAATATGAAGAACAATTGTAAAAGTAAAAAGGAAGGCACTGACAGCACAAAGAAGTATGCCTTTTTTTCTGATCCAGATGTTATTACTCGTAGGACTCAGACCTTTGCAACTGTAACTATACAACATTGTCTCGTATAATTATTGTTATCTTGAATATTTTAATTTATAATTATATCATTGTTATAGAAATCTCAAGATAAAGAAGATTGTGAAGCCCACCAGGAGCGACAGTGCTTTGATGCAGGATCATCTTCTGGGCGACTATCAAATGCCCCAGTATCACTTGACTTAAAAGGACTGGAGAATTTATTTACATATCCAGTTCAAGGCTATCCATTTCCTTTTATAAGTGCTGTAAAACGAAAACTGGCATTAAATGAGTATTCGGATGGATATAAGAAGACATATCAACCACCATATATTATGAAAAGAGAAGAGCCAATTCAGACATTGGGCTTATGTCAAGTTGTACAGAAAATGAACTTTATGCAAGCATTAAATGTACCAGAACATTCAACAAGAGAAAGTCCTGTGTCCAGGCTGTTAGTAGCAGCAAAATCAGATGCACCCAAACAATCTATGTATGATACAATGGATAGATCCACAAAGAACATTGAGAAGGTACAAAGAAAATTAGATTTTTCAATATCTGATAGTTCATCAATAATTAGTGGTAAAAATGTAGAACCCCTAAAGGTTCCCAACCTTTCAATTGCTTCAAATTTATCAAGGAAGAAAGAACATACGAAAGAAAATTTTAGAGAAAAGGAAAATAGATCGAAGAAAATAAAAAGGGATGAAGCTCCATTGGATTTTAATAAACGGTCTAAAAGCCCGAAATGCGTGTCTAGATGGGATTATAGTGATGACACAAGTGATGCATCATTAACAAAAATAAAAAACGACAAATCGTCATTTCACATTCCAAGGGAAAATGTTTTCTTGCCTATTAAGCCCAAATCAAAAAATGTTGCAACTTCTACTATTAAAAAGGATAATGAGAAGAGACAAAGATTATCAAATATCAGATCATCTAAAACTCCCAGAGATGTTTGTTTGGAATCTAAACCTAAAGTCTACAGTAACGAATCAATTTCTGATCATTCTTCAGAGTTATTAGACAAAATTACTGTAAGGGAACTTTCTAGGAATGTGTCTGATAATGTTGAACATAGATATAAGGATGAGTATCATTCCTTATGTGATAGTAGGCAAGGTAAACAAAAAAAGCAATTAAATCAGTCTCATGGGAAAGCACTGTGTGTGTCCCTTAAAGATCAAGGAAAGAAGACGCAAGAAAAGGGAAGGTCTTCAGCTAAACATGATGTAAAACATCTTGTCAGTAATACAGAAGAATCAGAAGATATTGAAAGTGTTACTCTATCGAATACTAGCCTTCTATCTGTAAATCCATCTTCTAATATCCAAGTCCCATATATCAAGCATAAAGAGGATTCTTTGCAACAGTGGAATGCTATCAATATGAGTAAAGGAGAAGGGCCATTCACACAGGCTGTAAATTCTAATCAAACAAGCACTGAGAATGAGTTAAATAGTCTAGACGAAAGTATCCTTCCCGAAGCATTACTTGACAGAAGAAGAATTTCATTTAGAGATGAGAATCGCTCGCCTCAAGAAGAATTTCATGATTTGGTGACACCGACTATGAACTTGGTAGTAAAATCTAAGAGAAGGAAGCAATTTCTTCAAAACGATACAGAATTAGATGATACCAAGATTAGTTCAAAAAATGGCTCTGGAATGAAAGCAGACATGGAACAAGAAAGTATTCAAGTAGTAAGATATAATTAGTTTCAATTGTTTTCTGGTAGTAGTATTTACTATACTCCAAATGTAATTCTTGTATTATGTTTACAGATGCATCCAACTGCATTGCATATGCAGTTTCAGGCAGAACTACATCTTTTAGATTCTGTTGATGAGTCATTTAGAAAGGTAATGAATGTGGAAAACTCTTTGTTTAATGTAGAACGTGAACAAAAGAAGGACTTGCCAAGTGAGCAGAAGAAGTCTGATGGGGAATTACAGCCAGCTTACACTAAGTTGGCTGAGAAAAATAATATTAATGTAGAACTTTTAACTAGCATGGGCAAATTGCATAAGCAGACAGTTGATGAATGTAAGTATAAGTTGGATATGAAGTTTCTCATTTATAAAGATCAAAGTATTCCCAATATTGAATGTTCCTATTTTATTAAAGCTGTTTCAGCAAAAATTGATACGCATAACAATACACATATTTTTACTGACCAAGCAAAAATAAGTGATTTTAATGATGGCGAAACCAAACTGAGTAAGCCGATGGTGAAAGCAGTAGAAGTACAAACGCAAACTGTAAATGACATGGGAACACAAACAGATTTACGCCCGTCTCGACATATGTCGCAAGCTAAATGTCCAGATATTTGTGGGATCACAATCGAACGTGGTTTTACTGGAAACAATAAAATACCCCAGTATTCCTTAGATTCAGTTGAACACTTCGAAGATTTAGATCAAATCGAGGATATGTCCTTACCTAATAAATTAAGAACAATGTCTGAAATAAGCCTACATGAAACAACATCATCTATAAAGACAGAAACTGGCACAGAAATAAGTATTTCTACACGAGATGTAACGTGCTCATTTAATAAATATTTAGATTTAGAGGTAAGTACAAGACTACATTTACATTGCAGATACTCTAGGCAACTGTTCTTTTGCGAGATGATAGGAATATTGTACACTTATAATGTTTACTATTATTACAGATGGCTCAATTAATAAAGGACGAGAAACAGATGTACGATAAGATTCAAATGCTATTTAAATCTCGGGAAAAAACACTTAACGACCGTACAAAGAAATTAGTGAAGCTAGAGGAACAAAAACGAGCGTTAAAGGATACTGGCCAGGACAGTCGTATTAGTTCTGTGAAGAAAAAACAACGTGCTCTGCTCTTAAAATTACAACAGGAAAAAGATGAAATGAATAGGTAAGTTCATAGTCATGATTCATAAAATCTACAGGATAGTGGTGTATGTACTTACTGTTAATTATATCCATATCACAGGTTAAAAGAACTTCATAAAATCGCAAGTCAAGAACGTAAGTTAATGCTGCAAAAACAAAGGAATATGTTTAATCCGCACATGTCAACAAAAAACATTTTAACAAAATTGAAAAGAAGCGCTGATTGTTCATCTCCTAGAAGACTGTCTGGCCCAATGAAGGGCTATGATATAAGAAGCAATAGTTCAATGAGTTCGTTAGTAGACTCTGACAAGTCGCAGCATGAGCGCTCTCAAGCAGACGCACGATTGCAAATATCTGACAATGATATACAATTTTCAAAACTTGAGGATCCAGAATTTAGTGTGTCCTTTACAGAAACAAACAAATCTAATGAGCTATTGCAAGACAGTGAATTAAAAGAAAAATGCCTTTGCAAATCCCCGAAAGATGGGAGCAAATTGAAATACGAGTTAAAGTCAAAAAAATTTGAAGAAAAAATGCCCAGGACTGATATCTTGAGAATAAAGACACAAAGTGACGTTGAATCGAAATTAGTGGGTACTCGTCCCATGAATATATCAGAACAATACTTTTTCGAAAGAGAAAGATATTCGGATTCCTCACAAATATCACAATTAAATAAGTCTATTACCGAGCAGCTTAAACCTGAATCTGATACAATATTTGAAGAATTTTCAAGGAACAGAACCCAACAGAATTTTCACCCATCAGAGCGCAGTACTATGTCAAAGAGTACCACTATCAATACTGAGATCATTCCAGAGGACGAATCCTTACTTGATGAAGATATGAAGATGACAAAGTCATCCCAAGTGTCTGAAGATATATCACAGTCATTTTCGAGGAGTTCGAAAAAAAGTAGTAAGACAATTTTAAGCGAGATTCAGAGCTCAACGAGAAAGAGTCAATCTATATCTGATTTAAAGTCAAGTTCCAAGCGCAAAAGTCCCAAATGTCAGAAAAATAAGTCATCTTCAAGTACACTTAGCGATAACATACCACGATCTAAGTCTGGCTGTCAATTGTCTGAAGAGTTTTCAAAGCAAAATAGTAAACATAACAGCATAAGTATAGAAAAAGAATTGACTGAATCAGATTATCATGCTGAAGATACAGTATTAGATAGTACAGGATTGAACGAAACTTTATTCCAATCTATATCTAGACATTCTAAAACTGTTAAAGATAAGAACTGTAGATTACTAACAGACAGTGACAACAACTATGAAGCTAAAGAAAATGTATGTAAAAAAGGATTAAGTAGAAATATTGGAACTTGTCAAAATTACTGCGATAGACAACAAAAAAGTCCGGAAAATGGCGAAAATATTGCATCAAAATCACAATTTAGCACCGTAACTATCTCTCGGCATAGTTCAGGCGAAAGTGAGAGAAATTATTCCAAGAGTGTCGTTGTACGATCGCACGGTTCCGAATTCAAAACTTCGAAGAAACTTGAACAGTAAGTCTTACTTACTAATTACTTATTTTATTTTTTCTTCCGGTATCTGCGTGTAAATTGTATCAAGGTTCAATAACCAAAACCATGAAATTCTACTGCAACACGTAGCAATTCTAATAATAAACCATGTATTCACTCCATGCACTGAGGCGTTGTAAAAATAGAACTCTGCAGTGGCAATCTGCATTCCTCGTTCTGTTATTGCAGTATTTGCTTTACCACAACGATATTATGATATAATCGTGATTAATAGATACTAATTTTTCCTCGTTATGGAGGGTATATTTATATTAACAGATAACGTGGTATTCTGTAGAATCTTAAATGCCCGTGAAGCTGCCCTGGCAAATCGGAGAAATTGTATCGAAGACTGGATGGCTTGGCATGCTAAGCTTAGAGCAGAGGAGGATCGCCTGGCTCGGATGGAACAAGCAACTTTAAAGCTGGTGACAGCAGCATCGAATGTATTTTCGCAACAAGGTGAGTAATCTAATTATTTTACTCATTAAGATAGATTATTTGCCTTCATTCAATTCTCTTACCATAACTTGTGTATTATTATTACAATTAGAAAGGAGCGTTTGTCCTCTGATAGATACTACCATATCATCTGATACAAGTGATGTGGAGGGTAGAATAGAGCTGCTAACAGAAAAGGTGCAAGAACAGCGTATGGAAATGTCACGCTTGAAACGCGAAGCACGAAAACAAGCAAAACAAAAACTTCGCGCATTTGAGGCAAATTTATTAAATCAAATTAAAGTAAGTGTTACATTCATTAATGATTAAGAGTCATGATGATACAAATATTAATATGGATTTACATATTCATGAAAAAATAGAAATATGACACTACAATTCACGAAATGCGGAAGAAGTTGGAATCCAGAAAGGGTTTCGATAAGGATGGTGAAAAGTCTTCTGGAGAATTGAAATCTTGGGTAGACTTTAAAATACCTGAAATACCTGTTAGAAGAATTCAGGATATATGCAAAAATACTGACCTACTCAGATCTAGATCTGAATCTGACTTATTGTGTTCAAAAAAACAACGCAAGGATATTACTAGTAACATTCGTAATGAAATTCTCAGACACACAAGAAATAAAGTTGAGAATGATCGGTATGGGGAAGTCGAACAAACCAAGTATGACCACAGACCAGAATTGGTCAACATTTTTAGAACCGAGGCGCATCGCAGCACTCAATCGATCACTGACGAATCTATATCAGAGCAAATTGAACATGAAAAGAGTGGCATTGCTTCCGTATTACCTACATCAGACGAAATTGCAACTGAGAAACATACGTATTCTGTGTCTCCACAAAGCACTACGACAGAAAGAATCACAGAGGATATTAAAACTGATATCGGTAGCACAAGATTTGAAAGCGAAAGATCCATTATACTAGACGCGTATATGTCGAAACATATAAATGTCGATCTGAACCAAGCTCCAACCAAGCCCATATCGTTACACTCCATGAACCAAGAAAAACGAGATTTGGAATATTCACACACATTCACGGAAGTCTCCGACTATTGCAGTGAAAGTGTAAATACAGAAATAGAGACTGCTTCAAAAGTAGACATTGAAAGTGGTACCGATTATGACGCATCAGACTTATCTAAGAATATAGACTATGTGCAATGGAATAATCAGAATCTAAATAAAAATATTATCTCCCTTGAGAATGATGTAAAAACACTCTCCGAAATGGTGTCGCTTTTCAGTAAGAATACTAACGAAAAGAAAGTGTGGGATAAAGAAAAGTTATGCTCAACATTCCATGATGAAGCAAAGAACGTTTCAAATATTGTCAAAAGCAGTGCGGAGGAAAAGAAATTACCACAGGAAAAAGATGTTAACGCTTCGCATAATTCCGCGTATATCCTGAGTACAGGCAAAAGTTCAATTAATAATGTGGAGAGGCTCATACCCATTGTAATGTCAAAAGACGATATTCCAATGCACGAAACAAATCAAGACATAATAGATTATGAAGCGAAAAGCAAGGAAATTTTGAATGAAATAGAAAAATCAATTGTCTCCGAACACATCAAAGGCAGCGACTTCAATTCTTCTTCAGCGAGTGTCTCATACGAAAACACTGGTTTCGAGTCTCGAACAGTTACTTCACGGAAGAATAAGGATTTTAGCAAATCGGCAGATAACTCGGCATTTGAGGATGCTTTGACTGGTACACCGATTGAAGAAATTCTTGCACATTCTAAAACTTTGTCTGCTACATCAGATATTCGGAGTGAAAATACGTTTAGACAAGACATTAAAAATTTCAAATCAAAGGAGAAAGCATCAGACACTTTCTTATCAGAATTGGAAAGGGTGAACGACTCATTAGATATAAAAGCAGATTCAAATACCAGCGAAACATTAAATAAAATTTTCAACGTCAATCAGATAAATCTTGGATTTAGTGATACCATGGAAGCTACGCAATTAAGTGATCATGCCAATACAAGTTCGAAAGAGCTTGAATTCATGCCTTTATCTCAGAAATCATTTTTACCAGGAAGCTTATCTGAACTAAGAAACGTCCAAGTATCTTCAGGCAATAAAACTAGCCAACCAGAAGTGAATTGTTCTGTTAATGATGGGCAATCCGATGAACGTAGCAGCCTTGATATTAAAGAAATAAGTACACACAAGTTTAATGATGCAAGCAGTTATGCAATTAGTCAGGATATAATTTCTACCACAAATGACGATAGCTTAAAAGAGTCCCATAGAGATCATTCTCTTGTTGATAATCAAGATTGGACAGTCTCAGATTCTTTCACTGCTCCACGTGATACAAGGGCAGCGGATACAGAGGAATCACTGTCTCACTATTCAAATTATCAGAATGATGGGTGTTTGGATACACGATATGTATCTCAACCAAATGATGACTCAAACTTACCACAACAGCAGGAGAATGCAATAAGTGATACTGAAGATATATCAGTGTTTGTCCCAAAAGGAGAATCCACTAACATCGAAATGCACGGACTAAAATTTGATGAAACGCTATCCGCGAAGGCGGTCGACATGTTTGATGATACATTAAATGTAACAGCCAAAGAAACTGACGAAGATATATGTCAACCGACAAATGTATCGAGCGGGCAATCTGAACTATTTCAGGAGAAAAATCATCAATCTATATGTGGCGTATTAGATGCAATTGAAAAAAGCTCCGGAGATGATTCCATAATCGAAAATATTGACGAATACGGTGAAGAAAAACCTACTGACGAGAAAGAGCAGCTGGACATGTCAATTACTCATAAATATTCAGCAACTGATGATCGTCAGTTAAGGAGAAATGAAATTGATATTAACGATAACGAAAGTCAGAATAATAATATAGTCGGCAAGACCCATGTTATAAATATTGAGGTGCATCCTGAAGTTGAGGAAAATCGAAACATCTTACAAATGACAAATAAATTAAAGAATATTATACCAGAATTTAAAACCAGTACAGAAGGAAAAACACTCCCTGAAGTACAACTAGACACTAAAGTAAAATTAGCTGACGATAATTCTGAAGATATAAATAGTGCAGTGGACCAAGATAAAAAACTAAACGCAGTATGTCAGTTAAATAAAGAAATTAAAGTTTATGAAACTGTACGTAGTGACACAGATATAATTCGCGACCAAGATAGTTCTGATGGAGAACAACTCGATAACTTAGTAGAAGTTGTTGAAAGTGAACTGGATACCATTGAAAAAGAAATTGATAATCCTACTGTTTGCGAATTAAATCCTGCTACAATAGTAAATGTAGAGCAACAGAATGAACATGGAAAATTGCGAAAAGTTAATCTAGAATTTGCAGAAAAACTAGAATCGATTCAACAATATGGAGAAAACTTGCTCACGCCTAAGTCTATTAGTGTGTCTGGGCGAGCGAATAAAACTACTGACGTTTTAAAAGATCCAGAATATGAAGATATATCGGAAGAAAGTTTGGAGGTGTCCGAAATTTTAGAAAAAACAGAACATTCAAAATCAATCAAATCGCAAAAAGTATCATCCAGCACATTAGAAAATTATCAAACAGTACCGAGGTCGGATGAAGTTTTAAAAATTCTTGATACAATTGCACCAAAATTATTGATTGATCCTACCCAATTATCAAGCTGTGATGCATCAACACAAGACGGCAGTGTAACAAATCACGAAGTCTCAATAACACAATTTCCAAAAACTTTAAATGTTGAATCAACGGCACTACGTGAGCAAACAGAAACTGAAGGAATCGAGCATTCAAGAGCTCTAATAATTACGCATGATGATATGCTGGGCGTATATAATAAATCGGAAGAAATCAGCAGACACCAATCAGAGGAAGAAACATCAGACAAACCTGATCAAGATACATCGTCTGACTCTAACGAAGGTGGTGACAGTTCGAAAATTTTATCCGAGATTGAGTCCGACTCGCCTAGAGACACTAACGATGTTAAACTGGATATTGATGACTCCTCTGAAAAGGAAATTGCTGCGATGATCAACGAATTGAAAGGTATCTTTTTGAGTTGCATAATACTTACGCATCAATTGCATATAATTCTAATTTTTTGGCAAAGATACGAAATCAGTGTAGATATAACAGTTTCAATATAACGCAATTTTGAAGTCTGTTAAAGCACGTTTTGAAGTTTGCATTTCACGAATGTTGTAAATATTCTCGTACCGGATAGATTCGTTTTCATATGAAAGTTGACGGTTTCAACCCTGAAAAGACGCCTATTTTAGTGTTTTTTTAACAGCTACTTAAACTTTGTAAATTTGCAGAAATGTGATAGATACATATTTCGTAATTAAACATACGCTTAAAGTAGAAACACCTGAATTATTACACATTACAGAGACACTTTCTGATTTCTATAATGGCTGTTTGCTCCTATGCAAAGCATTGCCTGGTATAGCCATGTGTTGTTTATTTTCAGAATAGCAAAATCGAGATAGTTGTTACCTAAAGGTAATAAAATACGAAACTTTGAATGAACCATTGAACATTGACTTGTTCTTACTGTACAAATCAATGTCGCATGTCTGCTTGACTTTGATCATTAATTTTTATATGCACATGAAAGGCTTGTAAATACTATATAACACAATATATATGCAAGAAACCTACATTCCAATTTCTTAAAGTATCATCGAAGATGAATCATGATCACAACAAAATCCTTCTCGGAATGTCAACATTTTTCACAGCTTTATATACTATTTTTTTTATCGTATTGGACGAGTTAGTTTTTCAGTAAATCAAAAGTTTTGTTTTTGATTCTCAGCACACCCAAACAAAGTAACTTGTTTACCCTCATCTATTGTAAAAATTCCCCTTGTTTTTCTTAAATAACTTCTAATATATCCTATGAATTCACTGTATTTATTTGGCATAAATTTATACAGCTTCGCTGGAACAACCGGGTTTGGAAAGTGCAGATTTGGAAGCAAAAGTGCTCCAGCTCAAGCGGTTGCAAATTGAATTAGAGGTATGCAATAATTATCCTTTTACATAAAGTTTCGAAATTAGGCAATGTGTATGAAATCACTGTTACTATGCTCATTAGATTAAGGTACTAGAAGCCAAGGGGATGCCATACTACGTTCGTGAGATACCGAACAAGCCACCACCACCGTATACCCCACCAGGTGAAAATGTTCGAATTCCCTTACCACCAGCATCACCATTACCACCACCAGGTGTGGTGCCGTCGAATGTCGAAGAACTAACGAACTTCACGGAAAAAGCAACAGCGATTATATTTGACGCTAAATTGACTGGAGAAGATGTAATGTCCATGGAACCGCCGTCGGAAATATACAAGCCTACCAAAGAATCTAACGAGACTGTCAGTCACGACAAAAGAGTTTACCACACGTTTCTTTTTAACTTATGTAAAGAAATTATCGCAGAAGTCTACAAGTCGGAGTATGAAAACCCAGGTCCAAGTTGGACAAAGCCAAATGTGACAACAAAGCCCACAATAAGGGTTCCAAAAACACTAGATGAGCTTAAGCAGCATGTTAATAAAGAGGTAGCAACGCTCTTTGGTTTTAAAATAAAGATGCAAAGGGAAAATATGGTAATGCAATGGATCAGGAAGCGTAGGGACAGAGTCGATGAGCTATTAGCTAGAGAAGCTCAGGCTGAGGAGGATGAGTGGACGAAGTTCCATCATGATGAACTTACTGTAAAAAATAGTCTTACAATAGCTATATTGGATACCCTTACCATGGAAACTCTGAGGGAAGTCAAAGTAGCATATGCAAAAAAAAGAAAAGTAATAGTATAATATTCTTGTTAAAGCTAGTGTACTATTATACTTTATTAAGCACTTGTGTTAAACTGCGCCATCGATCTTAACTACTATATTGTTTACGAGTTGATCGAATAGTTCATATGTGTCCATCCGCATCCTATATGTGATGCATTAAGTCGTTCCTATTTATTTGTCGGTTTTTTAATTTTCAGTCAGACCAGGTACTAACGAATATACCTCCAAGTAAAATAGCTCAACGGGTATGTAAAGACGATAATTCTAGAAGAGGGAAACTAATGTAACTTTGAGATGTTGATAATCAAACTCTACGCTTGCTTCGAATTTTTGTTTATTCTAATTCTAAAGAATGAAGGGTCGCAAAAATACTGCATTTCTGTTTGTATTTGCGTATATAGATTAGGATAATGTATTCATAGTGAACACTCAAGTAATACTTAATTTTAAGATTACTATATCAACAGCTAAGCAATTCCACTATTTTTTAATTCGAATAATGTATGAAGTACTATGATTTACATTATTTGATATGTTCCTTATGTGCTAGGTGCATTTCTACCAAAATATTAGACATCATTAGTCTGTGTTGTCTCACGACTATCCTGTATAATAATTAGCGCGAGCAGTATCATTATTTAAAAGTTCTATGAAATGTCATTTGGATTGATAAGGATGTTTGATTTCATATCTACAAAAACAGCGCTCGTGGGTTTGAATGTATCATCTGATTTCCCGGCTGTGGAACGTAGATTGTATTTTTTTACTTTTACGTCGAACTTCAAAAAGCCGTGCTCAATTACTTGTAGTGGAGATTGAAAATTTTATCAAAAGACTGATACTTTGGGGCCATTTTGATCCAAATCATGAACTTATGGAGGAATAAGTAGGCATATTATGCATACAAATATATGTATACACGCATATATCATTGACAGTGGAATTTGTTGCCTATTAACTGCCTGTGGCAGAGTTGGTCACTCAGTATAAAGTATTATCTTGCGAATGTTTTTACAGTGTGCTCTCGTTGTAAACTCAAATATAAGCAAAAAGGACAACAAAGAGAATATATTCGAGTTTCCTGTCGATTATCTGGTATGCATTTAACGGACTAATAGTCCATTATGTATGCAGTCTGTTTGGTTGATTTGTAGGCAAACTTACTTTTTTCTGTTTGTGGTTGTGACATCAATTTGAAACTTACAAAACGCTGAAAGTAGCATGTTATATGGGCGTTAAAAGTACAAAATCTTATCTCAAAAGTCGTTTGCAAACGTCGATTGTGTTATAGGTGCGTAATGCGAAACTTTCCACGTTTTGTCAGGGTTGGAAATTGTAAATAGTAGAACGCTCAAATTTTAGAGTGGGATTCCTTGTATTGGAAGAACGTAGGATTTTAGCCGTTATATTTATAATTAACATTTTCGTATAGTTATGAAGAGGGAGTGTATGATCTTATCAGTTTCCATGTTATTTATACAATTATATTTGATTCGGAATTAGTTAAGGACAAGAAAGTGGTTGCACCCGTAGTTGTTACACATGTACTATTATTGTTCGCGTATGTAGTGTTGAATATGTACTTAACTAAGGTATGATATATTTTATAATAAATTTTCCAAAATTGCATCAATGTTCTTCGTTTTAGAATGAGATTACATTAACTGCCTCTAGTCATGAAGTTGCACGAGTGAGTTGGGGAGCATACAGGTGTAGTAAACAAATGCTTCGAATTTCGTAAATTTAGCAGAAAAATAAAATCAGGATGGGGAATAAAAGGAAATGATTCGTTTCATAAAAGAACACAGCTTCCTAAATCTTCCAACCCCACATTTATTTGGCAATGCCTTTTATATGAAAAAGTACAACACCTTTTTTCGAGAGGAATGATATACATTTCGGATGATTGGAGGAGAGTGTATGAAGGAGAAAGGAATGTGGAAGGAAGGGACAAAGGTGACGAGGGTGGTGCAAAAAGATTATGATAATACAATATATTATTTAAATATATATATATGATAATGGTAAACTTAATGATAGAGATATGAGTCTTGCAATTCTTACTTAGGTTTTTCATAAACTCATAACAGTGAAACATTTAACGCATTATGCAGTTACATTACGAAATTAAAAGTGCACTCACGCTTCGTGTATTTATTACTTCGTTCCGTGCGTTCTGTCCGCCCAGTTTATCCGTATATATTATTTCGTACTCTTATACGTCTATTGTATCAACTGGTTTATAATATGTGAAATAATGTAGGGTATCTCGGAACGTATTCTTCCATTTGAGATGTTCAGTTCTGACGAAATAATGATAATAATGAGCAATCCCATCACCCGAGAGACTGATCTCAAGCGAAACGGACTTTATTGTGGCATCAAAAGTATCGCAAACAAACTCGGTAAATTTTCGCGTGCAATTTGTAGAACCTTGCATTATATATAAGATCTTTTTGAACACAGGGTTTTGCAATTTCTTTGACGAAGGCAGCGGTGTAGAAATTGCTAACGGTGTATACACATAATGACTGGCGACGAGCATTCGCTTCATTTTTCGGAATAGATACAATTGCGCAATAAGCAGTATTATGTTCTCCTTTACATTCCTCCAAACATCGAATAACGGTTATGGCCTACTGGCAATAGAACTTTACACCGGACGAGTTTCTACGTTAAAAGAAGTACGCAGAGGCATTAAGACATATGTACTTACATACGTACATATATATACACATGTCTAGATATGCCTAGTGGACATATTTCTTTTACAGTTTAGAATGGGATCTAACACTTGCTCAGGTATGACACTACCTACTGATAATGAACACAGACAAAGCTTTTTTTACACAGATATACCGTTCGCAAAAGTTCTTTCGATTGCTTACGCACACACCGCCTTTAATAACCAGATAAAGTTCGATGTCGCCGTCAAAATGATTTTGATACCTGCGATATAGGAGTACAACATTTTACCACCACTTCATCACCATACCACCGATTTGCGGTTTACGACGGCCGAGGTGTCAATTCTTTTTTGACTCAGGCCTCACCTACTTATTCGATACTGAGTTATAGGAGGCGAGATGGAGATCAGAAGTTGACAAGTACATCTATTCTATACGTAGAATAAAAATACGAATTTTTGAGCTAAGAATTTGTAACTACACATTATGAGATTAGTACCTCATCGAACACTGTCTACGCCAATAGTAAGAAGACGCGATGAGAACAACGTAGAATTCTATTCCAGTTGCTTTCTCCGCGCCTTCGAAATCCCTACTATCAAAGGGTCTAAGATGATCAAAATCACCATTGTCCTCCGTTTCCCTTCGTATAATTGCTTTCGAGTATGCACTAGTCACAGTTGGCACGGAAGTATCTTTTCAAAGTTATGTATAAGGAGATAATTAGTTGTTTTCAAAGTACATTTTCAGTGTGGGTGGTAACATCAAGAGAATGGATTTGCATTATTATCTTAAGATCTTAAGATTGCTAATTGAGTTCTTCTCAGAAAACACATATTTACGATATCCGAAAGGCGGATAGCCACAAGGGCGAAACTAAACACTCCCTTCTTACAGTCCTCAAAAACCCTCTCCTCATTTCGATTTCAGCTCAAGCGGCAGTTAGGCTTTCCACCTTCTTCGGACACCGTCAGTACGCGTCACAACGTTCTAGGATGAGCAAATATGACAATAATATGATCTCCTTCGATATATAGCCAATTTCTTTCGAAGTCTTTGGATTTGTTAAATTTACTATTTCAACACTGTTATAGCTACCGTTAATTTTACTCAATAATTATTCTGCTGAAAGATCGGAAGTCCTATTGCCAACAAGTATTCCTTGAAACTCAATCCCGTGTACACAATCTATATTTTATGGGAATCGATATTTGTGAATGTCGTGACGATAAACTATCTGAATTAATCAGCTATAGCGGATATACTTCCATTAGTCTGTGGAAATCACTTAGGTAGTATCGTCATCTGGTACTCAAATAGTACTGTATTGGACTTTCGTCGAGACAAGAATATCACTAATAATCAGATTCAGCAGTACCACTGTGTTAAGCATTCACGAAACTGATTGGCGTTGAAATATTATAGTTGCTGAACGCAATAGTAACGAATGCACAAGCTACGCTAGTATCGCTGTAAGATATGTTTCTCTTCGTTACATCTAATATCAGTGAAAATATCATTTCTCCACCGGAGACGAAAGTATTTTGTAGATCTGTAATTGAAAAATAGTCTTGTACCTGTGATACTCGCCGAATCAGCGTGGCATTTTTCAATCCGTGTTTCCCCGAGATAAACTTTAAACATTAAACGCGCTTCCGCCGCTGCAGTAAGTTTGGCAAGTGTGTACTAGATTTATCGATTCTTCGATAATCCGACTTTTCAGTAAGAGGATTTCACTGGACGCAATAACATTACGTGTTCCGAACTATTGATATGATCGTAATGATCTGAGGTGACTGCTTTGTCTCGGAGACTGGACGGCTTTCAATGAAATTGGATTTCCCTTCTTCCGGTTGATGTCGCTTTTTTTTCCGGTATCTACTGCGAATTGACGAACTGAAAGACGAGGAATACGCACAAAGGATTGCGAAATACCACTCTGATGCTACTTCACAAAAAATTCCTTCTCGATCGCGTTAATACGAAAATTTGTATTCTGCATCCGCCGCCAGACACCGTAAGTGTGATAATAAATAGTTAGTGACTGTGATTGATATTGATCACCAAATGGTACTTAGTAGGCGCGTAGAATGAGCGACAAGAAGAAATTGTCTTTGCGCCAGTTGTGCGCAACCAAAGGCTGAAAGAGAATCGTCAGCCTTTCTTAGATTCAATAAAAAATGATATTATGGATGTGTGCGAATATAGATGTGCGCTTGTGGCGACCGCATATTCATAGAAAGATGAAAACCATTCCAAATTACACAGTTCAACTATTCTTCCAATTCGGCTTTCTTACAACTCTGGAAGTTGCACTAATGTCAGTGATGAGCATTACTGATAACAATATGAGCGAGATAGTGTTCTACTATTCTAATCATGAGAATGCGATGAATTAAGGATGTTGAATCCGATAATGTATTTGCGATCTGTTGCTCTCTCTTTCAACTTTCATAGCAGATTCTCGTGCCACGCGTATGTGATATGCGGGGTTACGTATCGAAATTAAAAAATAAATACAGGTATACGTAGACTGCACGCGGGCACGCGTGCTTAAACCTAATCTCTAACAAATCGATATCCTTTTACAAAACAATTAAATGAAACATTTGTACTTTAGCAGTATAGAGCAGTCATTTTGTCGTACTTCTTAATCCTAATATCATTACCGTCGTTTATATTATATTATACATATATATTTTGCTTTATGAACAATTCCTGCCTAGCTTGGCACGCCATCTTCTATCATAGTCTCCGTTATCGATAGCGTGGTGTAGATAATATACATGTAATTATACTTAGTCCGTGTCTTGTCTATGTAAAAAAAAAAGAAGAAGAAGAACAATATGCTTAATGCATGTACTTATGTAGCTAGGTGACACAACGTCGTTACGCGCGCGCGCCTGTGTGAGGAGATGCACACTTCAGCCTACTTATTTATAAATATGTAATCATAGAATCAATATCAAACAGAATCACGAATATTGCAGAATTCCTTCTACGCTGATAGAATACACATACGCCTATATATCTTGGTCTTTGAAAACATAAAGCACGCATTGCTTCTCTTCCTCCCGAGTATTTTCTAGCTCACATTTAAACAGCAACGCGCGATCGCGCTTGAATGCAGTATCGATTGTAAGAGTTAAAAGAATATACTATAAGTGAGAGCCGCGAAATAATAAAATATAAACCGAACGGGCTATCGTCGTAACCGTGATAACATTACTTATAGTTGTAATACGTATACAGCGATTATCATAAGTAGTATCTATGTACAGTGTGTAATAGCACCATGACCGAAATCTCAAAGTTAAAAAGCAGTATCGTACAAAGCGACGTGAATCGATACGGGTGAAGTGGAGAAGACCCAAGGTGAGAAGGAGAAGAAATAGGAAGATGTGCATGCTGCGGGAGTGCGCAATTTTGGCCGGAAAACGAGGAGAGAAGGAAAAGCGAGGGGATACTATCTTTCATACGTGAAATATCGCACGCGTATGGTACTAATGCGTTTATCACCCCTTACGTTTGCCGTAATAGCGCCAGCCGATCGCTTCGTTTCTGTCCTGCAACGTCTGCTCGCAATACAGGTGTCATTGTCAGGTGAAATTCGACACTTGATGCTGGTCAAAGAAAGCTTGACGATACGCAAGGAAATACATCAGTTTTTTGAGATGACCAGGCCAAGTATAATAAAGTGCTTTCGCACCAGCCTGGTGTGTACTTATTTGCGATTTACGACAAGCTGCGATCTAACGTAGCGATTAGACGAATAAAAGTAGCGATTTCGACTGACGCGTACACCGCGGTATTTATTATATTAATCATTACCGTTAAGTATTTGGCCGCTTTAATGACGTGTGTCCACCAGTAACGTTCACGATTATCTCGTAATTCACGATCGCCTGCTCGGCGCTCGGACTAGAAATTTTGACAACGAATCGCGCTTTAATATCACAGGAGGAAAATGTCGACAATCCTTTTATATTCTCTGCTCTCTCTCTCTCTTTATCTCTTTCTTTCTTTCTTTCTTTTTCTCTCTCTCTCTCTTTCACCCTCTTTTTTCTCGATAAAATTAAAATAGACACTAGCTGGTTATCGCCGCATAAAAGATTTATTTACATGTGCGCGCGAATACTCGTGCGGCATACGTACGTATAGAGGAAATCCAATGAACGGTCCACAGAATATTCCCCCGTGTATATTTTCCGGCGGGCAAGGTCGGAATAATAATTTAAAACTTAGTGACTATTACTTCGCTCCACGAGGAAAATCTATTTGACGAATGTAACAGGCGATGAGAAATGTGTGAACTCTGTTGTGAAAAATATAGACCCGCGAAAACGCACACATTGCCGTCTACCCGGTCTGAATATATGTGTGTGGATGTGTGAGTTTATGTCTTGCCGGTGTCTCTTTCTCTTCAGGCTACGTGAAATCACGTAGCAAATATTATCCAAGCTATTTTATCACGCTCTCATTCGACATATGTTCAATAATTAGTCTCCTCGCATATAGATTTATAATTTCTTAATATAGATATATATACATATATGTATGTATATATATATATATATATATTTGTAGACTCATATATATTTATATTATATTAAACTGTGATATCCCCTCTGCATTCAATATATTAGTTAAGTATGATATGTATATTCACAACTTGATGTGAGCGGTTGAAGTTGGAATTCCTTTCCGGCCAGTATTGCGAAGACAATCGCTCTTCCCTTTGTTTCTCTCTCCAGGGTGATAGTGATATACCGAACATCCTATTGTTAATCTAAGTACGACGCTAGATAAAACATTAATTCGCCTTGCGATAGACTTAATATCTTTCCCCAGTTTACACGATGAGTAGTTACATATTAATACGCATTATACGCTAGTCATTGTCAGAGAATTATTAGTGTGTTCGAAGTTTGAGGATTCAAGTGTGCTCGCTTCAGGATTTTTCCTCGTAGGTCGTCGGCAGGGATCACCAGTTCAGGAGTGTGATCATCAAAATGTAGTTAAACTTACGCACACTCGAATATACGTATAGTAGTCGTGTTTGTGACTCGCAGATCCTACGAGCCAAATCCTGTGACAGATATTCGACGATGAAACATGAAATTCCAAAAAGAGCAAAGTGCTCGTGTCGTATGATATGCGAGTGCACAACACGGTACATGCTACCGGCTAAGGAACTTCGATGCAAAGTATAGCACACCTATAATTAAATGCAATTCCATCGCCTTCACGGAAGATCCTGAAGCGACGCAGCAATATCTATAAAGATAATTCGCTATACACTACTCGTCAAGTAATAAAAATAGAGATTGCATAGATTGAGATTCGTAGCAGATGCACCTAAAAAGACACCTCCTATAAAGATTTCCTCTCGAGCTGTACAGACAAAACTCTTTCTTTCTATATGTATGTGCATGCATGCGTTTGTACGAGAAGATACCGTACACGAATATGTGCACGTACTTGCCGGCGACTCGCGCCTTTCACATGCATGTTACATGCTTTTTAAGCAAATGTAACGCGCTTTTGACACGCCCGCAGTAGTGCAGCCTTTCGTCATTCGACCCAAAGCTTGTTCAAGAGCACGAAGAATAGATAATAGGGATATTAGTTCCCGATATGTCTGTGAGTTTGATCTTCAACTTGCCAATCTAGCACAGACTGCCGAGCACTGCACGTTTCTACATTACTTAATTCTAATCAATCTCTTTCCAAGGTATCCAGTGAACCTTGGCAGATTATAGAATCCCGTTGGAAAGTTCCGCTCGCGGCTTCGAACGTTTAAAATATTTTGAAATTGAGATATCCTACTTGATCGTCGATTGAATTCATTACTATGCACGGCGACGCCTTGGCATTCCACGGGTTTCGCCCCACAAGGCGAATTTCCTCAGTGAGAGTTGTCGTTCGCCCCTTGCAATCATGTCGAACCGAACCCAGATATTTATTTTTACTGAAATTTCTCGATAAGTATTTATTAATTGTTGTTTTTACCCGGCTTTAACTTAGAGTGCCAGTATTCCAGCTACATCGAGCTCCCCTTCTATTGATTAAAAGGAGATACGTAGTGATCGGTCTGGGACGATCCGGTAAAATGTACGATACCAGCGAACCGAGCGCACCTTTCTCTCCCATCGGCTCTGAGCGAACACGAACCGTTCTCGAAAGTCAGGTTTCCTTGTCAGTTGAGCATTGCATAGCCGAAACTTTTCTCCAGTGAAGTCATTCGTTTTTCTCGAAATACTTCCCGGTTGTCTGCAACACATTTTTAAACAGCCCATAAAAGTCTAGCAATACTACTAGCTTTGATTATGAATTCAGATTGAATTGAGAGCGAGGAAGCGAGCCACTCTCTACTTTATTAAATTGTGCTGCGACTGGTAGAAAAGTGAATTTCATACCTCTTCACTGGAGATCTTCTTCACATTTGGGAATGTCAAATATTTCGGCGAAGAGGGGTGGTAGTTTGAGCTTCGCCCAATTCCGCCTGTACCAGTCGAGGAGATTGGCGTGTCTTGCACCCAAGGTCCTGAGTTCCGGTATCCTCTGGGAGACGGCCGTCACACTGGAGCAGCCTCCCGTAACGGAGGCGTCACCCGAGGCCGAATGGCTCCGTGATGCTTGCACCCTCAGAGCTTCCAAAAGACGATCCTGAAGCCTCTGCACGGCTTTCACGTCATTCAAGCCTGGTCTTTCTCCTAACAACACTGCGCCCGAGAACAGTCCGAGCTCCGCGTCCGTCAGTTGATGAGCGTTTAAGGTTGTTGTGAGTTGCATCAAGGCTGACACGAAATCTGGCTGCATGATTTCAGATTGATATGTTACTCTTACAAATGAAAATTCGAACGAGATAGAACATTGCAGTATGACTGCAGGAATTGTAATATAATTATCGAATGGCTATTACAATTAGCCTAGGACGATGTACTACAATACAGTAGTCATTATTGTTGAGACATGGTGGAGCTCTTACCTCATACATCAATTCCAACTGCTGCCTTGTAATGTAGGTGCCATCTTCAAAGGTCATCGAACTATCGGTAGTCATCTTTGAGATATGGCTAAGCCAGACCTCAAAGAAGCCGACCTTGATTAGTATCAGCTGGTCATCTTGCGAGAGATCGCAAAATCCTGGCACCCTCTTCGCAAATTCTACCACTCTCTGAACTGATGGCGTGATTCTCGTGGCGAATTGCTGCCAGAGCCAGATCCTTTGAGATTCAACGGTTTCCGCCGTGGAGGATGCTGCTTCTGGGTCTTCCGGGCTTGCAGGCTGCGAAGAAGCACTTGCCTAATCAGCGGCATGGCAAAAGAAATAGGCTTTCCTGCCAGCTTCCAGTGGAATATCTTTCTACTCTACTTTATGTAACTCTATGCAAAATTGAATTTCATACAGACGTGTCCGTCGCGCTTGGGAATCACTCGGTCGTCCCGTGTATCCAAAGGTATACATAATATTTATCGAACTTATACTAATTGCTTGCAGCTTAGATAGTTTCCTGATACCGATCAAATTATAATTACTACCGACTAAACATGCTGATAAACTTTAAGCATATGATTGCAGATTAGTTAAACTCCGTACTGTATTCCATTTGCCACGACATCGAAAGCATACTTCCGAGTGGCTAATTACTAATTAGGGAAACTCACCGGTATTATCATAGGTTTCCGCACGATATCCCTCGTTAATTCCTCAGTGAAGCCGCAGTGAGCATGGTGGGCCTGTGATACTTGGAGTATCACATCGTACACAGCCAATTGCTTGACGTCTGCATCCGACTGATCTGCCTCGACCACAGCGGCGGGTGCTACCCGCGATATGCTATTTTGTGTCTGGCTGTTATTATTATTGTTGTTGTTGTTGTGATTCGGGCTGCTCGTGTTATTATTATTTATGTTGTTATTGTTGTTATTGTTGTTCGCGTTGTTGTTGTTGTTTGTGGTGGTACCAGGCGAAGTTAATTGTTGGGCGTTCGACACTGTGGTCGCTGTCGTCGAGGTGGTCGAAACAGTGTCTTCCGAGCCACGTTCTCTTGAGCGCTTTGGCACTCTGCCGTATCTCACCGCTGAAACAATGCGACGCTTTATTTACCAAAGAATGATAATCAGTGTCGCTAATAGAAAAAGCAAATTTATTAAAGAAATTTGTAAAATATTGCTTATTGATAAAACTTTTGTTTCACTATGGACTCAAAGATAATCATTGACTGATGAACATCTACACTATTTTCCTGGTTGTTACAGAGTTATGCGGAAACATACGAGTCGGCTGTAGCAAGTTCTCCATTCTCCCTTAACTGGTTTGTTATGAAAGCTGAACTTTATAGTCCTTACACTAGGCAAAACGCGATCCAATCGACATTTGGAAAGGAGGCTGTGATTATCCCATGTAAATGGTAATATGAACACAGCTAACTCACGTGGATCCGTATTATCCTGTAGATTCTATATAAAGAGGTGGGATTGGTTACTTACAATCCCTGGACATGCCGACAGCTAGACACTTCCGGAATCTGCAGTGCTGACAGCGGTTCCGATTTAATCGGATGACAAGACACTTGCCGTCTCTCAAACACCTGTACTCGATCTGCTTCTGTATACTTCTCCTAAAGAAACCCTAAACAAAGCCAAATACAGCAATATACATTATTCAAGCACATAGTACGGAAGTACCGGAAAAGCAAGTTCCTACTTTAAGGAAATCGAACAAATGCTGATGAATTAAAGTGGGTTGTTTTGGTAGTATGTGTGTCTCGAAGTTTTCACACTTAAAGAGAATGTCGGACTTTGTCGGTTCTTGTACCGGCGAGTCGAGAAAAGCGAAGCTCCTTTGAATAAGGTGACGCAAGATGAAGAGAAAAACGATCTCTTAAGTCTAGGTGACACGTATTCCTTCTGCCCTACGCTAGAATGACATTTCTAGGTGGGGTACGAAATTGAATTATGTATTAACCCGGTCTCCCATCCGGAGTTAGAACTATCTGATACTACGAAGCGAAGAGGGAACTGAACTGTCTGGGCTAAGAAAATATCTCATTATGTTGACGAAGAATTAAATTTAACTAGTTCAATCAATAGCAGGAAACCGCCATGGACCTTTTTATGGACTCGCCGCCCGAATTCAAGACATTTCTAATTAAATTTGTAAAGAAAATCAGTTGGTCGTTTCTACAAAATTCAAGAGCTCGTAAAATTTCGTCGGTATATGTGTTCTTGAAATAATATCCTTTCAGAAGGAAATTTGTTTAATGAGATGTTGATGCAAAAGTATACATATGTATAGTGAGAGTGGAAGGAGCGTAAATAATGGTGAAGTCAGAAAGAAAAGCAGACAGAATCTCGGAAGCGGCACGATGGCAGAGTAGTGGTGGGGGTTGTGCAGCCAAGCGCAGGGTCGAGTTAAAATTAATTACGCGAGATTTGCTTCCTAGTCGCTAGAGATAAGAGTGCTGGCCGATGTCATGTTGCATGGCGGCCTCCTATCGACGAGTGTATGGGTATGGTATGCAAATGCACGTGTGCGCCTTTGGGTCGAGTAGGAAGTCGCCGAGTTACTAATTTTTCCTCCCTACCAGATATACATAACGCTCGAAGAGCGAGACTCGTCTGCGTACCTGTGCAACTGTGAAATCCGGATTCGTCCGATTACTAGTGCCGCGCATACTCCTCTACCCTAATGAGTATCCCGTTGACGCATTACCGCGCAATTACTGAGAGCGATATCGCGTTGCCACCGTATTTTCTCCCTTGAATTTACGAGGAGCTTGCAATGATTAAGTGCAATCTACAACATCATCCTGCTCCTTCCAGTTTCTCTTCTGTCAGTCGTGTTCTCACGAGTAATGTAAAATTTATCTTACACCTGTGCAACGCGACTTCAAGCCGCCCGGATTTTCTAACTGTATTAATTTCTCTTATGTCTATCGATTTAGTGCAAGAGTAAACAAATTGACATTGTAAAAAGGAACGAATGTTTGTGAACGCGTTTGTGAAATCTTTGATTAAAACTAACGTTAGACGATAAGAATTTTGATTAAAACATTAAATAATACGAAAATTACAGTTCTACAGAGTTGTGCAAAGATTGCTTGCGCTTATCTTTCTACTTTTTATCTTTCCACGAAATCTGTCATACTAATATAAGGGATAATCTGCAATGCAAGACTCGATTTTAGCAGAGGTCAGTAGAGATTGGACAAACAGTGATTGCTGTGTTTCGTAAACTCTAGTATTACGGAAGTTCATATTTCATAGCACCAAATAGGAAACGTAAAATACGCAATGTACAGACGTTGGTTACGGCCACATTTAACAATACACATATACATACACACACTCGTTATCTCGAAACTAACGGAGGGTCGCTCTAGGTTGGTTCAGTGTAAGTTAAGGTTGACCCCATTGCTGCTGTCGACATGGCGGCCCGCTTATTAAGCGACGTATTATGATTAATGTCCTCTGTGTGGTAACGACGCAGAAGTTTTGAGCGCTCTGGTAAAACAACTCGTTTTGAACGGGTCAAGGAAAGTTGCAAAGATCGATGATTCCTAATTAGCAGGGAAAGAGATTTTGAAGAAGTTCAACAGTTTGGCTTCACCGAAACTCTTGCTAAGTCTAATCTCCGGTAGGTGGCCAGTTTAAACCCTACAGAATTTCTTCATAGAATCCCAAATCCATTTAATTACAGTAAAATTACGGAGAACTGTTCGGTTTAAGCATAAGTTCGACAGTTTTTTCAGAAAATTTATTATCAGATTTACTAATCGAAAATTTCATCCGCGGATCATTGCTCGAGTGAAAACACGTGAGCAGCCGAAACCGTCAACAGGTATATTACAAAATCGATCGCAGCCTCTGATTGAGAAGAACGAGGTAAGGTATTTAAACGTCAATTAAAAATTGTTCGCTAATGGCGTCACGTTCATTAGTGAGTAGTGCTCGCATAATTTGTCTTCGCCGGACGACAATATGCTTCCAACTAGCGAACGGCCAGTGGATTTAAGAGCTCGAGAAAGGGGATGGGAAGTCAGAGAGTGAAAATAGTGGGACCAGGGTGCCTTCATAATCAAACGGCGTTCCTCTTCGTGATGACCTAGTTTTGGATTAATTAGACGGAAAATCGTTGAGGGTTCTCTCCTACCGACAGATGTCCTGGGGTATGAATACTACGCTCGTTACCGGTCCTGTGCTTTTTGCCTCGTGGGGCAAAAACAAAGTATTCTTTCGATCAAGTACACTGCGGTTTCCCACTATTTCTCAATGCGTCGTCCGTTGGGACGTATTATTCCTGCGGGCATTCAATTCATTCCCAGACGAGCAATGTTAGGATGGTTTCTTTTAATATGAATATTTCCCAGTCTTTCCTAGGGGTGCATGCTTTGTTGAAACTTTCCATTAATTCTCCCACTATCACTATTTAACACACGTGTATCTATTATTAAAGATGACCACATATGAAACTCCTGTCGGAGATGTAGAACGATGGCCGAATAGGAGACGAATACAAAGGAGGGAAATACATAAGGGTCTTTAATTAATGTTGAACTTCATTTGCCCTTTATCAAACATCAGCATCTTATTGGTTCATTAGCGCCGATGTTAATTAAGGAACGTATTCATAATAGTGTAGTGCGCGTTGATGTCCATTTGATATCTAATGTCCTGGAAGCGCGGCATAATAAGGGTAGTAATAATAACTGTCAACATCAGTAGTATTCAATAGTATAAAATATAACTAAGAACAGCGATCAAAATCGAAGTGCTTTATTAAATAAAATTGCAAGTCGATAATTATAAATATTAACAACCCTTAGAAAGTCACACGAATTGAAGGGATTAGATGTATTAAAGTACTCGAGGATCTTTCAAGTCCGCGTGAAAGACGACTGTCTCTCTAGTTTCAGATTACAAAGTCGATAAGCGACATGGTAAGTTCTAATCGAAATTAGAATATCAAATGAACTGCTTATCTCAGCTTTCGTCAATTCTCACGTATCGCGAGGGATATAAGCACTGGCACAAGCATGAAACACGCGTGAAATATATTTTCGACACGCGTTCATTTTTCCATAAAATAGTAGGCCAACATTTCGTTAACGAAGTGTTACGAACCTTTCTGCCAATTTCGATTATTAGTTGGCGAAACTTAGGATATGCGAATAATGCATGGGGTAAAATAGGAAGTTAATTAAATGTGCCTGCTATATTGATTGTGCATTAATTCACGGACGAATTTCAGCTCGCAGAGTGATCAGTAGAATATCCTCGTAATAAATCAGACTTAAAGCGAGGTCGACAGACGCGGTCAGTAGTAAGGTTTAGATTTCATCAGACACGTCGATCCGACTAGCAGTAGAAGCGAAGCGCACCACCGTGTGTTTCAGTGTCACTCCTCATGCGCATTCATTACATCACACAACACAATCTAAACCTCAAGTGTTAGCTTGCATGGTTTGCTGTATGATGTTTATCAATATTAAGAGCCCTATGAGAATAATCAAAATGTTCGATCTATCACTACTATGATGTTTCTATTTAAACACATTGTTGACGGATTACCGATACATCACGATTCACAAATACATCCGCTTGTCCAATTACGAAAATAACTGGTTACTCGTTTTTTCTTTTTTCACAAAACGCTCGATCACCAATGCAGATTGTAGCAATTTTTCCCTTTATTGATTATTGTAGTCGACGGTTGCGTTTGATTGGTACTCATTGTTTCATAGGAATGGTAATAGCTTCACAGAGAGACCTATTAGGTTAAACTTTGTGCTGATGCATTGAGCTATGTAGGAATCGAGGAATGCACCAATTCACCGTTAACTTCAGCCTTAGGGCTTCCGCGTTTACAGTCGTTAGCCCGAAGCGACCCACGATTGACGGATATGCATCTCGCACGAAGATTCTAGCTCGATCACTCTGCATGTACAGAGATCGAGATTAGCATTAGCCTCTTTCACAGAGTGAAACACGCTTTATTAATACATCGCGAAATATTAAAAGTATGAGTGAAACTGAACAAACTATCCATTACAGTCGACAAAGGGAAACATTTTGAGAACAACATAAAAGATACAATCGAAGCAACTGTTTCATTAGCGAGCATTTGTTCTAATTTCAAAATTTGTAAGTTCTTTTTACTCACCTTACAACCTTCGCAGCTTGTAACACCGTAGTGATAGCCACTCGCCTTGTCGCCGCAAACCTTACAGGGTACAAAGCTCTTTGCGGGCGTCGAACTATTCGAATCCGCGGCCGCGTAGTGTTGCTCTGAAACCGAAAACCAAAACTCTGTTATGCGAGCGAATCACTTCCGGTTAACTGGAGCATTCTCCATTGCTGGTTATGCCATTACCAGGGCATTATAAAAAATTAACACGAAAAGTGACACTCTTAATGACATAATAGACGGGTCTATTATAGGGAAAGGAGCAACAGGAAGTTCGCGAAAATTTATATACAAAGTGTACAAAGTTTTACTAGCGATTCTCGAGTAAAAGCATATGTACTATGATAAAAGCGCGGTATAAAAGGGGGTATAAAGGGATGAATTGGGAGGATGCGGAGAGTCAAATGTGCGATAAGGATGTTTGAATGAAAGAAAGCTCATGTGGAACCAGACAGGACGAAGTGAGCCGAGTTTTCCTAGTGTTGCTATTGGAGAAACGGGTTGATGCGTGGTGGGTCCGCTCCCTTGGTCCGTGAAGAAGCCGACGCATCCATAATGCAACGGGAAAGGAGCTACTAGCACGAGGAAGGACAAAGGCTGTCCATGGAGTCTGTGGTGCTGAGGCTGCATCAACCTGGCGTAACGGCAAGTCCGTGTCACCGTTACTGAAAGGGGACGTGGAAGAAAGAGGCTGCAGGGATAGCGGTAGCCAGAGGGAGGACGATGAAGCCGAAGAAGCATGAGGTGGCAGCAGTAGCGGCAGCACCAGCAGCTCGATGAGGCAGAGTTGCAATCGCAAGGCACTACAGGCGAAGAAAGAACGCGGAGAGAAGAGTAAAAAGGCGAAACGGAGCCGCCCGCAAAGGCAGAGAGAGCCCAGGAAGCCGTAGAGAAGTGGCCCGCGATGTTATATACCGTTGCTCTCTCGTGAAACTCCTGGCAGGAGACGTTTCTTACCCGCACTCGCAAGATAATAAGAGCAGAGCGCGCCAAGTGCCCTCGCCAGACGGAGATGCAGCGGCGGATAGGTAAACTTAGGAAGGGCGAAGAGAAGCATGTTACCATTTCTCAACTGAGAAGGGAGAGAAGCAGAGAAGAGTCGGCGAGCTTGATGTTGATTGCACCATTTGGAATAGGGGTTTACTCTGCTCTGCACTAGCAGTCAGGGGCGGTCCAGATATGATTTTATGATGCTGGTAATATAGACACTATCGAACTGTATTCTCCTCCTCGTATCTGGCAACAATGACGAAGGCATCCGTCAGTTGCGCGCTACCCCGTTATTCCTTCACGAGATTGCTCTCAATTGGCACGTCGTTTCACAGTCTTACCCTGTCTGACCGGAAACATAGTGCTTGAGATAAGGACGACCTTATATGTATGTCTGTCGCAAAACAACTCTCCGCACAATCAGCTTCGACTTCTTTTCCCCACTTTGTGGAATTCTGCTTTTAGAGTTGCTCGGAAGCAACTGATGTTCATGATTTCTTCCTTGTGATACTGGCAGTTGAAAAAAACTACCGTGAGCTAAGTGATAGAGCAACTAGCAAGGCTTATACCCATGTAACTATATGTATATCGCTATGTATGTATATCGGTTCATAAAGTGAAATCGTTGAAGCGGCAAATGGTTACGATCGACGAAAGGAAGATCCGTCTGAATATCAGATAGGAAAATGTTATTCCTTCAACTTTTCTCGACGATGAAGCGGAGAGAGAGAGTGGACGCGGATACGCGTCGGAGAACCTCCTTAGAAGGAAACGCTTAATTAGTGGTGGACTGTTAACCGTTTCGACAATCTATAAGAGCGAGTATTCGTATAGCGATAGATTGTAATTTATGGGACCGTCGGGTGGTCTGCAATCTCGCGATACCAATGCGGAAGCGCGCCGCATGCCACGCCATAATGACGTACATGGTAACCGGTTAACAGTACGCCATAGTTTTTCGGATGATCCACGTGGGAATTTGAGGGCGCCGCGTGACCATTAAAGGAATACTCTGGACCCAATTGTGCCGCAGAAAGAGATTCATTGCAGATGCTTCTCCGGCGCTACCGGCGCATTCAATCTTAATAGAAGCACCCACGATGCCAGCTTTTCCTTTCTTCCATGGTTTCTCTCGTCTCTTCGTAACGGCGTAGGCCTGGTTTTTTTTGTTATCTCCTAGTGCAATTGATGCATTCATTACAGTACGGTGCACACGGGCTACTTTCACGCGTGACCCTCGCCCGACGATTACATCGCGGCAATAAATCTATTATAGTTGGCTGTACGTTCCATTCGTAATCGTGGGGTGCTTAACATTTCACTCACTGCCAAATGCGATAGTGAGACCAAAGAGAATTGTTTCTCCGTCTATCGTCGATAAATTCCCTCCTGCCAATAGAACTTTCTCCTGGTAAGAAAACTTGCGAGCAATGAACGCGCGCTTAGCACTGTCGCCTATATGCCATTCTTAGATACGTTCTTATATTTGTTGGCTGAAGCTTTGCGATATGGGAGCAAAAGAAATGATAGAACATCTCATGAAAAAGAGAACAACTGTACTTGAATCCATCCAGGGGTATGATAATATACTAATCGCAGAATCGTGGGAAAGCAGTGGGTTTTGCACAGTCTCATAACTCAGTGGAGTGAAAGGTTTCCTTATCGCGTTACATTTGTTGTCAGCCACTTATCGTACACGTAACAACAACTTGTACATACTTTAACATAATTCGAAAAGTCGCCGAGTTCAGTTTTTCATTTTTCTCCGGTGTGCGAGTGAATCTCCGGCACTTCGCGCGGCTTTCACGAAGACACATAATATGGTAAGCAGGATAATTTGCGAGGGAAATGCATGTAATAAAGATTACATTTCCTCCTAGCTATATATTGCCGGTACAAAGCTGCTCTCTTTCTAGTCACCGGATGTGGAAAGAACACTCCGTTAGCTGCCGTCTCTAGTTATAACTCGCAGAGGGACTTAGAAGAGTCACGTAAAAACGTCGGACGTGTGCAGCGAAGGCTAGGTCGTCATCGTGACTCCTTCGTATTTGACCCAAGTTCAAATGTCTCCGGGAAACGTTGCTGAAAGGTAATTTCTGCCAGCTTTCAGTGCGCAAGAAACGGCTCTGCCATTGAAGATCTCTTTGATTTTTAACGACCGAACCATCACATTTCTCAAGTCATCAATATTCTGATGAAGTATTCGAGCTTTCGAGAATTTCTTGTGGAAATTTAAAATAAACCCCGTGTCGATTAATCAGATACTTGAAAGGAGCGACTGAAAAACACGCTCACTGAACTTGTGAAATAATCCTTTTCCTTTTTCCCTTTACCATCCTTACGTAGCTTGCTTCGCTGCTTATTACTGCTTATTACTTCTTCTGTAATATACGCCGTGTATGCTCAAACTAGGTTATGCTAGAACAAATATCCATGTATCACTGCT
Organism: Ectemnius cavifrons; assembly: GCA_964023945.1. Lineage (NCBI taxonomy): Eukaryota > Metazoa > Arthropoda > Insecta > Hymenoptera > Crabronidae > Ectemnius > Ectemnius cavifrons. Next base: position 5,911,199 of record OZ030375.1, read on the forward strand.
TACGGATTAGCGAATCGACGCGTCGATTCCTTGCACGCTTTTACCTGTATCAAAATCCCTAAGCATTGTTCACTGTTCAGGGCTTAAATGTCTTCGGATACACTTTCTATATTATTAATATTGCGATGATATTTGTTTAATAATATTTTTATATCCTAATTAGTATTCATTTCATATTTAACTGTGAAATGTAATGAAATATACTTGGATAGAAAATAGACTAGTAGTGAGATCACCAATTATTTTAGACTAGTTACTTTCGGAACAACTAGATCAATGCCTGCTGATCAATTAACACTGAAGAAGTATGGTCAGCTTTTCAATTTATCACGACTAATTAATTATATAATATTGAGTCAAGTTACCTGGCGTAACACAGCGTAACTTCTGCATGCTGGAGCCCAATCGACCGCTAAGCCTATGCTTTCACAAATCTCTATTCGAACTCGTTTTATGTTATACAAGTAGATATTACTGTCAACCATACTAGGAACAAACAGTTCGGCTTAAGCGAGCTGTGCATTTTTTTTCCTCTACCTCTAATAAATATGATTAACTGAATTCTTGAACTCCTTGAGAACTGGCTTGTCGTTTTTGCTTGATTTGCAAAAACATCGACAGCAAGGGTCAAGAGTCATCGTGTCCAGTTTTAAAAGCTTTAAAACCACAAATCAGAAAGTTTTTTGGGTCATGAAAGAAAGGAAAGAGTCCGCCTTAAACTAGATTATGATATAAGAGCTTATTCTTATGGATCCCTGCGCTACAGAAACTGGAACGTCCGTTGCAATTGTGATTAAGGGCCGTGTAAATAAGAAGGGAAACCGTCCTACAATAGAATATAACTGCGGAATAAGAGCACTACAGAATAATAACGCTATACACAGAAATGCATCAATGCCTTTCAGAAAATGATGCAAGTGATACGGTTTGTTAAGAATAGCAAAATAAAAGAAGACACGATTCAATGTCGATCATAAATCATTATGTTTTCAAATTAACAGGTACAATTTACAAGCAATCGATAGGTGATTAAAAGCTAGGAAACAATGAAAGGCAATAATTAGAATTCGTGGCAGGAAAATATGATATCTTGGCAAGTCAAAGCATAAATTGATGCGGGGTTGGAAAGCGGTGGCGTTGCAGCCATGGAAAATGGTGGAAAGCGATTAATTTACCAGGCACCCATCCCACTCCCTTCTGCGCGGAAAGCTCGCGCCCGCTCCTAGCCTGGGAACGAATAAACGCCGCGTGTCTGGTTTATCTAACTCGTTTTAATGCATATTCGATGTTGAGTCCGTGCACTGACTTGCAGCAACGAGTATTCGTGGTGCGCGAGTACGACATGCGCGCACACATCGATTCCTTCCGTTCATCTGGCCTTCTCTGCCATCGTATGAGTATCTGCCTATGAGTACACCTTTCAGTTCATTTGCTTATTCGCATCCTCCAGAAAGATTTCTATTCCAGGGAGTTTCGGAGTGTTTCAGAGAGTTTTATTAAACGATTTTTCGAGTGGTGAAGTTTTCCAAATATTGAGTAATATATACAAAGATCACGATGGAAGTAGTGTCGTTCTTCGTAATTCTCGCGAATCGTTATACGTTTTAAGAAGTGGAAAGTTAAAGGCATTCCATCGTAGTAGTGTTGGAGGAGAGTGACAGACACATTGCTCTAATTACGAGTCGATTCGAATTTCGAACGGGGCAGTTGCGCAAGAAGTGAAAGCCGGCCGATATTTTTGCAGACAAGAAAAATCGGGCGCAGACGCAATGCGGTCCAGTAAAAGTTCGGAATCGTGGGGGGAAGCGTTATCACAGTGGGGTGGAAAGATATTCCTTAAGGAAAATGAAATTTACTTGGCACTCGGGGATCGCAGCCAGTCGCCAATCTAAAAACCCTCGGTTTTCTCCTACCCGCATACGTACGATGCTGAGAAGCATCCGCATAGTCAGCATACATAGATGTATGCATCAGTCGACGAGACCTATATTCAACTTCTGATTCTCCAGTTATAAAAGATTGCCAGGAACGACGAGCCCGGCTCAATTGGATTTCGCCCGATCTTGTCAAACCAATAATGTGCACTTTCGCTTCTTAATGAGGTATTCGCTTACCTCTGTTTTTAAAAATCCTCTCCTTATTTCTTCTCAAGGTTTCCTCAATCTTCCACCAATTTCTCCCAACAATTCTCGAGTAAACGTACTTTTTATACTAATGATCTTATTTTTTTTTTTTGTGGTCTGATGTGTAAAGCAGCAGAGGACGAGCACAAATGGACGATAAAGTTGACTGGTGATAGCATATAATGACAAATACAAGTACATGGAGTCTAGCAAGGTAGATAACGTTATACAACGTATGTAATTTACTGCTTGTACGTTTCATTATACTATCTAGAAAGTTATGGAAGCGTTCACCTAATCTCACTAATACGTGTTTAACCATATCGCTTAGCAGTGTGGACTAATACTGTATAAATCGATGGAACTTTCAATAGTCCAAACTGTACAGTAAGTCTAAAAGTAATAAGAATACTATTTGCTTTAAATATCGGTTTACCAATTGGTTTTCTAATAATAAATCGTTAAAGGCAGCACGTTCCGTTTATATTGGGTGAGGCCGATGTATAATTCAAGAATTTCGCCTGTCATTGATGCATCTTCCAGATGAATGTCTATCAATCTAATAATGAATCGATGACAGAATTGACTCGACGCAACTTTACTTGCCAATCAACAATGGAGCAAGTCGGCTGAAAGTAGAGCACGTATGAATAAACAAAGCACCAATAACCGTGGGTATTGTATAGTATTGGTATCCTCTTCAGTAATCCGATTCGTTTCAGCAAATATGGGCGACACGAAACCTGGCTTGATTCTAGCGAGCGATTTGAAAATATATTCAACAAATAACCAACGCGCAGTAGTATGGCAATGGAATATAATATTTAATAATAACATCGTAGATGATAGAAACTTGTGGAATTAGTATTGATAATGAAAGAGACAACAAGAAATCGCTGCATAATCGACGTCATATTCTTCCCCGGAAGTATCGGATCGCAATCAGGATAGAAAACTGCGCCCACACTGTAACTTGTTATCATGCGGACTAATCTACGCGTACTCCAAAAGCATCGAAGTCAGGCCATTGTTGAGAAGCAACGGCGCGTGCTCGATATGCCTGGAAACGCTTTGGAAGAAAAAAAAAATAGAGATTTAAAAATGCGAGGACGGCAGGGAAAAATTGCCGGTGACTGATTTTTGGCTAATAGGTTTGCCAATGATATTATCTGGTAATACAATTTTCGAGCATCATATGTGAAGCTTGGTTTTACTCCAGTTTTCGCGTCATGCCTGTTTCACGTCCGATTCGAAGCCAACTAAAGATGATTTTTCATGGATTTCCAAATGCAATTGTATGGATTGCACTAATTGAACAACGAATACCCACTGTGTAGAATAATCACGAACAGTCAAATTTATTGAAGCCTGTTCAGAGGTCTGACCGACTCAATATATATATTTCGATACCGCGTGACACATACATAAACACACATACAGGTTGAATCAATACGTGGCGTAGCTGGTTTGTAAATAGAAGGTTACATGTTTCAGTTAACCGATAAAACCCTAGGAACGAGGATGCCGTGTTCATTTTAATTGGAAGGATTCGGTTGTAGATAGGACGAGAATTACGGCCAATTAATGAAAAAAGGCAATTTCGAGAAGTTATGCTATTCATACTACAGAATTATAGGTTTTGAAAGTGCCACCGGGATACGGTGGAAACTATATCTTTCAAGTGGGAAAAGTGCAGGGTGTATGCTTTCCTTGACTCCATGAATATCAAAACATATTTTTCCCACGCCCAACCTTCGATTGGAAATTCTAAATGCACGAAAACATAAACGCTAACCGCGTGGGAAAGGGTTTGCCGTATTAACGATTCATTATCGTAATAAGCACTTCTGAGACCATGTACGACTGTGTACCAGCCTCGAGACACGTGGTATACAATATTCCTCCTAATCTTCCTATAATCAACGGACAAGTGAGCAAAATGAATTTCAGATTTTAGAGGCACATATTATCGTAATGCGAAAGAATGCTGTGCGAGGAATGCTTTCTAAGATACCGGATACTGCATGTAGATATCTAGATAGTTACTACCAAGTGTTTATGTAATGTTGATGTAATGCTGATGTAACACGTTGGATTGCCCGAAACGAAATGCTTAACGCTATCTACTGCCGGCGTCTTGTATCTACGAGAATTAAGGGAAAACTCAAGGAACATGTGCAGAGTCATTCGCAAAATTACGTAAGTCGCTGTACTTATCGAGAAAGTCCTTTCTGATTCTTTCACCACGAACTGATCCTTTAAGAAGAGAGGGAGAAGTGCACTTTGGTGACTCAGGGGAACGCTTCGCTACATTCATGGACGAAGACTAGACGCGCGTGTACAGAAACAATCTACCTTACAACTGTTAGAATTGGTATTTCAATTCGAGTTGTCCGAGTTTAATGAAGGAATCAACACACAACACTGCCACAGTTCAGAACCATCCGTCCGGAAGCTACGTTCAACCAGGGAGAACTATATGAAGTGGAGCAGCAGCTAGGTAATCCGTTTGTCAATAACTCTGGAAACGCCGAAGGAAAAGAGATATCTCCCTCACTGATATTCCTTGATTGAAAGATTATTGACACGAGTAATAATAGTTACTGGTTGCGAAGACAACTCGATATTTTAATAACGACGGATCTTGGTTCGATGCCTTTCGAAATGTGCGCTCGTATCTTCGTGTGGTTTGACGAGTGGTTTCTTTCCAGACTCCCTAGTTTCTGCGAGATGTTTAGCACCCCTTGTTTACAAGGAAGTGCTGCGCGCCGCATATATTTACTTGGGTCACGGCATTTGTATTCCAGCCGATTGTGCGTCTCCTCGGTTGGCTGTCCATCCGTGGCACCGAGAGTGCACTGTGCGAGTGTGCTTCTAATGCCGAGACGTGCAGGCATTCCGTCGTCATCCAGACTCTGCCATGATTCTTCTATCACTATTTCGCTACTTACATTAGTCAGCGAACTGTGTAACTCGAAATTCGATTATAAAATGGAGTTTCAACAATAAGCAAGAAATAAATTAGTTTTGTTGAATGTAACGTACAAATCGATGAGTGCGGCGACCGCAGAAATTCAATTTATTTATGCTATCCGTACAACGCAATTGTTTCTCTCAAGGTGGGGAGTATAATATGGCTTTCCGATTTACGCGAGCTTATCAAACTGAACATAAGATCAACCAAGACGAAATTCTCACGCTCATAAGTTTCCAGAGACTGCATTCTCAATTGATACCGATGTAATTAATGACTGAAGCAGAAACTTTCCTAAAAGGCTAACACGAAGTAAATTGCGCACTATGTTATGGGCTTCGCAATATCAATATTACGCACCTAATATTAATAGGGTGCTCTCGTTTGCAGCGCTCAGAAGGTCCATAATACCTATGGTAAACAAGTTCTCAAGTAATCTTTCATTCGTAATGGTTGCAATTTCCACGGACTTTACCTTTATTTGTTAAAGAAGCCTATTTATAGATATAAAAAGAAAGCAGTGTCTCCGCCGTTCTATGCACATGCATACCAATATATGTACATGTAGAGTGTTGAGCTTTCGAGACGAAATAAGCTTGATTTATTAAAACAACAGCGTTGTCAAAAGGTGATCTTCAGTTTCCCCTGAGTTCAAGGGACATGGAACGAGCTGTATGCAATCCTACATGCTCCTAGCGTTCACTGTGAGACAAATAATTTATGGTCGCGTTTATGCGCTCGCTCGCTTTCCCAATGCACTTTCTACGACCGATCCCGCTACAACGAGAGTCGAAGCTGGGAGCTTGTTCTGTACCTACAGTAGTCTCTTTCTCTGCCTTCGTGTTCTCCTCTCTATTCTACCTTCTACCATCTCGGCGAATTTCTCTCTTTTTATCCGACACTCTTCCCTCATGTCGCCCTTTTCCCCCTTTCTCTCTTCGTCGACTCGTTACGTAATTCCAAAGATATACGCTTGCTTCAGGAATATCTTCAGGCGGTCTCACACGTCAGGCCATTTACCAAGTGACCGACGTCAAACTTTTTTACTTCGCTACACGCTAATTTCCCCTAATTCAGATACACCATTTCCACTACGATTACTATTCCTGTATACTTGCTGATTACATTTGCAATGTCAGACGGTTCTCGTTTAGAATACATTATTTCATTATACTATGTACATAAGTGATTACGTACATGTGGGATTTTGGAGAACTGACATCGGATAGCAACTGAACAATCTGACACACGCTTGCTACCACTTCTCAGCAAAATCTACGACTTGGCCATCGTTCAGAGATACACTTAAGAAAATACTACCAGTGAAACTCAGTGTAAAAGCAACAGTTTGATGTAATTGCGAACATGATAGAGAAATGTATCTATTGGCTTAGCAAAAAGCTGTGATCGTTATACACGATGGTGGTCCGTCTGGAGGCGTTTAAGCGTGCCAAATGGATGATCAAGGGTGAAATGAAGTATGAGGAAGACGAGGGTGAGGAGCGTCTGATTGGCCGGCCGAGCGAAGGAAAAGTTTTGGGGTGCGAGAATTAGCGTGGGAGGAGGGCGGTGTAATATGGACATCGAGCAGGTGTTGCGCAACGTAAACGCGGAAATGCAATGTCGATAAACTCGACTAACTAAGTGAGAGAGGCCCAGACAGGCCTGGCGACGTCGCGAGACTCTCACCCGACCTCTCCTCGCCACTCTGTCCGTTTCACTTGCAGCCTACAGAAATACACCAGGAAAATTATGTCACTAATGCGCTTGGATATATCTTGAGCCGTGGAAATGTGCTCTCGTTGCATCCGCTCCATGCTGGAAGTATCCGAGCTACTTCGGTAAGTTTAATACGAGTTATGCTTATACTATCTCGTGTAAAGTGTCAGTTTTTTTAAATGTACTACTTTTAATATCTTTTAGATGTTTCTGTTTCGTCGACACGATCTTTGTCGGTTGAAAGAATTGCGGGCCAACTACAAAGATTTCTGCGCGGATGGATTTACATTTCTTGCGGAAATGATACTGCCTGCCCGCTTGGTGACCGACGTGGCTGTACTAATATTATTAGACGCAGCTGCATTTATATGCATACCGCCATTCGGAGAACACTCTGAGCTTCCATAAGCAATTCTCGCAAAAACGTAGCTTATATGTCTGTGTATCTTGTGGCTACGGGTTTTTACACAAAACGATTTGTCAAACATTGCATTTTCTATTTTGCCTCTTTCGATCTCAGTGTACATTTTGTGCTTTTCTTGATGGCTTCTGCGGTATCATCTCCCTTTTATTTCTCATTTTTCCTGATTTATTTCACTTATTATTAACCCTACTAATATATAAGTTCACGTAATTCCTTCTCGAAGTAAATAAGAGGTCTGAAATAAGAATGGCGAGTTAAAATATTCCCATGAAAAACTGTAGGTCGTCAGCCTCGAGTTCACCATCTTGAATAAATGCATGTGATCGAAAGGGATATGACAAAGTGCCAAGACAAGGTCGACTAACAAAAAGCAAACTAGTACTAAAATAAAAGTCTATTTTAAAAAGAACAAAAAATAATGGACACTACTATTATGTAAATGAAGATTCTACTAATTAAACATTAAATTAGAATAAAATTTTACAAGTTTCGAGCAAATCGCTCGCTAACAAAGTCTACATACAGAACTGTGAAAGAAGAAAAACGAAAAATAGAAGTTTCGAGGTGCAAAAAATAGAACAAGAACAGCCCAGAGAGATTCGGGGAAAATTGAGAAAAAAACGAAAGCGGCGATGAAGGGAGAGGAGTATTTGCGAGGAGGGTTGGCACTGTCCCTAATGAATAAAACGAATTATCTGCCGAGAGCACTGACCTTACCGAGGGAATAAATTGCCGCAAATGTACATGAACCAGGCAGACTTCTCTTTTACGACGGATTACGTGGACGAGAGTGAAAAGCAAGTAGAACGAGGGGAAGCTACATTTCAAAAGTAAGAAAAACGTAGAAATAGAAATATACAGCTGTGATATTTTACGCCTCTGTATTTCTCACTGCAAATCTTACCGAACCGTACATTCCCACGTTTACATTTTCCGCCCTCTATATTAAATGAAATCGTTCCACCAAATGCCGCTCACTGCAAATCACTCGATAAAGTATGTGCGTAGATTGAAGATTTTTTTTCGATGCTTTGTAAAGTTTGATTATTTCCACTAATTTCCTTTACACCACACAAGAGCAGAAATACGTTATTCCACATCTAGATAGCTCGGGAAGTGCGAGCAGCACGAGTACCGCAAGCTGGTGGAGTACAGATTTTTCTGCACCTCTTCTCGTGAGCGACGCGACGTGAGAAACGAGGAGCCCGTTCTTCAGGTTCATTGCCACGAGCATTATTACGCTAGGAGATCCTGCCGTTTCTTCCTACTGCTACGCCTTAATTGCATTTAATTAATCCCCCAACCGTCGACCCGCTAATTAAAAGACCTTCCCTGCCAGGAACGCTTGCGTTAGCAGCACCATCTTCCCGAGATTTATGCGCACTTCGAAGACAATTATTTTTCTTCAGCTCGTACGGAAATGCTATTAAGTTATCTGGCATCGAGGCGAATTTATCATCATTTCTAAAATTACCGGAGTCATTATATTGAGGATAATCGCTTCTTCCATGCGAAAATTACCAATAGGTTAACTTGGAACGGTTGACACAACTCAGACTAACGATCCTCATAAGCCGATAAACCGAAAATAGCTGCGGCTGTAATTTATTCACTCAATGACTATTTGGATCCCTGCGCCGTAATACCTGCTAAGAATATAAAGAATACAAATATGTTGCTCGTTAATTCCTACTATAACCGTCATAAGAACCAAAATATTAATTGATTGGAACGACCGAGATTTTGGATTTATCGAAGAAAGTTAGAAGATAGAAGTTTGCCAGGAAGGTACTACCTTCAGTTAGGATCAACTTCAAATTCTGAAAGACAGGCAGGTATTTACGCACCGTAATAAGCCGCATTAATTACATCCTGGTTCGTCTGAGACCGGAAGTAACGAGGAAAGTTTATATATCAGTTATCCGGCGTTCTCTGCAGAGTCAAACTTTGTTATTGAAACTGCTCTTTGATGGTTCACTCAACTACACTATTTATATTGGATAAATATAGCATAATGAATACGTCTCTTTCTACTATTAATGAAATAAGACGAGTTATTTTTTAATTTTTAACACATTATGTCGACTATTTTCTAAGTCGGTCAATATTTTTATATAAATATTTTTTCCCCATCTACGAATTCTTCGGCGATGTACCTCGCATTTTCTATTGTTGTATTCGGTGTGCGTTTAAACTCATAAACTCAAATATTCCCAACAGCAAACAGGAAAGCCGCCAGTGAGGACGCGCGCGAGAACGCAGAAATTTGCGGGGAAATCCTTTGTCGAGGACAGGTATGCAGTGCTGTTGTGTAGCGTGAGCATAGAACGTACAACACAACAGCACAGCATTTTAAGAGAACAACTAATTATAATCTTCCAACAGAGGCGTCGACAAATAAAACCCGGAAGGAATGCCTGTAATATATTTATCAACGTTATTACGAATCCAAAGTTGCTCCATTTGTGCAGGTGCTGATTCCTCTGCCATACCAACTTCGAATTAGATTTTTTTTCTTCACATTGACTTTTTGTAACACTCTTCGTCCGATGTGATTCTCCCTCTTTCGCTTTCAACCGACTCTTCCTGACAGAATGTCACCGGTAGGACGTTACTGGTGGAGCAGTTGACGGCAGTTCAGGAAAACTTTTTCCGATTAAGTTCCGTTGGAAATCATGGATAAGGCTATTTCCACCCTGAACGAGCACTCACTTTTCCCGGTCCTCTAGCAATCCCATGTTTCAATCGCTATTTCCATTCAATCATCGATAGCCATTTCGAGACTAAACCACTCGGAAGTAATCGGATGCAACTACGAAAATATCAAAGCTAAATCGATGGATTTAATGCGTATATAATAAGACTCATTCGTCACTTCCACAATTTGTGTAATACGTAAAAATTTTGATAATTGTTATGTTTCAACGATACAGTATTATAATTACACTCTTTGCAGCACGAATGAAAATCGATCGTTATTATACCTGTGTACCGATTGCTCCATTCTCTCATTACCAGGCTTGTCGCCATACTTTGGTGAATTATTTTATTGTTCGATAGTACGCGTATGGCTACTCTCGCAAATTGAATTGCCAAGAAGATAACAAGCAAATGAGTGTGAGTGTGTATATCTGACATTAACCAGAGAATTAGCAAGTTTACTCGAATCCTATCGTGCATTGCTGTGCCTGTATATAATGTAGCAATATCCGGTCAGTATTGGCCAGGCGAATGGGAATTATTGGTATTATTGTGTGCACCAGTACACCTTTGTCATCGTTAGTTAATTCTCACGCCTTCGACGCAGCCGCTCGCACAAGGTGAAGAAGGACAGAAAGTGAGAGAGTTGGGAACGATAAATCCGCGCGACGAAAATTGCAATATTTCAGTGAACACCAATCGATACCGCCCGCCGGCAATCGAGGTATTTCACTCCCCCGAGCCGCTTTCAATCCGAGCCAGTGAGTTTATGGCAATATTAATGCTCCGCGCTTCGTTCTCTATGGAGGCTAGGATGAAACGTTCCACGGCCGGATTAACCCGGGGCGAGCATGATGCGCGTAGTCTCTTACTCCGATACATACATATTATACACGTGTATGTATATTTATCAGGGGATACTCCGATCTCCAATCGAACTCGTTAAGCTCGCTCGATGCTATTCGCCGTAACGTGAATTACCGATACCATAGGGTTTAGAGTTTAGACAGCCTATAACACATTAGCAAATAAGAACAAGCGCTGAAAACAAAATCTATCGAGGTACTAACGGTCTGTAATAAAAGTAGTCGGATATTCCTGACTCTAGTTACAGATATAGCGGAAGCAAAGATATAAGCTATAAAATTGTGAAAATCTGGAGGATGTTTTGTGTCTTTGCATAATGAGCAACATTCGACGACCTTTTTCTCCGTCTCTAGACAGCCGCGTCTCTATCAAAAGACCCCAGCCCGATCACGTCCCGGTACGCGTATCGGAGTCCCCGTCATGTGTACTCAAGACCCTGGTCTCGTACTGAGTCAATTACTGGTTACTCGGTTACTCGCCGGTGCGTGCTGCGCCCATGTAAAGATACAACACACATACTGAAAGCATCGCAGTATCGCAATTCGCAATTTGCCCGAGCATTCACCTTCGAATTCCCGTTATTCGCGTTTCGTATCGTCCTCCCACACTCATCGCCTTGGGCGATACCGACTCTTGTAGCCCCGACTCCCCTCCAAGCGCTCATCATTTCCTTTTGTTGTGCCGCAGCCATTTCTAAAGAGACTCGGCATTCGAAGACACAAATTTATCATTGCCCATTTGCAGATTCCTCGCTTTCTTTCATGATGCGACATTATTTCTACGTGAAACAATGCTAGACACGTCAGATGACAATGAGAGTACTACTGTTCAGTGTCCACGCAGTTCCATTAGAATCGAGAGCGAAAGTTTACCGCAACCTGGCAAATGCCTTTCTAAGGAACTTAACGATAATCTTTTTTTAATTGTATGTCTATATCATAAATCGAGTCTTTCCATCTTCCTTAAATGGTATATCTGCTGATGACAGTGAAATGTTGTGCCTCATTATAGTTTCTCGCTAGTTACGACTATTCGAATGAGAGACGAGAATTAATTCAACTTGAGTACGGGCGGTGTCCGCTATCTTATACAGAATATAAAATCTTTATTTGTCATTAATGTAAACCAGCAGTTATTGACGTGAAAATAAAGATATACAGCAAATATTCAATATACTATAACACAGAAAAAATGTATTCAACCGAGCGGATTCGAAGTTAAAAAGAGTATAACACCTAAAAACTTTACTTACAAGTACTAAAATATGCTTTTTTTTCTGTATTTCATAGGCGATCCGGTTGACCCGAAATCAATACGCATAATGTGTAAAACAATTTTACTGACATAAGAAAAAAATGGCAGCACTCAACAACGATGATTATAGAGACTATTTATATTCACCAACCAATGCCGTTTTTGCTAACCAGCATCGATTCCCTTCGTAAAGGACCTTGCAACTTTCACCTCTGTTTAATAATTACGATAAGATGAAACATTAAATTGAAATAACAGAAAACACCTCGGAACATAAAACGAAGTTAAGTGCACGGTACTCTCGTGTGAAACAATCGTTTCTGATCTAGAGCGGCGTGGACGTCTGAAGGATCTTCAGCATTCATTACTGTCTCTATTGTGAAACTCCCCGAGAAAATTTGGCGACGCGGGTGCATCTCGCGCTCGGTTGCACATAATTTAACATTTAACAGAGACCGAGCCACTCGCGAGACTGACATTTCTTGATTATGCCGCATCCAATGCTACACTATTCAGTGTCAGCCAAATAATCTACTCCTTGTCAACTGTCAGTGCAGTTGGCTCGGCTCTTCTTCGTCAACAATTAAAGCTTATTGCATTCACAATGATCGCTCTCCCTTCAGCATTACTATACAAGGAAAATGTTCGACTCTCCAAGAAAGCCGTTACAGTTTATCACTGGATTCCGGCGGCGAAGAAAGTCTCTTTACCCTCGGTGATCGTAAAGTTCAGCTATGCCCGTAATTTGCGGTCGCCGTGTGCACGGCAATCAGCTCTGAGATATGCGCTGTGCGCTCAACATTCACAAAGACCTAACTCTGAAGCTTCCCGCCCGGTAAAGAAAGAGACTGAGGGAAAGACTGAGATATAGTCACACAGAGAAAGAACGGGGGAAGGGAACGAAGGATCTGTGTCTTTGTATGTGTGTGCAACTCAGAGAGAGAAAGAGAAAGAGAGAGAGAGAGAGAGAGATTTGAGAAGTTGGAGGTGCAGCACGTTGCCGCTTTCTACTGCACGTGCGACCTGGTTCTTCCCCTTAATACTCGAGTTATTGTCGAGAGTAGTGGTGTAAAGGATCTTCCGCGATAATTCCATTTCGCAGGGTGGGACAGCCAAGTGAATTTAGTTCGTACTGCCGAGCCAGGCTTCTATGTAATGCATCTGGACTGGACATTTATTAACGTCCCTCCAAGCTGACACTCGAAACTATACTACCACTGGTGAAAACTGTATGGGTGGCAAGCTTAGCGAACTGTACAAAATATGCTCACTGACTCACAGTCTGAACACTAAATGAGAATAATACGACGATGTGAAAGTTAGTTATAGACGCTCTGTAGAGGTGCAAGCAGCAGTAGATGTTAATAGTTATACATATATTCCCGTATGAAGAATCTAATTGCTAGAATAATGTTTTGGAGAGCGTTGCCTCAATAATACAGTGGATTTAAAGTGGCTGGAAAATTAATGAGAATCGCTAATACCAGCTAACCCACCGTTCGTCCATATTGATTCATTTTAACCGCAAAACCGGCGAACATTTACCCGCATCAATAATTCCTATTAGTTAGTATTATATATAGCAGGCAAACAGTGAAACTCGATGGAATGAATACCCGAGTACAGTTTCTTTGGACCTTTAAGGATGCAGCAGCTTGCCAGAGTTGTAATTAATGCCGGATTTATTTTCGTATAGTTCAAATAAATTGGCCATTATTCTGTGATGTTAAATAGAACTGAAGTGTAGCACTTGATCATCACATTACACATGATTAATTTCTTTTTCTTATTAAATTCAGTCGAAAGACTGATTATTCAAATGAACATTATAATTCCCCATTTCAGAGAATCAAGACGTTTAATCGGACTAAAGATTGATTTTAATTATTATTATGGAAGTAAGAGTTACACGTAACGATCTTATACATGTTTGCAAGAAGTATTTGATTAAGTGAAGCCTAGTGAAAGGCCGAAGCAGCTCAAAATAATTTGTAATTTAGTGATGATCCTTGAATCAGGTTAATGAAATTTCTGCTTGGCGTACAAGTTCCTGATTGAGACTATGTGGCTTTAGGGAAGCAAGGAGCAAAGTTACAAAGCGTAGATCGGTTTCGGTAGTGGGGTTGTCTTGCTTAGAGGCTGGAACCTAATATCAGTATTAAGTCAACCTTAAAGCATTCCATATAACTTATCGACAAAATGATTCCAGCGTTACCTCTGATATTAAAAAGAGTATATTTATGGAGAAATGTTCGCCTTCGAAGTAAATATCATATTCGCAATGCCATTAATTACTGTTGATCCATCGGATGTCGAGATAGATAGCTTTAATTTGTCTTATTCGCTGTGAGTGCTCATTGATTATAATCCAAGATGAGATTTCCATTTGGAGGCCGCTTAAATCTTTATGAGATACTAATTAATGTACGCCAATGAAATTGACTATGCCAGTGGCACACGCGCAACTCGTGATGATTTTCAGTAATCAAATAACCCGGTATTATTTGCCAAGCCCTTGAAATATACACAGGCATTTTATTGTGATTGCTAGTTCAAAATTTAAAGGACTAATTTGCATGGTAATAGTGGATCACTGAATGAAACTGCTCTAAATGATTCTCGTTTTTGAGCTCGTTCCACAGAATGGGTAGCTACTGTGCGTGCACTTTATCCGCATATTTGCGGTTGTTCACATTCATGTTAGAAATGCAGTTCTCGTTAAAGTAAATTTTTCTTAATTATTTTACACAATGAGACCAGCGACTTCGAAGACCGTGTCACTAATCTTACAGAGATAGTGTAATTTGATAATCGACGAACTATTTCCACGATAAGATACATATAATAAGTTCATGTACACTTGGAGACGAAAAAATGCCTGATTTAGTAGTGGAAAGTGTGTAGGCGAAAGTTAGCTGGAGGCAACCCACGCTTTTGAATTGTAGTAATAGTGCACTGTTAGCTCCACCAATCTTTTAAGTAAAATATACTTTGGATGCGAAATTCACGACACTCTTGGTGTATTAAACTTCATCTGCTGTCCTCCTCGACGGGTTTCCCTTACTCGTGCATCCATTTTTTCCCTTTCCCTTGGGTGCATTGATCTCAGCGATTGCAGTCGTGTAATTAACTCGTTTTATCTATCTCTTGCAGTCCAGTATTACATAACATGGCTCACTCTCTTACACCAGCAGGCGCAGACTTTCCTCGTTTGGCTCGCCTTCCGCTTCGCCCTCTCTCACTCTCCTTTAATTCTTCTCCTTCGATGCCGCCACGCCTGCTTCCTTTTGCAACGGTCCCAAGCTCCTTCTTTTTCATTGGATCTGGTGCCGATCGCGCTAACAGCATTTCGCTCCCAGGCGATCTTCTTTTCTCAAGTGGAGCTTTCGTTCGCGTTTTTCCTCTCGCGCCTCTCGTATCCAAGGACTCCCGTGTACACTTCAAATCGCTTCGTGTATGTGTGAAAGAGAGATAGAGAGAGAGAGAGAGAGGGGGGGGGGGGAGTGTTTCTTTGTGGGACTGGCACTTGCTCGCTCTATCTGCCGGCCGCTTCTTTGTCTCCCTGTTTTTTTTGTTCTTTCATTTACTCAGCTGGCTTGCCGCTCTCGGCTTCCTGTCTCTCCCAGAGCCTTCCAAGGAACGCGCTATAAAAGGGTAACTGAAGGATATTATCGAAAGGCGAATTTCCTTGGTACCGAGATGCTTCTACCACAGCTACCTTCCACCACTTCACCTTCGAAAAAGCCTGCATTTCTATAAGCGTACGCCTCCCTTGTCCAATCATTGACAAGGACTATATTGTAAGCCCGTTCCGGCCATCTTCAACACCCCCATTGTCTTTCTTAAGTTCTATCAGAGAAGTGACACTCCATTTCATATCCAGTTGCTTTTTCTATCATCTTGCTATATTCTTCTAATAATTTCTCAAAGATCCTTCGATCTTTATATATTTGACACGATTGCAAATACATTCGCAGTCGTTCTATGAGCCTTTGGTCCACCGTAGTTGCAGCTGTAATTTCCTTGATCCGCAGCGGCGAGATGCAGGAACCGTGTCTCTGTATGTGTGTATATGTAAGGGAGGGATGCAGAACCAGTTGGTGACGTCACACCAAGGACCCACCGTGAACACGAGATCGTCCTGATTTCCGGGTTCAGCTCCCGTACCGCTCTGCCGGTGTGCCGCCGTTGCAACGAACGGCTGGATTTATTAAAGCTTCCTAGGTGAACTTATTCATCGCGAGAACATCTTTTCCGGAGTATCATGATCAAACGTATTGCGGTCGTAATGATCACGTGGGTGTTAATAAAATGAGATTTATGTTGTCTGTTTCGGTTTTGTAAGAGGAAAGTTTTCGTGAGTGGCGAGTTATTAATTACATATTGATAATATGTAGTTACATATGCACATGTAGCTCTGCAACGATAATCTTGAATGATTACAAGGTCAAGTTAATTAAACGGTTTTGAACTAATCGATGGTGGCAGAATTAATACAATTTAAAAGCCATTAAACTCAACCATAATATTAATAACGAAGCTCTTCGGGCGGGCTGGCGTACCGAATAAAATTGGAGCTCGAAATGTTGCACGTAGTCACGTAAATCGATTCCCATTAATCCTCTTAACGCGCGCTGCATAATTTGGAAGGTGGTGGAACGTATTTTCGAATAAAAATCAATACTCTCGAATTTGCATATTCGTGACGCAATTCCATTATCGATTTCATATGCGAACCCGTGGTTGGTGTGGTGATAGTTCTCAAAGATAAGTTCCTACATTTGTCTCATTTAAATGGAGAAATTTCGGGTACTTTTCGATGTTACTAACTCAATCCCATGAATCGCATGTTTAAATTAATAAAACATCAACACATATTTGCGGACTGGCAACCACGATCTGTAATAATATCCAACGATCAATATAGCTTGAATAGACCTTTTGATGGTTTGTGGAATACAAGTTTTTGAATCGTAAAGCTTGCTCGTATTCCAAAATACAGGCAATTGACTGCAACCCTTTGCTAATTCCTGCGTTTAAATCCAGTGGTATATTCCTGTGAAGGGTAATGTGAAAACGGTTGCGAGTACAAAGGCCCTCCAACCACTGCGAGCATTTGTGTCGAGAGAAAAGTCCTCGGCGAGCACATTTTGCCACGGGGGGCATTGTAGCCTGCGTGCGAATTCAGGTGAGCGAGAGCTAAGTAGCTAATTCGCGGATTACAAAAGACCGCTTTTTGGAGTTTCGGGCCAAGAGGCGAGAGAAAGATGCCGTAGCACGAGGGATGGTCCGACACTCTACCCGCAGTATTCAAAAGAGACCCTTTGCTCAAGAAACCACTGCGCTACAAAGTGCCAGCTGTGTACACGTGTTACAAGCACATTGAGGGTTGCCGACAGACGATGAGTTGGAAAACAAAAGCCTTCCAAATTACAGGGAAGGACAACAATGGCACAAAGATACATCAGTTTACGAGTAATGTTAAACCAGTGTACTTGTGACCCGCCAAAGTTTAGTCCAATTTTCCGTATGTGTATTCGGCCGAAAAGAAAAGAAAAGAACAAGGTGAGAGCTGCTATTCTGGCCGAAGAAACCCGAAGGCGGAACTAATCACGGCTGGGCGATTAACGTCGCTGAAGTGTATTAGAATCAACGGAGTGTAGATTCTGTCGGAGCAAAGGCGACGCTGCCTGTGGGAAAGGTGGGTTTCCGTTCCCGTATCACACTCTCGTCGGCGCTTCAGGCCAAGCTAGACCAAGGAAGAGGAGGCCTCACGCTGCTCCTTCTGCCCGTACTTAAATTGGCCTTTGCCCGCGCGGATGCCGCGGATGCCACGTAATACCACATACGAGCAACCATATCAGATCCCTGCATACATATAGAGACGAAGCTTCGTGCGCACGGCTTGTCTAACCTCTGCCATTTCCCATAGATTCGCAGCAGCCACACCCATCTATCCAACGCTCGGAGCTTAAAACATAGGATGCATTAACTTGCCAAGACTAAACGCGGAAGATTCATGAATAAAAAATATGACATTTCAATACGTAAATCACGCATCTCAATGTTATGGACGATGACTTATTATCATGATAAAAACTTTAAGTTCCCCTCTTCTTTTAGGATCCATCGATTTCTCAAATTGTTGAACTATACAATTGTGTAAACTGTCATTGTATATTTACGCTTTTTATATTTAATTGTGACAAGAGTCGGTGACACGCGCTGTTCATTGTACAAAATTATTGATCAGCAATATGTTAAGAGCATTGTTGTTATCACAAGGCCATTTCCGTAGCTATGGTTCTGTGAATTGATACACACAGGATATTGCGGAAGGAGGCGCGGTCCTTCTGAGAAAGAGGAATCGCAAGATGTGTTCCGAAATAACAGTCTAATAATGCAATGCGGAACAAGTTATTCTTGGATACGCGGCTCCCTCACTGGGTTAAACCGAGTGTTTGCCCGCGTTTTGCTTTGCTTCCTTTTGCCTTAGCTGCATAGATTGGGACAGGCCATGGATCACGACGAAAGCACGCAGACTGCACACGCAGGAAGAGGCAGAACTCACCCCTCTGCCCCTTCTCACTTTCTCACTCTCTCTCTATTTCTAGTTCTGTATACGAGCGAGTTTGCGAACTCGCTCAACCGTGTGCGTCACTCTATGGTTGTGCCTACGGCAGATAGACATTTTGTTCTGCTGGTCAAAGCTCCAGCACCAAAAAAAATGATACTCGTCAAACTATGCCTGCCATCGAACATTTTGACGAGTTGTTTTCGAAAAGTTTAATATTTCAAAGCATTAGACAGAATTGGTTTTAAAGATATAAAGACACTGTTTAATCACATTTTCGGGGTCCTTGGTCGCAGAATGTATTACGCGTTATACGATAACTTTCTTAACGAAAGGTGAGAAATAAGTGAGACTCGGATCATGGGATCAGAGTAAAAGGAAAGAAGGAGAGCAAGAGAGATGCAAGTTCTTCCGCGTTCACGCGACCGCTTATAGCATAATGCGAGCCGATGGTATATGCATGCCTCACCGAAAGCTCAGTCGGGTAAGAGTCCTGTTCCTTATGTAACCATATTAAGACACATAAGGCACCTCGTTGTGACTAGTTTCGTACCGACGTCACTGTCAGAATTACAGACCAACTGAATACATCTCAGCCATTTCTTTTTAGCACGTAATCACCTGCGGTGACTGTTCTTCAGCTGCAACGCAAGGGGAAAACCTTCGGCACGTTTGTCTACCATTATAGCTTCAATATTGTGAAAGTCGCCGATTTGCATCGATGTGCGCGTGCACATACATTACATTGATTATATAACGAAATGCTCGACTTTGGACACTAATCTTTCCTGGATAGTTCTTTGTCGCAATGCGTTTGCAGATCCGGCATACGTGTCACAGACTTACAGCCACTCGGGAAGCCATTTGCAGTTAGCTAGCAGAGACTTTTTAGTTGGTGCTAATGGCTATTCACAGCTGCATTGATGGATTGCTTGAATGAATCGATCCACTTGCAGTCCCGCTTGCGAACAATCGCAATCTCGTTAGGGGTGCAAGCCAACGGCGTGCTCTAAACCACTTAGAATCGTGGACTTAACGTCTATGCGGACAGTGACAAATTACCTAGTTGTTGAAAAGTTCGGCTACTAGTTTCTTCGCGAAGCAAACAGTTATCGCTGGTCTCAATTGGACGGTGAGATTGGCACTCCAGGTGACATGAATGCGGAAAGCAGTCTGGAATTTCATCGCCGATCGTTTACGAGTACCCGCTGTCATTGCCAGAGAATATTGGCTTTGACTGTCGAAATTTCCGATAATTCGGGAAATATCGGCCTTTAGAGTTTAGAGAGGCTCCAGCTTGGAGCGAAAGCATATATATATATATACATATATATATATATACTATATCGCAACTGCTCCAATTTTATTCCAGCAGAGTGTGACTTTTCCTTCTTCGCATAGACATAAGTGTATTCGGTGGAAGGCTTTTTGCGAGCGAGCGTGTAGAGAAAGTGCAGTGGGCAGCAGCGTGTGTTGTCTCCCCATTATCCTCCCGCGCGTGAACATTGCATCATGTCGATTGGATTGGGAGCTCGACCAGAGCTTGCCAGGCTGGATAATCGATTCCTTTCTTGTTGCCAGAAGAAACATGTGAAGTTGAGAGAAATTTCGACTTCGGACTATTTATTTTCTATTGATTGACATTAACACTTGTTTGCGCTAGCCACTTCAATACAATGCTACTTTCAAAAAACTTGACTAATGCCACTAAACTACAATAGAGATGATAACAAAATATAATAACAAAATATAATACTTCCCGAACAATTAGATACAAAAACCTTCCAATGGGATTTTATGAAAATGGAAAGGCGATAAAAAAAGTGTATGGTATTGGTCATTTTAAGGCACAAAGGTTCCCACGAGCGCCACAACAGACAGATCGACGTGTATGGAGGGCAATGATTTCTACGGTTGGTGGCGAATCAGAAAACTCTCGGTTTCTTATTTCGCGGTGGGCCACGCTGTGAAATCTCGAGTTCAATGCCTCCTTGATGACGAGCCCCTTCTCCATCGGCACAATAACCGGGGCCGCGTCATCATGCGCTGACCATCTTCCCCTCCCAATTTCAAGCGAGGTGATCTCTGCGATCACGTCACAAATATATATGCAACCAACCAAAGACAGTCACTGATCTCCCAGTGATTGCAAAGATTCACATCCCTAATTTCAATTCATCCTTTTATGCTTGATTCATTATCATAGAATAAACCAAGTGTCCGTAACCAGGACATTCGGTTCGTTTAAGCAGACTAAATTCTGAGATTCAAAGAGCGTAACGGACAAAATTCGCACTGGCGTCCCTTCTTGTTGGTTAATGTTAGTGTGGGGATATTCCCAGATAAAAATCCGTTGAATAACTTCTCACTGATAATCATCTACACGTAAGCCGTGGGCTTGAATTTATGCGAACTGCCGCGCACCAGGTGCGCGCAGCTGGAAAACTAGCGAACTCGTCGTTACCCAGCTGAACCTAAAGCCCTTAGACTCAGCCTCTGCTTACCACTGACTAATGCTATTGTACATTAGATCATTAGAGAAGATGGTAAAGATACATGTCCGTGAAATTAACATAGTAAAACTTATTTGCCAACACTTATTAAAGCGATTGATACCGAATAATAATTACACCGCTGATAGTGGGGCTTGAGAAAAGGCTAACATATTGTATCATTCATTTTGATATTGATGAAGGGCTCGGCTCATTTTGAATGCCGTACTTTGACTCTGAATACGCCCTCGAAAACTTTTTTTTTTGCCACTCAGACAGGAGTCACGCCAGCAAAAATTCCCTCGTCATTCTTATTTTCCCATTTCCATTACATGCCCTATTTCCCCGGTGAGTTAGAGGATTTTCATGTAGGTCGTAATGTTCACCCCGGAAGCCGCTTTATCAGTCACTGGTGTACCAATCCATTGAACGACTTCGCGCAATGGGACTCAAATAATTGCATTGACAACTTGCCGCCCTATTACATTATACTATTCTCGAGCGAGTGAAAAAAGCCAGTCGCTATTCCGACTGACGCGACGCCATGAAGTCTGTATGATACACGGCGATATCGTGATATCGCGTATAATGAATATTCAGTTGGTTGCGAAAACTCCCCGCTAGCCAGAGGATGTCTGATCGTAAAACCGCATCGCGATAGTAGCCTTCATATATGTACATATACTTTCCTAAATTCTTCGCAGTGATGTATCTGATTTTCGACTGATGGCGACATACGATCTTATTACCGAGACCTTGCGAGCCCTCGGCAAATAGCTGCGTTTGACTTCGCGTAGAGTTAAAAGAGCGTCTCGAACAGCTGCTGGAAGCTCAGAGGAGGCAAGGTCACAGCGTTACGTCTACGTGTACGCAATGCCGACTTGCTCCCCCAGTGTTGCACATGCATGCGCGTACATGTCTGAGTGGAGCCTTGTGTGGCAGCATGTTCACACGTACCCTTATACATAATCTATGTGTACGTTCATGAGTGTACTGTGTTTCAAAGTAGGCGCGTTTGTGTATGTTTTCCCATACTCATTCACTTGTCAGGAGTGCGCCTGTGTATCCGGTGCGTAGGCTCGCGCACAGAGCTGTAAAGGAAAGAATCCACCGATCGACTGTGGTGTGCACGCGGGCGCGCGCGCACCACAAGTTACACCAAGAAAGAGTACGTAACGTACATGTATATGGCAGGCATGTTACACAGGCACAGGGAGAACCACCGCCGTGCCACAGCGTATAACTATAGTTATGCAATCCACCAACTCGTGTTCATGGTCAAGGTCTACGTCCTTACCGCTGTATATATGTCTGTGTGTGTGTATATAAATGTGTGCATACTTGGCTGCCCCAATCGACGAATTCACAATGGCAGAAGGGAATGGATACACCATAAAAAAGGGTTGTGAGGTTTGTTAAGTTTATAAAATTTAGCCAGTTTTTTAGTCTATGCATATCTCGCCACCTATAAGAGGTTATGGAAACTAAGAACAGTTCGCTACTATTTTCATCCCTGTACTTCTGTTTTAATGTCCCTCCTACCTCAATATTGATTCTACAGTCAAATGTACTCCGTATCTAAAGAAAGCTTTTACGAAAAACAGTTTGAATTAGTAGTAAACTAGCAGTTAATGGTTCTGGTGGATATCTATATGAGCGAGAAAACTGCCTGACTTAACTAGAGCAAGCTTAACCAATGCTATATAACAAGTGGAAACAGTGTACACAATTAGCTACTGGTTAACGCCGTGTAATGCGGGGTTCTTGTAGGGAAAAGTGCGCCAGTCCAATTAAGAAAATGATTTATTTACGCCAATCGGTAGGAGGAAGTATCTAGAGCGAAGAGCTGCAGCGATACTTTGGAAAGGGAAGGCCAATCGATCGGCGATGCGCCGAAGAATAAAATGCAAACTGGTGTGTGTATGTGTGTGCGAAGCTAACAGGGGAAAAGGACGTCTAGAGGAAACGCGATTTCTTTTGCTTTTTCCTTTGAAAGCAAGTGACATGAAAATGCACTTGTACGTTAGAGCGCAAGTCTCAAGAAGCATAGCCAGTTTGTCTACTCGATGTAAAAGTCAGTAATAATCCGGAGAAGCGCGGTAGAAACGTTCGCAGTGATTTAGTATAATCGAGTTACAGGAAGTGAATATTATTAGCATTCACTTATACCGGAAAAATACGTATTAACTGTCTATGCGTATGAGGATGTCGTCCACTCACACATCGGCGCACGGGTTATCCAAGTGTCAAGTATCGCAAATGCAAATACATGTGTACCAAGTGTAATGGTGGTGAGCAGTGATGCGCCCTCTCGGCGAGAGTGCGCGCACGCGTGTAACATGCGGTAACACCTATAGGCGCGCAAAAGGGAGAAAACAAACGAGTATAACAGCCAGGAGTACAACGGCTCGGCGAGAAAGGAAATAATCAGTCTTTCATGTAGGTTTAACACTCTGATGCTTGAACGAGACGATGCGTGCCTGCGCGTGTGTGCGATACCGGCGACGGCGGTCGGTGCAGGACACGTAATACGTATGATGTAACATACGCGCGCGATGCGTATACGAGACGAGGTGCATGCCCGATTATATGTATTGGCGCGGCAAACAAGTTTCGTCGATGCAAAGAAATCTCCACCCGGTGTGAGCGCTATTTAATTCCTTAGTACCGATTTCCCCGTTGGCGAAAGTGTTCGAGCAACCCTGTGATTATCCGTTTCTCTTGAACGAGACAAATTGCAAAAGAGATTTAACAGAGGATTGAAAGCGCGGGGTGCTGCTACATAGTTTCCAAGGTGTTAGTATCACGATTCTAAGTTCGTTCCTCCGTTGCACGTAATGTTTTGAGTTCACTGACTCCCAATATATTGTCACCGCGATATTTGGTAGTCGAGAGCATGCGAGTAAAAGAATATGCAGGTAGATAGAATGAGGGCGCGGATGTAGGGGGGTTGAAAAAGGGTATGAGAAATATGAGATATTCTTGCCAGAGGACGTTTATGCGAGCTGGTGCGCTTATGAAAATTTATATCCGCACTCGACTTTCCTGCCGTACGAGTATTCTGCACCGCGCATGAGAATGCACATAGCACAGGTGCTTTTCCTATCCCTGGGGAATACATGTGTTCGGGCAACGCTTCCATCGCGTACACGCGAAACGACCGATCTTAATCAATTTCCCTTAATTTTACCGTTGCATGACCACGCCACGTACTGGTACTCGTGCTCTGATGGCGCTGCTTTACTAGCAACACGGTGGATCGCACTACCTTTCGTCGGAAGCAGAAAACACTTTAAAACCGGAAGCCTTTTCTATTCTCCGTTAATTCTTCGCATGTCAACAGTCGATTTTCATGAAATACGTAGGAGTTCCAGGAAAAAATAAGAAACACCTAACTGCTACTGTTCCGAGCATAATCCGGCAAAGATTTGGACTACCTGGCATTGTGAGGTAGAGCTCGAGTGGTAGTGAAGAATGTGCAATGCACGGCTTGGAAGTAGAGTCGTGTATGGTCAGCCATAACAGTCTCCGGTCTGAATCAGAAGCTGGATGGTGATGGTAGCGCGATAGTGAAATGAAATTCAAGCCAAGCTTAGCGGCCTGAACGCAGAAGATGCGCGCGCGGATGGAAGAGTGTGTACTGTGTGGACGTGTTGTGCATGGCGCACCATGCGAGCGGGCAATTTCATTTTATTCGACACTTATGCAATGCCACGCCGCGCCGCGGCGCATCGCGTCGCGTCGCGCCGCTTACGTCGCGCGGCAGAAAAGGAAGAGAGCGCGGATCACGCTCGGGTGAAGGAAGGCATGGCGAAGAGGAGGAATCGCCGGCTGTTGTGTTCGTTCGCGGTGCACGAACCGCACGGCACGGCACGGCACGCACGTACAGTAAAGTCGTGTGTGCCGGTACCGGCGAGCGCACGCGCGCACGCGCGCACGCACTGGTAGCATCACTTCACTGATGATATACCCTACCGAGAGTTCATTGCTCTTGAGGTGCAACGAAGAGCGCTCGGCAGAGAAAGAGCGGGCCAAACGAAGCAGCGACGAGAGGAGCGCACTGAGGACGAGGAGGCGGAAGAAGAAGACGAAAAGAGGAGACAAGGGCGCACCGAGCATCGCCAGCCGGGAACGAGCGAGCGAGGTATAACGCAACTCGAGGAAATGGAATTAAGAAGAGTCCAGGAGGGACAGAAAGGAAATGGCGAGGTGCGACAAAGACGAATCAGCTTGTATGTACCATTCGCCCTCGGTAACTCAATAATTCACGCGCGGCTCCGAACGCATCACTCCAAGTCAACTGCACAGAGTGCTTCTTCCCTTACCGCGCCGTCAGGGGCTGAGAGATATGTATTGACAGGGCCGGCGCAAATGGACGGGACGCGACAAGAGAAGATTATTCAGTCCGTAAGGGAATCGCAGACTCTAGAGTCTGGACAATTCTTTCACGCTTGCATAAACAAAATCTTACATCAGCAGGCTTTAAGAATTATTTGATTGATCTCTTGAATTTGACAACTTTTTAACTTTCTTTCCATTGGTACTGTCGTTGCTAGTTGTCATAGAAGTATAATAAATTTCAAAAAATTTATTTGTACATACTTTCTTTTACATTGACATTACACCATACTATATGGGCAGTGTACGCAACTTCGTATTTCAATAGTTATATAAGTTAATGAAAGTACACAAGTATACGCATGATCGATCAGCAATGTGGTATGGGATTAATTCAGAGAGATGAGTTGCCATACCACAATTGCAATCCTTCGAGGGAAGAGGAAGGTCTGAGTATCGCGTGAAAAGTGCATTAGGCGTTGGGGGTTGATAAATTAGGGGTGGGTTAAAAAATCGCGAAATATTAGCCGCGCTTACTCGAGAAGCGCTTACGTATTGGCTCGAGGCTTGTACCGGACACGTACAGGGTGCAATGTACCTGGATGAGTCACACGGTAACTGCACACACGTACACCGAAGCAGGCACGTGTATGCTGTGTATACATATGCGTCTGCACGAGCGGCTCTTCAGCGAGTGCGAGTGCGAGAGGCTCATCTCCGTCTTGCTCGCGCGAGCGCGCACCTTCCTCAGCAGAATCTTCCCCGGCTACTACCGAGAGCGAGAAGGTAAATACCTGAGGCCAAGTAAAGAAGGAAGCGATGGCCGCGACGATGGAAGGAGCCGAGAAGAAGCAGGCCGAAGGAGGAAGGACGGAGATGGGAGATAAAAATCCAATCATTTCGACCGGTTTTGCATCGCGCCGACGAGGATAATGGAATACCGCGTCACTTTTTGCCGGTGCACGGAATATTTCCTCGCGTTAATACCCGCGCGCTCTACCCTCACTCCGCTCTCTTCGCATTCGCGCCAGGTACGTATATTTCACGGTGGTACTGGTGCCATTCACCAGGGCCCCTTTCACGCCTGGCGCCTATTCCTCTTTTGCATTTAACAGATACCCATAACGATTTCCCGCAAATTTTCCTCCTACCTACATCGGGACGTCGATTCTGTTACGTCGTCGTACCTCCCGCTCCTATCTAGCTATTAGGGCCGCCAGTTACCGACAGTTTTCCAGTCAGCCGATAAATTGATTTACTCCTAATGATCATAGTTATCATCACTTCAACGCTCGACACCTTGATTGTACCCTGAGGCATTGTTTGTTCCATTTCTATGAAAACTAGTTTCTAGAACTGCAAATGAGTCGACCAATTTCATCAGATAGTTGTCACTATTCTGGGGATAATATGAACTAGAATGATATGTTGCGGAAACAGACGCTAAACATTCTACTTCGGTCTTCAAACACATACACGACGTAGTAACACCGAAGTTTTCGCACTGTCTACTATTAAGAGTGTTCTGATGAAATGAAGAAAGAGCGAAGAACATTTGCATATTAATAAATATGAATGTTGATAAGCAAGAAGAACCAGCATAAGAATATTTCCTCTCAAGTATAACATGGTATGCAGTTGATACGGGCTTGCAAATAGCATTCCATGGTAGTTCTCTCGCCATGGCTCCTCAAGCATTACGTCCTAAGAGTCGACTAGACAGTCTTACCCAGAGAGGAGGAGAAGGGAGAAAAAGCACGGAAGAAGGCGGTCAGAAAGGCACGTCGATAGACTTTTGAAGCGGAGTTGCGTAATCCTTTGGATTTAGTTTACTTTTGACGCAACTGATGCCACGCACGTACCGTGACCGTGGCACTGAACCAGCGGTACGAACTTTCTCGTGGCCTTCGTTCCAGGAAGACGATTTACGTGACACGAGGACGATGCCAATGACTGCAAACTATCATTGTCATTACGCCGGTCTACTGTCCCCCCGGTCGTAAAGGTGTCGCTTAACCTGCAGACAGAACACCTATTTTACCGAACAGCTCCCTTTATACCTGCAGTTTACGCAATGGAATTCCTCTCGTAGTATGCAATGCTCTACTTGATAGGAATAAAAATTTGTATGCCACATAAGGATTTTCATATCTTTTCGTTTTAATAAAATATCTTTAGTGCATTGCATTCAGCTAGCGCTCATTAAAGGAAAACTGCCAATATATTCATTTCAGTCAGAACGTTTTTTATGCTACGGAACGATAGGTGAGATAAAAGTGGAAGAGAATCTAGGATTAAGTGGATTTTAGAATTTCAATGGGAGTAAGTAGTAAAATTTATTCCGCCGCTTGCATACTGTAAAGTTTCTTGGACAAGGGAAGTGTGTAAGTAGCCGTAAGCCGTTCTTGCCGCAGCGATACTACAGAATGAAGACGAAAGGTGGGTTCCTATTTCTGAGAAATAAGCCGCGCGTGGATCACAAATACTACCACCCTCTCAGAATTCTGCCGTTTCTTTCGTATTCCTACACTCACAGGGGTACATCTACCACGAGCATTTACATTGCATGCTTCGTAGCTTGTGCGGAAAATTCAGCAGCCTCGCTCATTGCATTCCGTAGAAGAAAGTTATACAAGATGCTCCACAATTTTCTTAGCGTTTACAATTTGTAACTTCAATGAAATTGTTTAGTGATGGAAATCGGACTACCGAATTGGTAGCAGACATTCCGAGTGACAGACAAAACTGTTTAGCGCGAAACTGAGACTATCACGGCCTCGAAAAGATCTTCCTAATGGAGCCCATACTTCTCAATACATTATAAGAATCGTCGGGCCTTGATCGCTCCAAAATTGAAATTCAAAGTTGGGTTTTCGAGGACCACCATCAGATCAACGTGCTGTACCTCCTAGAAGAATGTATAATTTCAATAACGACCTTCGTATCACCGACAGTCTGGATGCCTTTGAAAGAGTAAAAAAGACTGTTTCCTACATTTTAGTCTTAGACTATCAATATTTTAGCATCAAGTCTCGCCAGATCTAAATCCGAGCTATTTCATAATATCTCTGAATGTCTGAGTGGGTTTGCAATCTATACAACTTGCATCATAATTTATTACAACTTTTTCATCGGTGTTCCTGCCGCTAATACGGAAGAAGACCACTGTACCGGAGAGTATAGTCTTTTATTGATCGGAATGTAAGAACTTGAGTTTCCCACAGCGAAACTGGAAACTCTCACTGCCATCAGATAAGTAACTACCAGAATTCCCACTGCAAATGTGCGCAAACACAATTACACCCATATTTCACTTTCGAAGGAACTTTGTTAGGAGACAATCTGGTCATTGGCAACCTTTACTAGTTCAGTTAACTCATAACGAAAGCGCGCTCGGCCGAGCGCAGCTTTTTGCTTCGACGACTTTCATGAGTTCCACCTACATTGCGGATCGAAACGAAAGTATTACCGAAGAGCGGCGCGAGAAAACGAGCCGCCGTTGCATTACATTGCAACACTCGCCGAGCATAGTGAGCGATGGGTAAACAGGCGCGAAACACAAAAGCGTAACAAAATTGAAATCATTGAATGTGGAAGGGGGGGGGGGGGGCGTGAAGGCGAATAAAAAGAATTCTGGGTGAAAGTAAGACTCGACCAGATAAGCGGTTTTCGGACGGACGCGCACGACTTGCAAGATCCAATTGCAAACACTCGTAACGAGTCGTAAAAAGTGGCGATCGAGTGATCGATTAAAAATCGCGTGTCTAATTAAATGAAATGACGTGTTCGGCGCACTCGATAAAGACAAAGGTAAAATACCACCCTGCGAATAGGATGATGTATAAGTTTGCTTTTTCTATGTAAACGGTAAACGGAAAGGTGGCGAATGCCAGATGGCATTCACGGTGAGCGAGTGAATCCGTTGAAAAAGAGCTGATCTGGTCGAAGCCTGAGGAAATGAAACAAACCTTGCTTAATGACGATGCCGGAGGGCACTTGGACAATGGGTAGTGCGGCGTTAGGGGTATTAACGGTGATGCTGCTGGGTGTTCCCGGTGGTGGCGATGCGCTGGCGCTACCAACGGAGCCGGGGTCGCTGAAGCCCTGAGTGCTGTTCTCCTCCGGACCGTCGAAGAAACTCAAGTTGAACTCACTACCGGCGTCGAAGGACACTTCCGGCGTAAGGGTGTCTGGCGCCGGGGCGCTACCCAAACCCGCGCTCAACGACTGGTCGATTTTGAAAACGTCCATTGTATGAGGCGAAATCCTGCCGGCGATCCTGCACGTCGCTTACACCGGCTGCGGACACCATTCGCGTACCCGGCACACTTTCGGCTAATAGCCACGTCTTTTCCCTTTGCTGATGCCACGACAAGGATTCTTCTGGTCGCGGCTATAGTACTTAAAGATGCTTCGATTCCGTAAGCTCTACTATCCGGTACTCTAATCGGCTCAAGTCGTACACTGATCGTGCGTCGAATATCACTTTACCTTGGTCGTCGCTCCGAGGGACGATCCAACAGTCCCAAGACGTTCCGATCCCGAAATACGATTGCGCGATAAGAATGGTGCCAGCGATGGTACACGTCCATATCAGAGCCGGTACCATAGCACTCTCCGCACTCCTTCAGACAAAAAGTGTTACGTTCAATGCCAGGAGAGGTTTTTCACACTATTAATAACCACCTATTCGAGAATCGCAAAGCGGTATACCGTCAAAACCGAAACACACCCCGCGATCTCTCTTGAAAAAATCGCTGCTTATCTTACGACCGGCTTCACTTTCTCATTGCACTTTGTGTATGTTAACTACCGGGAAGTTCTCCACGTTAAATCACAACACAGACGGTCGAGATCCACTCGAAGAGTCTTTACTCCAATTTGGTGGAAGGATTCCTCCCCAACGCACCCTCACGAAGTTAGAGGTAATCTTCGAATACACGTTCTTCGCTTTCCTAAGAGTGATCCACCTGTTGGCCAGCCTATAATGTACTCTTAAGGAAATCGTGCGGCTTCCTGATGCTACGGCTTCGATAAAACATTCCTTTTGAACTGAACGAGTGGTTGCGCGAGGTCACTGGCCGTTACTTCTCCGAAGATTCTCAGTGAAACTACGTCGTAGCAACCAGCAATTAATTTCGGCACGTCTGGTAGGTTGAGTGTTGTGCGTTGGCTTAGACTAATCTTGATTCCTCAATGTGAGGAACATTTCTAGTTATATCAATGTTACATTTCCTCGTTAGGCTCATGTGTATCGTTGATGAGTTGTCTTGAGTCCCAAGGTCTGACTCGTGGCTTACCTTTTGATAGCCTCGAGCAATTTTTTCAAGTCGAATATTAATAACGAGTTGTCGGAAATAAGGCTGGTATGGGATTTCAGCAACGAACTTCTTTCCAGTCGAGACTTGCTATCTACTATTCCATATGTAGCTAGCTGATGTCTTTCCAGAGTCAATCGCAGATGCTGTAATGAGGTGAGTATGGCGCGATGAATGTTTCTTTTGAGTCGGGCCGCTTGTTCGATTTCTAGCCATAAAACTTTTTTTTTACTCTGCTTGCACGGTCGCGCAACAGGCCACTCACGTCAAGTCTTCTCGATACTACTCGACACTAGAATCGATCCCGGTGTGAGAGCAAAGGGAAATGAATAATCATACCAGGCGTGCTTGGTAAGCGGTTTAAGGAAACACCTTGTAAACGTAGTGGATTACTTTCATACCCCTGGATCACAGGGTTCTACGTGCAGTGAAATCGAGCTATCGTCGAATTCTCTCTGCCACTCTAAGAATTGTTTGCACTGACAGAGGCAAAGGGAAACTTCTACCACACTAGCACAATAATGAAGCACAGAAGCGCGATATTAAGAAGAAATTCTCGCCATTGATTTCTTGGTATATTACGAGAATCCACTGAATAGCGGTTTTCGAAATATTTAGCACTATCTGAGAAAACGTACAATGCCGTCCTCAGGGACGTCCTTCTGTATCAACATCATTATCATTCCATTGGCTGTTTTTCTCACTGCTTTTATATCCATCTTCGAAAAGAGTCACGAAACGAAGGTTCAACCCATTATTTTGGTGATCGGTTTCGTCTGTTCTTGCTGTTTCTCGTAGTTCACTCTTGCCTGTGTTTCCACTTGTATGTGAGACTTCTTTTCCCTTTCGCACTATCTCATTCAATTCTCGGACTTCTCTACGGAGAGAACTTTTTGCGGGTAGTGCTAGCACGGTCTTTTCCGCCGATTTTCGGTGTATCTGTAGTCTCCAGGCTTTTCGCGAGATCCATCGCTAAAAGATAAATCAAAAAGAAAAGAAAATCAGAAACCAAGGACAAACTACGGCGATAACCACGAAAGCAACTTAAGAATAAGAATCGTACTGAATAAAAATCTCTCGGCACAATGTCATTTAATGTTGATCAAATGAAAATTGTTAATTGCGCAACTTGTGCATGACTGTATTTCAAAAGAACCATCAAAAGTGAATTGATTTCTATTATTATTACTAATAAATTCCTGTGAAAAATAAAACCGCACTGTCGCATGATACTTCAATATTTCTACGAAATTTATAAATCACAAACCGCCGACCTACCGCGTACCTATGATTAGTGCAGATACACGTAACAGCAGCTTCCTCGCAAAAATATATATATCCCACGAATACCCCTTGAATTATTCATAGGCTGGCACCGTTAGTTTCAAGGAAAGACGTATTATCCAAGAGTCCCCCTTGCCGAATCAGGAGCACCCTCGAATCAATCGAGCAATTCTCTCACCATGAAACCTTGGCTTGCAAAGAGAAAATTTAGAGAGACCAAAAACATCTATCCTTGTGTTGTCAGGAGGGATATGGGAAATCAACACTAACATTTCCTACCCAACGAGGTAGATTTTGCTGTCTGTTTGCACCTTCGCTGGGAAGAAGGAGTAATGGCAAGTATGATGAACTCAAAGGAGAGAAGGTGAGGCGAGCGGTGAACGGATAAGCAGAGCAAAAGAGACAGTGAGCTCAAGAAGAGCACACGGGCGGAGGAGAGCGAGGAAAAGCGAATGTCATTGCCGTAATCTTCGGACGTTGACTTCCTCCTGACTTGTCCCTCCTTCCTCTTGATCGCTGTCCCCCTCCAACAACGTATCCACCCTTCTCCCTCCTTGTCCATCTCCTTCTCACCTGTACCTTCTTCATCGTGATACACTAAGCTCTTCTTTGATTCCTCCTTTGCCAATCGCCTCCTCTGCCCCCAACTCCACCCCACCCCAACCCCACCCTCTCTTTCTTATGCAGACTATACCGCGCACTGTCTCCTAAGTTCTAAGTTTTCAACTGCAAGCCCATCGTTCGAAGGCAAAGGGAATCATTTCTACCTGATCCAACAGATCGTTGCGCGGCAAATCTACACATTATAACGAATTAGTGCCCATGCGTGGCACATGTGGGTAAATGAATTCTGCCGGCATCGCCATGACACGTATTTAAAGCGTTCATTAGTTATACCACGATGATTGCACGAATGGGCATCCATCGTAATGCATGCCTGTAAAGTTCGACTTTTAACCGTTTGCGGTCCGACGCGAAGTCATCCTCGAAATCACATATTGTTTGTGCATTTTAATATCTCAATAGTTTACATACAATTATGGGTGTCGAGTTGTGGTGTTTTTCATTATTGAAGGAGTGAAATTGTCGTTGGAAAAGGAAACAATTGAAATCCAAGGTAATTGTATTGTCGGGGAAATGGTAGGAAAAATAATTTGGACCGCAGAGGGTTAAATTAATTCAATTTCACAGTTGAAATATGTTTCTCTTTACCAAAGGCGAGCAAAACGTGGTTGCATTACGGCGTGTTTGAGAGTGAGAATAGGAGAGAAGAAGCTTAG
This sequence comes from Ectemnius cavifrons, assembly GCA_964023945.1. NCBI lineage: Eukaryota > Metazoa > Arthropoda > Insecta > Hymenoptera > Crabronidae > Ectemnius > Ectemnius cavifrons. The sequence goes on from OZ030375.1 coordinate 5,944,546, forward strand.
CCGCGCACGACACAGGCATGACCGGTGCATTTAATTCCCCCATGATTTATATAGATCGAGTGAGTCAGGCTCGGGCAGCAAGGAAAAAGTGTAATCGAGCGTGAATTGGCATTTGCATTTGGGCGAGCAGTACACTCGAGGTTCGAGGAAGAAGGCTTGTCCTCGGATAAATCGCTGGCGTAAAGCACGCTTTGAGGGAGGCTTATCCGAATGGCGGTTTCGCGGCCTCGCAGACGGTCATTTGTCTCGCGCAACGCCTGCCTCCCATCTCCCGTGGTTCCGCGTTCCGCGTTCCAGCTGCCTCACAACTCAGTACATTCACCTTGCCTCGACTTATCAAAATTGAATATACCATACGCTCTACAGAAACCAATCGCTACCAAATTTACACACACGTCATGTCACCGAGTTCTTGCTAAGTTACATTTTCACGCTTTAACCAACTTAGGTCTAACATTCAACCCTTTATAGTCCGAGCTTGACTTTGTTGATTAGTATTTTTTCAAAATTTATTGCAGAATCACTCCATATCCGAAGAGGTCTGATTTCAGGATAAGTATTTAAACATTAAATACGTACACAATATGTTACTTCAAGGTTGATATGAAATAGAGTCTCAAACCGGCTGAAAAAGATTCGTTTCAGTACTAATCTCGTTAGCGGTACGAAATGTGATTGATATATATTTTACGAATTAATTTTGTTAACTTGGCATAACATTGCAATCCGTATGAGGCATCGGGAAGTTGGGCGATTGTTCTTTCAATGCAATTTATGAAGAATAATAACAGCCTCCGAAACTAGAGACTTTCCGAAACGCCATTATTCTTTGCACGGCCAATAGTCGGCAGTAATATGAACGGGCTCGAAATTCTCCTGGTTTAACGAGACAGGCGGGACGGCAGCACAATAGGCGATTTTGTAACATCCTTGCCAATTACCACGGACCAACATGCGATTCGTACGGAAGGGCTGTAGGAAGAGTGCAGGCCAAAACGAAAGGCGCGCACGATGCATTTTTACCTGGTGGGAAAAGCTCGTGGAAATCCACTGGCGGCCAGTGTACGTAGGCTGCTGGTGAACACTTTCCGCGGCGATTATTACAGATACGCGGAGGAGCAGCTTCGTCCTTCCAGGATAACAGGACGATGCCACCGCCAGAGAGGGGAACCTTGATGGCAGAAACCGCAGAGCGTGACTGGTTCCGCTTAAGGCTTCATTCACACATCGCGTGCTGTGACCCGTTCCCAGCTAGGACCAAGCACTCCTTATCAGCTTGGCAGGACTTGAAGAAACAGCGAGCCCGCCAAGTTGATCGCCGAGGTACACGGCTACCAGCCGGCCCAGCGAAAACGAAAATGTCCAACGACTGATCGGCTGTGCTTCAACACCCCTCGAGTCACGAACCTGTTGATGTCATGGACACTGAACTGACTGAACGTCACTGGTGCCGCGCGCAAATAATCTTTCGCGCGGGGATCACAATCCGTGCAGGTAGAGCCGCGCAACATCCACAGGGACAATGCTGACCGGCTTCATGGTTACTCTAGAGCGGAGCAACTGCTCTCTCTCTTTGCGTGTACAATTCGCCGGTAGCTGTTCAAGAGCCAGCTGAACGTTATCGAGTCACTGGGTATCTCCGCTTGGCAATCGCGGGATCGGCCCGGCAGTCGGGATTGCGTTCGAATGTGCCGGCGAAAAAGGGCGCCGTCTAAAGAGAGACAGGCGCGATGAAAGAAGGAAGGAACCGGCTGAATAGCCGCGAGAGCTGCCCTATCACGATCACGTGCGTTTGTCACGAGTCCCGGTGGTGTATACGGAGCCAACTCGCTCGCTCACGCGCGAGTGCCGAGAGCAACTTCTCTCTGTGTATTTCTCCGCGCTCCATCTTTCTCTCACTATTCCCCTTTCTCGCCCGCCCTCTCACTCTCTTACTCTCACTCTCTCCCTCCGCCGCCCCCTCCTCACTCTTTCTTCCACCGTCCGCCGCGCCGGCAACGCTCGAATCTCTTTCGCTCTTTTCTACGTCCCGCTATGCTTTCTTCCCTCTCCCTCTGTTTTCCTCCCCCTCGCCGACATCCGCGCCAGCCGGCACCGTCTTCCTTTCGCCCTTTCTCTGCCTCCTGGCTCTCGCTCGTTCTCCCGTCGGTGCCGGCCGGAGACTCTTACCTCCAAAGCTCTAAGGTAAGACCGGCGTCGCGGTACCGTCGCCGCTGCCGCCGCGTGTACGTGTTACGGCATTGCGCGACTCCGCTCTTAGCCCCGCTACGCTGCGCCTCGCCATACACGGGGTTCTTCCTGACTCCTGCTGGGGAGGGAGCGGGAGGCCAGCGAGTACAGTCTGTGTACGTAATGTACCGATACAGGGTGCGGCGGAGAACTAGCCGCGCGAGGGTGGAGGAAGAGTGAGAGCGAGTGTAACAAGCCCATCCTCGGGAGGAGGAAGATGCACTGTGTATCGGGGCGGTGTGGAGGCGGTAGCGATAGTAATGCTGTCTATAGGGCTCGCTCGGAGAGGAGTAGAATCGGCAGAGACCGCGGCTACGGATGCGGCTGCGGCTGCGGCATCGGCAGCGGCAGGGGAGTCGGAGGGGGTGGAATTAAACGACTAGGTCGGAGGTGAGCCCTGGAGATGGAAGGGGGCTGGCTGCTGGAATGGCGCGGAATCGCGGAGACGGAGAACAGCAGGCTGAAGCTGAGCAGCGCGCTCCCGCTCCCGCCGCTGGGACAAGAGGGATGAGAGGAGGTACAGGTAAAGGGGCAAGAGGAGCCGAGAAAGCCGAGAGAGGCTCAAGTCGGAGGTGAGATGTGTCGTTTGAATAGCCCGGTGGGGGTAGCGTGGACCACGGGAGACTGGAGGGGAACTAGTGGAAGTGGAGAGGTTTAGTGGGGGTTACCAGTGGACCAACTGGGTTCGCCAGCAACCCGCGGTTCATTGACCGAGAAGTGCCGGGAGAGCCGAACGGTCGGCCGTGTTCGACCCGTTGCTAAAACAGAATTTGTACCAGCACTTTATGCGCCTCATCTACACGAATAAGCCACTGCTCCCGGGGCTGAGAGAGACCCAGATTTACCGAGGAAGAAGGAAACAGGGATGATTTTGCCATTTGTACACAATGTGTGTTAATATAAAGAAGATAGCTAGAGTTCCTCCTAATGGTATCCGGAGTATTTGGTAGTTCTGCAGCATTTGGTCCTGCTACATCGGAGTTGAGTCAGTATACATTTACTAAGAGTACATGGGACGGTTGGAGAAATGCTGGCGGAATTAATGTAGCTTCCCAAATCTATTGTTTTCGATCTATCCAATCCAATCCAATCCAATCGACTAAGATCTAGTGTTTACATGAGTTTTGTTAGAAACTCTTTCTTCATTCACATTTTCGATCTTCGTGTGATTTGATCGGCAAAGTCAATCTGCGATAAACCATTAGGAGCGATGTTATCATCGTCGCTGAGCAACGCAACATACGGTGTATCCTCCGGTTCGATCTAGCGACAAACCGATTGGTTGGACAAGTTATCTTCTAGCAGGGGCTGCCACGTACTTCTCGATCGAAACAGGTTGAGAAAGATCGATCGATCGGTAGGGGCAAGGATACGCAGCAACGTTTTATGGGAAAGGGATGAAGTCTCCGTGTAAGTAAGTCCGTCGTCGAGTGTCGGTGACCATACGATGCATTCTTATCGAGAAAGGAGATGCGTAGCTCGGTGTAATGAACCTGGGAAACCGGTTACATCTCCGTGTGTATATGTACAGATCGGTTTGGCCTGTACTTACGTTACATTATGTAGACTACTCCCGCGTGCGATCAAGCTATCGCATTATAGCGGATTCTCGCGGTCCAATACTTTCTACGACTTCGATACGCGACGCTGAAAATGTCGGATCGATTGCGACTTGAATAGATAATAAGATGGGAAATCACACACCGAAGCATGGACGGACTGGTCAGATTTTCTAACGGAGCTTTTCCAGCTTCGAATAGAACATTCAAATTGTTCTGATGACTAAACATTTGCCCAGGACTTATCGGATCACTAATCGATATTTCCTGTACTTGCTTTGCTATTGACTACTAAGTGGATCCCGCATGCACTCGATAATCCATCGCGAATCAGCCGAAAGTAGGTTAAATCCCATCTATTATATTAAAAACCATCCACCCACTCAACTGACTTCAGAGACCAACGGCCTGTAATACCATGCGCCGTGTAAAAATGCGAAACTAATTGTGTAAAGCATAGGTAGTGAGCATTTAATAGCATAACTTGACAAGCTCTTGTTTATACAGAGAGAGGCGTAGAAACAGGACAAGAGGAGAAAGAATTTCTATGACTGAGTGATTTTAATCACTAAGTCCGAGGAAGGACAAGTTGTTTTTTGTGGCAGTCCTCCTTGCGTGGGGAAGCAGGGGAGGAAAAAATGCTGGGATTCAATTATGAGTGTAAGCGAGGGAGAATGAGTACCAAGCGGAATTTCCGTTTGCAGGGATGTCCGGATCACCGGAAACTTGTCTCCGAATAGAAGGAAGGGGTGGAAGGGTTGGAAACGCTCGCGGAAGATGGTAAACGATGAGTAGCTTGCTGCTCGAGAAAGGTTGGAGGTGGTTTCGCCTGTGCGAACTAGCAACTCCAGGATGCCAGAGGAAGCAGGCGGTGTTGGGTAAGAGGGTGATGGGAGTTGAAGAAAACACATAATAGGGTGGGGCGCTTTGCTGCCGCTTTTGAATCGATCCAATGCCGGCTACAGCTGTAGCCTCATACCACTGCCACAGTCAGAGGTTCTCATACTCCACCCCCTATTTCCCCCGTAGCTGGCAGCGCTATCATTGTTATCTAGGGCAGCCATGGCGATTCGATGTAGATTAATACCGACCCCGAAATCGTCATAGTACCGAAATTCAAGAACTGGGTCGCTCTTAATTTCAAGACAGTTGATTGGTTTTTCAGAGAAAAATAGAATCAATTATCAATACCATTGGTTTCACCCTCTTGCCTATTTTCAATCCACTAATTGAATAATATAAATTATCGTTTACGGGTTATGTGTTAGAAACTTTGGCAATTGATACTTGTCTATTTGTGCGATGGAAATTGTTAATTCATTTCTTTCTATGAATTGCTTTCAAAATTACATTAATTAACTTTCAATGAACGGTGTATATTTGGACGAAGGATGCATTTTTAACGAACGTGGAATAAATGCTACTGTGATAATCTTCCGGTCGTACATATGTAATGGTTTCACACCACCGACTGTTCGGGTACAATAACCATAAGGGTAAATTGGGTCATGGTCATAATGAAGCCATTTATAAGAACGACTTACCGGTGTTGTTGCGCAGGATGGAACCAGGACTCGTTGCCTCGAGAGGACTGCTGGGTTCTTCGGTGCTCGGTTCGCTTTCCACACTAAAATGAAAACTTCTATGATATATTTAATCAAAATGGAAGAAATTGATGAAGAGTTGTTTTACTCCGAGAAAGAGTTCGCGGACTAGACTCGCATGATCCCCCTCAATTATGTATATTGTTCGTGAATGTCTCCTCAGTTCACTGTCTTTAATGTTATGATACGCAAGGACCATTTGACTAAACAGCCTTGATAAAACATAAGCAATCGGATGTGACCTAGTTTTGAATAAACCAATTATAATCTACTCGGTAATGCTGGTGGATATTAATATGACTAACAACTTGTAAGTTAGTAAAGGACTTCGTTGGATCAAAAGCATCGTGCATGATGCAGGTATTTGAAAGCTTTGATCATCAAAAGTATAGAATGCTAAACGGGATATAATAACAAGCAGTATCGAATTATGACTATTGTCACGGTCGCTGATAGTATAAATCATTTGTATTAGCTATTTAGAGACTTCTCTTTCGAGAAATATTGGTATTTGTACCTTTCTAGAAAACGGGATAATGTAGGTCGCACAAAAATATCTAAAAATGTTGGTTCATTACACCTTTTACCTCAAAGTATAAATCGAAACTAGACCTTTATAGGAGTTTGAAATGAAGGACGAAGCTCACATACCTGACATAAGTATTCAATCGGCGCTAAACCTTGAAGTATAAACTCTAGTATAGTATATACTAATAGCAACTGATTAGAAAACGGATTGCTAAGTTACTGAAAGAAACTTTTCTTACTGTATGAAAGCTGAAGGGTGCGGGTGTTGATGACACAAAAAGATATCGAAATGGGGATTTGACCGGTGTCAGGGGAAAGACAGAGAAAGCGCGGAACTAAATTGACAAATAAAACGAATCGCTGCAGAAGCCAATAAACGATAAGATAATCGATGATAAAAAAATTGGTAATGTATGACAGAAGTGTATTTTCTGACAACAACCTTAAACCAAAGTGACCTTAACTATTGTATAAAAACATTATTTTTCAGGAGTTGAAAATCTGGCTAAAACAGACGATAGGAAATGGAGCGATCGAGTTCTTAATATCTTCAAATGAACCGCTTTATTTGCATGAATCGTTCTAAAAAGGTACAATGTGCTTAAGGGTACTTAAAGTTTGCACTATTGAATGATATTACTTCCTGTAGCTATTATTGTCTACACCGAATCCTGAATATATATATATATTCTTTTTAAAGAAAATACTTTCGATTTCGCAATACATAATAGATAATATCATAATAAGTCCACTGATCAAGAATATTGCAAAGGCCAAACGATTCTGACGTCGGAGCTTTGAATGGTAGCTCGGACAGTACGAACAACCTCGATGATTTTGTTATACTAATTTTACAATGTCAAAAACTTCCGGTCCTGTGTAGTTCATATTCAAAATTCGATATATTGGTGTCTCACAAAGTGCAGGATAATCATGAACGTAACCAATCATCGCTAATTACAGGGGAGTACTTTTGATAGGTGATGCTCGTAACAACTGTTGAGCAACGCCGATAACAGTTCTAGCGCACATGATGACGGTCTGTGTGTTGCAGAGCATGCGTGTTAGAACGACATTTATGATTAGTCTTTCTACCTGATATAAGTGGAAACTGTGGCAGGACTGGATGGTCTTGGTGAAGAACTCGCAGTGGAGGCGGTGTTAGACTCCTCCACGTCCATCATCGCTCATACTGACGGGGCCGGCAGTGGGTTAAAACGAAGCAGTCGTCATGTACAGACGACAATCAATTTGTCCACTTTGACACACCGTCTGCTACGGGTATCGGGGGTATCGTGGAAAACGTAACTGGGTTACGTTCCGGGGAATTCTCAGGACCGATGACCACTGAACATTCGATCGCGCAGGGATGGAAAGCATAGGGTTAAGGAATTTACATATGTAGGGGTTTGGGGGTTGGTCTCACGCGCCCGTCCGCGAGCGCGGGCTAACGGGAAAGAACTGGCAGGCACCACTACCCCCACCGCAATTCACCGACTGTTAAGCGCCTGGAAACCTGCGCTGCTGATACCTGCGATTCAGACACCCTCCTGACATCCCCCTAGAATCATTTTCGTTAATCCGCCGCATGCTCCTTGCGCAAGCGTGCATCTCAAGGTGAATTATAGTTCTTTTTCAAGGTTCTGCCAGATTCTACTGGAAGCATGACCATTACATTAAATTAAGAAATATCATTCGGTTTTGACAGGGAAAGAGGGAAGTTTTCCAGAGCTTACATTAGAAATTAAAACATTTATTATGCTTTACACATCGGAAACAGTTTTTTCTCTAGTGGAATGATGATGTTTGGCAAATGTTTCTCCAACCAGAAGTGGAAACACCAACGAAGCTTCCGCGTACACCTGGAAAAAAACAAAATACAGCACTGATAGTAAACGCAGATTCGTGATTTAATCAATGCGAAGATTTAATTACTTTGACAGGTTTTGCGTCCTTTCGAATTTTCCCCCAAGAAATAGCCTCGTCAGGACGAGCACCACTGTCACTTCCATCAAATTCGCAAGATGTATTTATAAATACAGCGTAGTCCGCACCGTTGCGCTATAATTTCATATGAATGTAGTCATTGCAATTGAAATTATTAAAATTACTGTCATACCATTAAGTTTGCATTGCATATGTGGTGTTTTATAACTCCACCGCCAATAATTATCATGCCACTAGTGACAGCTTTCATTGCTATTGTATTTAAGCGTCTGAGATCTGCAAACAATCATATTTTTTATGTAGCGTACCGCAAAGAAACTATCATAACGGTTTTAGATTCTTAACTATTTAAGAAAGTGACCTGAGACTATATCTATGACTAATCCTGGATTTCTAAATGAGTGGAAGTATATCATATCACCAAGACTGCCATCAGTTAGTGCCGGACTAAAAACGGGTATCTTATTCTTCGCAGCCCAATAATAAATTGATTCTTCATTGTTGATTTCCTCGCCTAGTCTTGCAATTACTTTTGATGGTGTCCAAAGAATTCCCTAAATATAGCTTAATTATGACAAACGTTTCACAGTGATATTCTGACTTCTAAAGAATAGCAACCATACTTTCTCCTTTTGTTCTGCTAGCATTGCATCTAATTTAGGCATAACCCAATCTTCGAAGATGCAGTAATTGTTATTTGGAACTAGCAGATTGCCTATTCGGTTAATACCAGCTTCCCTAAGATGCTTTCCATCCAAATGAAAATCTCCTATGTACGTTGGTGCTAAACATTTTATGAAATCTTCTTCTACTCCACCTGCCGTTGTCACAATACAGTCTACCTAAAACAGTAATGTCAGCCTGCTCAAATATCTTTTAAGGACTTATAGTTATTCGATAGTACTTAAACTGACCATTTTATGCTGTACAAGAAATCTTATTGTATCTCTGATGCCGCACGATGCCATATTAGAGGTATAACCCAAAAATATTGTGCATGGAGTTTTTCTAATAATAAATTCGTCATCCTCTAAAGCATCAATTTGATCGAACTTAAGAGGTTCGCTTCGAGCAGCTATCATCTTTTCAATCTCATCGACCGCCAAACCAAAGTTTGTTGCTTGAAAACCAGAAAACTTGTAAGTCTCGAATAAACTGTGATAATCGACTCCTTTATTCCAATCATATCCTGCAAATATTTACAATGTAATGCAACAAGTGTAATAAAATTTAATAATAAGTGTCTCAGCTTAATTGAAAACCTTTTACTGTAGGAGTTGTAGTGGGAAGAGGAAAGCTTTTCAGCAGAACAGCATTTTTCACAAGTTCGGGCACTTTGTCCCCTGTATTTTGATTGCTGACATTCATATTCGTGGCCATTCTAGTCCGGCGTGTATATTTTACACTAAATACTTTATGTTGTCGTTTGTTCAACACATGAAATCTTGCAGTGTATTGAATAATTAGTGTAGCCTTATATACAGATTTTATTGATTTATTGACACAAATTGTACACTTAATAAGCACGCATTAAAATTCGTATTTACACCTGTAGCACTAAAATCTCATTCAACAACTTTAGTCTTTCAATATTTAAACCACAATTTTAAAGTTCGAAGGAACTCTAACCACATGATGAAATGTCCCGCATGCCTGCATTCAGATGCTGCCCCCTGTGCCTGCCAACCATAATAATCTACAGTACTCTACAACACACTGCAGTAGGCATAGTAGGAACCTTCTGGTATAATAGCATTACATAGTTAGCGACAAAAGGTAGCTCTGTTCTTCTATCGGCTCCGTTGATAAATACTTCGGATAAATAAAGAGTCTGTGACCACAGATCAATATATAAAAGTCAAAATATACATATTATGCATTTTCCGTAAAGGCTCCTATTCCATTCAACATATTCGCAGCATATTCAACATGTACATTCTCTAATACCTTGGAACAAATATGAGAGTCTCAATTCTCCCATTATCGAATAAATTTAAACTATAATATATGATTATAGTTCATTTTATAATTACAGTTGTTTTTATTTTATATGTTTATAGTTTACTTTGTATACTTGGGATTTTCTCCTCATTTGGGTAATTGGCACAGATCAGAAACAACTTGCCTCTAAATAATTGTTCGATTATCCAAGAAATAATCGCCGCAACCAATGTAGCCAGTGTAGTATATTCTTGTCCATCGATGACGGTGTTGAAATGCGCTAGGAATTTGTTACAAAATCATATGGGTAAAACTGACATATGAAACTGGAATAATGTCAACTGATCTTGCTCTTAACAAAGCTACTATTGTATGTCACCTTCAAAAAAACGAGTTATAATTAGTAATTAATTCATATCGAGTAAAATTAGAGTTCAAGTTAAATGTATTATTTATCTGATTGAAAAGGAATAGAAACATATACAATGATGATAGAATTGGCTAACTCCGTTACAGTGTTGGCATATTTGTGGGAAAGCGGGTGGGTTGGGCATATATTCAGGAATAATAAGTCCCAAGTGATATTACTAAAACACTTTAATCAGATCTCGTCTTTGTCGTTGAAAAACAACTTGTATCACATCACCTATTCGTAGGTACGTTGCAGAACTTCGGACCCGTCGCGAGAGCACCAAGTGTATGTCCTTCACGCATATACAAATATGTATTTATACACTTATCGCTAGAAGGCTCTCAGCGCAACCGACTTAGTCGGTTGCCATGCAAAACGTGGATTAGGCGTTAACAGGCGGAAGGTGAGAATATTGAATGAACGGGTTCGCAGAGCGGATCCGGCAGGAGGTGACAAAGATGACAAAGGTATCAGAGAGAAAGAGTTGACTCGGGGTGATTGAGACGCCACGATTCGACGGGAGAACCAGGATGGGTAAAGGGCCAGACAGTCACAAACACAGGGAAATTTTATAGATATATTTATTGAGTACTTAGCGTGTACGAGTATAGAATATATGTACCTTACTGTTAAATATTATTACATGGTATTATATTATGATGTAGTCTTTAAACTAAACCTCGCGCACCGACGGAGTGCGCGCGCGCGCGCACGCGCGCGTCTGTGTATCTGTGTGTGTGTTTGTGTCCAAAAGTATTTACATAATGATCGCAATTAATATGTACAATTTTTACGCAGGAAAAAAGAACACAAACGAACGGGCGAACTACGGCCGGTACGGTGAATGCGCACCCGACGAAATGATGTTTCCTCAGGTTGTTTCGTTCATTAGACCGATGCGCGTTCAACGCTCGCCGAGAACGCGTGAGATGTGAGGAAGGAGTCACTGCTATTTTCCATATTCTCTTCGAATCTGGATCAATCACCATCTATATGAAAGTATAAAGGGCGCTACAGTGAGGTGATATCGAGTGCGGGTGTACGAAACTATCGCTAACGATAATTGTAGATACCCTAATCATCAACATCAATGTCACGTCCGATTCACATTACACGCTGATTCTATTTCGTGAGCAACAGTACTTTATCATGTTATGATTATCCGCCATCCACTGGACGCTCGAGACACTGCTAGAAGTCGACAACGTTTGAACGAAAGAAAATAGAATTCCGACAGTGATATTATGTACAAAAGGAAACGTCGTAGAATCGCTACGTGTCTCGCATCACAGTCGAGACTGCATCGCAAGTCATTGTTAAAAACGAATTTGCTCTTCTCACTGTGTCCAAGGGGTGCGCGACGCAAGCCCAGGGACTGCCATTACATGAAGACAAGCGCACCGCTTCCTCTCTTTCCCCCCACGATAACTATCGTTAACACAATTGCCATATATACATACATATATATCTAATATATGTGGGTATACATATATATATATACATATCCATATACATATATATATACATATATATATATACGTGGGTGTGTGTGAGTGTAAGTGTATATATTAATTTATATTATTCTCTCGTTCTGCTTTTACACGAGAACACGATCTCTCAGCACCACGCGCTCGCTCACTACATTCTTCCTCGCAACAGGCACACTTCCTTGCATTCTCCTCTCTAGTTCACTAATTCGCTTTCTCGGTTTCTTTGCGTTCCTCTCGGATCAGACTTTACATCTTAAACACACACGATAGTTACGAAGTATTGCTTTTCCTTAGTTATGTGCCGAAAGCAGTTCCTCTTTTTACCGAGCCACGGTGGAGGCTGCTGCTCCATCCGGGCCAGAGGAAATCCGTGTCGGGCATAACAATAATAAATTTTGCCAGCCCATGCGATGGTTCGCGTCTGTAGCTGTGTGGGGTCTTAAGTAAGCTGCGTCATCGAGAGTTGATACAAACAAAGCCGCTGATGGATATTGGAATTCTTGTGTTAGAGCACAGTAATAGAGAAACGATCCATGCGCATGGGGGCAAAGTTACGCTAACAATAAGCGTAAGATTAACTCGAGTACAGGACTTTTAAATGTCACGTCGTTCTTTCTCTTTCTTTTTCTCTCTCCCGTATTTACGTATTGTTTTGCAAATAGACGAGTACACATAGAATAGTGTCGGGGAACGGGGGACGGGAGGGGGGTGGGGGCAAGGGGTTGCTTCTTGCTTACCCTATATGGTTTGCTGAGCATCTAATGGCTTTTCCATAGCGTATACCGCGGGCAACGGCGAGTTAAGGGACAAATCAGACAAGCGTTATTCTGAGACGTGTTAGGACCCTGAAAATCGTAGTAGTATCAAAGAAGAGGTTTGTTCGATATGAGAAACTGTATACGTATGGAATACAACGCCGTTTCATGATCGTAGGCATATAGTTGAGGAGTTGGAAAATCTGTTCTCCTCAAACGAACGTACAGGGAATAAAAGTGTGTCGGCGGAATTGTTCATCGTATAACTTGGAGAATGGAAAGGTCAGATTGAACACAGTTTGATATGCCTCATATTGTTGTTCCGGGCTCCCTTTTCACGATCGAAGGAAAACCATGAATGGCCATTGGGCCGCACGAAAGGAAACTCTCTGTGAAAGCAATGGAAAGTTGTGTAAAATAAGGAAGAACGTACTCTTGATGATCCGGATTCTCGAAAATACTACAGACTTTAACTGCCAGGCTCATAGTCTTAATATAGATTACGTAATGAACTATTGTATTTGATACGCATCGCCTGGCCATACCTTCCCGTAACTTCATAGAAAATACTTTTCTGTTCGTGGACGTGAATTACTACTTGCGGGATTGCAGCATTACTAGCTATACACAACGGATATGTACAGCGGCTTTTTTTTTATCTGTAAGGTTCACTAACACACTCTTAATTGTTTACTAAATCCCTCGTTAACTCGTCAACTAGTACGTTATGCTGTTGTTATGATTATGTATTTGTTTTACTTCATCGTACATCTACGTAGAACACAACGTGGTTGAGCGACGTGGCTCGCACGTTGGCTCGCGACTCGCCTATTATATTATACGTACGTATTATACTTCTTTTTAGATCCATTACTTTCTATGTCAGTTATTTCGTTTGATCCAGACCACAGAGCTCGAACTACTTATTTTTACCCAACACTAATAAACACCGACAAGTTCGCTTATATCCTTACAGAGAGGAGGCCTAAAGGTATTTGAGGAGGCGCAGGGAGGTTTCTTTGGGGCGATCCCACAGTCACACGGTTGCATAGGGCTTTTCAGACGACACAATTCAAAAAATAATTTTTCATTTTTAGTAGAAAGATAGGCGGGGTATTTCCGTACAATAGTAATGTTACTGTTATCATTATTATTATTATTGTTATCCCTAATTATTAGTTATCTGTATTACCGTACCATATCGTCGTTACTATTACTATCATTATTATTAGTATTATTGTTACCATTATCATGTTATCCTTTCCTCGTGGACATTATTAGCTTGACACGTTTAGTTATTAGAGTCTGCTCGTCTGTTACAAATCGCGTCACACTTTGTCGCCGTTATTACCAGATCGCGTCAAGTGTTGATCAATGCGACGTATCATTGTTACCTCTCGCTGATCGTATGCATGATACGAGATGCAAGCTTTTCGTATCAATTTAGCCGTTTGAAATAATGACATGTAATTAGAGCAGTATAAAATGCTCGTGTTTCGCGCTGACAATAAATTACGGTGGCGATGACTTTTGATGTTTCAGTAAAATTCGAACCACTATATCAGTTTACCGTCGAAATATTTCTGAACAACGATTGTGCGTGAAATAGATCCCGACCATTTAAAATTTGGACCTTGATTGTCCGTAATTATTTCATTTCGAGAGTACTTCGATCTCCTTGAATATACCCGAACGATACGATAGCACTACATTTTGTAAATGAAGTGCACGAAAGAATTTTTACTTGTCCACTTTGATTAAGTGTGCACTCGTCTGTGTCCTGTACTCGCGCACGCCCCTAGCATGCGCGTACATGTATACATATAAAAAAGCATTATCGACAGTCCCACTTGAATGCATCGTTTTGCCATCATATTTTGTAATACATAAGTACTTACTATACTTACGATTAACCGAGTAGCTATATTTACAGTTGCTCGCTTGGTACTAGTACATCATTTCATCATGTTAAAAATATCTGCTGTGTATCTGATGCATCGACGAACATTTTTTCCTACAGTGTCCTGCGACAGCCTACTGTGACGTCGATGACGTCGAAAGTACGTATCCGTACTGTACCTGTCCCGAAAACGAAGGCGCCCCGCTCGTGCACACGTGGCACGTGTCTTATAGACCCTGTTGCATGTGGCACCCCACCACCAATTCGTTCGACCGATTGATTCGAACGGAAATCTTTAAGTGTACAACTCCGTTCTCTCTGTCGCGCACTCGTTCCTCGCATTACGTCACGGACGGCACCTTAAGAGTTTATGCACGCACTTCGTCCTAGTTTCCCCTAGTGTAGTATGTTCGCGAGTGTCGTGAACCCACTTATTATAAACTTATAATCACCACATAACAAGCTTTATAATCTTCATTTCATTAATAATGCGACTAGCGTAATTTTTGACACTTGAAGATACGTCCGACTTCCGTAGCCCGTAGGACGAAAAGGTGGCTGACGGCCGTAAGGACGCCTTCGATCATGTTCTCGGAAACAAGGATAGATAATCACAAGCAGCGAATGCAGCACACAGGCTCACCGACACGGTGCTCGGGCTATGAAAATAGAGACAAAGCGCCGGGCGATTTGTAATCCTGCGGCCAGCCTCACGACAAAGTCTCCCTTCTTACGAGTGCGCTCACAAAGGACAGAGAGAAGGAGCGCTGAGGGAAGAGAACAGCGTGCACAACGACTTTTTGCGTCTCGTGCGTGAACCTGAAAACCTTGCAGGTTTCTTCCCTTCGGCTGCCGTGTGATTTATGCGACCGCGCGAATCAAGAACCAAACGGGATTTCGACTTCGCCTCGCATCCTCAAATCACGAGTCGTGCCTGTGAACCCTGTTGCGCCTGTTTCCGCTCTTTCGCCGCTTTCTTTTGGTATCTCTCGTGAAAGCTACGTTTCCTGGATCATCAGCAAGTTGTGGATACCTGTGGACACTATGGATGTCGACACCTTCGTATCCATCTACTGTACCGCGATTCATAAGCTCGTCCTTCTCTTCTTTCGACCAATCACCCCTTCCTTGAAAGCCGGCCATCACCAATTGTTTCTCGATTTCCCATGCCCGTTCCACTGCTCTTTTATGAGCGTGCTTCAGAATTCTGTGTCTCTCTTGTTCCGGATCCGCACCGTATTTTATGACGACTGCTGCGTCAGGGTTGTGCAGCCTCAATTCCTTCCACGTTCCAGAGCCATGTTCCGTTGTTTCGTGAGTCGAAACATTGAACATTCCACCTAAGCGACGCAGTTCCTCCATGTCATCACGAATCTTCAATGCATTGTCTTTCACGAAGTAGAAGACATCCTGGTCATGAACACTGAAGTGAAGTGGAAGGAAGTAGGAATTATTGAACACAGATGTGACCACGTCTTGTACAACGCTGTTAACACCATCTACCACGCTGACAAGTGCGCGACCACCAATTCTTGACACAAGAATACCTTCGCCGAACACTGCACGTCGATGCGCAACTCGCGGAAGCAGGTTTCTTGTTTTCGGCTCGAGTTTCAGCAACGGCTTAGGCACAAATCCTAAATCGGAGAATTTCTCGTGAACTCTATTAACGATGCACTGTAAGCCAGACATCACTCCAAACTCTGGTGTTAACTGCGGTGATGTGATTGTTGCACTTGGCTGATAAACCATTTGCTTGGTGTACTCTGACCCAAGCATGGCAGATATGTCGTACCCATATAGTTTAAGCCAGCTGTCCAAGTCAGTCATATACTCTACGCTTTGCTTGAAGTTAATTGGGTCATTATTACGGAAACGATAAATGAAGATGTCAGTCGGTGTAGTAAGCTCGTTTGCCATTTGTTCCCATGCTGGTGTCATCCATTGCCCAACGGTGGGGTCGTAGAGCCGTTTGTTCAAGTAAATGAGTTTGGTATTAGGATCGAATAGACCCCCATGGAAGTCAATAGGCAGGTAGAAGTCTGGATTGGTGTCTTTGATTATTTTACCAAATGGTGTGCGACGCATTTCCTTTATGAGATTGCCATTTGTGTCGAACAAAGCCAACGGTGAGCCATTTTGATCCGTCGCAACATAGAATCGTTGTTCTGATGTTTCGACTGTCATCAGGAAGTTGCGCGAGTCATATAGGAATCGGAATGTTTTCGATGATTTCGGGAAGTGAACGTGTGTGATTAGATCTGGTGTTTTTGGATTGGCGTAAAAGAATTGCGTAATATTCTCTCGGTCATCGTTCCAAGCAACCAGCCTTCCGCGATCATCATAGAAGTACCAAATCTGGAATTTCTTATGCTCCGATGCGTGGATCAATTGGCCACGTGAGTTATACCTAAACAGTAACACATATGTTAGAAGTTAAAACTACTTGGTTGTAAAAAGGCAATTACAATGATAACAAAATACGATGAAAACATACCTGTATCTGTGTTCGCCCCGAATGACTACAAATCCTCGTCCATCATAAGAGTTGAACTCAACGTCGCCATACTGAACAACTCTGTCCCCACTATCGTATCCCAGTGCAATCTTTTCGTTACGCTCGGTAACACCAACCACATTACCATTTTCGTCGTATGCGTACTGCCAATTGTTTTCAGTATCTGCTACTTCCAGTACATGGCCATCAGCATTATATGTGATCTTCTCCATTCTAGACCATTCTTTTTTCTCATTGGCTTCTTTTCCCATTGTAAGCTTTCTCATTTTTAGTCTGTTTCGATTATCATAGTCAAGTTCCATGCGGAATACATCAATAGATCGAATATTGATGAGTATGGTCTTTACACGTCCATGGTCATCATAATCTGTCACCGTGAAGAATTGTTTGCTACTATCTTGCATCACAGATCGGTTGAACAAGTTTCTGTAAATTCTTAAGTCGCCAACACCCTCGAGCACTCCCAGATTTTGATTGTATTTCACTCTCAATTGCGGGAGCTGTTTCCCATTTATGTCCACCTCAATACTGGATATTCGTGCATTTCCATCGTATTGATATCGGTAATGAGCATTATCTAATCCGCTCTTGCTGCCGAATTTGATCTTTTCATCCTTAACTATTCCCGCGTGGTATTTGTAATCAATGCGCATTTCGAAATTCGGTTCATTAATGTCAATACTGCGAACTAAACTTGTGGTTTCTTGATACGTATAGTGGATTGATGATAGACCTGCACGACAAGTTTTCAGTTAACAAAAATATATTCAAAAGTACACGTAATATGGAAGAAAGCTCTCCAGTGCTTTCGATACTTACCAGCCAGCGTAGTTTCCAACTTTCCAGTATGGTCATAAACGTATGCCACCTTCCCACTTTGATGTGGATACACCTTCGCAAGAATTTGTCCATCATCATTGTACAAGATTTCATACGGATGTCTATTCATCGGTGAATAGTACTGGTACTTGTAGAAACCAAGCGAAGTTTGAAGCGAGAAAGTATGTATGTGTCCCCTTGGTGTTGTGAGAGACTGTAGAGCACCAGTTTCGTCATATTGCAGTAAATAATCGCTTCCTCTTGGCGTGGTCACTTTTAGTGGAAGGCTACTGAACATGTCTTTGAAGGCATATATCATCGAGGTGCCATCGCTGTATTTTATCTCATAGAGTCGACCCGCTCTATCAAAGCCATACGTTTCGCTGATGTCTCCCCATGTCCAACTCGTTAATCTACTGAAGCGATCGTATTCCAGTTCTACTCCAGCGAAAATTCCATTTCTGGGACCCCATTTCACAGGCCGCGCAGTTCTGTCGTACGTAACATTCAATAACTCAAACCGGTCATCCATAAATACAGCTACGGTATTCGATTCTCTATCGTATTCCAGAGAAAGAAGAATTTCGCCATTTACACGAAGTTTTCTTCCCACTTGTGCGACACCCTTTGAACTTCCCCTGTTTTTATTGACTTGACCTTTACGGAGGAAGTAACGCCATTCGAATCTATTTGCCAAATCCCCAGCTATTTCAGTCTTTTGTTTGGCTGGTACTGGGTAACTCTCGCCCAACAAGGGCTCGATTTCTCCGAGAATTGAGTATGGCATCGTATCAGTGCTAATTGTATGCGCCCAGGGTGTCATTTGACCCACAGATCCATCCGCAAGCACTGTAGTTCTTTGTTCGGCTTCTCCCACTTTCGTCACAACTGATGATCCCTTAATCCACATTGATATCGGTTTTCTATTATTCTGTCCCACTTTAACGACAGCACCTTTGAGACTGAGATCGAAAGTCAGGCTGATTACTTTGCCAGTTGGTGTTACTGCACTGGTTAGTCTGCCGAACTCATCATAATTGTAGACGTAACTCTTTCCAGTACTGTCTAACTTTGTTTTAAGCAATCCAGTTGGTCCATGATAATCAAACGTTACGTTATAGTTGTCAGGTGTACTTAATTCGTGAAGCATTTTCATTCTGGACATTCTCAGCCTACATTTTTGACCTTTCGTATTTTCTATTGAGTTCACTTGGCTGCTGTAATCTCTTAGCAAGAACACCTTGTTACCTGCTGCGTCTGTGACCGTACTGAGCTTGCCATTGCTTGTGTTGACATTGTACGTAAATTGATACACCGTCTCTCCGGTAAGGATATTCTTGGTAGCGATATGTTGACCAAATCTATTAAATACATATATTTCCTGAGTGGCGGGAGAGTAAATTTCGTACTCTCTCGCTCCACTAGCGTCAGGTATACTGGCCGTAACAGATCGGATTCTGTAGTTGGCTTGATCACCGATATGTACAACTCCATCAGGAGACACAGCTACTGCAGAGATTGTGTTAAACTTGGATGTTGACGCTAGGTAATGATCAGCCTCGAAGCAGTCACAGCCACGCTCGAGACAATTACATTTAGATTCTGCACCAGCGTATGGCGAGATCTTTCCATCGGTACCGATTATGCGTACACGATTGATCCGCTGAGAGTCACTTTCCGCGATATAGAGATTTCCATTAGGCCCAAATGCGATACTCTGTGGCATTACGAGGGTTGCGTGTGTTGCGAGCTCCGTGTCCATAGGCAATGAGGGCGATGCGCAATGAAGTGGTCGACCAGCGACAACTTTTACCCGACCGTCCGGTGCGAGTTGAAGTACCATATGATCATCAATCATATGCAACGAATTGTCAAGAGGGTTGATTGCCAGTTCCGTCGGCCAACGCAAGTGCACTTCTTCCACGTTCAGTGTACCTTCACACGGAATTGGCTTCCAGTGGGATTTATGCATGTGATTACCAATCACCGTGGTAATTATTCCATCTCTGTCAACCATTCGAATATTTGTGCCATCCGCGAAATAAAGAACATTGTCGGCTGATACAGCCACACCCTTGGGATATGCGAGTTTGGCATCGCGCGCTAGTGCACCGTCGCCACAGTGTGCTTCGTCACCAGGAAGGCATCTTTCCCCAGACCCCACTACTGTTTCCCAATTGTGGTCAGGGTCAGAGTACTCGTTTGTATCACGCACACGTATGATTTGATGAGATTCCGGGTCGGAAATGTACAGTGATCCATCCAAGGGGCTCAACGCTATGTGGTATCGATAGGATACTCTAGTTGCACTGTAATCAGAAAATTTAAATAATTAGTTTCAATAACGGCATTTTATCCTACAGAGTCAATATTGTCTATAGACAGCCACACTTACTTAAGTCGAACCACAGTGCGGACAGTTCCATCCACAAGAATCTTCCTAATCAAATTGAAGTCTCCGACAAAGATCGAGCCATCAGGTGCAGTTGCCAAAGCAACTGGTGCTAGAAGTCGTTGTTTTGAAGCTTGTCCATCGCAATCATAGCACTCTAGTGGTCTTTGGTGTCCGTCGCCCATAGTCGTGAGGATGACCCTCGGCTTATGTTTTAGATAGATATTCGATCCATCACCCTTCTGCAGAATGCCTTCATGGAAATTGTATCGATGATGAATGTCCAAATTCCATCCCCCGACTTCTGAGATAGACATATCGTGTCCACTAAGCTTCGTCGTCTGAACATCCCAGATGATATCTTTGCAATCACTATATTCGTATCCCACTTTCACCATGGCAGTAGTTACGCCGTAGACCCGTTGCCGATAGACGTTCAATCGGTTCCAAGCATAAGTGAACTTAATGACAGGATCAGCCTCGAATGACTTTTCGAAGAGAATACCTTCGATAGTGATTCTCAAGTGGATTAGATTCAATGTAGTTGGTATTACTTCTGGTGTCAATTGCAACTGTATCGTCGAGAGATAACCAGCAGCTCTTGAACTATGATATACGAGATTCAAGCCCGTTCCCGGTATTTGGAGGCTTTCCTGCACCACTTGAGATTCTGCTAGAATTTCACTCCTGTCGGGACAAGCTCCTTGGAAGCCGTGTTTCCACGTTGCTAAGACTACCGGTTTCATCAGATCGTAATCATGTGCCGCACACGCGTGCGGTATGTGCAGCTGGTGCTTCTCGTCCGCAGTGTTCATGACAATCTTGTCGATGATGACGACCTTTAATGAATCCAATGAAATTCCAAATTATCTATCGAGTCAATGGATTACCAAAGGGACTATTTTTACAAACTACTTATCTGCCAAGATCGCTCTATTCGATTATACAAGTTGTTTAATAATGAATGATACAGTCTTATATGTATTTAGTGGAGCAGAAGGATCATAATTACCTCATTCCATGGTACAAAGACAATGTGACTCTGCGGTTTGAATGGTGATCTGCCGAATTGCAAAGTTACTGCGCCGCCACCGTTCACCAGCAAATCGAACCAGCCATCATCCCTTGTTAGAGTGAAGCCTTCCAGGGGTGTACTTGTGCTGACTCGTACTCCCATCAAGCCAGTACCGAGGTGCGTGACAACGCGACCGCGAACGACCGCCGATCGGCTGTTATTAAACAGTAACGTTAATCATCCGCAATTCGTTATGTATCCCGTATGCACAAGAGAATGCGATTACGTTTTACAGTGCTTTGTCTTACATTAACAACAAAGCAATCGGTATTTCTCTACTTTAATCTCAATGCTACTACAAAGTCATTCTGCGCTTTCTTCTAAGTCGAATTTCTCGTGAACACTGCACGCAACACAACTCGATCGAGTTCATTATACAGTGCTAAAGAAGAATGCGCTATGTGAGTGCAGAAGGGACAGATCAGGTTCGCATCTTCTTCATCATAGTCATTAATTGACGCAGAGGTTGAAATCTTTCTATTTGCGCACACTTGTCAATTTACAAGATGTATATCAGAGGAAAAATAGGTATTGCACCTTTCGCACTGAGCCATTGACTCAGAGCGAAATCCTTATGACAGATATACATATACATATAGACGGGTAACACAAATTCAGAAGCTCACGTAAAAGGCACGAAACACAACGTAGGAATAATAAGGTAACTGAACCATGCAACGAGAAAGTGTTTAACAATGATGGGAAAAACATGTGGGCACGAAGCGATCGCGTGCGAAGCCTCGCATCAGACCGAACGCAAAGTCTCTTCGCTCGCCAATCTCTCTCGTTGATCAATCGAAGAGTCTCGCGGCCGCGTATGATCGAGGGTATCACCGCTGCTCCGTACAATTTGATGCAGGAAATATATATATGATACCAAATGCACGAAAATATCGTCAAACAGTAGCAGCTATAACCGCTTATACGCTACGGAGTTAATTGCAACCCGATTTTTCGTCGAGCTTTACCGACGTGGTGGCTGTCTTACCTTGTGTTGAAGTGATTCCAGAACATACTGATCGGGCAGCACGGATAAAACAGAGCCGAGTTAAAATGATGTGATTAAAGGCAAAACTGGAGGGGCGAATTAGGCAGAAAGAAAGTGGGAAGACTTTTCTCTGACGAGAAAGACGATGAGAAAAAGAAGACGGGCTGTGAATGGTGGACGATGGGTGGTGGATGGCGAAGGGCGGGGCGTGCAGAGTAGAGGGAAGCTGAGAAGAAGAGTGGTAGAGAGCGAAGTATTAGTATGAGAAAAACGGGATTGAATCATTAGGAAGGATGCAAAGAGGATGCAGAGAGCGGCTTTGATTTGCGAAGGAACTCAATCCGTCTGAACTGTAAAGGATTTCTGAACCGTCGTACTGACCCGTCGTAAAATGAGAATCTCTAGAGTACCATCCCCCTATCGAATATGATGGGCTAAAAAGCACGAGGCTTCAACATGAAGTCACACATTCACGCAAAGCTCCACTCGGACGGACACGAGAAGGAAAGAGAGAAGTATGTGGAACCTTTATAGCCGGTATAAATCGGCAAAATGTAAAAGACAATAAAGATGAGTGATAGAATGGAGACGGGGTTCAGTGCAGGGCACACGCTCGCGCACACGTACGTACAAAACATATGTATAAAACTTTTGGGATGTGATTTCACACGGGTCACAACAACGCAGAGATATATCATATCTATGTATACGTCCTAGTGTCTGTATGGGTATGCACGTGTTTCTCAAAGAGACACAAAGAAGTATATGTATGTGCGTGCGTCTTTTTGCGCTGAGGCAGCTAAAGATTACCGGGGCCCCTCTTATATCGCTTAGCGCGGCTTTTCATATTCCAACGAATGTTTAATCAAAAGCTAATGTTCATTTGTGAAGTGAGTTTTTCCCACTGCACTTAAAAGGGACCGCACTTGTATGAATAACCTTTAGTCCTCTCGCGAAACATGCATCCGCCTTCTATGGGCGTATACGCCTTGTCCTCCATGTATGTTTGTATTAGCAAGTCCTTGTTTATTGCTGTTTTGTAATCTAGTGTCATTTAAATATGTAAATCTGTACGAAACATCAATCTCAGGACGGACAGTTTTGGTGGACGATCGTACGTTTTTTTAACAGACGCGTGGGTTACGAGGAATATAACGACGACAGCGGTCGCGAAGACGAAGGGATCGTCGCTCAATGTTCCTTGCAATTCTGATTAACTCACCTTTCGTTGAATGTTTCTTGGCGAGCGTAGTTCTGCAGGCTGCCTTCGTCGATCAGGAACTTCATCCTTTCGAAAAAGGATGCCGTAATAGCAGGAGGCTGCTTCCGCAGGAGAATATCGATAGGCTTTGGAGAAGCCACGCAAAGTTGGCTACTTCGGCAAACGTGATTTGAGCAACATTCAGGATCGGCGCAGTCAACGAGACCGTCTATAACATTCACACACACCATTGCGTATAATAAAACATATTGTAAAAATGTTGTATGCACTTGATAAATAGCAGATATAAGGATATTCAACATTGTACTATATCATCACAGTAGTAGATAATGTAAATCTACCTTTGTCGTTGTCCCTTCCATCGTTACAATTCTGTTCGAGCAAGGTACTGCAGTCCTTGCCGTCCCAGCCATCGTAACATCTGCAATCCCACTGTCCATCATTGCCAACTCTGCATTGACCGTGTCCCGAACAAGAATTAGGACATCCTTCCATTGTGCAGTGCTTCCCGTTCCAACCGGTCACGCACAAACATGTACCATTTTTACATTGGCCGTGCTCATTACAACGTGGATCGCACTGCTTCATGTTGCATAGTTCACCGGACCAACCGGGCGAACAATCGCAAGCGTTATCCACACAGTGGCCATGTGGACCGCAGTCCAGGTCGCATAATTCTACGAAAAGAAATATAATTTGTTCATAACGGTCGGATTCAATTGGCACTGCCGCAAGTTTCGTTAATTATTGCAAGCAACATGTAAAAGCTGAGGGGCAAGTAGCTAAAGATCAACGAGTTCAACAGATCGGATGAGCAGAATTAATGATCAATGGAGGGTATTAATATGACTAATGCGTCAGTGTATCAAACAGTATTTTAGATAAAGCACCGCCACCAAGAAACCTGTGAACATAATAATGCCTTCTGAACCCAAATTCCTCGAGTCTAAATGAAACAGTCACATCCGTACATGAACCCCGAACCGTAATAAACGCTTTGAAGGATTCTACACATAATTATTAGCCATTGCGGTCACATTCGTACCTTTTGAACAATCATCTCCAGACCACATTGGTTCACAGAGGCAAGTCTGAGTCTCGAGATCGAAGTTGCCATGACCGCTGCAGTCCGGTAGGCATTGAAGAGCGTCTTTGTCCATCTGGCTGCAATCAGCGCCTTTCCAGCCCTTCTTGCAAATGCAAGTACCCTCAGCGCAGAAACCGTGACCCGAGCAAGTTGGATGCGGACAATCCACTTCCTCGCAGTATTTTCCCTTGTATCCGCGCACGCAATTACACTTGCCATTGGTGCAGTGACCGTGGCCGTTGCAATCGGGTACCTCGCATTCGTCGTGCCGCAGGGAACACTCTTTACCCTTCCAGCCTGGATTGCACTGGCACTCGCCATTTATGTACTCACCTACACCGGAATAATGTAATTACTCAAAACAATCCGAGCCAAACCAAGTCTTTAAAAGTATATCATCGTCTCCGGTGTACGATTGCATGTGACAGGAACTTTTGTTCGAAATAAGATTATTGAATGTATCTATTAGATAGCAATAGTTGGATAAGTTTCAAATCTTACCGCGCTGACTGCAGAGCACGGGGCACACACTTTCGCTGCAATCTTTTCCACCGAAACCAGGATTACATTGACAGTGACCCAGGAGGCATTCGCCTTTCCCACTGCATCCGTTCGGGCAATTATGTGTCATATCCTCGGCTGTCACGGCAATGAAAGACACCTCTTGAGGATCGCCGTCATCGTTGTACAAAGAGAGAAACCAGTGGCCCTTTTCCATGTAATGGGTGACTTCTTTCTTGATTGATGGCTGCAGAAAATACAAGAAAAGTTAGAAGTTTCCTCTCTGCAGTCGATTCTACTTGTTTCAGAAGACCAATCAAGGTGTGAAAATGGAACCAACGAAAAAAGGGTCAATGAAGCATACAATGGTACTAACATGAGACGCCCTGGTAATTCTCTCTTGAAGTCCACTCAGCACTTCAAGAAGATTGTACTGCGTATGCGTGGGTGGTGCATTTCTCCTTGCGTACACAGCAATACTGGCACCGCTTGGGATGTTGTAATCGAAACGCACGTAGGCGGGTTCCGGTTGATAAAACAACATGTTCCAGTAGCTGTACGCTGGAATTTCCTTGCTGAATTTTTGTCCTAGGCCGAATTGCGCGAATGTCGTTCCATCGGGCGGGTACGACCTTGCCGGGAACGTACGAGCATCTAAACGAAGAAACAATAAAGGTTAATATTGTCGCTGTTGAACCGAATCAGTTTTTTTATCGGATACTATTCCAGTCTGCTTTCATAATAGAAATTTCAGATCAACATGATTCCGATGAGCACATTTCCGTGTTTGTCATGTTCGCATTGATTTTTCATTTACGATTTAAACAGGAGTAGCCCATGATAGGTCGACAATTATGAAAGTTCGGCGATTTCGGAATATTAACCATAAGAAAACTGATATTTGGAGTTTCAAGCGTGAATGCTGTATAGGTTTAATCTTGGCGTTGCGAATCAGCGGAATGCTATTTTAATTTCTATTACTTCGCTTTAATTAATCGCTGCAGTTGATGATCGAAATAGCTCATCGATCGTAACTATATATTCTATATGTATACCATCTCCCAAATTGGATACCTCATCCAACTTTTATCAGTACAATCCTTGACTCAATTAAAAAAAATAAGTGTTTTACAGGATTACATCACAATGCACCATTACCAGAAAAGATCACAAACAGGTTTACAACAACCACTACTACATCGAGCACACAAAAGAATGAAGATTCCAGGCAACTCAAACAAGCCCGAATGCGCGATAAATCGTATTGCGAAGCAAGCGATTCAGTGAAGCATACGACAAAGAGAGAACAGAGAGATCAGCCAGACACTTGGTCGTAGCAGATAAAGAAGAAAGAAAAAAGTGCAAGCATTTTGAAGAAGTAAAAAGTATAGAAGTTGAAGAAGTAAGTGTAAACGAGGCCTCACCTTCGAGGATGAGGATAATGGGCTCCGGGGGCAACGGCGTTGTCCCCGTGCACACAGACACATCGCTGATGCCAATCTCCATGTCGTAAGACGGGGGAGTCGAATTCGCAAAGCTGGTACTCTCCCCAATCGAGGTAGAGTAATCATCGTACTCGGTACTCGGGCTCACTTCATTCCTTACCAAACCCTCCGGCGACTTCGTCGTGGAGGCATCATATTCACTTTTTCCCGTGGCATTTGCAATTGAAACAGGAGGTTCGCCCTTCTCGGCGGACTCGTCGTCGAGAAAGTTCGTATTCTCGAGTTCTTGATCGAAGAGGAGAGTGTCATCGGCTGCTGAAAAGTTGTCAGCCTCGTCAGACGCTGAGCCCATGCAAGGGCAGGAGCATTCGCATTCGCCACCGGCCCAAATCGGCGGCGGAGGCGAAGCCGGTGGCTTTGGCGGCGGTGGCAGCCGGTTATCGTTAAGGTCCATCGAGCCCAGGGATTTTTGCATGCTCGCGGCTGGTTCTTCCGGCGACTTGGCTTGGTGCAGCTGCACTTGTTCCACGTTAACGTCGGAGGGAGCGACGTTGGCGGCGACGGCGGTCGGCACGGAGACCGAGAGCACGTATAGCGGCTTCGATACGGAGGAGTCCCCAGTGGCGATCGTTATATTAACGAGCACCCGATGCGATAACGACGAACTTGCCGATGAGGATGACGACGACGCGGATGCAGATACGTGCTCCCGTTCCACGGGCACCTCAATGATTTTTACCTGCTGGGTTAGTGGTGGCGCGGGATCGCTCGGACGGTTAGTATTCTCATGAGAATCTGAATCGGGAAGCTTCGCATGCAATGCATTCGCCGGAGGCGAGTGATTTTCCTTGCTAGGAGATTCGTAGGAAGCGTCGTCGCCCGTCTCGGTTACATCCTCTCGGAATTTCCTCTCGAATTCCCGGAGAAATTCCTCGTCGCTTTCCTCCTTGGTAATCACCCGCAGATCATCCTTTTGGTGGCGCGACACAAGGTGAGAGGGGTGCCTTTGCTGCGAGACATCATTTATCTTGAACTCCTGCCCGGGAACATCCAACTCCCGCCGTTTTTCCAATATCGTTAATTGTTTATCCACGCCACTGACGCTTTTTACATTGCCATTTTTATCATCCTCGTTATGACTTAGCCTTACAAACTCAACCTCGTCCTGGGAGTAGCTATATATGGGCAAAGGATAGTCCCGCTGGAGTTCCTCGGATTTCTCGGCGCTCTTCGTGCGAGTCGGCCAAGTATCAGATTCCGATGAGGAATCTTCTCGGGAAAGTTCTCGCGTTTCCTTCACGACGCCCGAAAAACTGTCCAAAGTACTGGGATTCCTCTGGCGTTGCGGTTCAATATCTAATGTACTGTCGTCTTCTCGAACCACAGTCTCCTCTGCACTTTCACTTTCACGGGGTACTGCAACTTCCTCTCCCTCATTCTCTTCTCGTACAACTTTATTTTTACCGGATTCTATCTCTTCAATTTTAGTGGTATTCTTTCCATTGAGTTCTACAGGCGGTGGCATTTGAAAGATCGTTCCATCGATATCCAATACGGCATCTTCTCCATCTGTGCCTACCTCTACCGTACTCACATTCGAACTGGATCGATTGACTATCGGAATCGTAGGGGTCTCTAGTACCATACCATTTCCTACCTCTATGTCTTTCTCATTCTGATAGCTTTCTAAAGCCTCAGCACCGAGCGCTACGCTACTCTCACTACTATACCTATCACTTTCCGCTTGGCCAACACCACTGGTTACATTCGTAAGCTTATTCTTTTCTACAATCGGCGACACAGCGAAGTCAGTGGATCCATTTACTGAGAAGAGTGCGGCATCTACCTGCGGATATCCGAGAGCAACCGGCTCAGCACTGCCAATGAGAGAATCCTCTTCATCGCGTAATATGATCGTAGGAGAGTCCGAAAGATTACTCGGTGATCCTGAGGATGTCTCTAAAGGCATGGTGGCGGTTTGTGCTGCTTCGTTAGGTGTGGTGGAAGCGAAAGACGGATGATCACTAGTAGCATCAGACACGACAGGGACAGAGGAGGAGGCAACATCGAGGTCGACAGCGAAAGTGGTATGAGTTGAACGATTGTGCGAGTAGTTAGTAGTTGAAAGACCCGAGACATTCACGGCAAGCACCACTCCCAGAGGTGTCGTCGATCTCGTCGACGACTCATTGTAAGTTATACTGACGAGTTCCTCCACCGACTGGTCCAGTTTCTCGCTCACCTGATGACCGTCGTCTCCATGCTCCAATTCATGCACAACCCTACCCGGAAGATCCTCATGCAACCCAGTGGATCTCTGCTGGTCCGTTAAAGCCAGCAACTCTTCCGGGTCTTTGAGAGACGGTGGCACGACAGTTTGGTGCAACGCATGCTGGTTAAGGGTGTCTCTACGCTTACGGGTGTACTTGCTCTCTACCATGCTATCCGATGGAATCATACTACCTTCTGATTGCGAGGATGACGAGGACGACGTAGATAATATGGAGGTTTTGTTCCCTTCGCTCGTCGAAGGCTTCGCGTCCGAGTTTTCACCGACTAGCACTGTGCACACCTTCGTTCCTTGATACGACCAGTTCAAAATATTCGAAACTGCAAACATTGCAAAATTTGTAGTATTTTCCTCCGTCTCAGATTCTTCGCATAGGGAATATAATATTTTTATTCACTATCAGTATCCACTGAGATTGTAGTACCTTTATTAATTATTCTCTATTAAAATGAAATAGCAATAGTGGTGATATTTACCTGCGATGTATATTAGCGCTGCCGTCAAGCAGAGCGAGAGCATAGTGACTATTATCGCGATTAATTTCCAGCTGCACCAATCGATTCCTTTGCGGAAATGGCACCGGATGCTTTGTCGCCTCATCGGGATCATCGAGGGCGTGTGGCCGTAGGGTAAAGGTACTCTGCAATTAATAGAACGTAATCTTAGTTTATTAGGAAGGAGTGTGGGCGGGTAGATTGGAGGCATAGATCACTCCTCGGTAATTTCGAATTATATTTGATCTCTCGTAATCTCAAGTACGGTTTCCAGCCGCCTATCAGGGAAACTCTATTACACGCGTGATTGTATGTCTGTTGCAGATTGGCGCAGAGCTATCGTTAGCTCGTGTTATTGCATTGGAATCTATAATAACAAACGGTAATATCCTGTTACATCATTTAATATACATATGGATGTATATTGTATACCGCCTAGGAACGACGCTCGTTCTACTACGGTAGCTGTGAAACGTCTAACGAAAATATTTAAATTGTGTAGGTGGATGCCCGGCTTAGCTACATATTTGCTTATATTGCATCAGACTATAATGGAAAACGAAAACCAGGCGCTCACGATAGAGACATCATTTCCGAAATTTGGCTTGCCGCTTAAAAAATCTTACGAACTGTAATGTAATATCATACTGGGTACAACCATCAATACTTTCTCGTATATGAAATAGTGGAATTAAGCGAGTTACGTAGATAGAAAACTGCAATATTGGGATCGAGTGTGCCCGACGTACTCTATGATATACACATGGTATACATATATGTATGTGTTCGATGGAGGCAGACTATTCCGTCGAAATACACGGCATGCTCGACAATACTTTTTGTCTCTCAAGTGTTTCAATGGACGGTGACCGTTTCTTTGCGGGTCACAATTCTCCTGGTACGACAGAGTTTACGATGCTCTAGCGAATCTCAAGTGTGCACACTCGAGGAGCCGCTGCAAGCGACTGCGGGGAGTAGGATAAGAAAGACGAGCAGAGGCCCCGATTTTCCACGGTGCACGCGCGTCACGTGCACGGGGGACCGTTTCTTCGAGAGGATGACAATTCGTGTTCAAACATTGGCGCATTGTGCGCGCCTCGTCTCAATGGATGATTCACGGCGCCCCATTGAAGCACCTCGCTCCGAGTTCTAGTCAGAATGACGCGCAAAAGAATGAAGGAATCCAAGTCTTCACTCTCTCCATGGCCGATTCGTTTCAACTCGCCATGGTGCTCACGAATTTCTACTTCCGCTTTTTCTTCGGACGCCTCTCGACTTCGAGAAGGAGCAGGCTTTCGTAGTAATCAGAAGCTGAAGTCGGACTTACCTATCCATGTTGTTCTGTAGTTCAACCTTTATTGGACTATTCCCCGTAGACTGATTCTTGTTGTTGTACTCATTCTTCGGGATCTCTGCAAAGAAAATAAGCCAGTGATACAAACAGTTTGTTATAGTCACACACCTGGACCTTACGTCAAAAATTCTCGTGGGAAACGCCGCACTACTTTCGACGACCGCGATGTAACAAAAGAACATGGTTCACTCGGCTTTATCACTTAGCCGTAATTACAAGCCATATCTACTAGTACGGAATACCAATTCCAAATATAATTCTTAAACGGAATCAGTAATTGGATTAGATCCTAAGGTCTTTCAACTATTCGCGAATACATGTTCAATTTGTCAATTCTATTTATAGGTTTGCGGGAAGTTTATTCAATTTGTAATATGATTTAGTTAGCATCTCGCCAATCACCCGATGTAAAGTTGTCTCAAGCAGGAAGCTGGAGTTATAAATTTACGTTGTTATAAATTTAGGAAATTTAATAATATCTCACTCGATTCTGCGGTACTCGGAGGAAAGGTATGTCAGTGGCAATTGCAATTAAAGTATGACGTCACCGACGTGTGAAAGCCGTTCGAAAGATAAATCAGGGAATATTTCGAAGCATTCTTATTTCCATAGCGCGACACCTTTTCCTGATCGGATTGCGAGAGCCGCCGCTTGGATACCAGGCAGATTTCTGATGCTAGACGCGACGGCCTTTCTTTTGAACATATTCCACGATGTATACGAACGCGGCGAGCGAGCATCAAGAACGCGCCAAGGAAGCCGAGGAGGAAGAAGCGAGAGGGGTCGAAGAAGGCTCCAGTTGAATCGATAAGTACATGATTCATCGTGCTTTCGGTTTGAATTTCAAGCGGAACCCGCTCGCGCAGGGTGAATAGAGAAAGGTGAGCGGTGCACGCTTTCGTAAGTCCGCACAATCTTCGCGTACGCGTCATTCCCCGTAATCGATGGTACGCTCTACTCTTTCCTTTTCAAAAATTTATGGTTCCCCAACACTGCTGGTGAAAGAAACCTCCTTTCACCGTCTACAACATGTTCATGGGATAAACAGATCATTGAGCATGCGCCGGATCGAATGCGCTATTACAAGCTCTAATCATTCTGTAACTAAATGGGAAGAGTAACTAAAGTGTGTATGTGTCCGATATGCGCCTGGTCCGTTGTTCGCACCAACTCCAAAGGCCCCGGGCGTTTAAGCCTCTCGGGGATCGGCCTAAACACCCTTTCTGCCGGCACTCGGCCTGAAGAAGGTGTGGGTTCGATCGGTTCAGCCCTTTGTTTTCGTACGGGGAATTCGCCTGCTCACCTACCCTACATCTACCAGCATCCGTTACACATATCTGCCTGAGCAAAAGAGGCCGACGCAGCGTGGGAAGAGGAGGACCCAGCGTATACGGACTAGACGGCGCGCCGCTAATTGTGGGTATCGCCGCATGGGCCCAAAATTTCTAATAATTATGGCATTTAGCTAGATATACATGATTACGACGATTTTTTTGGGTCTCAACCGCTCCCTTTCGATATTTTCTTTCTTCCAAATCCTATTGGATACGCCGGCCAAATAAAAGAGTTGGATGTTCGTGTGCACGTGTGTTAATTTATTGAGGCGAAAGTGGTTTTAATTAAGGTCTTGATGGGTAATTTATGCGTATACCGTTTATATGAGTGGCCAAAAACTACTTTGTGCCTGGGGTTCTTTTAAAGAGGCGTGTGGTTGCCTTTCGACGTCTGTTTTACTCGATGATTCACATTAATATTCCGGCGGTCTTAATTCGTGTTATTAAGTTGTATTAAGCTTTATTGAAGCCTACATTCTCCGAGAAGTTAAAGTAGTCCATCACTACCCGAATTTAGTGTGTCTGTGTAAGGTATTATTGATATGTCAACCACAGTGGTTCTACATACGACGTAGGGAAACAGATTAGCCCTGGTTTGTCTGTAGAAGTTTGGCAGTGGGTTGATAGGTAGTCGGGAGTGCAAAAGAAGGGTCTGCCTTGGGAGGAGCACCGTGCATTATGTGGAAGGTCATAAGCGTTGGTCAGTGTCATAACCGGGAGTCAATAAGTCAAGAGATCATAAATCACTGTTCCAATCGTCCCACGCTTTCGAAAGGATCGCCTTTGAAGGGCGACAAGGTAGCTGCCGACCTAGCAAGCTTCGAAAGCTCCAACAGATGGCCGCGTAAAATTGTTCTGGCGCCCTCGGACACCAATTCTACGGAGTGAACGGCCGTAGAATTTCGAATGGTCTCCGCTGCGAGAAACCAAACAAGAAAAGAACTTGTCATTGGTATCTGGTACTTGTGCCAGGCGCTTCTTCCTTTCCCGGTGGAAGTCGAGGAGGGACACTTCAGACGCAGTGAGGGTTGGATTTTCACCGTTGTTTTCCCTGCACTGCCGATGCCCATGGTGGTAAAGTGTCTTCCTCTCAAACGTTCCTTTATTCTCTCAAGTACATTCAGTAGTTCGGCCAGGACACCAAGAAAACATTTCACGGGATATATCTTCTCTTCTTCGCTTCGTTCGCTTCGTCCCCTGAAAACCACTGTGTGGCGTGTCCTCCAGAGACTTTTCGATGTTAACCACTTGTGAAAGGAAGAGAAAGAGAGCGAGAGTAGTGGGTGCGTAGCCACACACGATGAAACTCCGATCCACCATAACTCCAAGTTTTCTCTCTTCCAAGGCAATAATTATTTCTTGTCGCGTCAACTTCATCAACAAAAAGCGCTCCAGACGATTAATCACGGAGGGCGCAACGGTACAAAGAACTGTTATTGCAAGGGATAAAGTGAAGGAGCAGCCATTCCGTAAAGAACACTCCGGCTAATTTCGGTGGAACCCACGCAATCTCGGAGCAGCAGGCCGGACGTGGTTTCCGTAGATAAAAGCGGAGGGATCGCCGCCGCTGGAAGACAGCTCGATAAATAATCGAGCGCAAAAAGTTTACAAAAGCCCCGGAACTTTTCAAGCATTGTCGGACCCGCTTTCCAAGAGGCTTTCAAAAAGCATGGCTGCCCGATAAGATAGCAAGTTCCCTGGCAGGACGCGCCTCTTGGAAATCATTGACACCCCCGCGCCCCGCGTTGGTTACCACTGATTACAACGTGTACCCTCGTCAAAGATGTCACCCACCATCGACCTAGCTAAGCTTCCTCTAGCTGCTTTCACACTATCGTCGGACACACCTCCACCAGATAGAACGGACTTCGTCACCAAGATCTGTTTTCCATGCCACTTTCCTCCTGCTAAATATTAGCAATCCTTAAATACCGATTCTACCAAGTTTCCAAGCTAGTTTTATCCAGCAAACAAATATCAACAGGATTATACCTCCTTGCCACAGTCAACGCCGGTCATTTCTTCTCGCTATTCCTATCTTAATACCTTTGCGATAACGAACTGAACCACTGATCAAATTCTTGAAATCCCTTCGATCTCAGCGATAAACAAGACCATATTTCACGAAACTCTGAAGCAAACTTCACCACCCCCATGACAGTTGAAGCGGCAGTTTCCTACTCCATCGTTAAACAGAATTGTACTACGAGGAAATAAGCACCGTAACTAACTTTCTACGAGTAGAACTCTATTTGCATGGGTAAGCTTGAGTGGCTCAGCCATTATTTTGCAATATCAATTTTCCAGCTGAGAAGATTAGGGCCGAGCTATGCGGATTCGGTAGTGTTCGCACCGGGAGTGACTGGCCTATGGGCTTAAGCAGTGATTTGACAAGGGCTAATCCGGCACTGTTGCCGCGCGAGCAACTAGGTCAGAGGGCGCGAAGGAAAGCAATGCGAAGCGGCGCGGCGCGGTGTTTCCCACGTCTTCGAAGCCCCCCTTCTTTCCCTGTAAATCAGACTTAACGACCCTGAGGACTTACTTGGTATATTGTAGAAGTTACCGGATGGGGTGCGTACGAGGCAGGATGGCTCGAGATCGGGATCGCGCTCGTGGTCGCTCGCTGCGTGACTTCCTGGCAGTCTTCCGTTGAGACGACTCATTGTAGGATTACGGGGTGGCACATCGGGCGGGCCCCGCGGTCCCGAACTGTCCAACAAACACCCTGCAACAACAATGGGCCATTCGTTCTTTTAGATATGTCTGGCAAGAAAAAGTTGGTGCGCAGGCGAGAAGAAAAAAAAACAACGCGGGCAGAGATTATCCGCCTATATCGCTCGGATTCGGCGAAGGATGTGCACAGATGCATCGAGATGCGCGCCGGCGAAGGTTGCGTGCGTTACGGATCGCTTGAACAAGAATGAGTTCCTTCGGGCTGTAAGTTCCGAACAATGCACGCTCGTAATCCCCGGCAGGTGGCCGGCCGAGGCTTTCCTCCGGGAAAGGGTTGAGGAGATCTCGCGATTAGGCACGGTTCACACGGGACGAGTATTGCTGGCACGAGGATTACAGTGCCGGCATAGGAGTGGAAAGGGTTGACCTAGTATTACGAATGTGTTCTATATGCTTACTCGCGTGAATAAGATCTTAGGCGAGCGAGCCAAGAAGGACGCTCTAAATTTCCTTGAACTTAGAAGATGGACGGCGGAATATCGGACGGTTTGTTGTTCATTGGGAAGTAAGCCGCTTGATATATTCAATGTGTACAAAGTGAATAAAGTGTATGGCAAGATCAATGGGAAAAGTGGAGCAGTCGGCAATGCTCCCTCTCTCTCTTCCTCTCGGGTAGGTCACCCTCCCACTGCTGAGGAGAGCACCTTTACCGGCGCTATTGTATCGAAGAACTCAGAAAGCTTACGAGAACTGGGTGTAGGGTGGTCGGTTAGAAACTCGACCCGGTTCTTTTGCATCCAAAATTAGCCAATGGGGCACTGGACTCTTTCAGGGCGTTGGTAATGCTGCTACCGAATACGGGGCCTCGTTTGATATGCTATTAGATGGTGAAAGACGCGGTCGTCAGGAGGCCGAGATCGAAACGTAAATGCAGTAGAGTGAAGGGTGGAACGAGCGAGGTCGGCCGAGGACGGGAAAGAAAAAAGTTTTAGCTCGTGCGACAACAAGAGAGTTCTCTCAATCTCGTCTAATCGCCTGCTTTTCTCGTGGCATCTTCCGCCTCGGCTAAACTTCGAATCGTGCTCTGTTTGCGTAACCCCCCTCCCTTTCCTCATACTCCAAACGAGAGCAGCACTCGGCCCTTTTACGAGCCAAGTTTCTCAGTTTTGACATTGCCCCATCGTACTCTCTCGGGAACTCTCCATTTTCGACACTAACGCGTAACACCTCGCTGGGGGAGAGAAAGACTCTAACATGCAAATAGATATAAGACTGTGAAAGCAGCGAACGAGAGCGCTCTAAAGTACGTTGCTCTAGTATTGATATTTATCTCTCTAGCCACGATGTTCACATAGAGTATTACATCCAGAGTAAAACCAGCAGCACTGTCAACGCACTTCGCGAACTGTCAGCATATCGTTGCTGACAGTTTGGGAAGATCCGGTAACTATCACGGTACAGTTGGATAAGTGAAGGGTGGTAACTGGTGTTTCTTGATATGAGAGGGCAGAGTTCGTTGAGTAACAAGCCGCAAGAATTGATTGTAACGGTATGTTGAATTGGTGACAGGGACCCAGCTATTGAACAGGAATGGCTACAATGAAGCTCCTTGTAAGCACGTGTACTCTCAGAGTCGTTTCACGCGTAGGACGATGCGGTTGCGTGACCGCGCGATACAAGGAAGCCGTTCCATTCATCCCGCTTGTTGGAAGCAGTCGAGAGAGTAAGGCAGAGTGGGGGAAAGGGCATCAGACTCTTTCGTGGCACGTCATTATTCTTCCTAATAGATCGGCGGGAGCAGTCATCCTGCCGATCGTTACTTGGAGGATCCTTTTGCCGCTTTTCCACTTCCGTGGAGCGAAGAGAGTAGAGTGGCGGTAAGGCCGAATCAAAGGAAGGAAAAGAGCAGCCAAGAATGAGAGAAAAGCCGGACAAAGAACGAACGCTTACCAAGGGATAGACAGGGAGGGAAAGAGAAAGAAGGAGAAGCAGCATTTACAAAAGGCGGGTGTACGGTTGGACCTGTCAGCTACTATCCGGTAATCCAGAAACCGGGATGAGTAGGACCGCGTGACAAAGGATGCGCATGCTGGCAAGAAGTAGGCAACGGTGGATCGAATTATGCCGGCTTCGTTGGGTGCTGGGTCTCTGCTCTCTTTCACTCTCCTTCTCTCTCGCTCTCTCTCTTTCTGGGCCCGAATGCGGAAGAGGCCGAGAAAAGGGGACCTGGTGGGCCTCGAAAAGGATTCCGGTGAATGAGCCTCGACCAAAGACGCTTGTTGTCGCACCGGGCTGCGTAATGGATGCGTGTCCATTGAGAGCGTACGTCAAAACGCGTAACATAATATCAGGGGGTCCTTGCGCCCAAGAGCCCATGCCTAATGGAATTTATTAGAGAACCTCGAGGACCTTCCCCCTGCTCTCCAAGGACTTCAGGTATGGCGCTTTCAATTTCTTCGGCCTCTCGAATTCGTCTTCGTTACGGAATCAAGAGGATCCTACCTACGATCGGCACACATTTTGAGGCCTGTCAACCGTGTCGAGCGAACTTCCCAAGGTCGCTGAGAAAGAAAGTACTGTCACGCGTCAATTGAGTTTGAAGCGACTCGTTGCGTGAATGCCATTAATCATTGCGCATGGTGGATGTGAAAGTCGATTCATGTGTGATTCTATAGTTGTAGATCCATTATGTCCGAATTTTTATTCCCCTACTCCTATTGCAGGGTCATTGGTTTCTATGTTAAAATATTCAGTGCCGATCACGATAAAACGTAGAGTAATAAGAAATGCACGAGTTGTTCGGGCTTAATTTTTGAAGGAAAGAGTGGGTTCGGTTAAATGGTTCAGAAATAAAACGATATAGAGAGGGAGGTATCAAGGTTTATTACTATTCCGAGGGGGAAAAGTGAACAAACGATTGGGATCCCCGGTCACGTATCGCAGGGCGGACTCAACGGTATTTTGGGGAGCAGACCGGAGAAAATGGACAAGGGTTAGCCTCGTGTCTGGATTAGCTTTCGGAGCGGAACGAATTAATACTATATCGAATCCCAGGGAAAATGTACATACACATTGGCCCGCGGCAGTACCGACCGTGTGAATGCGAACAGCATGCCGAATTGAAATGGTTGGATACAAAACAGATGAAAAGACACGAATGCGAAAGAAAAATCCGATAAGTAACGAAGTCAAGAGTCACTTAACGATATCGTGTAGGATATGCGAAAGATTTGATATTCTTCATTCACATACTTTGACTATAAACTATTGCACGAATCTTTGATCGAAGTATGAAGTTGCGCGATACTCTCTGCCTATTGGTGCGTCTCCTTTAACACATTCCGGCTCGGTAAATAAACAGGGAGGAGGAGAGAGGGCTTTGAGTTATTGTGGTATCGGGTGGGTTGCATACCTGCCCCGTTGCAAAGCCAGGGAAAGCGCGTTCCGAAATTGATGGAACCGTCGCGCTCGCCGGACCAACGAGATTTTGTGCCCGGGTATTTTACGGTAACGCAATTGGCAGCTTGAACGGGTAGGATCCAGGATATGTCCAAATGTTCTAAAGTCCATACAAAAATTTGTTAAGCTGCCCTGGTACGGTAGCGTATCAATTAACCGTAACTGAATCTCGATTCGATGAAAAATATAATAGTAAATCGTACTACTACTAGGTAACTCTGTACTGGCAGCTTTGGCTAAAGCATTAGACCGAAAATGTAAAAAACCCCCATGTAAAAGCGGATTATTCCTCGTTGGTGAGAGGTTTAATTAAAAATCGAAATCGTTGTTGCCGTGCCCTCGTTGCGTGGAAAAAAGTCGACAGGGAGAGGAAATAACAAGGTAGAGGATCGCTCGCTTTTCGTTAATGGGATTGGTCGGAGATACGTCCTCGCGCGACCCATTTCCTTTCGTAATCAAGCAGGCCTTGAGCTCTCCATCAACCGACAAACGACGAAATCGTAGCAGCCAGCAATGTTCAGCTAGAAAATTTGTCCCCAAGAGAGCGTGACCCTGGTGAGCCGGCCACTCGAGCTTCTCTTTCTCTTGGAGCGGTGGCCAGGGTGGCCTGGCGTCAGAGGAAAATCTTGAAAAATGAAGGGGCGGTTTAAAGCAAGAGGGGTGAACACGGACGCGGCCGGGGTGAAACGGTTTTAATTGGAAGGCAAAGGAAGGAGAGAGGGACGGTGGCGGCGTTGCTGGTGCCTGCCTAGCCGAAGGTCCGGAGAAGGGTGAGCAGCGAAAAGCTGCAAGTTTCGTAGGGTGGCGGACCGGCTGGCGATAGTGATGGTGGCTCTTTACCCTCGCACACTCCTTCTTTGCTCCCTTTACCCTCGTGCTACGTACATTTTCGCACTGGCGTACAGGCACTTATACGCCTACACGTACTACGCTTCATATAAACCTCGCCAGCACGTGTGACCGTATTGGCTTACCCCGCCAGGCAGACAGCCAAGCTCTGACTTGTACCTATACACTTGCACGCAGGCTTTTCGTATAAAAGAAAAGTGAGAGGAAAGGGCCAAAGGAATTCTCGCCTGTACTTTCCGCCAGCCACCTTAAACTGCGTGGAAGGAGGTGCGGCAAAAGCTACAGACTTCTTTTTTCTTTACTTGGAACGTAGAAACTTCGCGATTTCACGACATTACCAGGTAGATCGGCTCTCGCATTAGGGGAAGGGAAGAGGAGTTAATACGTTTCCCATTACAGTTTACGTGGCCCGAAAATAAAGAGGGCGAGGGAGTAGTGCCTGGAAAACCGGGAGGCAGGCTGGATGTTCAAATTTACGGAATTCCTGGGACCAAGTATCGAGTTTCATGGGGCGGAAAAATCGTGGAAAATAAAATTAACTTCATCGATGCGCCGACTGGTTGCCCTCGGCTCTCACTATACCAGAAATGGCAGGGAGGCCAAACCGCTTCCGATTAAAGGCTAGACTGCTTTTTGCAGTAAAATAAAAAAAAATCCCGATGTGTCGAAATTGTTTCGTATTAGCGCTCCACTGAATACCTGACGAACCTTCGAAGACCACGTTTAATAAGTGAGCTACGACGCGCGAGGACGAGCATGATTTTCCTCGTACCATAGATCTTGTTACTTTCCAAGGAAAAAGGGCTGGAAACTTTCATGCTCCTAAGGGAGGACGAAGGAGTGGGCAGAGGAAATAGGGTAGCTTAATTCGTTTCCCATTAGAATTTATGTGGCGCACCTCTCCCAGTCGGAAAGAAAAGGTGCTGTGCGAGAGTTCGGTGTGCTTTATGATCGTGGTTGGTGAGCCGCGCGCCTACTCGAATGGACCACCGGCACTGTCGAGAACACCTTAATACAACATCGACCCCACGCCACTCGCTCTTTCCTTTCCTCTTTTTCCCTCAAGATCGAAGTGACAAGCCAAGCGTGGTAAAGCCGTCGGCGTGGCGTTCGTCGTCTTTCCTGCGAGGAATTTTTCCTGCGGGAGGAGAGATCGGAATCAAAGGACCGAGGCGGCTCACGTGAAATCAAGTGTGCGCTTAGATCTTTAAGCGGACACGGGTCTCTCTTTCTCTCTCTCTCTCCTTTCGACTCTTGTACGAAACCTTTACAGGGTGAAAGTGTGGCCGAGGCGTTTGATTCGAATTCACGAGCGATTAGTGTGAGCTAGAATTAATGGCTTCTAAACGAGTTCGTTATGATTCTTGCTTCCGATTTTTATAGGGGCATGCAGGAAGCGCTTGATTAACGTCGTACACCAAAGGCGTCGTCCCTCGGACTTTCCACTGCCAGACTTTCAGTCACGATGGCGCAACACCTTGCGAGTACTCATTTACTCGACACGTTGCGTTTCGAAAAGGGAACACACTCGGCTACTCGATCGAGCGGCGTTATTGCGGGCGGGTACATTGTGGAATAAGTCATTTGGCGATTAAATCTAAAGTATCCGGAGCGTTATTGCCGGTTCTACCGTCGACGGGAGTGGCACGAATAATCCACCAAGTTGGCTATAAGTGCTAAAATAATTAGTGCCCTCGGGTGACCCCTTTTCGGCAGGAAGGCACAGCACGCAGCGAAACGACGTGAGAAACTGTTGGTGGAGCGAAGCTTCGAGCAGGTTACCGTGAGGGAGAGAAGTGCAGATTGCCACATCTCTCTGAGCACGGCCGACCGGTTCGAGCGCGCGTGTTCGCCAACTATAAACGCTAATGCGAAGCAGCCCGCGCGCAACGATCTTTGTGTCGCGCCGGCCGGCAAGCCAGCCAGCCAGCCAGCCAGCTGTGTGTGAGTATAAAAGCACGCGAGGAAAGTCGAAGGGAGGCTGCTGCTGCTCTCCAACTTGTTCCTCGCCCACGTGCCCGCGTGCCCGGCCATTATCCTTGTTCGATCCTATCAACACGAGTAAGCCAATGATCGTGGGCGATTCCCGCTGCAACGTCATAATCAAATAACTTTACTTCTCACGCCAGTGATTTCTAGCCCGCGGCATTGGCCCTCGATCGATCCTTCTCTTCTCCGCGTGTACATCTCTACGTATATGAATGTATATTTGATTAAAAAAGCCCATGACTCTGCCGATTGTCGTCTGGGCGGAGTAGGCGCGCGCGCAGCTTTGGCCAGCAGAAAAAAAGGGATAGCGGACGCAAGCCCGATGCGAAAGGGTGGTGGATAGATAGGAGAAGTGGAGAAGGAGGGTGGGTTATCAGGGCGACTGCAGCCAGGGGTGCAGCGATAGATAATTATGACGCGGTGGCGGCTCGCAGTCACAATTATCCATAGCACACCCGATAATTTGAAATAATGTAGCGATTATCCGTGGCATGTCGTCTGCGGGCCGGCCTGCCTGTGCGTTGCCGCGATTTCGACAATGACGCACTGCCTCCTCTGGCTTTCTCGCCAATGCCGCCGGCATTGTTGCCGAGCCAGGATATTCGTGTTACACGGGGGAGGAGCAGATAAATTGCTCGTTGGGACAAAACGGTCTTGTCGACTCGGGGCTTGCTACGTGCTTGCTCGCGTGGGTGAGCAGCCTCGCCACGAATCACTGCGGATCGGCGCTTTTGAATGTCCGTCGAGCTTGATGGTACAGCGCGCGCGTTCATTCTTTCGTTCGTTCGTTTGCCGCTCCCCCGGAAGACAGCTTTCAAGCGGTTCACGGATCCCATGGCCTTCCTTGCCCGATTATTCGTAAAGCATTACTGACTCTTGCCAACTAGTAAGGACTTCTTACCTATGAAACGTATGGCCAATAGAAATCCTTCGCCCACTTAATTCGAGATTTGTGTACTAACGAGCAAAAGCAATGGTAGCTAGTTGCGTAAGAGGGGAAGCATATTCTCCGGAAAGATGAAAATAAAGATAGCCCCATTTAAGCACTAACGTGATTACACCCCGGGTTGGAGCGTGATTACGGTGATAATGCACGGTGACTTTATGGAGAAGGATAATTGACAGTATACGATCGAGATAGCGATTAGCATAGCTGGACTGTGGCATGGCGGATAACCTTGGGCGCGAGAATTAATTAGGAGTGACGGATACGCGTAGGCGCTAACGAGTGGTTGCGGGACAGTATTTCCCCTCTCTTGTACCAGTAGTCTTCGATTGACCATTTAGATACGTGTCTTCTTTAATTATCTCGAACGACAAGTAGTTAACCAGAAAGTAATCCAGGCACGTACTCACGCACGTATGCGCCACTCAACATATAAAGTTTCAGGAGCATAACAGTGCAACGAATCTCTAGGCGAGCTGATACGCCACTCGTAAATCACAATAACGAGACATGGTTTATTAACTGAAATTATCGCATCTTCGACGAGCTCCACGGGGATCGTAAAAATGCTTATTCATACAGCAACGCGCGCACGCTCGCCGTCTCCCGCTCGCTCCCTTGCCAGGAATCGTGCTCGCGTACTTCGCAATCGTACATCTAAAATCTACTCGCATCGACATATCTCTTATTCGTGAAACTACTCGCCCAACTCACTTCGATTTAATTAATAGTTAGCGGATGCGCGTAGGCGTCCCGAGCATTCAGGAAGAATGACTTCGCTTGCCTTGTGACGCCGGTATTCGTTAATCGGTGCAATTAACAGCCGATAGGAATCACTGCACGTTCGATCGTTCGTTCGCTTTCAGGTCGAGCGCTATCGTCTTATAATCTACGTCCTACGATCCGTTCGAGCTCGCTGCAATTAATTAAAAGCTTTTCACTCTACGGAAGAAGCTGAGCGGACGGTTGGTTCACCTGTGCAAAGAATGGTATACCTTAGAAATTCATTGCACTCACCGCGAGTACTTTCGTTTTCTGGTCTAACAGGTTTCCGACAAAAATCAGAGCGCTCAAGGGATTCTCGAAAAAAATATTTAGTTCGATCCATAACGATCAAAGATACTCGAGCTGTAAAGGCGAAGGTGAAAAAGTGCTGAAAATCTATCGAAACCTATAATAACTA
This sequence comes from Ectemnius cavifrons, assembly GCA_964023945.1. Classification (NCBI taxonomy): domain Eukaryota; kingdom Metazoa; phylum Arthropoda; class Insecta; order Hymenoptera; family Crabronidae; genus Ectemnius; species Ectemnius cavifrons. The sequence continues at coordinate 5,987,529 of OZ030375.1, forward strand.
GTACTAAAGAAGTATGAGTGCATGCGAGATGTTGCGGTGACTCTTTGATGTTAAGTGACAAGGTTATCCTCGAAAATGCGAGAAAAGAGCGAATTATTTCGCACAAGTACATCGATTTGGCTTCTTCACCGCGCGGCCGGGAAGAGAGGCCGGAATAAATCCGCAAAGCCAGGGTTAAAATCGATGCTGCGGCCGTTCAGAAGGGATAGTAGGGCCGAGACGTGGCGAAGCAGCCTTGAGGAAGCGGGAGGGACGAGTTGGGCTTGGCAAGAAGAGCAGGGATGGAAGAAAGGAAGGAAGGAGGGAAAACAGGGTTGGGAAGCAGGGCAAGCCCCGTCCCCGTGGAGGTAGAGGCGATGGTGTACTGGGGTCGATGTAAAGGGAGAAAGAGAGGATAAGAGAGGGACTCTGCGTTTGGCAGATCGTGGATATTGGAAGGAAGCCCGGTGAGGTCGTAGAAGACGATTTTAGGGTCGCTCCTCCTTAGATTCGTCCTTATGCTCCCGAGATTTTTCTTTTTCCCAACTTCCGCTCGTGCAATCACATTCTACCAACTGCCTCGCGGCAATGTGAACTGGTAAGCGACGTAACCGACGACCGTGCACGTGTTCCTAATAAGGGCGGACATTTTGTTAAATCCCTCGGGACCATCGCCAGGATATCGACACTTCTATTTCAATTTCTGCCGGCTATCCAGACCCGACCTTCGCTTTACGTATCGCTGATACTTGCAATACTTCCAGATGGATGATTCCGCTCGGATCGGCGGCACTTACAGTCTATACATATTGTTCGACAGTATAGTGGAATGAACTTTAGTTACAAAGGACAAGCGTAGTTGCATAGTTGCAGAGAGTAAAGGTTTTGGATTGGAGCGAGGGAGGGTCTACTTGATGATAACGATGCTGGTATCGGGGCTATCGATTCGAGAATTGTAATAGCTTCGTAACACTTTCATGGTAGTCCGAGGCTGGTGGTTTCGAGGAACTGAGAGAAGAGGGAGAGGAGAGGGCCTTCTGTCCGCGAAGTTCGTTGGCAATTAGATTGGAGAGAGTCAGGGTCTGGAGCCTCCGATAGACGAGCAACCGATAACCACGCACGTGCCTCTAATGAGGAATCGGAGGTACGCGTCCTAGCTAACAGCATCTCCACAGGATCGTTTCTTGTGTGCGGGATTCCACCTACCTTATACCTTATACCGGCGGCACGGGCTCTCGCTTGTTATTACGAGACGTTAATCTCGGCGGGGTGGAGCCGCACGGCACGCCGCGTAATTCAAGAAGGCTGCCCCTCTCCCGTTATATTAGTGTTTTGCCTCGGCAGCTGGTAATAGCCGTGGCGTTTACTACGCATTATTAAAAGGACCGTGCACGTAGTCGATCACGGCAATACCCCTTAACTGTTCTCAGACTAGAGGCCCTACTCCAACCACTATTGCCCTTTGCCCTTCACGCTTGCATTACTGTACTTCCGTATCCCTATGTTATTTTTCGATGTAGTTTTCATAAGTGTATCGGCGAGTGAAGAATCTGTTGCTTATTTTGTTGGTTCACTCTTTTATTTTGTTGGGCGATGTCAAAGTTGGTGATGGTGGGGGAGGATAGACATAGCGAAATCGGGGTTGCACCGGAGAGCGGAAGAAGGAAGCGAATGGTCGGGGATCGTCCTGTCGTTTCAAGAGATCGTTACGACGCATTCAGGAGACGTAACGCGGACTGGCGCATTGCCTATGGTCTATACCTATAGCGATCGCCTTCGAGACTCTCCAAAATAGTTGGGAAGTGAATAAGTTTAATGCCTGGCTCGACCAACGCGCCCGACGAGACTGCGAATCGCGCGCACTTGCTCTCCAACATGTTACTAACCAGCGAGAGTGTTGGAAACTTATAGCTCCGCGGAATGCAGCAACGTGGGTACTACACGAAATTAATGAACGCCCATATTTCTCGAGAGATGGCACGGGTGCAGCCACTTCCACCCTCGTACTTACCGCTCGCTTACTCGCGCATATGTGCAACAACTGTCAATCGGTAAGACTCATGCGCAATTGCAAATTATATGAACCGATCGATCGTCCTAACTAGGTAAGTTCGGAGTTCTCGTTAGTATGTATGTCGAACCGCGTTCCTGCAGAGCGTTTAAGAGAAATCATTTGTCCGTCGTTAAAAGTCCGAACCACTTCAAATTCCGGTAGCTCCTCTCCACTGATCGATACTAATATCCAGACGTGCAGCGTCACGTGAAATTCATCTCGCAGAGCGATATCAAAAAAGCGTGCTGTCCCCTTTTGACTCTCAAATTGGTTGGCAGGGCTCTCTCCTCGTTCAACGTGTCCCTCTAATTACACTGGTCGGTGATGGTAGTGGGGTTGGAGAGGGAAAGGTTAAATGAAATTGCAAAAGCGGAAAGAAAGAGAACAACAGGATCCACCGGTAATTACAAGGATGGCATACGCAGTCGGACAATATTTCGCCCAGCAGCAGGTTCATATCTCGTCAAGGCGCTAAGTGAACTCGTTTCGTTCAATTGCTACTGATCGCAGCAGCTGCGCGTGAATATCAACGCCGCCCGCTGCACGTAGCCACGGCACAGTAGTAGCTGTCCAGTCATAGTCAGCCCAGCCCGGTCAGCCCCATTGCTAGCCCCCGTCATCGCTGTAGGCAACCACGCGACGCCTTATTATGTAAATTTAATGACGTCGCCGATTCATATTGCACAAGCGTGCTCCTCACTTTTCCGCTGAGCGCGCGGGCGCGCATCGGAGTACGTGTATACACGACAATCGTGGCGCGTGTCTGCGTACACTGGCGTGCAACTTTAAGTCCCAAGCTTTTCCACAGGGAGCGCGCACCTGATAAACCGCGCGACATTTGGAAATGTCAGCCTGATAAATGCGACGGGCCTCCTCTTACTTACGCGCTCCCTCACTGTCGGCGGCGGCCTCTTCCCTTTTTCACCGGAAAAACCCTCCCCTCGCTCCGTTTTCAACCGGTGAAAGTGTTGCGCCCCTTGCTCCCGAACCCTCCTCCCAATCCCAATCCCTCGAATCCCTGGGAAAATCGATTGCTTCTCCAAATACAAGCTTTATCGCGTGGCGGCCTCGCACTATCAGACACTTCGAAATCTTACTTGCTACGATTCAGGGAAAAAAAGTGCACTCTCAGTGAAGCATGATTTATTTTGGTGCTGGAACACAATAATGGTTGCCTGCACACGACGACGTAACATGTGTGCAGAGCGTCGTTTAGTACGCTTTACTTTAGTGCTCACTTGGAATTCCCGAGGATCCTCCGCTGTCCTGGAGACAGCAGTGGCGGAAGGACAGACCCATGCACGATTTATGCCTCCCCGGTATTGTAAAGGACGGCTTTATGCCGGCGAAGTTTGGAGCGGGCGGAAGCAATAAAGTTTAGTAATGCTTGCTAATAGTATGCGCGCACGTGGAAACTTTATGTTTCCGTATGAAAAACTTTCAGACACCGCGGCAGAGAGCGAAATCACATTAGAAACTGTTTTCGAACTTATGAGTTCAGCTTATCCTGGCAATATGGTAATTCTTAGCATTTTCGTCGGTAACCCTCCTATAACGCACACACACACGCGTGCCCTCATCTCTTTTTATTAGTGAAAGCGTCTTCTTCACCAACGACAGACGCTTGATCGATCTTGACCCAGCAGAAAATTCTGCTACGGAATGCAAAGTGGACAGATATTCGTACGGCATTCTCATTAAACCTTACCGCTTACTTCGAATGGCACCTCTCTACTAAAACTAATTCGATATCGACCAATTACCGATACTCCGATTGCGCACAATTAGCAGAGAATTTTCCCTTAGAAAGCAAAGTCTCTGAATCTGCACGACCAAGTAAGGAATTCTCGAAATTGTGCGATTAAGGATAGGCTTTCTTTGAACGGGCTCAAGGTAGGCCTTAAGAAATCGGCACGAACGACGCCTGAAAAATCCGGTGTGGTTCGTGCAGGCACACGGACGGTCGGAGTTCCGCTCGTAAAAAAGGCTGCGAGTAGAGGGCAGAGAGAGGGAGAGAACTAAGGGAGAATGCCACCCACCTCGACCACCACCGTAGCAGTACGTGTACTCGTTATAATCCATGGTCGGCCTCTTGAGCAATCCTTCGCCGGGCACTAGATCCAATAATACTGTGGGATCGCACATCGAGAAGAACTTTTACCCTCGTCCGTCATCGATGGCAGAACATACCCTCTTGTTGGCTCCCTGGGTGCGCTCTTCGCTAATGACGTTTGCCACCAAATTCTTTCTTATCGAACAGCCTTCTCCTTCTCACACGCACAACACTCACTCTTTCTTTCTTTACGTCCTCATAACTATCTCTCCCACGCTAGCCCTTGAGAGACTCACACACTTTCGCGGCAATGTCTTTCGTGAAAAATGTCGCTCCGATCTTCAAAGGAATCGCAGCCAGCCACAACGACGTCGATGGATGGTGTCTGCCGTACAGACGAATGCCCACCAATCTCAAATTAAACTTACTCGCGTGCGCACTCCGTCAAGTACGAGGAACTATGTGAAAAGTTGCGAGGTCGTGAGCCTCCTACGCACGGCAACACCGAGCGGAGCGGAGAACCGATCGAGCATTGGGGTTTTCCGGTTTTGACTACTGCGGCAGCAAGTAGCAGTAATTCCTAAGGGAACTTGTTTTACAACTTCCTTGGCTGGACCTCCAAGAATGACGCGTCAGATTTGTGCGCACTGGCTACTGCCTCTTGCACCCTGCAGTTTCACTTTATAAGCCTGTACCCGATGGTCGGTCGACATCAAAGCTTTAGGCTACCGAATTGAATCTGCTGCCCGGACATATCACTTTGCTCTACTCCAGCTCATAATGACACAGACTCTTCGTCACCTCGATTCCGACTGACTGTCCCCAGCCGAACGTACACTTTAACATTCGCCGCTCCAATCGATAGCACTCTACGCACCACGTGCAATTCACCCGGAAACCTTTTGTCACCTGGAAACCACTGTACCTCTCATGTTCGTCTCCCGTTTTGGTACACCTTTGATTGCACGAGAGAGCAGTGTGAATCAATGATTAACGAGCAGATCTCCGTGATAATGTGATCAGATGACAACTATGTACAACCGATCAAGAGTGAAATACTCAAGAACAGAGAACAAGTTGTAGCTTTAGAAGCCAATTGGTTCCCGGAGTAGCTGTTATGAATGAATGGAGGTACGAAGAAGCCACAGTCACGGAAATCTTCTCTCTTGCAAGATTGGATATCTGCGAAGTGCTATTATCCGAAAATCCAGCTTCGATTACCACTCACAGATACGTGAAAGCTTGTCGGGCGGTCAGCCCACTTATAACCAGTTAACAGGGAACAGCACACCCTTCCACGCGCGTGCACCAACCGAGCGGCAGTGGTGGCAAGCCGCAATCTCGTTGAGCCCAGCAAAAATTGCGGCGAAAGCGCGCACTCGACTAATCCAATTTAAGCGGCGCGCCCGTTTCCAGCAACGCTGTCCAGCAACGTTGAAGCCGGTCGTACGCAAAGGACTTCCCGCGACGGAAGGAAAAGCGTGTTAAAAAAAAAAAAAACTGAATACAATAATCGCATTTGTTGAGCACTTAACGGACACAGTACTGGCACTTGTTCGGTGGTCAGTGACCTGTGGACATACTGGAGGTAGAAAGGACTCGAGAGGCAGAGAGTGACACAGTGTTTCGTAGCAAGTGAGAGATGTATCCCTCGGCGGTATCACCCTCGGCGAGTGAACGAGTGAACGAGTGAATCGAGTCGAGACGAGTATAGTCCCCAGAGCGAACCACACGCTTGCGCGGTCACTGACAGACTGAGGACACAGGGCCAGCCAGCCGATGACTCCCGACACTGTGGTGGATGAAGCGGACGGAGTGGGGGGTAAACGAGCCGCAGGCAGAGATCCTTTGGTGGCGGGGGAGTTTGTGTAGGTGTAGGGGCATTCGGGGGCGTCGGGCATCAGGCGTTGGGAACGTGGCGGAGGGTAGGATGGGAGTAGGGGTAGGAATAGGAGCAGGAGTAGGAGTAGGAGTAGGGAGTAGGAGTAGGGTAGGGTAGGGTGCTGGCTGCTTCCTGAGCTTCGGCTCCGAGGGGTCGGGGACGCGGCGGATAACAGCCGGTCTTCGAGGGTCACAGGAACCACTGCTTCACTGATGCTCCAGTCGATTCCGTCGGAAGACGCTTCTCTTCCTTTCCATCGCGCCCTGTGCGTAAACCATTTTTCTTTTGTTTTTTACGCTTCACAAGCCCATCTTCTTTAGTCGCCTCTCTTTCTCTCTTCCTTTCTCTTACTCCTTTTAGACCCCGCCTCATCCTACTTGCAATGAACCCTTCCGACTGGCGTCTGCCGGGCTCTTTATTGCGCGAACCTTGAGCACCGAGAACGAAAGGTGTTTTGGATGTCGGACGAAGCTGACTCAGGTAATCTGGACCCGCGAAGAAAGGAGCGTGATATTGAGTCATCTACGATAAACATCGGGTTTGCAAGACTATTTCCGGAGAAAGATAATATTGTCTGTTTTTACGTGGTAGTCGAGAAAGTACATGCATAAATCTCTTGTTCACCATATTCCGCAGATCGCATTATTTATTACAAGCCTAGATATGATTTATAATTTAAAATTGTGAAGGACTTCGGTTCTTCCAAATGTGGGATTATGATCTATCATTTTAAATTCTTTTCGAAGAAGCAATTCCGGATTTGTACTGGACTCCATTGACCAATGGCACACAGAGCGAGATTACTCTTCGAGAAACCTATTAGGATGACCTACTGGTCGGATAACAGTTCATTTCCTGGAAGCCCGAAACAAAAGATTTCTAATTTCTTCGAGTGAACGTGCTGAAAGTAGTGTATTGCTAGCAATTGATCCAGTTGAAGTCCATTAGTTCAGTGGACATCCTGATATCGAAATAGGGGTCTGGCCGATGACACTTGAGGCGGTTAAGACGATCACGATCACAATCACGATCACGAGAGAAAGAAAGTTTGTCCGAGGAGGGACAGAAGGGCGAGTACCCGGAACACGTGAACCTGATACTCTTCCTCTTCCTCTCAAGCAAGAAGGAATCTGGACAGTGATGCACCGAGCAGCAGCACACCACTCACCCCGTTGAGCGTGTTCAAGGTGGATGAGAACGGAGATTCTGGTGGCGATGCGGGTGTACATCGACGTAAATTGAGTTTTTATTGAGGTTCACACGGATCGTACGAAGCCGGTGCGAGCGATACGAGCGAGGCCGGTCTTTCAGAGAACGGGTAATACTCGTATCTCATCGAGTTTACGTCTCTATAGGAAGCTCACTCGCCACGAGAGCCAACCCTCCACCTTGTGCTTAATCCCTTTAATCCACTATCGGTTGTAAAATAGTAAGTTAAACCAATAAAACCGTGTGCCACACCTGGACTGCATGGGAGGTCCGAGTGTGTGTGCGGTGCAGGGGCGTTAGAAGTGAGAATATCTTAGGGACAGAGGGGTTGCGCCCTGCCTGAACAACACCATGCACAGGGGCTAATCCCTCAGCCATAACATCTGCATATGAGGATGATAGGTTGGAAAATTACAGCGCCCTTGGCGATGAGTCTTCCTTGTTGCGCTCGAGCAGACACGCGTCGCTGTCGGTCATGGAGAAAGACGAAGCGAAAGAAAGGTCGCACTGACGCGACGCCAAGAGCTTTCCCGCGCGATGCACCTTGCTGTATTGCCGAAGGCCTGGATAAACATGTTGGTACCTCGTTATAATGCACACCCCGTTCCCCTCTCCATATCACGAGCCTCCTCATAACACACCCGCTTCGATAATTTTCCAGGCGTTCTCAGAGCATGTTGTTAACGCGATATTTCTGCTTTCGTCTCTATAGAGGTGTGAAAATGTTAGCAAAAGGTATTTAGCATTGAATTAAGATGATTCCCTTCGATAACGATTTAATGAAACGCATAATCGACTGGATTTTCACTTCCTTTTGGTTTTAATTAAATATTAGAAATAAAAGTATTTTGTTGGTAAGATATTGTTATTCAAAGTTTGCAATAATAAAAAGTTCGATGCAAATTGTAAAAGATACCCTGATTATAAAGACACAATTATCGATCAATCTCGACGGAGTAACTTCGGAGGAGTATTAAAGACAGCGCACCTTCTACTTTGCGAAAAGTAGTGTAGGCAAAAATAATAATGTACATAATTAGTGTAAGTACTGATACACTTCTGGCTCGATGACACTTTTACTGGCTTTCGTCTGCGAGAGACCTACCCTGAAAGTGGGTCGCGTCACTGGCTCGCTGGGATGTCGAACGAGAAATTGGTTGCGTTATTATTTTTCATTGAGACCACTAACCCAGATATCTCGTACTCGAGATACGCGTTCGAGGGATTAGTTTGCCATTCGATCGAGCTAACCTATTAAAACCTTACTGCAAAGTCACGCTGTACCTGTTCTTCGCTCGTATCAATTTCAGCGTCGAGAAAACACTAAGTATTGGACGATGACACGTGGAAAAGGTGCTTCGTTCTCGAAAGCCAGGACGTGATAACGAATGTAGTACACTAGGAAACTTAGAGCCCAATTCTCCTTTGTCAGAAAAATCCAAATAAAAATGAACTATACACTCCGTCCGAATAGTAGCACTCCATCTCTGCGGCAATATGAAGTTTCCAAAGACTTTGGTGTGTCTCAGTGGCAAGCTTTTAAAGCTGAAGCACGAAGATAAAGATTCCAGCGTAAAATTGGGCGAGCGGTTGGGGCTAAAAAGCAAGCAAGCTTCCTAACAGTACAAGACACGGGGCGGACTTGCGCGCGGCCAGCCAGCCAGCCTTAGGGTTCATGGCACGAAACTTTCATGCTTGATGTTCCAGTGCTCTTCGCCAGATGGAAAAGGACGAGAATCGAGAAAGATTTAGAAGGGTAAAGAAATCCCAGAGTGGTACAGAGACACGTCTCGAAGGACAGCATTCAGAGAATAGGCTGAAAGGGTGGGAGCGCCACCCTTTTCGAAATCCAAGCTGCGTTCTTGGGTTCTATCGTATCCCATATCTCCTAACCCAGCAACAGTTACCACCACAGTCTCGAGAGCTTTGTAGATGCAGCCGCGTGCATGCAGGCAGACTGGCGCATCCACGTGTGTGTTCAGCGCAAATATATACCCACGCGTATACCCACGCTGAACCACACGTATACCGAGTACGACGAATACTTCCCATTACTGTATCCCCCTGTACTCTCCAGCATGATCTGTATGGAGGCTCACTGCAACAATGAAGACAGCTATTGCAACGGAGACACGTCGGTATGACACGCACACGTGCGCATATACGACTGGTATTGTAGCAACGATTATATTTTTGTCGTACCTGTACAAGAATTGTGGTGTATCGTGGAAGTACCATGGCCAGCAACCGATACAGTCCACTGAGAGTGTGTGTATGCGGAGGTAGCGAAAGGAACATTTACGAGGCAGGTATGCTGCACACACAAGTGTGCTCAAACCTGGTTAGCTTTACGGGGGCGAGCTGCGCCTGCCATCTGGCCGATACGCAATCCCACTTAGCCTTTTTTTTTACGTAATCCCAGACGTTTTCCAATCTCGGATGAGAAACTCGTTCCTCCCTGTGGGCCTTCCGTACAGTCTGGAACCCGGGTCTAGGGCTCCATTCACCGGGTATATCCAACCGAAAATCGAATCCGGGATTCCCGGATGGCGATCTTCACCCCCTTCACGTAACCCTATGTGAGAAGCATCTCGCGCGCCAATCAAAGTGCCCGAGTCCTTCTCGTCGGCCTGCGTTTTATCCTCGGATTTTTGCGTTAATTCTATTTCGCTCTTCTTCCCTTACCGGAGCCTTTCACAGCCGAATCTAAAGATCCCCGGTGACGATACGTGTCTACGTTTCATCCGCCCCGGATCCCACCTTCGTTCTCCCAGTCCTCCTATTATGCATGCGAGAAGTGGAATCTTGGAAAAAGAGGGTACGTGTCTTTGGTTCTGTGCAATGTATACACAGAGAGGAAGAATTTTCGGCGAGAAATAGTTATTTACAAGGAATTTGTGTAGAATGATCTGTAGAAATGTGTTCGTGCAGAGTGTGCGGGCTAAGGGAAGTGATTTTACTTGTTCTACTTATTTCACCCTAATTACAACTTTCTAACAAGCACAGGTCCAAGTAAGACATAGTGCGACAGTAAGTTAGCGGTAGCACTGGGGATTCTCGCTTCCTTTGCTTCCTTTTCTTGCGACATGCTGGAGATCATATCAGTCGGAGTTCAGTCCTATCTCACATTGTCTTTCTCTCCTGGTTCCCTTGCAAGGCGTCCCTTGTTTTAGGCCGCCTAGTTAGATAGTTCCGGTCGTCCCATCCTCTTCAAAAGGTTTATGGGGGGTATCCTCAAGAGGTAAGGAAAAGGGGAGACGTCTCTTTTGGGGCTTCTTTCTCAGTATAAGTCTGGTGCTTTGCACGAGTAGTTTGCATATTCGACGAGTTAAATCACTGACACTCCCTTGCAATCCTTGTACCGTATTTAAAGCAGCGGAGTATACACTTGGGAAGCAGAGGCTTGGAAATCATGGGAGATAGATAAAAAGAATAGATTCCCCTTGATCGAAAGTGGACACCGCTGAGATTAGAATTCTTTGTGACCATCAGATACGAAAGGTATAGTCTGAACAAAAAACTCGACGGACTGGTATCGACTGACTATCGATGGTTGGAGAAAATGCGATAGTACTTTTTAGGTACTTGAATTCTACTGACTTTTTCCTTGGTATATCTAATATAATGAAACGGCTACAATTGAGCTGAAAAGCAGATGAAGAAGAAAGGGCTCCGGTGAGCGATGCGGTCGGTATAAATCTGCAATCACGACACAATCGGATGGCGGTCAGTGTTTGTAGTCCGGCGGCAGTACATTTGGAGTGGTGTTCGCAAATAAATTAGCGGCTATTGCGCGAATCCTCACAAGAGTCAATAAATATTTCAAGCTGAAAACTGTTCGTTTCTTTACGAGTCGTCGGCACGGGTCCCCTGGCAGAGAGTGGGAGGGAGAGGGAGAGAGAGAGAGAGAGAGAAGTGGGCATTCTGATCTACCTGACAGGTGCTCGAGGCGTACGCCGTACTAATGATAACTAACGGGCATCAGAGAACAAAGGATTGGAATAAATTTTCGGCGGTCGACAATGCGCGGGAGGGCTCGTCGCTTATTTTCTGGCGTTTACGGTCGCTGATGCTAATCTCGATGCGAGAAACCTGGCCCTACGGGAGATCAGGAGTGCCGGCTTCTTCATAGGCCGGCCATCTGACATCCAGGCTCTCCTCCTCGACTCGAAGTAGGCAGGAGTACGCTTCAGCCTGAATTATGCTTATGCGTTCACCATCGTATTAGATTCACCGGCGTGCTTACGAATATATAAGCGCGCATCCTTCCTTCTTGTCAGACCCACACGCTCCGCTATAAGGGGATGATTATTTTTCCTCTATTATCGAAAAAGTATAAAAGTCTCGGGGCTCAATGTGCAGCTTCATGAGGGATCCTTACTCATATCTGCATCCCTCTTGAGTAGAACGTAAAACGTGATTGAGAGCCCTTTATTAATCCTCGTGTAATTCCTGCCCACGCCTCTCAGTTTTAAAGGCCGGCGAACATATGTTCCACAGTTTCCAGCCGACAAATATTACTATTGCCCTAAAGTGAAGTCGGATGCTAGATTTTCATGGTTCGCAAACTGTACGTGCGAAGTATAATAATCCGCCTTTCATTGAGCCACCGGATTTCCGTCTGCCGGGCAGATTCGGTGTGCAGCGCGCAGCCCTCGCTCTTTTCGGGAGAAGTGTGCTACTGGTCAGCAGCCGCTGCACTGAAATCCTCAGCAGCCATTGCAAACACAGTACGTTCGGCCTTTCTTTGGTCTACTTGATGCGCGGACACGCACGGAAACAGAAAACCTGGGAGGAGAAAGCCTCTGCCACCCCAAGTTGGCCCACTGTATCACGCATCTCCATTCGTTTCCTCCAAATTTCGCACGTGAGTCACGTGCCGCTCCTGGTATTATGTCATCCGCAGGCAACATCAACGAATACCGATCCCCACCTCCCCGACAAGTCCGCCCTGGAAGGGACGAGTTTTTCTCACGTCGCCGACTCTTATTACAAGCCTCCCTGGGACAGAATTTCTTATGAGCGGGAAAGGGACGTAGTTCTTCACAGCACCAACGACTCTCTTATTTGTATCGATGCACATGTGCGGTACACGCATTATACACACATTCCCCTCACGGCATGAAATTTTTGGCGGTGGCTGCCTTACGACTTTCCTCTTTGCATACCAGATCACGACGAAAGATGCGTAAGCGCGCGCATCTGTACGTCTGTGTCTCCTGAAAATACGCATCGCCGATGAAGATACCGGCGCTGGGATTATATTCAATTTACGCCATATTGCTAATCGCCCTCATGAAAGTATGCATGAGCATCACAGAATATATCCCATTATTAACCAAGTAACTTAGGCGAGACAAGCTACTCGGCTGAAATTTGAGCCTGCTAAGCTGTGAATACAAAGTTTTCGAGTAGCTCGCCTATGTGTGCGTCCGTCAAATCCTTGATTAACGCTGAATCGCTCGTGAATATTTCTAGACCTAGCATTGTGTATGGTGAATACATTTTCACTTGAATGGGGCTGGTTTTCATTCAAATACCTTGCAATTATCATGGATACCGAAAAACTTGTTCGCTCTGCCACTGCTCAATTAAGCAACAGATTTGCATACCCATTTATAGATTGTCATGGCCATTTATAAATGCAATTATTATAAATGTACAATGACTGACGCAAAATAAAGCGTAGAATCACCCTCGCTGTCATCACTCCTTCGATCATTTATCTTTTACACATACGTATAGACATCGTGCGTAAATTGCTAAACTCTCCAGTACAATTACCACCTATCGATAATTGAATGCAATCACGGAGAGTAGAATGTACTCGCGACATTTCTCGAGAGTCATCAAAGACACGCTCGATCGCTCGGCAGGAAAGAGCGGCATACATCGAGTGTAGTGTAACATTAATGCGCTCGTTGACATTGTGTTTACTCTGGCGTATACACAATGTTCGCGCGAGGGGGTTGCGAAGAAGAGGAAGATCGAAAGAGAGGGAGAGAAGCGCAGACAAGGGGTGAAGGAGTACGAGAATCATAGACGAGGACCAATTTTCGAAAGGGAAGTTGCGCTTACAGGTTCCCGTGTGGCGCGCGTGCGCGAGAGAGAAAGAGAGGGTGATTGCGCGTCGACAGGACACATAGACATACACAGATCGAGTAAAGGGGGAAGTGGCTCTTTTTCGTCTATAGATGATGGATGTCGGGGCCTTTCAAGTCCCTGGACCCTCCTGTCCTCCGGTGATTATCTAATACAGGCAGCCGGGCTCAAACTAGATAGGGGAAGAACGGGCGCGCGCGCGCGCGCGCGACTCGAGCGATCACCGGCATACTCACCGAGGCAGCCCTCTGCAGAAGGGAGTGGATAATGTACAAACCGTAACACGGCTAGCTTGCTCCAGTATACATCCTGCTTTCTCGGCTCTCCCGTGCAGTAACATTTTGAAAACTCGTTCGATACTCCCCGCCGGATTCAGGCCTGCGTGGCGTGACATACGGTGCAGAGAAAACGCATGTACCGTGGCTGCCTGTGTACCCACGACGACGCCCAATGGGAACCCATGGCCCGAGGAGAAAACCGGGCGTAGTCACACAGAGTCACGAGCAACCCTTTAGCAGTAGAGCTATGTGCGCGGGTTTGCATTCTCGTTTGTGTGCGTGTACCATTGGCTGGCGCACCGTAGGGAAAAGGACGCCGGGATCGCCTTTTCCGGTCGGGGCTTCCCCGCACTCGAAATTGCCGGGCTGCCACTCAAATTGGCCCGGTAGCTAACAATCGGGCTTATTACGCGGCATTTGCCAGCAGCCCGACGTGCGCCATCGCGCACATTGCAAGAGACTACCAACACAGCTCGTGTTACTGCCACCGTCGTCTTCGGCCCGGGATACCTGACGCTTCCCGTTGGGGCTTTTGTGTGTACATATAGGGTGATGCCTTGGACTTAGCAAGCAGAAATGAAATAGTTTGGTTAGTTTTATTACTATCTTTTTCTTGTTTTATTATTTGTATCTATTGCTAGATAATCATTGATAGTCTACATTCCTCGATTGTACTACAGATAATATAGCTGAGGTAAATCTTCAATAATGACAGTAGTGGATTTCAGGCAAAAAATACATCACCCTATATATGTACGAGTATGTATGTTTGCGACAACACAGTCCGGCCCCTTGAATCCTCGAAAACCTCACATTCGATTGTATGTTGAGGCTGAAGCCTGGAACTGCCTAATGTGTATTCACCTCGTGACTATTTCGATTAGTCCACCTGGAATTGACGTCTTGTAAAATGTCGTTGGACCATCACTGGTACCCTCGCAACATAATTTCTGGCTAGAACAGAGACGCGCGGCTTCTTTTGATTACTCGTGGGATGCCTTAGTAGAGCAAGAGTTTTGTGTTACCCTTGAATTTATTTTGAATTTGCCGTTACACCATAATTGAAACTCAATACTTGCCAGCCGCCGTCGGTTCGGCAATGATTACATTAGTCAACGTCCCGGTTGTTGCCAACTGCGAGGTGTAGTGGTTAATAAAAAATCGATACATAAAAGTCGAATGTGATCCAAAGAACAGAGTCCTTGTTCATATTCGCAGAAGAGATCCAAGGTCGCAGCGGACTTCCCATTAGGATCCAATCGATCTTCTTCAAGGATCGAGGTTGCAAAGAAAATAGCAGGAGACAATATCCTACACTCGGGGCAGCACGAGCCGATCATTTTAACCAAGGACAACGCGAGAGACACTATCGACCATCGGCGTACATTTCTCGGACGACCAGCTGCGAGGTCCTTTTGGGGTCCGCTCGGATATCGACGATAAATACGTTCGGTTTTGCTTGGCTGCGACAGGTTTAAGAGGCTTTTAGGACATCCCGTCGAATTTTTCCGCCACCCCCTCCATTCAGACGCAGAGCTACAACTCCACCCTCTACAAATCTTTGTCGAAAATCGTTCGTAGCTGCGCGCAACCTCTGACAGGGGAATCGAACCTGCTCCGCCTCGCGGAGAACTACATACCTTCGGGAATAATGCTATTTGAGAACTTAGAGACTCTGGCTTGGTGGGAAAAAGTAAACTTTCCGTGCCGAATAAAAATGAGAAGGGCCTTGAGACTCGAGACTCCTTTGCCAAGGACACGTTGACTGTATTGTTAAGGTCGATTAGCAAAACCAAATACACTTGACCTAACGCTTCAACATGATCTTGCGGGAAACCACGTGGTCAATGCTTCTTGGCCCCTGAGATATTTTGGGAGCCTCTTAGGAGAAAGAAATTCCTGAGGCATTATCTAGAATTTGGGGGAACAAGTCCTTTAGGATCGTCGAACCATGTTTTCGTTATTTCATCACATATTTATCTTGTGCTTTCAAAGCTTCTGTACTTTTATTTAAATAAATGCTGCCGTTGAAACAAACACGGTTTACTGGGCGAGTGAAAAAATATAATATAGCATGGAAATATTTTGCAAATTTAATATTTTATCAATACCATGGAGTAACGGATGATCTAGTGAAAATAAAAATAATACTGTGGCAATGGAAAAACGCAAATATGATACAAATTAAATGTAGAACTGTTGCCCTAGAAAAGAGACGAAAGTGTATTGTGTTCCATAATAGTCAGCAGTGCACTCTGAAAATCAATCCAAGTCCTCACGCTATCTTTAAATTATTGGTTAGTATAAATTTTATATTTTCCTAGAGATCTACTATCATTTCATTATCGACAATGCAAGATTACCGATAATGATAGTTCTCGTGTCTTGAATCGAGTAAGGAAATCAATCGATAGTAAGGGGAAACTTTGGAAAATGAAACGAGCTGCTATCGAGCTGGGCCTGGCCTTAAGTGCACAATTCCTGGAGCCTGGCGAGTAAAAACTTCGTGAAGAAAAGTTCGCCGATAATAACGCCTTTTAACGCTTGGCCGAGCTTGATCCGTTCAATGTCTAGACGACATCTTTAGCTGGAATGCTTTTACGAGGACACGATTTCCCACTAATAAAAACCACTGTAATTATCGGGCGACCCATCGAGCTTGGTTATTTTAATTCATTCAGGTGCAAGGGACGCTGGGCGAGTCCCTTCAGTTCGGAAGTTCGGAGAAACGAAAAGTCTCGAGTTCGGACGGAGCCGAACGAACGGCGATTCCTGTTAATATCACCGGGTATTTTCAGCACTCAATTTCGCCACGAATCTCACTCACTTGGCTTTTTCTTTTTGTGCTGGTCAGGGGTGGTTAACTGTAGAGCGGAGAAGGAGAGAAAGACAGAGAAAGAGAGAGAGAGAGAGAGGGAGTTGGTGGCTGCACGGCTAGTTCGTGCGACGTCCACTCGCCCGTTATTGGATCCTTATTTCACCGCAGACTTTACCCTCTCGACGACGAAATATGCTCGTATCAGCACGCATGAGGTCTCTTATTGACCGTGCCACCCTCGGCATTGCCTTCTTTCTCTCCTTCTTCTTTCGTGAACGGTCCGTCGCTTGGAATGTAATACGTTTAGGTGGCGGGAATAAGCATGTGCCGAGAGATAAAACGAGAAAAACCCCTGTACGTCCTATTCTAGTCTCTGTCTCTCTCTTTCTCTTCCGCTTTATCTCTTTGTCGTTCTCGGTATCGAGTAAGCGGTTTTTCAATGCTGGCGTGGCCCAGAAAAAGGCAACAGCTTCGCTCTTAAATCGTTGTTGCCTTATTCAATGCATAAACGTATGTGCATGCGACGTTTATAGATCTGAAGTTTATTGGAATTCTATGACGATGGATGCCCTGCTTGACACTGCTCGTGCCTTCGTTGGTTGAACCTAACCTAACTGAAATTCTGTTATGGGAGCGTCCAGTTGACCGCTGGTTTAGGCGGATGATTGTTCCGGGAAACAGGATCAATTATTATCGTCGGAGTGCTTTGAAGGGTTAGACAATGAGGGATACCTTTAAAGAAGGCTTTCGATCGAGAACAGAGGGGAGCGATGACTCTTCTCTTTGGAATGTCGAAGGGTGTCTAATTGCTTCAAAACTTGTCACGCAGCATCGATCCCGATGCACAGTTGGAGCCCTACATGATTAATGGAACTCCTCTCTGGCAATGGAAGAACCATGCCTCCATAATGCATTCTATCCGTGCTCCCGACGCGCTCCTATCATTTGATAACTCGATCGTGACTGTCGAAATTCAAGGTGGGTCGAAATGCAAAAAGCAGAATGAACGCGGCGCCATTTGTTCCTCCGCCCGTTTAATTAGCTTGATTTTCAGCTCGAATTACTGAATGCCTGCGTCGTTCCCATCTCCCGGCTATTAGTAAGATATGGCTGTAAAAACAATAATGACTAGCCACCTCGACAATTTACATTGCCATTTTGCGAAATCAGTGTAAAACGATACCAATTACGAGAAATCAGAGTTTGAAAATTCGACGCTGTTGCTATCTAATTTTGTAAACGCTTTAAAAGTGCATCTCTAGGCGCGTGCATGCGTGCGTTCGTGGCCCATGCAGAGCCGTATTACAAATTCAATTGGCGTTTAATTAGTACAATAAAAACATTCAGCTTTATTGATGAACACAGAAGCATATTCGCTTTGAATGCTATTCGATGAGATGCGTCCGCCGGCGGACAGTTGAAACGCAATAAATGTCTGCCTGGAGAGGAGAAAAAGAGGGGCATAATTATTCCTGGTGTTCGCCAGCCACTGTATTTTAGCTGCGAATGTGTTGCCGCCCATACGCAAGTCTGAGTCTCTTCAAAATGACTCCACCTACTAATGAAATAATTATAAAGGGTCCGAATCGGCTACTTTTTTTCCACACTCGTTATTAACCAAGACGACCAATAGTCGGGTTGAACTAGCAAAATTTTTGCGAGAACCTTTAGTCCCCGTATAATTAGAGGGCATGAATTAGAGAATGAATTATAAACGATCTAGTTTTCTTTCCGGTTCATCCATATGGTAATGGCATTTGTTGATTTCTCTACTGAGCTGATTGTGAAAGGGCCTCTTCAAAGGTGGTTGACTCCTTTTATATAATCCCAAACTCGGTCTTTTATCATTTGTGGCCATCGGCTGGCCTGTGCTCGCTTTTCCCGGCTATTCGGTTAAAACGTAGCAACGGGTCCGTGAAAATTTGTGACGCGTCGATGCTCCACTATAGTATGCATGCCTCGTACACTCCAGCTTCCGATGGCGGCACTCATCGCCCTTTCCCACTGATGGAGGAACGAATTCTCCTCCTCACCGTCCCACATGTGTATATGTGTGCTTGTGTGTGTCTGCTCCAAGGTGTAACTCATCAGCGCGGTGGGCACAAAGCCGGCAATGGACGTGTCGGGATAATACCCCGGAGGGGAGCACTTTTAACCGGGTCTGTTTGAATAAGTGTTCCCCTAATTCCTTGGAGCACCACAACGTCGTCGTTGAGAGCCAAGAATATGACAAACAGGCTTTCTCGCTCGCATGCGGTCGAGTCAGTTCTCTCGAACGTGGCAGATGTCTGCTCGAATCGAACTCGAGGGATTAGATACAGACGGTATCATGATTAACCGGATAAGATACCTCAGCCAGATTACCCGGAAAACGCATAATCCGACATTAGAGCACGCTCATCTAATTATAGACATATATCCATCGCATCGTGGAATACTTCGAATTTCTTTTCCGGCTTGTGGTTACAGAGAGAGATTCTTATCGCATGAGAAAAATGCGACCCACGTATCCCGCGAGCGTCAGTAAATATGCTGTGTTAGCAGTCAGGTGCAGCAGATCGATACTCCTAATCCCGTTGAATATTTCAAACAGCTGATAGGTGCAAAAGGAATAGCGAAGGAATCCCGATTAATTCCAGGGTTTGTCATCGCACGGAGTGTAACAAAGAGGGGAAGATCTCGCGGGGAAGATGTAAGGGCGCGAGCCAGTGCGTGGAATACGAAATCGTGCAGCTTCGATGCAACATTTTCAGCTCTTGAGGGTGGATAGGATTACCACCCTTCTGTACGGAAGACCTTACACCCTGGGAAACTCGGCTTCGGCATTCGCGATGGATGCTCGCGTATTCGGATGATTTCAGCGCGCCACCTGCTGAAGAAACGTGCGCACCACAGTGAGGCAATACTGCGCGCATCTACGTGCGGTTTCTGCAAGTGCCGAGTGCACACGTATTCCTATAATCATAAGGCCGAGACGCACGGAGATGCAGGGTCGGTTCCTTCCACCCTCGCAGGATCGACGTTTCAAACGACGAGCATTAACGCACACTTATGTAGCTCAATGATATCCAAACACACGAGCGAGGGTGCCGAGGGTGTGATATACCCACTGAAGATCCTGGTCGTTCGATAGGCAGGCGAGCTGCCTCTGCGCGTGAATCTGGCTATTTGCGAGAACACTGTCGACGAGACACTAAATCATATATCTCTGAAAACGAGTCTTCCCTTCTCTTCAAGAACGACCTGTCATTACGGCCGCTCTCGTGGTAATGGGGTACTTTCAAAGCGGTATCATACGAATCATTAAAGTATTCGAATGCTTTAGGGAACGAGGTAACATTTTCATGAAATGCTAGCGAACAGCGGGACTCGAGTGCACCTGTCGCAATATGCTCATCCTGACTCAATGGATTGAAAGAGTAAAAGTGATTCGAGAGGATGTGTTCATTAAAATCGTTAAAAGAGTTAAGAGATCCCGGTTTTCTCTCGGAATAAAGAATTTCTCTCCGAATAAAGAATATATGTTAAAAGGGCGCGTCTCGTGAGATGCTTGTATGTATAAGGCAGTTGGAAAGGCCGAGAGAGAGAAAGCGCGAAGAAAAGATTGCTGCTTTGAGTGCGGGGTATAAGTGATGATCGATGGGTTTGCCGATTGCCATCGTGGGGCAATACGGTACCCCAGAGACATTACACAGGCGCACTTCGAGAAATTGCTAATCCCCTGCATTGCGTCCTTCCCCATCTTTCCGGCGGGGCGTTACTTTTATGCCGTCCGATGTGCTCGACTACGTGTCAGGAATTCCTTGTCCCTAAACGGCCATTTTTGGGTGATAGCCCGGGCAACCTCGCGCGTCAGCTCTGCCGGGCTTATTTATGTTACGGCGAATAAATAAAAGTGGATTTAGGTGGCTTTATCCGCGCTTTATGTCCACCCAGCCCCATCTAATCAGCGATGTCCATCGATCGGATTTGCGGTACCCTACCGCTTGTGCCAATTGCCTTTTAATTTACTAATACTGTTGACATCCCCGACATCGCTGATTTCGCCAATATGTCTGGCACGGAAAAGTTTAAGCTCACGTTTGTCTGTAAAAGGCGAATAGATTTCCCAGGGCTTTGCGCTGGAGGCTACTATTTTGACAGGCGACCACCAAACGAGGATGCAATTAGCGCATGTGATTTCAAAGCGGGATCTTTCTACTTTGCGCGCAGTCAGTAGCGAAGCTGGAGACTGTTTGCCTTGGAAAGTGTCATGTTTTGGTCGTCCATCTGGACATGAGATTTTAGGCGGGAGCGAGCGAGAACACCCAGCTCATATGTGACTTGTATGCATAACGCACGTTTCTCTGTTTTTCCTGCTTCGCCTTTGCCGGCTCGCGCGGCTTCCTTTCCATTTGCTCGTGTTTTCTTAATGCCTTTAACGAACGCGCTTTCCCAAACTGATTACGCCCTTGGCCTGTTCAAGGGAGCTTAGTGTCGTACGAATGCGTGCAGCGTCTGTATATCCAGCCGACTTTCCCACTTTCTACCAATTGATGTGATGGCCAGACCAACCCTAAGTGGCAAGAACACTCGAAGCGACAGAGAATCGTGTGGTCTGCTTGTCTTTTTATTTAAGCAGGACGTGCCGAGTGTTAGCAGATTCCATCTGGATCCCGGCGGCGTTATCGCCAATCCATCTGCTCGGAGTTCTGCGACCAATTGTTCTTCGTCACGTAGAAATCTCTTGCCATAGCTGGGAAGCCTTTTTCGGGCAACGCCTGTCTGGCACGTGGTACGCATGCCGCACGACATGGTCACGATTCGGCGACCGTTTGCTCACTCTAGATGGTTTCTGTCCTTCCTGGCCGGGTTCGGGAAGAAAGAACGGCCGAGGGAAATCTCGCGATCTTGCGTCTGCGGCACACGTTGCGCTGCCACCCAATGCGGCGAGCAGGCATGCCAATCTTGGCAGGTATTGTGCGCCCGAGGGATTTGCATTTTGGGTCTAAATAGTCCTGACGGGGAGTCCTCAGGCAGGACAATGCCTGTTCAGTTCGAGCTCTCCTGCTGGACGCCAGACACTGGTCTCTCTCTCCTGCTGGGTTAGCATTTTTTTCTCCCCCAGCACGGGATGTATCCTTTAGCGGCCAAGCAGAAAGAGGGACCTCTTTTGGGCGGGTTGTTTGGGGTACAGCTAGGCAATCCTAATTTCTCAGCGGGTACAATTAGCCCCTTTTAGCCTTTTGGCATTACACTGTTAGTTCGGGAAACGGTCAGCGACTGTCGCAGGCTAGTGTTTACCTGGGAGACGGAAAATTGGAAAAACAAACAGGAGTGGAGAGCTGCTAGGCCGGCATCGCTGGGAAATTGAGTCGTTAGTGACCGATAGGCCTCGGCCTGAGTGCTGACCACCGTGATTTTCAGTGTTTCAAGAAGCCACGGAAAAATCCGATTGGTCCTTGAACAGACCACCCTGTCTCTTGTAAAATACCATTAGCGCTGCTCGGCTCCTCGTAATGGACTCGGAATATTGAGACGTCTCACTGATAAGTGCTATGGAAACTCATTTTCTTCGTCACTAATTCCCTTCGCTCAGTAAAACACTCTTCAGTAATAACCCAAATGAGATACTAAGTTCCCACGACTCGAACAACTATATTCTCGCGCCTCCAAGAATCAAGGATGCGATGTATACACGAATGACTACGACGTCGTGTTTTTCAAAATGAATGAAATTCAGTGAAAATCGTCATCCTGTGTGGCCAAGTTTCGAAAGTTCGGTGGTTGAAATGAGTCGTCGAATATATTTGAGGGTGAAGAAAAACACTACGGTCATTAGGAGGGTTAAAGTAAACAGTAGTGAATGTAAGGGCCGAAGGAATTTTTCCTGATGAGTCACGGGTCCCCTAAGGTGGACACGATTTGGCTAGCTTGCCAGAAAATTGCTTGTATAAACAGAGTGACTGAGACAGGAGAGAATGAGTGTGACTGCGTTCCAGACTATTGTCGATTCAAGACACGCCCAACGGCTGGGTAAACAGGAAACTTTTCAATTGAGCGTTGCGAGACGATGAGGACGAACTTGAGACAGGTAGAATATCGCTACGAGAAAAGCTGTGGACGATGCTAGCAGTCAACAAATTTATTCCTAACTTTCAATATCAGTGTGAATTACTTAATTGTGGGAAACCGTAAAGTTTCGGAGACAGCTGGCCGGAGAGCTCTTGTGAGAATTCAATCTTAGGAGTCGCATTAAGTGAAGCCCTTTGACTCAAGTTGCATACGACTTCTCTCCATTTAACCTGCTTCTCGATATATGCGATCGATCGCACACCCGTCCGATTGAATTAAGTAAAGATAATCTTTCTCATATTTATCCAATATGACACTTATGTGAACACGAATTGTCTATCCACGCAGTTTCTGCCATTTGTAGTGACGCGAGAAGTCAAGTTGCCGATCTTGTTTGTGGGAAAGGCTAATTCACCTGATTGATGTACGAGCCGAGCTTGGCGTGCCTCTTTATTCGCTGAAAGCGTTAGAATGAAAATACGTCGACAGGGCACACAGCGTGAGAAAGGATATGGTCGGCACACAACCGGTTTCGCAATTATCCTTAAAGCTTTCTAACCGCTAAACGACTTTTAATTTGAGAATGGACTTACTCGCCAGTGATTGTAGTCCGCACGAATCCGGACGTTCACGTTTCCCATTCGTTTTCTCCTTTCTTCCTTTCGGACATTCTGTTGTCCCAGGGTGTTCGAAGTTCGAAGACCGGTTTAATGACTCGGCCGTCGCCTTCCAGCGATGCAGTCGATCATCCGTCGTTACACGAAACGTTTTACGAAGAATTTACCCTTGCCATTCTTGTTCTATTCCGACTATTTCTCGTGAGAAGCAATTTCACGCGATTAGAAAATGGCTGAGACCCGGAATTCATCAAGTACTTTAAATCAACCAAATCAACTATGAGCACGAAGGTCTTTGTAAGGAATAGGTTACTTGATTTTGCATAGGTCAGGGTCAGTTTTAATATCGCTTGTTTAGACCTGATGAGGTTTTAATGGTACAGTATGGTTCTACTTTGTCATATGGCGGAAGTGATCCTGAGAATACAACGGAAAGGGTTCGAATTATAAGGATGTTCCGCTTTAGGAGGATCCGGAGGTCCTGGCTAACCGTATGGCGAGGATGAAACCCGTTTTCGGCATGGCTCTGAGAAATCTCCACCCTTTGTTCCGACTATTTGTAAACAAACGATGCAAGCCAGCGATTTGAGGAAGAGGTGTGTGTTACCCATCTGAATTGGGCGAACAGATGTTTGGAAGACAGGTTGCACTTCCATGTGGATCACGGCACATCACAAGAGAGGAGACGATTATCAAAGTCATCTCGGGCGGTTCCCGTGCGCCCTCCGTATGTCACGACAGGGCGACTCGAGTTACGAGATTTTTGGAGCCGGGCTCTCTTTCCTGCCGCCTGTCCGTCGGGCTTTCTACTTATCAGAGGCCGCCCTCTAAACATGCACATCAACCTTTACGACTCGACCGTTCTAATTGGAGTGGCTAGTCCTGATGAAAAACGAACCAGTTTCGACGCGTGTGTATTTTTTCTCGCGCAGCCCTTTGGGGTGCAATGGACTATCGGGTTTCCGGGGAAATTCGAGCGGTTTTGTAGGTACGTGCTCGGGCAGTTTCACGCGGATGGTTGAATTTTAGTGGGGGAAACCAGGGCACGACTAAATCCGCCCAACGTATAAACCTTTTTACTCACACGAGGTCTCGTCTGCGTCTCTGTTATTGGGGCGCTTCAATATGCATCGTATTCTAAAATCGTGGCTACGTACCTGAAACAAAAAGAATGTTGTTTTATTAGCGCTGCCCTGATTTTTTAAATGAGCTAGATATTTCCATAAAATCGTTAATCAAGTGCGGCATATAAAGTGATTGGATGTTTGCACACCCAGCCCATTAAAGCCAAAGTACATGGTAGTCCTTAATGGACTCAACTCTTTCATTAGAGTGAAGCAGAAATAGCGGCGGAAAAATGATTAAGCAACTCCTTTAGATTTCCATTCACAACCACTATATGGAAAACATAATTCAATAATGCCAAATGATCGAAAAACCATTACAAATGCAATATTACGTTAACAGAAAAATATTGCATAATAGATTAAATACAAAATGCTTTTAACTGCAAACGCGTTTAAGCGGTATTAATACACGCTCGCTAGAGAGAAAGTTTAAACTTTCCTCTTCTTGGGCGATGTACTGATGACTTGCACCCCACCCCTGGCCTGTCACCATCAATCTTTAGGGTCGGTGAACGCTATGATCCAGGGGACACAAAGCTATACCACCGCTGTCCTTCACTCTAGAACACTTGCTTGGAGCACCCCTTCGTAAGGTGTCGTATGTACACAGACTTATACGCGAGCTAGGCTGATACGCCAGAGATTAAAACGCAACCCTCTAACATCAATTTCAGCTTTATTTGGCCTTGCGTTATACTCCCGCTTCGTTCGTGTCAATCGGGAACGCGCGGCATACAAAAAATCGCGCGGCAACGCATTTCAGCTCGGTAGGACCCAGTGACCTCGAAAAAGGGGTTGCTCCGGGTACGGAAAAGTCTTTTCATGCTGGAATGAAATACGAGCGACAGTAGCTGAGCGATGTTGAAACATGGGGTTACACTGGGAACCGGGCCAGCCTGTTCTTGCAATCTAACAAGTAAGCATAATTTTTATAGTTGCCACAGGAGTCTGACTGGATCGGAGTTGCATTCAACCCCTAGGTCGACGGTTCTCGGTATATTTGAATTGGGCATGTCGAGGTTGACGATTGTAGTGAAAGTTTATTGTTTCGATTTCCAGTAGGAGTGAGGTCGAGTGAGTATATTGTGTTGAAGGTTGATTCCTTATCCGCGTAGAAATTAGTGCAATACTTTTAGGAAACACAAGCTTTATTGACCTTTATCGTTTGAGGGTCTGTAGAAGAGTGAAACACCAAAGCAACTTGCAAACATTGAAACAACATTACAAACAAGCTGAACCTATCATAAAGAACCCCATAAAATAAAGTATGCAGTCTCGTGTGAATGCGCTTGCTATACGTATGTACATTTATAGATTACTTTCACATATTGCAGGTTTATGTAATTATTTGTAGCGAGCCACAAGCGAGATGGCGAGGGTGCTGCTGAAGAAAAGGGCAAAGTGCGATCATCCGTAGGCGCTATAGCTCCTCACCCGACCTGACCTCACGAGCCGTCAAGAATGCTCTCCAGGAACTGCTCCTCCTCCACTCTACCTCGCTCATTGCTCCAGTCGAGTTCTTTCTGCCCGGGGTAGGCTCCGATCTGTTCTCTCGTCCCACGCGCGCCCTGCCTGACTCGGTTCGTCCGGACTTCGGCGAGTACAATGCACCTGCACTCGCATCTCGGACCGCTGCGCTGGAGAGAGAAGATATCTCGGGGGGCAAATGCGGCAGGTGACCACGAGCAAGCGTGAGTATAACTCATGGCCATTGAAAAGGCCGTGGAAACCTTGCCGGAAGAATGAAGCACGCACTCGCCGAGAGCCACACCGAGTTCTTCTCTCTTCTCGGACCTCTCAGACTGGAGTTGGGATGCTGCAAGTTCGCGGCGCCGGCTCTCACCGAGATGCGCGTGGGCGGAAAATAATTTAAGCGTTCGAGAATATATCTCCCGGTGAATCATAATTTTTATCCCCAACCACATCGCCACAATACCGTAATATCCAATCGGCTCGGACCAGCTTCCCGCTTCCCTTCAATACGTTGCCGCCGCCGTCGCCGTCCATGTTATTGTTCGCGTGTCTTGCGTCCACGCGATACAGTATATATTGGCAAGACTGCGAGCCCGTGCCGACACTTCCTGTTGAGCTCTATTGTACCCAGCAACGCATCTCGATCATTGCTTGTCAAAAATTCTATGGTCCTTCCAATCGGTATGGTCGATACCTGTGTAACGGCGTGGTAAGCCTTTCTCAAGAGAATCGATCCCTCCCGCGAGTGTGCCGACCCCTGGGCGAAGGTCATTACTGGCAGGTAGAGCAGGACTGGTATCTCAGCGAAATATCGCTGTTGCTCCGGAACCCTTTCCTCCCGCGGATCGCTAATCGATTCGCGTAACGCTCTAATCCGACCGACCGACCGCCGCAGTGACTCACCGTAAACCCTGCAATTATTTCCGGGACCGTGTTATTAGCGGGGGAAAAATTGCACCCAAAGTGCCGTGGCATTCCTGCTACGGAATTGCCGGAGCGATACTCAGTCAGGCTAGGGAACGCCTGGGACGATCTACGACTAAAAAGTCCACTAATCGACGTGTTCCCCGCACGAGACTTGGACGGATGTAACCGACAGACTTCCCCACAGATTAATTGAGAGCGCAATCGAGAATTGCTTTTATCGAATACGATGACTCAAGCCAAGTTGGGATTATGTAGCACCTAGAAATTACTTGTTCAGGCTCGAGATGCCTGAGGAAGACAAGGCTTGCTTCGGCGTCACGCTTTTAAAGTCTGCCTGTAACAGCCAAGGATTAATGGAAATGCACGTCCGTCCGAGGGTTAGATGCGATGGACGTATGAGAAAGACCCCGAGGGCTCGCTCAGGATTGATAAAGGCTGCTTTTAACCCTTAACTAGTATTCCGAGTTGCTAGTAACGATGATATATGATCTCGCAGGATCGCCGCTGACCTTGATGGCGATGGAACAAGGATAAATGGAGCGACAGCGCCAGCCTGGTATCGGCAGTCCTGCAAGCTAAATGCCACGCACTTGAGCGATATTCCTTAACGCTTATCCTGATCGCGTCGTTGCGTGTACGCGACGGGTAACTGTCCAGCAGAGAAAGACATTGCGACAAAATCATTGTCGACGAAACGAAAGCATATCATGCGGTGTTCAACAGGTGCCATGCTAAGAACAGGATTCTAGCTCCCTTTTTCTCGTTCTCCTGTCTACCATCCGTGGAGGAGAGCTCGAAAGCGAATACCATACCAGAGAATGATGGGGAAAGGGAGGCCAGGCTGCGCTGTAGAAGAAGGAATTACGAGACTTGGCTTGACAAATATTTGCGCGGCAAGCGTGTAGTTCTAAGGGCTGCGAATTATTACATCGCTATTGATGCCTGAGGAGCGCGTTCTTTGCTTTCGGGATACTCGTAGAGCCACACGCACGATGTTGTGTGCGAAGCATCTTGGATTATTCTTCTGTCGCCCTACCAATGTCGTTTTCGTGGTTTCCGAGTCTTCCATTAATCTTGTACCGGCACTTGTGTGAATCAAGCTTTCCTTAAAGGCACGAATGACCGCGTTATTAATGATGCTGTCGCCGGCCGTTTACTACTGTCGGCGCGGCGCTTTATTAAAAACGCATTTGCGACGGATGCCGGTCAAGTATCAAATAGTCGGAAGAAAGGGAGAGAGAGAGAGAGAGAGAAAGAGTCGAGCGCGCAGGAAGAGACCGCACAAGAAGATTCATTGTCCGTGCTCGTTGCGGGATCGTTCGTGCGCTTACGTTGCCTGTCAATAAGGCTCGTTTAAACAGTTACGATGCTCCATGCGCCTTGTCGTCGAATTAACGTCGATTAGTATGCCTATTAGGCAGACGTTGAACGGCCTGTAGCCGAGGAAGCTGTTGTGGGGTTCGGCTCCAAGTCACATCGATTGCACTCTTCCGATCCACTTCCTCGTCACGCACTGACAGGACACGACCTGTCGGATGCATTGGAAATACACGTCATGCATAAAACCGCTTGCTACGTAGAAAATATTTAATGTAACTTCTAAATACAATATAACCTCAAAAACTATGGTACGAAATTTTAGCGAGTTCTGCTATACGTTCTCACAGGAATAAAATCCCTACCGTTACCAGGGGGGAAATAAGTATTAGGGTGAGTGCTAGAAAAAAATGTTTTCGGCATTAGGCTTGAGAGGCTAGTGACACTAAATTAGGTATTAGGGTCCTGTACGGGCTTTCACATGCCGTGGGCCATCGCGCAGGCACGCTAACAATGAGAGTGATCTGGTGAAAAAACAGAAATCCGTTTAGTTACGGTGACTGAGTGTGTCTTCCCTGTAAAAAGCTCCCCAGACGCCATGCCGAGAAGGATACCGCTTTATCTATGGCCGGTTTATAGGCAGTTTGATGGATTTAAAAGTCCATTTCCATTCTTCGTAGGCTTCTTTACCATGGAGAGAGAGAAAGAGAGAGAGAGAGAGTGTACACCGATCCACTCAGGCGTAATCGGTTTTGCGAGGCACTGCGTGGCATCTGCTTGCGAGATTAGCGGGCGGGAGCGCGATCAAAGCCCTCGACTTCTGATAAATTTATGAGGCGACCGCTACGCCCAAAAAGTGGAGATCGCCTGATCAATAACTTTTGGAATACGTGGCATAGCAAAACAGTCAACTAGATTTCGTACGTCGCTCAGGCATCTCCAGAACACCCGGCAATTACGCTCGCTATAATTTTCTAACTTTCGGGGCTAATAAGGACTAATAAGACGAGAAATTTTATATTAGCAAGGCTACTTATATTTCGCCTTGTCCTCTTATCTCTTCTCACATATTTTCTCGATCCGCTTTTTTCGCGGGACTAATTGCTCCGACTACTTGGAACGCGACAGGAAAATAGTTTAAAGACAGATGTCTCCTTGTCACACGCCTACCCGGCGTGTAACAACTGCTCTGACTTTCGAAGAACGTGACGCAGAGCGGCAAAGAGGCTAAAAAAAGGGAGCCGCTGAGGGAAGAGGGTAAAGTCGTTTTCGTTCTACCCGGTTCTATCGTTACGTACGATTTTCCACGTCGTAGGGCACACACGCGGGACGAGCTTCTATGGCAATCCCGAAATAAAGGGAATAACCCTTCCCTCCTAACCCGATGCTTTATCCTTCAGTTCGACTCGTGAAAAAGCTCTAAGCGCGTACCACCGCCCTAACCTCTTCCCCGCCTCTCCAACCCCGTTCCGCTATCTTGTGGCAAAGAAAATTGTGGAATTACAGCTTGGCCTCCACGCTCCATTTGCAGAGCCGTTTCCGTAAATAGCTAATGGCTCGAAAGCCCCGGCGCCCGGTGTCGTGTTTCTGGAAACACAAACCCTGGAGCAACATCTCTGCTTCACTCTTCTCCCTTTACCCTATTCTTTTCTACCTTTAGTTCTTCCCTCTATTATGTCACATCTGTAATATCATTGCTCAAGGAATCATGCCGATTTCACGTAGCTCCTTTCTGTCAAATGATGAAAAACAGACTCTTGCCTGGCTGTGTGTTATAGAGCAAGAAATGTTTGTGGGTGGCTGGATCTGCCTGCTTGAGCTGCCTCCGTCGCGTCTTATGAATGGCGACGTTCAGCGAAGGCCACCCATTCAGAATTTGCGCTACGTGTCTGAATAACATTTGAATCTGCATAAGTAGAACTTGTCAGGCCAAAAACGGACGTCAGAGAATGATCGATCGCGACCGTGCTTACGTTTACTCGTATTCAAGTGAGAGAAAGAGAGAGAAAGAGAGAGATAAAGGAAGAGTGAAGAAGTGATCGAGATTCGTGTCGCTGCGCGAGGAGAAGAGCCCCAGTCCCTCGCCAATTGTTGGTTGAATCTTTGAAAGAGCTCCTTTGCGAAATTGAGAAGCTCGCGCGTAAGATGAAGGAAAAGAAAGAGTGTAAGAAAGAAAGGGAGAAAGAGAGACACACTGACAGGGTTTTCGATGAGTAAGAAGGGCAGGAAAGAGGCTGGCGAAGTCACTTGAAACTGGCAGATGTTCGTCGCAACAGAGAAAGCGGATGAAGAGCACACCAAAGCGAGGGACCATGGTATGCGGCTGCAGTTGTAATAGAAGAGCCATGAGAGGAGAGAATGGGAGACAATGTACGAATCTCGCAATAAGATGCAACCGGAAATAAGCAGAGATCTCCAAAGAGGCTTCACCGAATTATTATTACGATTGGTGGCAGAGATTCTTTCTATACCAGGTGCTTACGAACGAGAGCGCACCAGATCAAAGAGATCGGTGACACAGATCCCCGAAATAGGATGCTATTTTTTTACCCCGTAAAGAATGTCTGTTCTCGATTGTATTGACATTTTGCAATAGAGCGCCTCTGAATCGACTAACGATGACAGATCTGATACTTCAGAGGAGCTACCTCATCCGTTCTTTGTGCCACGAAATTGAGACACCGTGTTCCGATCAGTAGCTGTACATGCGTCGATAACTATCTGCCTGACTCCGATATCTCTCTTCGGGGTAGGATCTAAAAGGCCTTTGACGCAATTTTCTTTCCTACGGAAATTTATCTACGTTAACAAAGAATCGTCAGTCCTGTTAATTGCAAGCTCGAATCAACCCACTGATTATTTAAGTACGCCAGTATGAAAATGCACTGGAGATTGTACAGGAACAGATTACGGCGGAAATAGCATAACGCATTGAGTGAATAAACTAATTATGACTGACGTAATTAGGATAATTGACGTCGATGAGTGAAGTTTTGTTCTACACGCATAACTTTTGATGGCCATGCATACCATCCCACCCTTACGTCGTGAGCGCTAAAGCCAAACGTGAATTCTCGGCGTTCGTGCTCCGCGTTCTAATTAATTAGATTCCTACTTAAACGTAGTAGGACCGATCCACCACTCGCGCCTGTATACTTCCCGTGCATTATACGGGAAATATGATCTGATTGTGAGTGTTGAAGTGTCATTATGTATTCGGAGCTACCCTGGTTGAAGCTCGTGACCTGTATTTTTCAAATTACTGGATCACTAAATATGCAGAGTACCACCGACATTATCATCGAAGAGTTTCCACGCGGAAACTTGGCTGTTTTCTTCAATTCTACGTCGACTAGAAGGCTTAACAAATTCGTCTGAGAAAAGCCGAGTGGCATAAAGCAAGCCGTTTCCTAGTGCAATTCCTTGGAGGGAATACTGGTGGTGCAGCCTCTCCACTTAAATCTACGGTCAGCCTTTGCCAGAGCCATCATCTAAATGTCTGCGCCAGCCATTATTCCTAACGAATCCAGCGGTAATCGTCGCTTTCATTTTCCACTCACGACGCCGTTTCCTCCGTCCGCAATCTCCTCTGATGGTTCCAGCCCCCGCGACGCAGTCGTTTCGGAAGTGCGAGCGCAAAAACTTGCGAGGCCCCGTTACTGCATACCACTCGCCAGACGTAGTTGACGGTCTGGCAAGTCTTTCACTAAGATTGCACGTGACATTATGCATCGCCCTCTTGCGGCCGAAAGCATTTGCGAACCAAGAAATAATTGGTCGAGGCTGAGCGAAGAACGAAGTCGAATCCAGCCGGTTCGAAGTGAACGAGGCGACAATCTCCGTGCGATGCAGCAGAGCCCAGCCAGGGCTTTACAAGATGGGCCAGCAGTGTATACACAATATATGTGTGTGGAGTAAGTAGAGAGAAGGGGAAGTGTAAAAAGAGTAACGCGCGGCACGTACACGCGTTGTAACAGTGGTGGATTTTGGGGTTGCGACGAGACAAGGAGAAGCGAGTCGTATATCGTTGGATGAAGGCAAGCGTTACTACACGTGTGCCACTGCACTCGAGGTAACCGCTCAAGCCCCATGCCGCACTGTCGACAGCGTACGTTAATGTAATATTATCAACGCGTCTTTAATGAAATAAAGCGCGTGTGACAGGAAATTAAGCGCCCCTGCCCCTTACTTTTCCACCGTTACCCACACTCTCTACTCTTTTTCCGTTCCTTCTTTCTCTCCTACGTTCGTTCGCCTTTCTCATCGTCTCTTCTCCTATCCGCCGCGTTCATTCTTCCGCTCCTGCCCTCCGTTTCCGTCTTCGTGACGGAAAATTGCGTCAACCATTTGCAAGCTCCCCTGCGATGGTGCAAATGAGATTTATAAAGGTAACAGACAGCAACCCGTGTAACGGCACATAGTGCATCGTAACTCGATTCAATGCATTCGAACGGACGAATATTTGTTCGGTGAACTATCCAATACCAATAGGCAATGAAAAATATCCGCTTGTTGTATGACGTTCGTTAAAGAGCACTTTTACCTTTAATTTCCATACTATCTGAGAGGAACGTGAAACGCGGCAAATGGAGTGGCGTAAGTAAGTATGTACTTACGTGTGCAAACGAGGCACGAGGCGGCAATACTGATTGCCATGCTATACGCGCTCGTTTTTGAAAGGATTTATTTTTCAAGCAGGTGCGACGGTACTCTCGATATGACGCGGAAGTTAAAGAACCTTTCGCAATATTTAGCATTTCTGCATTAATTTCCGGTACTGTGGTAAGGGCGATTCAAAGCTCGAGCGAAAGCAAATCCATGGCGGAGATATCGAGACGGTGTATGTGACGGTGGATTAAAATGTAAAAATGAGTGCTGCGAGTCCAAAAATTTCAATGGTTATGTACACGCGTTTCCCTCTGAGTTATTCCCCATCGTGCAAATCCATGGATTTTCTTCTGACTCTTTCTCATTGCAGTTCTCTCTATCCTTCCTTTTCTTCCCAACCTTCTCCGCCTCTTGGAGTCTCTTTCCTTCTTCTCCTGGGCATTCTATTTATTCTGCGAAACGTGACGAATTCTGTGGCTCTCTTTGATTATGGTAACGAACGAGCCAATTAGAAGAGGCACCGACCGACTGGTGTAGGAGGAATGTACGCGTCTTCCCGCTCCAGTTGCATGTACAGAAAGGCAGAGGAAAAGAGGCAGACAAAAGGAGAGAGGTCAAAGGTGAAAGGTACTTAAGTGAAACCGGCGATCATGCGCTATTTAAAGGTCTCAAAGAGCCGATGCGACAAGCCTGGTAAACAGGCCGACTGTAAATCTTCTGCGGCACCCTTACAAAAATCTGGAATCACCCGCATGCGGGACCAGCGGACGTCGTCTTCTTCTCTGTCAGAGCTGACGGAAGTTACCGATTTTTCACATCTCAATTCGTTGCGCGTGTCTCCGTTCCTGGTCTTGCCCACCTACCAGTCTTTCTCTTTGATGCTTTCCCTTCTTCCGTGTAATTAGTGTCTCTCGATTCAGATTGGTTGAACGATCCTCCTCCAAATAGGAATTTCGGATATAAAATTTTAGATTTCCATATACGACAATTCGCTCCTTTGTGGTGCAATACAATTTCCAATATCGAATAATCAAATTGATTATTTCAGAATCGAACAATAAAACTTCTTGCCTGGGAGTTATCGGTTTCATAGTGCGCCAGGGAAATGCGCAGTATCGTTTAAAGGAAGACTTGGAAATTTGGTCTTTCTATGGAATTACTATGGCATCGCTCTAATTACAACACTGCCAATTGAGGTTGCGATGGCAACGCGTTTCATTTATTACTATATTCGGCTCGCAATAATAATTAATTTTGTGCCAGATTCATTCATCTATTGCCCGACATTGATGCATTCATCCAACAGGCTTGGTTGCTCGTAATTAGCTTGTATCTCATTAAGTTCATCCAACATTTCTCTTTCTTCTCAAGCGGCATTTGTACGGACTCAATGCGAGTTAGATAGCCAAACCCCAATGAATTCAAAAATATTTCGTGGAAGCGTAACATGAGTTAGTTTATGGGAGGTGGCATATGGGAAGCCGTACATGAAAGCTTGACTAATGAATAACACGAATGAAATACACTCTTGTCGAACAATGAATTAATTACCCGACGTTAATTTTGTTGTTCGATGCCCGGTGCGTTCTTTTGAAACTTTATCCCCGAAATTTTCCAGTCGAAATTAGTGTACAATGAACAAATGGAACTCATGGGGGAAATATTCGTCAACACGCTTGCGAACTTGAGAAGGGAATCCTGTAGCAGTTGCTGCTTTCGGGTCAGTTTACATTGAACTTTGGTTGACGGGATTTGGTCGGCAAGCGAGTGCCAAACGTACACACTCAGCAGGGAAGTGTGAATGATAGTGAAAGCTAAAAGCTGGCAAGGAGTCGAACAGGAGCTGGATGAGTTGACAGACAAACGACGTTCTTAATTTCGTCAGACATCAGCGTAGTACGTGCGAAAAAAGGGCTGGCGGAAGTCACGGGACCGGATGAAGGATTACACGGAGTGAGGCCCGGAAGAGGAGTCCCTGGGTGTCCCACTTTCTGGAAACGCTCGACGGAGAATGAGTTCCGGGCCAATCTTCTGTAAGAGGACTTCATTCATCTTACTTCGTTATGAAAGCATTTAGCTACATAACACTTATCACGCCTGAAATTGAATTGTACCGCTAGTCTTCCCTGCCTTCACGCTGGACTAATTCGCTATATTTTGATGGATGCATGTTATTAGGTTTTATTCATTTTCAACTTTACGAACTTAAGTATATAAGTATATAAAATTCATAGAATTACTTCGACTGTTCAATGAAATCATGTATTATGGCACGAATCGCATCGACAAGGTGGGAGAATGAGTCAAAAGTGTTAGTTCGATTCGACTAATAATAATGCAGACTTAGGGCGCGTCGGTCACCTATTTATAGGATTTCAGGCGGTGTTAGAAATAGCAGGCCGAAGCACCGTGTACCGAGGCCGAATGCATCAGTGACGACTGACAAATTTCTTCCAGAGGGAATTCGTAGGCTGGCTTCTAAGCATCACCTTCTAGCAACTACGATGTGTTAAATC
Source organism: Ectemnius cavifrons (assembly GCA_964023945.1). Lineage (NCBI taxonomy): Eukaryota > Metazoa > Arthropoda > Insecta > Hymenoptera > Crabronidae > Ectemnius > Ectemnius cavifrons. Next base: position 6,022,542 of record OZ030375.1, read on the forward strand.
CCGAAACCACTCTCTTGCTCGTACCACGTACCATCCGAAAGAACATAATTCTAAATGCACGAGTGAAAGGTTTATCCCAGCGAGCCAGCCGGCATTTGGCCGAAGAGTCAGAGAAAGCAGATGATACATTGCAGTAAAAGGGAAATAAAGTAGACTGCGTGATCGCTCGACGAGTCAGGAGGGGAGAAACAGGACATAACTACAATTCCCTGTTTGTATCCAGTAATAAGTTTGATTTACGTCTCTAGCATTGTACCGCAAAAAATGTGTTTCAATAAAGCTTAATAACGAAGGCTGGCATGCCAGCACTGGCCGTTATAAAATGCTGCGGTCAATTTATCAGAGTGTGTACGTTCGTAGTCTCTCGATTTCCGTTAGGTGGATTAGATCGCGCGACAAATATTTTGTTACAATTGGTTTTCCATATATCGCATGAAAATGGATATTTCGCCGAATGATAAAAGAAGTGACTGCTGCTACTGGCAAGGTCCAGTTGCGCGTACTGTCAATTTTCTCTATTAGACTATTGGTCTGGGATCGCGAGTATTCTCTGCCTTACTGACTGTGGCATGTGAGACTGTTGCTGGATTGTTGAAGAGGGTGTTGTGTGGAGGTGGGGGTTTTCGAAGTCAGTGCTGACAATGCCGGGGACAATGGGAACGATACCGGTGCAGCCGATGTCCAAGGGCACAAAGCCTCGACAATGGATTGCTAAAAAGGAAACCAAGTAAATACGCACGCGCAAGCTCTCTCATCTCGTACATGGGAATTACATTAATGAAACTAACTAATGCTGGAACAATGCTCTGGGTAACTTTGTTCGGGCTATGTCGTCCCCTTTCTTTCCCCCCCTGGAATCGTTAGATACGCGCCATCACCCTTCCTATTTCCGGAGACCCGCTGCTACATGTAGCTTTCTCCTTTGAGCTGCAAGTTGAAAGGATCTCTCGTCCCCACGAAAGGAAGATCCAGGGTCAAAGCCGAGAAATAACCGTGCTTTATAGAATTGTCCCATGATCAATGGCTCAAGGGATGGAGTGGCAACGCGGACTTAATTACTCTTTAGTCTCGTAGCTTTAAGTCTTTATCAATGGGGATTTGATAAAAGCTGGATAAAGATATCTCAGGTATCGTTCATTGAACACTGACATTCTTAAAAGAACCAATTCAATGCATAGTTAAGATTTTTACAATAATTACACAATGATACCACATAATTACAGTTATGTAGTATCATTGCAGGGTAGTAGAACACGTATAAGCGTTCACTGTTATTGTGCAATTGTATGAGCGATAATTAAGTGATTCCGTAATCACGAGCGGCAGGCGGCCCAGCACATCGGGAGCGCCCGCGGCCTGATAATCGACAATAATTGATCCGCGATCTATGATTTCGATGATGGTTCTTAATGACTGCTTGCTTTCGTGCTAAATGACCAGTAAGCACTTACCTATTCTGATAAATGCTACTCACACCGGTATCACCGTTAACAGGCTTAAACGAGAGAGGTTAGAACCAGTCGAAAGTTCCGCTTTAAGCGTGCGAATGACCTGTGGGAGTTCTAATAGGGCCGGCAATATTATTTTCAACAATCGCGCCCTGGGCATCAGTAATCCTGGCCCGTTGAAATAGAATCGTGCCAATAAATTCCTCTATCCGCCGCTTACATCTTTATTCGCCGACCATTTCGAATCGGTCATAAGACTATTCTCAGCTGAGAGAGCAGTCGTGAGATGCAGTGTTTTTATCGGCATGCAAGTATATGTATATAACTGCCAATGGAACACGAGTGCCGGGGCCGATTTCTTCGGGCGACCATAAATCCACGATGAGTGTGCAGCTGATTATCGGCAGTATACTTTTGCCTGCACGGAAGAGAGCGTGCAATAATACTTCAGAGGGGCAACCAGTTCGTAGGCGGTCTGTTACATCATTCCTAATAGAGAGTGGGAAAGGTGGCATGAGCGATAAAAGTATTCCAAGCTGATTAAAGTGACGATTGTAATATAAAAAGGGCAAATTTTTATATTGAGTGTTCCTGTGATATCTTGGCATTATTCGATCCAGGGCCTCTTCGGAACTTTCGTTTCCGGCTGCATATCGCGCGATCTCATCGTCTGACCTGCTTTGTCCTCGATCGATCGTATCACTAGGTTTTACGGCGGCGTTAAGCTTGTTTACCGTGAAACTGGTTGTAAAAGTCCGACACATCATAGTGCCAGGCTAGCTCATAATATGCTTGTCGGTTGAAGGTGCGCTAATGCCGTGTAAATGTTTGTCGTACCCTTTGACTCACCGACAGATTTACGAGTGGAGTATAAAGCGTGTGACCTGAACGAATTCACAGGATGAATCGTCCACATTGAAATGAGTAACGTGATTTATTGCAAGACAGGAGATCGACAGTTTCGAACGGCAATGGAATGCAACATTACTATAACTGTAACATCATTCGCTGATAGACTCGAGTAATAATGGTGGTTTGATATCGAGTGCTATTTCAGTCGGAACGGAGTGCGCGCCAACTACTTATTCTTCAGGACATTCACATTCGGGGAGATCGAGAGATCGAATTCTTGGTGGGCTTGTACGCTCGCAGGGGAAGAAAGGAGACGGAAATACGAGAGGCTCGCATTCGGAGAATGGTTGGCGGTCGTCCGCGTTGAGAGCGAGAGGCGAGAGCGGGTGCGCCCCCAACCGACAATCTCCCGAAGTAGAGTAAAGGTTCGAAGGGGCTGGGAAATCTGATTGCCGATACATTCCATAGCCTCGCGAATTTCAAACCAATTTCCTCGCCCTATTGCCAATCACAAAGAGCCTGAAATTCCTGGCTGTCGGCTGGAACGAAATACTTGCCGCGGTTCCTTTCAAACGCTTAGTATGTACCACCATCGCCACCCACCGGCAACCGATCTCTTTGCCGCCACTTTGACCCCCATTCACCGCATCTTACCGATCCTTCGCTACTTCCCATCCCGTTTCCACTTTATTCTTCTTAGCCATCCTTTCTTCGTCTCGCTGACGCTATAATTGTGATCTAAGATTTACAATGCTGGGCTATTGGTTCTTAGGCGAGCCCCAAAAGGGTTGGTCAGGACTGGCGGTTCTGGTATCGAGTAAATCAATGTCGATAGAAGCGGGATAAGCTCGCAGCGGAGCTGGTATTGATCGGGCTTCTTACTTTCTTTCGCCCCGACGATTTCGAAGCCAACGTTGTTGTTACCCCATAGGCACAAACAACGGAGTGCTTTTAATTTCGTTGCCAGAATGGTAAGCCCGCATGGGAGATAAGATATTGCCCGTCAGTCTTGACGAATTGATGAATATCGGGCGATTCTCGTACAAGCTTGCAACCTAGTAGGAACAGTATAGCGGACAGGTTGCTCCCGTAGCATAACCAATAAGTGGCTGTTGTGTGTTCTGGATTTTGAAAAACATTCTCCATTATTCATAGGCACACAGGACATGTTGGAATCATGCCCCTCTCTGGCTTTCTCGCCTCGTCACGAACGTGTCAGTTTCATCCGGCGATGCGCGGCCTGTCAGCGGGATTCTATCGGGAAAATTGATTTCGGGATCGCTCATTTCCGAGCGGGCTCGTTCAACTTCTATTTTGTATTGACGACCCCCTGGCGTGAACGATCGCGAAGGAGTTTCAAATTCGTGGGGGCGTAGCAAGTAGGAGGCATTGGGTAGGTGGGTGGGGGGGGCTATTGGAAGTTCTTATAACTCCATCCTAATGCCTGACGTCTTATCGCAAAGCTGTGAACTTTCCCTCTGCAAGGATCGAAAAGCCCGAGCTTCCGCCAATATTGACAACGCAAAGCTCCGACTGCCACTTTCGCAAGAACGTAAAATAAACTTCAAATATTATAAGGGGTGCGTGTTTACCCTGGGAATCGGTAGTCGCGTTACCGCGCTCGTTCGCCTGTCTATTGACATTCTGAATTATGAGGCGAGGTATCACTTTACCGTTACGGGATTACTTTACACGTTCGGTGGCACGATGCCTGGAGGCTCATTACTCACTTTTACTAGACAGCCTTTCCTAGACAGTCTGGTCGTGCTACCGCGCGACCCGGGGCGCGATACTTACTGATAACTGGGTGACCTACTCGATGACTCACGGATAAGCCTTCATCCTGTCTCTCGCGAACAGTCGCGCGCGCGCGCGCTCTTCGTGCTTGTTTGAAATTGAGGCATGCACGGCTATGTAATACCGTAGTCACGAAACGTATCACGAAGTGAACACTGTATCGTCTCGAGCGGTGTAATAAACAATTCCGTCGTGCTATCCGATATCCATCGGAGGCACGCGGCGCTTAACTCGACGATCTTCGTGAAAATGACTTTTCAACCAACTCCTCGAAAGGAAGGAAACTTCAATATAGTATAGAATTAAATATAATATAGAAACATTGGTATGGAATGCTGTCGTTCGAATCTAAGGATTATTCTAGTGATAAAGTGGCAAATCTCGCATACTTCTATTTCACATATCGCTATGGATTTTCCTTATCCCTGAATGTAACGACTCTAGGACAAGAAAGAATAACAAACTCGAGGCCTCCGCAATTAAACTCACATTTTCACGAGGCATTCAATTTTCACCGATTGCACGACGGGCGGACATCGACGCTATTGAAACGTTACATTTCCAACACAATAACACCGCGCGCATACAGTATCCTACCCCTCACCTTCGCCTTCCGCTTAGCACGCGGCATTCTGGGTTGCAAATCGATTCTCCTGCTAAACAGTATGCACCCCTTGGTTACGCAGCGTGCGGCTGAAAAAAACATCTAATAGTAGCTTCTTGATCGTCCCGTCATGAAAATCGAACGGTAGCTCACCGTTGGCTTTGCGAAATGAATGCACAAAGCTTCGAGAAAGCCAATTTCCTGGGCGCGTACGGTTACACGGACGTTTTTGACGATAATTGGCAGGCACGAATGAACGACGCCGGCCGCATAGAAATACGAACCCTCGCCTGCATTCGACATTGTTGCAGGCTCGGGCCTCTCGCGCTTTACTCCGAGTATACGGCAGTGCCAGTGCGTGGAAAGAGAGCGCGTGCTCCAATGAAATAGCACGTGGACATGAGGGCACTATGGGCGGCCCGTCATCCGAATTTGATTCCTCGATGTGTCCCGTCATTAGCGAGTCCAGCTGCGTGTAGATAGACAGGACACCGGTCAGTGCTGTGTGCAGCACAGATACAATCATGAGCAAAGGGAGCGAGCGTGCTCCATTCACCCTACAATTCCGTGCACTACGCGTGTGGACAGGAGGGTTATTCATTTCCAAATGGAGAAAGGGAAGAAGAGGCTGAAACGAACGTTGGGTGGTCCCGACTACCGGTTACATTTTCCTAAACGGACATAGGATCGGATGATGACACTATTAAAGCACGATTCACTATCCAACAGAACGTTTCGAATCATTTTGAAACCATTGGCTAAAAGCTGGGCTAACTTGGAGTCTCCCGATTTGGCCTGAATCACATAATACTTCAATTTCATTGGAATCATGGGGAAACTGGTTGACACATAGTGGTCAGACTCGGCTTGGCAGGAGTCTCTATCGCGGTATGCTGGGAAAACCGATTCTTTGAAAGTACTCTGTGAAAATAAAGAGCCCTAGGAATGAAAACCGCACCACTTCTACCTTGCCAGCATGTTTCTCTATCCGTTGCTTGGTCTCTATTCACGGTTTTACTAATGCAATCCACGAGCCGATGACCACTGAACGATGTTTGCGGTGTGTGATGCACCGCTCTTCGTCGAAAGCTCCGGCTGTGCGAAAGGCTTTTTCTTCTGTTCAATTCGCCGGTTCCGATAGGTTTGGTCCACTTAATAGAAAGTGGCGCAAACCGTGGTCACTACTCGCGACCTGGAAATCTATACCACGAGCAAAAGGGAATTCCACTAGTATAAACCTTCAATCTCTCTTCTTTCTTTTATTCTGCTACCCTCGTTCGACTGTGGAAGCCATTCCGCTACTATTTATCAAAACTCTGTGGGTTCGAATTCTACACGTCACGCTTTACCGAGTCACCGCAGAATTTCACATTTTTTACTCATTCTAGTATTTATGAAGATATGTTTGTCGCACTCCTGTTTCGAGGTAGCAAACACCGTAGTAGATTTCATAGTGATACGTGAGTTTGGTGCGCTAGGTGTTTAAAAGTATAAGCGAGAGAGCATAAGATTTCCGAGTAAACGACACATCGGTAATGCTGCAAGGTGGTTGCATGTAGAAGGTCAGAGCAACTCTTATAATTGGCACGCACCGCGGTTCGTATTAAATCTTTGGTCGCGTTTTGAGCATTCTAACGAATATATTAGTAGCTCGGCAATTACGAGAGGTTTAGATGTGGAAATTCGAGGTTGGTCGGATCCTTTTAAATGGGACTTGAGGTTATCTTTAAAGAGGTCCATTTTCACTATGGAGCAGTCTGAGGCGCAAAAGCATCGAATCGGTTTAAGGAATCTACTTATGTCACTCAAAGGGGATTTCGGGCTGAGATATTCTGAAAGATCTGGCTAGCTCCTGAATCCTTCGAAGGAGGGGACACTCGAGCCTCAATTGTCCCGGTTGGACCACCACCGAGTAAACCGTTTTGTCGTCGATTCTCCAATTATTCTGAGAAAGAATTGTGGTGCTTTTTGTTGCGAGGCTGTCCTCGCAAATCTGGACTCACCTTTTATTGAACTAGTTAAATCGCATTCCTGACAGGTCGGCGGCGCCGGCTGACCTAGACACACTTTTGCCAGGCGGTCTATTGTCGTTTGCGAACGTTATTAGAGAATGAGAAAAGAGACGTCGGATTAACAGTGCGATAGCACGGTGTTACGTGTTTCAAAGGACTTACTGGTGGAGCTTCGCTCTGAATGGACGCTCGCTCTCTTTGAGCTCTTAAGCTCGGCCTTCCGCCTTCCCTTGACGTCTTCCGGTTTAGCGAGCCTTCTCATTCCTTCTTTCATTTCTCCACCGGACCCCCTTGCCTCCTTCCTCCACAAGTCTCAATCAAACGCACGGATTTATCAGGATTTCAATGCACTCTTTTCGGATTAGTCGTGATTACAAGTTTGATTAAAGTAGACTCTTCGTTGGAGAAAGTGCAGAGCATTGCGCCAGTGCTGTTGGCGAGGAACACCGACTGCTCGAACAAATACCAGATTATACTACACATTTGACAGTTGGATGTTATAGTATATATACACTCTGTATGCAGTTTACACGCAAAACAACAATGGGACGGGTTTCCAATGGATCGGCATTGCAGTTTCATGAACGTGACGTATGTTATTGTGCTGTAATTAATTTTAATTGATATTCCCTGTCCGTCCGATTCCTGTTCGTTTCACTCTGATTTGAATCGGAAACGAGACCGTATTTGACACCAGTAATGTAATCAGGAGAATTCGGGATACTGGTACGAACGCGGTGAATGCTTGTTGCCAGACTGACGACAAGCATCTATTCAATCTTGCTGTTTAAGCTTACCACGCGGCTCTCATTTACTAAGGACGAAAGACCTTAAGGCATTCTGAATTATATCGCCTGAACACAAATACCTTTTCTACCAAGTGTTGATGCGAACCTCCACTTTTACGAGAGATCGAATAATTGCATACTGCATCTTTTAAAAGCAGCCGCCGACAAAGTTTGCCGAACACAGTTTTAGTGCTCGCGCTGAGTTGTTTGGTTTTTTAATTGCCGGAGGAAACTATCAGCGGGTATTTCTACCGGCCGTGGTACTTTGTAATCAACGTAGGATTGTTACGACTCGTGTAAGAAAATCATGCAGGAACATTTAACGGCACTTCTTCAAATTTCTTACGGCTGTTTATTACCAGTCATTTCTTCGACTGTTAACCATCGGCTCGAACGTTTCTTGCGTCGATTCTCCAAGCTCTCGAAGAATATGTTCACTCGGATTGGCACTGCAGTCGTTCTAGAAATGCGTTACGAAGCGTCTACACGAGAATGAGAATGGGTCAGTATAAATGGGGTTGTGCCATTGGACAATTTGATTTAACCCTTGCCCTCGTGCATCGGGCGTGTCTTCGTTAAACATTCACGAGGATGATGGGGTTCACTGACGATGCTACCTCTGTCATTAGAGGAAGGTTGTAACGAAATCACCGTGGCATTTTACACGTCCTGTGATATTCCTCGTAGAATTCGACGAAGTAATAATCGAAGCTCATCACTATAGTAATAGAGTCGAAAATTCCACTCCTGATAAACGATAATCTTTTTCGGGAAGTGGTCGAAGTGCTCGTCTCGATCACCTTTGGTCGTCCCATAACTCGAAAGCTTTACTTATTCAGAATTTTGTGAACCCGTTGCCAGCTATTCTCGTAATATGGAGCATGAAATAATATGAAAGTGCACGGGTTAAGGAAACACTGTTACACGAACCCGAACCAAGTAAGAGCTTTATGATCGGACGTAATTGCATCCAACTACTGATAGGTTTTTCATGTCTCTGGTTAAAGGATCTTGCAGAGGCTTCCTAGCGGCGTATGGCTCGTGTCGTTGGCTTTACGATCCGCTTTTCATCATCATTTCTGTGCTGACTCGTTCGCCGCTTATGTATATGGGGGAAAAGCTCCACTGAGTCTAGCCGGTAGCGAGCGTTTCGAGGACGGCCGGTGGAGAGCGATAAAGCGGTTTGCTGGGCCTGGATTCTCGCGGCACTGCTGCCGCTACGTCTTGCTGGCTAATCGGCGATTACCGTTTACGATGGGTTCCTCATATTTTTACGAGTGTCATTTCACCGCAGAAATATCCAGAGCGCTCTTTTTCGTCGGCCACGTTGCCTAAGTACGTATGTGGACTTTTCTAGGATCGTACAACCAAATAGGATAGGATACGCTCCAACTGACTTAAACTCGGGTAAATAAGCCGGTTTTATGAATCTACCTTTGTGAACTTTGTCAATTCAATGTTTTCGATTACGAGCAGTCCATAGTAAATAAATTTTAATAACTTTTTAACACCGACAAAATATTCACTACTATACATTTTTAGCCCTCCACTATGTCATAGATAGAAACAACAATGACAGAAGCACTGGAACCCTTCTGGAAATGGGTGTATTGGTCGAACATGCTTGCTCACCAACACGTAATACTGATATGGCTTTGCGGCTGATAGGGCCGGTCTCAAGAGAACAGAGGAATTTGGAATCTGAGCGTTCGGGGGGACCGGTGAATCGGATCGCATTATCGCCAGTCCATTTCGTTGCTGTCAATTTCGCATACGTGATATTTCATTAGCTGGCCGTCGAGCTTGTGGACGCTCGACAGGCGGGTGGGGTGGTGCAGGCGTCCCTGGATACCAATCGTTGCTTAGGGACGATCCATCAAAAAGGACGAAGGGATGCTTAGCCAAGTTCACTCGCGGGAACACCGAACGCGTGACTCATCTCGATTGCAATCACCCACATTTTCGGTGTATCGGCATTCATTGTCGCCTCCCAATGCATTGTTACCGTCATCCGACATATGAATATCATTATAGGATATTTTATGGGATTGCAGGATGACGCCGTGACAAATCGATGTCGCTCGGTTCGCAGCGAACCTTTCATAAAGCTCCCAGTACGGGCGAGCGCGCGTCGTGTTACGTTACGGGGGACGAATCGCCGCGTCGGCAGATTCCTTTCGATATCAAGATCCCACCGCGATAATGTCGCCCCTCCATTGTGCCAGCACAGAATGTCGAGGAAATGTGAGAATTGTGCGGAGTTTGCGAATTTCGTTGGAAAGTTTTTGTATCGAAGAGAGACTTATACTAGTAATTCAGATGAATCTGGCTTGAAATACGTAAAACAGGAGATTCAAGGAAAGCGTGGATATGAGTTAAATACTTGGTGGCCTCTGCAAGGCCTAGTTCTTAGTGGCGGAAGGAAGCCTTGATTTACGCTGGCGTGAAAGTACGATGCGATATCACAACGATAACACGTTACTCTTGGCGTGTGCACGAAGGGGATGAGCCAACAAGATATCGTAGTTCCGGTAGGTGCGTCCATCGATAATCGAGAACAAACTCGATTACGAAGGAAATCCGTGTCCGCAGAGGTGTGGATATCGGAGATTCTTCTAGCAGGGCAGCCGTTGATCGATGAGCTACAAATGGCAAAGGAGGGCTTGGACTCCCCTTGACACAACAGGAACCCCCTGTAGTTCCGAGACGAATGCGTACGCTTGGCCACCGGGGTGGTGTACTTCGCGCAATAAGAAGAAGTTAATGACGTTGCAGTGCCAGCCGGGGAATTATCTCCCGGATTCCCGGTTAGGGGATCGCCCTTTATCGAGGGGACGAGAACGATCGCCCTTCATTTCTCATAGCGTGTATCCTTACCGTCTGAAAGAGTAGACGCAGCAACTAACAGCCGCTGCCACGGAACACCACTACTATAGCAAAAGATAGTGCTTAAGTAGGTCCGAGAGCAAGAAAGAGCTCGAGTGTCACGGGGTCATCGTTTGTTGCCGCTCTCATGAAATCGGGTAGCGCAAGCACGGGGAGAAGCGGCGCAGCGGCTGAAACAGCCACTACGAATTCCTCTCACGCCATGTAATTAGGGAAGAAGGGCTCCGGTAACTTTGCTAAGCCTGATTGGCTTCTCGGGGATTCAGAGCGCGTGGCCCCGCAGGACGCAGGAATCGGAACTCCCTTTCTCGCACGCCCACACGGTCTCCAGGGCACTCCGGGCCTTGACCACGTGCCTTCACGGGGAAAAGGACTTTTGCCCGAGTTAGCGGCGGAAGTTCGTCCTCGTTCGTTATGCCAAGTCGAAACGGCGAATGCGAGCGCGCGCTTTTGTTAAGGGTAAATTGGATGGCACGTGCGACGATAAAAGAAAAACGAAGTGACAGATCCGTACGTGAAAAAGTGGAAAAATTCGTAGCGGCTCCGGCCATAGTAATTAGCCTTCGCATCATCGCGGTGTATATTCTCATGGTTTACGGGGGATAACAACAATGCGGTGTGGTCTGCATTCGTGCAGTTTGGCTGGTAGATATGCGTAGAGGTAAGGTAAAATCCACGGTTGACAGCTGGCTCGGAGATACCAGTAGCCGTGCTCTTCGTATATGTACTAACCGGACTTGAGCACGAGTTGATTGTATATATGTATGTACGTATATACTAGATAGGCCCTAAAATCTCGTCCTGCTGCTGTGACATTATGTTTCGCACATTAATCGCTGCCCTTGCTTCTCAACCGTATTCTACTATTTCCCCCTTTTTTATGCCATTGTACTCTTTCTCCTCTCCACTAGTTTCTCATTTCCTGGAGGCACGTGGAGGCACGTGGAGAGGGGCTGACATTTTTGTAACTATTCGGTGAATAATCGCGGCTTAAATTGCATTGCCATTTTCACATATCATAATTTTTCCAATTCGGGAAATTCTCTCTTTTTCGCAATTTTACTTCATCCCTTGTCCTCCATACTTTTGTCTTGGAACATTTTAATTAACAACCACTCTCTTTATGGCTTCACTGATCGGATTATACAAGTGTGGGGGAATTTTGTAAATTCGCCAAGTAAACGACGTGCTCGCAATGTCTAACGAATCGACGACTCTCGCATGAGTAATGAAACTATTCGCTCGAGCAGTCGCGTTAATTAAAAGGCATCGACAATATCGTTACTGGCAATTAACAGTATCAAATATCGGAGGGAAACATTCGTTCGGATGTGCGACAGATAATCGGCGAGTTGTTATAAAAAAATTATGATGTTTCTTTTACTATTCCCTTAGTATTAATATTATTCTTTTTTGCCCCTCAAATTTTATTAGAGTCGAATATAAGATTGTCATTCGAAATAAACAAAAGTAAAATTCTTTTATTTGGCACTTCTAACTTCATATCAGTTTTTTGTCGAAATCAGATTTCGATAGATTTTACGCCACGTCCGATATCATTGATTACTAAAGAGCAGTTGTGAAAGCGGATCGTGACTTTTTCTTCGGAATGGTTGCTCATCCCGCGAGAGAGGTACCGACTGGTGGAATAAGGGAGGGAAAGTTGGCGCTATAGCCTCCACGGCGCCCCATAAACTATATCAACGAATGAAATCCCTCTCTTGTAGCTATTGTAAATGGCAGAGGTTGAATTTATGAACGCGCTGCTAAAAAAGAGCCTCAGGAGTCAATCCGCCTCCACTCGGCTCATTCACCATTACAATCACTTTTTCCTTTGCCGCCTTTTTCCATTTATGTGATCTTACTCAACTTTCTCTCAGCTTGATTCTACCTGCTTCTTGTTAACTTTAAACGTTTATCAATTCAACATCACCTACAAGAAATATACTTAACGCGTTTCTGTGTCCTCGAAGGTGTGCGCACGTACAGGGTGATTCACTTTCTTTTGAATCGCCAATGATGGATATAGGCCTTTGAAAATGGTATAATTATACGGTGGTGAGTAATTTTAATATACAGGAGTATTTACTGAATCTTTTCCACGCACTGACATTTATTTATAATATCAAATTGTATCAATAATGGAAATAATTGAAACTCCAGTGTGAAGGGATTGATTAAAAGGCAAGTGACTCACCCCGTACTTCATGATCTTATACTTTCTTTTTTTACATTGTGAAGGCTTACCAATCATTGCGTAAATTGTTTGTGTCAGTCATACCATAGCATTACTATTAAGTGTTACACTACAAGGACGCGTGTTCAACGTCATGCGTAGTCTTCCAATCCCTATGCGACCGACCTTTCCTTTAATAAATAATGATACCCGGAGTTCGATGTGCCATGAATTATTCAAGCTGGAAGTTCTTAAGACTTTTTCGCCAAGGGATATTATTTCCCTCGCCTTCTTGGATGTTTCTCTCCTTCTCTTGCTTTCCTCGCCCAGGTGGAACGCGAAGCAATCGATGCTGCGGCATAATCAGACTGCCGCAGAATTCGCGAAAGGAAAGAAGGCAGCGAGGGGAGAAAAACGCGGAGGAATGTTTCGCACTGAATAAAACTGTTCTGCTTCCTATCGTACGTCCAATCGGTGGTACACTGACCTGCCCCCTTGCACTCGATAGGATCCTTCGTATAAAGTGAACTGACGACTACATTGGCCCACGTGATTTTTAACACGATATCCCGTTTAACCAACTCAACGTTCTGCTGTCACTCGAATGAAAATAGCAGTATGCATCGATTCATTAAAAAGGGATTTATCAGTTATCAAGACTCTTTGAGGGATATTGAGAATGGTTGTAACCGAGGGGAACAGAACAAGGCAATATTTGTCTCGCGAAATACAATTGTTTTTTACTACACGCCAATGCAATACGCAGGAAAAAGTGACATCGTACCTAAATTGAAAGCAGCTGCGTAAATAACTACGGATTTGTATCAACATTCTACACAGTATATCTACATGTAGACGAGAATGTACGTAATACTTTCGTGACAACGGTATGTTGACATTATTTTTGGCCCTTTATCAGTTATTTGTCACAGTCTTAATACTCGCCGAATATAATTTATTTGGAAATGTAAAGGAATTATTAACTACCCCTGTACAGAGAGTTGGATACCGGCTTCTTTTGCCTTTTTGTTTCGTTCTGTTTATACGACTCGTGACGGCCAGTCGTAACAACAGACATACATTGAAGAGGAGGTCTTCCGGAGAATGGGAGGATGCCGATGCTCTCGTTGTTGATCGATCATTGAGCGCGTGGCGCTGGATAAATTTCAGAGAGTGTTCTCGATGACAAATGGTAACAGCGACGATGCCGGCGGCCGTAAACCTGACGCATTTCCGTATTTACTATCGCTCGAGGATCGATATTGCGGGCGCGCGAAGCGTGTCGGGTTACTCGTGTCCGTGAATCGGTCGTAGCAGGAACGATGGGGCGTCGGCGGATGGCGTCGCGAATACGAGAGGCACGCATCGTTGTTGCGATTTTCCGAAAGACGGTCTCGTCGGCGACAAAACGACGAGGGCGATGATGACGCTGCGCAGCCAGAGCGGCTGCCAGCACCCACCAGTTTCCCGGCACGCGAATTCAAACGTGAAATTCATTTGTGCGGGCAGACATTGGCGCGGTTTCAATCGGCCGGTATCCATCAATCATCCAACTTTCTCGTTTCTCCTGCTTTTTTTTTTTTTGTTATTCGCGCCGAACACCCCTTCTACGCTCGACGCCGTCATCGCCACCTCCTTCCACCCGTTTTTTCTCTTTTCCATCAACCCTTCAGTTTCATCGCTCGCAACCCGTTCTTTTTCTCTCAGTCTCTCCGTCATTCGCGTTATTTTCCACGCGACATGCGCTGGCCTGCTCTTCCCCCTCGCTCTCCCTCTCTCTCTCTCACACTCCCTAACATCCACACAGGAAACTGCTACGTGCATGTAAACGAAACAGACACACGAGTTGCCGAGGGGAGCGTGTACGAATGTGGTTGCTATCGTATCAACGCGCGCGAGCTCTCGCTAAACGAGCGGTACATCCCCCCCTTCATCCTGCTCTTCGGACCATTGTGCCTTCACCTACGCGACCGGTGCAGCGCAACCCCTGCACCGCTGCTTCCCTCCGTTCTAGCCCGACCGGCGTGTAATTAGTGATTGCCGAGTCATGGCATTAATTCATAGGGCCGCGCGTGAAAAGCGGGTTGGAAAATGAATGGAATGCTCTCGGCGATAGAGCATACGAGCGAACGCGTTGGTGTGTCGCTGCGGTGACCGGTTTCATCGTCGGGGGTGGGTGGAGGGTAATTAGTATGCGCCTCTAAGCGTGGGAAGAGGCGCATACACCTCTTGACTATTCAGTAAGTATATTGGTGACACTGCTCGTTCAAACGAAACACATTAAGGTGCGTTCCGGTGTTTGGTCGATGGGCATCGCCCGAACTATTGCTGCGTCGATGGTATCACCAGCGTAGCACCACAGCACAGGAAGTGTACTATTTCCGAAAAGAGATTGGCCCACTAAATACGATACGCACGTATTTCCTATGTGTGCTGATCCCTTAATTGCTTCATTTGTAACTCAGCAGCTCTTTTTAACGGTTTACAAATAGTACTGTGGTTGGATTAACTGTTTTTTCACTGGGGGATTAAAGAAATGCCAAAGGATAAATTGCAAAGCTAACCCTTGCAATCCCTTCCCTTTCACAGTCACACCATTAAAAACAGAATTCAATAGTTTAAAACAGGTAGAAATATTAGGAAATGTAATACTGCAACATTGCTATAAAATGCGTTAACCTAAAAATATCTGTCTTTTCACATCGACATCTAGTTTCCCTCAACAATATCGTACGGTAGTTGGAAATCCGACCACCCTAGGATCACCGTCGCCAACACTATGTCGATCGAAAGTTTGATGTTTCGAGAGACCAGTTTTTTCTCTTTAATCTGTCGCCAATACGAGTTTGCTAGAGGAAGATAAAGTGCACGGGAGGCTAAAAGCTAGGGAGCACAATCAGCTGGTATCGTCACCAGTTTCAAAGGGGTACAGATAGAACGAGAACGACCGGGAGAGCAAGAGAGAGAGAGAGAGAGAGAGAAAGAGCGAGAGAGAGGGGGGAATGGGGGGTGATTAAAAGGGAGGCACTCAAAGACAGGAGCGGGGTGAGGAAGCAAAGGCGCGGTAAAATGCAGGGCTGTACAGCAGTGGGCACAAGAACGAAAACATTGCACTCTCTCAGCCAACAAGCCGGGGTCCGTTGTAATTAGTTCCTGCAGAGCGAGAGTCGACCCAGCTCAACACACAGGCGCAAACGCACGTAGTACCTAGAAGGGGGGCGACAGGGGTCAAGCAAGTAGTAGGTACGCGCACATATACGTATAGGGTGAGAGAGCGGTGAGGATGGCGGTGAGAGGGAGGGTAGACGGATATACAACCACCGCGAGATTACACCCAGGAGACACGCGTACGCACACGCACAAGCTCGTCGCCTGGTCGGCGCTATTGCGGCTAGGTTGACGGCAGAGGAGCAAATAGGACGCAATAAACATGGCACTACATCATCCGCGGGCAACCCTTTATTCGCCGAGAAGCCTGCACAGGGCCGTTTACGGCCACGTTTCTCTCGATGTATCGCAACGGTGGATGCGCGCCTCTCTGCACTGCACTGGCTCGCTCGCTTCTATTGGACACATGCATCCTCTTGCGCCCTCTATCCAAGGCGGCAAAGCTCTTTGTAGGAGAAACCCTGGTAAAAGCTTGTGCCAACCTCTGTCTCAGTGCCACGTAGAGCCACTGTGCGAACTACGAACGCCTGTTAACAGTCGCTCCAGCTGAATTGCCGTTTGATTCCAAAGCACTGATCGGCCCGCTGAAAAAGCACTCGGCATAATAAACACACACTTCACTCCCGCAATACCCAACCCGGCTTTTATACGTGATCGACGACAAGGCATTCCAAGCTTGCGTTCCACGTACGATATTAATCGCTCGATATGCGGCAACAGAGAGCAGTCTGTGCAGTGCACTTATCCTTTTCCTCATACTGTGATCATTAAATTCTTTTTATTTTTTCCTTAGAGCCGTGCGTATCGTATACAGACAATAATAAAATATTCCAATTTTATGGATGAGAATCGCATTAGTTTCTCGTGTCTTATCAATGGAGAGCCCCGTGAAATTAAAGACCATAACTCTTGGTGGCTGATGTGCCGGTGACTTCGATCCTACAGAGAAGAACGTGAGCAGCGGCAAAAAACGGGTCTCCAGTCGCAAGGGGCAAAGATAAAGGTAGAGGGTAACGATGGTAGGGCTGACATCTGTTTCAGTCTTCGACGATTAATTTTCTAGCAATGGGACAACCAGGAGATTATAAATAGGGCTCTATATCATCTGCACTTAACCCCTTGTCCACCGAAGAATGAGCGAAGGCCTTCCACTTAGGATCCTCATAAATCAACATCTTCTACTCAGTAATACCTTAGTTTATCGGAGCCTGCACTGCGTACTATCAACGCTTGGTGGTCCAAGCACTTGTGTTCGACGAAGAGTTCAAAAAAATCGAGGGTAGAAGCGAGGAAAAATTATCGAGCGTGCACAGTCGCAGTCCTAGTAAACTCAAGTTTCCCTTTACTAGAAACAAGCTATTGGTTATGATACCGCGTTAATATTTACCCGAGGCAGTACATGCTCGTTTCGAAATGCCAGATGCTGTGTGATCTCAAGAGTGTTGCTTTTCTTTTTGCGGTTCGTTCGCGATAATCATTCTCACAAAGGGTCGAAGCATCTTTTCTCCGAGCGCACACGCACACCGTGTGCTGAATTGGAAGTTGGAAGTGTTTGCTCGAGGCACTTTCCAGGCGTTCTGCCCACGTAAACGAGTGCTGAGCCGAATAGTGATTAATGTTGTTGGGTAGCAACGAGAAGATCGTGGGATAGGAATCAACGTTTAAGGAATCCGCGCGATGGATTGCCTAACGAGCGCAATGGATCAGGCTCGACGAGAGTGCTGCGTTCTCTTGGGATTCACGAGGGTCGGACTGCGACCTCTTCCTCTAAGAAGAGTCTTTCGTTCGCGAGAGGAAGTAGTCGAGGCGTGAGTGAAATGCTGTCGCTGGTACAATGACGCCGGTTAAACTCTGGAACGACGATGGTTCGTCGTCGTTAGTCGTCGGTGCTTGTTCGCTCACGCGGCTCAGGTTCAAGCTCGAGTGAGCTCTCATTGCTGCTGCGATCCCGAGATAAACAATCGGCATCATTGTAAGGGCAGACGCGCATTTGCCAGCGACATACGCACTACCACACGTGCGCTTGCGAGTCGAGTCAAGTCGAGTCGAGTCGAGTTTCTCGACCCGCTGAAGAAGTACGCGCGTCCGCCTTGACTTTTCCTTTCTTTTCGCTTGGGCGTTCTTTGCACTCAGCGAGTGCGGAGAGCGCGTTCTCTCCTAGAGTCAGGCACAGACGGGCCACTGTGCCGCTGGTCCAGCTGGTCGCGATTGAACGGTCTGCTGAATCTCCCCCGGCGCAGGCGGCTCGGGAAAAAGAAGCCAAGTGCCTTCTCGGGCAAAGTGGCTCGCAGAGATGCGAATGACTCGATGGTGAGGATATTTTTATGTGACTGACGAGCAGTTCCCCTGGCACCACTGCGTTTTCATCTCTCGGTAAGTAGAACGCTTGCCGAGCAAATCCTTTTCCAAGAATTCATTCGACAATCCTTCGACAATATTTATCATAAATTTCTGTGGATACGCCTTCAAAGCTTGTAATCAAAACAAGGAAGATGATTGCAGATGTACGCTTTTTCTGTACCACCGCAAATAGCATTTCATAAGGAGGAATGTGGCTGCTCGGCCAATGTACCCACATGTTTTATCGTATTAGACTCCCGGGATTGCCAGCACGGATATGTGAAGCACTCAGGCTGAGAAAAAGCGAAGCACTCCGCTCTCGCCTCACTGGGAATCTGCTGAGTAAACCAGAGGAAAGTTAGAGGGAAGATCAGACCGAGATACGGGATCTCCCAGCTTATCTCTAAGCGGCAATTCGGTTTAATTAATCCATCTAGCCAGCGAGGCGTGGCGAGCGAGAACGCTGCGTGGAAGTCACTTCTTATTAACCAACGACAATGCTCCCTTAATCACCCTACGTGTCAGAATTAACGCACTGCTTCTATGATTACCACGAAGAGATTTCGCCAGCTTCCTGCTGGCATGGCACTATTACGGGTGCCAACATTTTAAATGAAATCTGGGAATACTTGACAGGAGGTGCATGACAATCGTCCTGCAATACTAAAATAAGGGTAGATCCAAACCGAGTGATAAATTAGTTGACATTAAGAACAAAGCATTTGCAAGAAAACAGTTTTATAACATGTTTGTACTACGTTGAGGTCAACTAATTCCCTTTGCATTGATTTCCAATCCCACTGACTCTGATATTCCTTCCTGACTAGGCTTTAGCCATCGTGCATAGCTATTTCTGTCGCATTTATGTCGAATTATTACGATTTCGCATTGAGGCATGATTCATCAGCTAATTGCATGATGGTCCGCCTCCCGGCGTGGTAGAGCTATAATCGAAACTCCGCTGGTTCATTAATCACCGGCGGTTCCCCTCGGCGTTCATGCCGAAGGTGCAAATGCCCGGATGAATTGTCGTTCGTCGTCGGGAACAAAGAAGTCGGGATAAGAAGACAATGGGGCGCGGAATGTTGTACACAGCTTCTTCTCGCAGCTTAATTCTTTTAGCACGGGAATAATTTATCACTCTGAGTGGATTCCTTTCACGACGTTGTCTGCACCGGAGAGAAGAACAACTGAACAACGGACAACTACCACAGCTCTAGCGATGCGGCGGGTGAGAAAAAGTGAGTCAAGGAATTGAGAGCATTTCAAGCAAAAAAGCTCTAGACCCTATAACACGCATGATAGAAGAACAGTATCACCTAATTTATCGTCACAATGAATCCGTTGTTTTCGTCGGCGGTATGCGTGCGCCATGCCATTTCGGTTACGGGCGACTGCGACACGGCTCGAATATACCTTTTACGCGATTTCGATTAAAAATGAATGGTTCGTTCGGCATGCCCGGCCGATGCGGCTCATCCTTGCATGCAGTGTATTATGCTTCGGGGAAATACAGCTATTAATCACACCACAAGAACGCCTATCAATCAATCCAATCTGCCTGCTCCAACCGAGCCATATTATTTCGCTATCTATTTATATCGAAATGTCTACTCGCAAGCTCCGATCCTCGCGAATTTCCCTCTCCCTCTCTCACCCTCTCTCTTTTCTGCACGTCCGAGGCCTATCGAGTTGATGCTTACCGATCGGGATGTAACGACTGTAACGAACTTTCGTGTCAAGCCGCTCTCTTATCGCCGATAAGCAATCCCATCAGTCTACAGGCGTCTATTTACAAGGGTATGTATTCTCTATATGCCGGGATAGTTTCACGTGTCCCTGACGCGCGGACCCACGTTTGCACGATCGGGAAACACGTAGCGCGCGCTTGTTCCTATGAACGTTCGAACGGCAGAAACATTTTTACGAATGAAATGTTTCCTATTTTGTATTTGGAGCACGTAAAACAAGTAGCTGTGTCACGAATTTGATCGCCGGACTGGCTGAAAATAAGCGGCAATGTTGTAATTATAGTGACAACGGGTAGGATCGATTGCTAAAATTATTTGTATGCTTGACCCAGTACGAATGTCGGCTCTGTCGAGTTTTCACATTGGACTATTACTTCTACTGGCTGGCACGCACGAAACTAATTAAATTTTACTTTCGTTATGCGGAGCGACGACGAGCTTACTTTCTTGTTGTAGAAATTGCCTACACACATACGCATACACGGCTGAATGTGGGTTTGAGAGTGGACAGTCGAAAATAGGGAATTTCGGGAGAACAAGCAAGGCCAGCTGGCTGGCCAGTACGATTTTCTGCGGTTTTCTCGAACACACGAGATTGGAGTACGTGCCAGCGCATTCGGGGCGAACATGCGAGAGCAGGTGCAGAGACAATGAGAATCGGCATGCGCGCAGCTGCGCTTAATGAGTGATGGATCATGCTACATACCTTACAAAACCTTTCCTCTCTTTGCCGGTCATGCCCGGGCCTGCGTTTACGCGAGCTTTTAACAGGATTCTGTCTCTCAGCCAATCTATTATACCATTGCCGAGTCCCACGGCAATGAATTTAATTCATTTCCTTTAACCCATTTAACTGACACATTTGTCAGCGAGTCAGAGTTTAAAACCTCGCACGAAACTAATAGAAGTACAGTTCGATATTCGAAACACTTTATCGAAGGTGGAACGTTAAGAATTTCTGTCTGTGTCTGATCTACTCAAGAGGAATTTATTAGCTAGGTTTTACGAGTTAAAGAGTAGATTGACGAGACAGGAAGCACGAGGCAAGTTTTCGGGGCGAGTAACAAAATTTCGTCTCTTCCTTGGGGCGCAATTTATTCGGCCGAGAAGCCTTGTTATAAGCCCCGCAACCCTAATAGGATCATCCCCGGTAATCACAGCTATTACTTCGGTTCTGATGGTGTCAGGGTGTGTTGCACACGTACGAATTGCTGCCCGAGGCAATCGATAATCCGAGGTGAGTAAAGGTGAAAGGGGTAGGTGCGAAGCGGAGGCCGGGCCGACGAGGAAGGTTTTCCTCGGGTAATAGGGGTACATAGTCGAGTTCGCCGAGGGATGAGAGCAGGTCAAACAGGCAGGAACGCCAAGGCGTTATGGCGTCACCGGCGCCGCTTGTCCCTTACGGACAACATTATGCTTAATGCAACAACTTCTTTACAGTTCGCTCTCGTTCTCCCGTCACACTGCATGCCGGCCTTGATTGAGAATAGGACGCCATTAATTTTGATGGTGCCCTCTGCAGGTAGTCGGCTACGAAACAAAGAACGCTTTTTCTACTTCTTCTTCATCCGAGGAAGTCATCGCGTCTCGCCATTGTATCGCTAATCCACATACTTTTCCTGCGATTATACTGGAATCTCCTACTCGCCGACTGTTTTAGTTCCCACGGGAAGAAACAAAATGTGGTAGTGGAGGTAGAAGACGCGGTAGGAGGAACGAGCGATTACGGAGAATGATTAGATTTTCAGGGGTGAACTTTCAATATGAAAGGTTCTGGCAGGGTGGATTGCCCCGGGGGTTTTAATACCGAATTATTGAGAAAATAATGAGGCAGACTAGTGGAAATTGACCAGTGGGAGAAAAACTGCGGAAGCTGGTCCCAATGTTAGCTCTTCAAAATGAATGAAGAGAGCTGAACGTTCTCATCAATAGACAGCTAATATGGGGCATCCTCAAAAGAAAGCAAGGGTTTGCAAAACGCAAAAGGGTTTTTAACATCTAAAAGCTCATATAGCGGAATAAGAACAGTAGTACTTGGTCATTTCAGACTTACACATTTGACATTTTGCATCCTGCAGTACTATCTAACTTGTCCAGTGAGGCTTACCTGCAATAAAAAGAGAGAATTTATATTAGAATGAGTAGACCATTCGCCAGAAATGTGTTTCTTATATATAAACTTCTTAGAAGGCTGTTCAACTGGTTGATTTCCTTTCACCCATTTACGATTCGATAACTTTCAAATGATCGAACAATATTCCAACATTTTTTTCCGAAGGTAGAGCAATTAATTACCACCTAGATGGTGACAAAGTTCTCTAAGCTCGAAGGAAAGTCGGGTTCGTCTTCGGAAGGAAGTGGAAAGGAGAGTTTGCACATTTTGAAGGGTGGATACTGGCAGCCCCTGGCCTCGTTTCCAGCAGCACCCTCTCTTCGTTCTACGTTCTTACTGTGCTCTGATAGCGCCCTAACCACAAACTCCTTCCTCCATTCTCTCAGCACACCGCCGGGTCGCTCGCCGGCCCATATTGAAATATAATTAGGGGTGGTTTAATAAGCGACGGTCTGCGGCTTTCACTCGAGCGTCGACGGCATAAGCAGCGGCTTGTTAACGGATGCGTCTTCCTCGGCTTCTATCTAACGAGCTGCTACTCCTAGCTTTGCTGCGGTCGCCGTCGCCTATGCCGACTTGCACTCCACAGACCTTCGAGGATGAACGCACTTGCATGCTCGCTTGTATCTTAAGATCGAATTTAACTCTCCCTCTCCTATTTCCGGCAGTAACATGCGCGCGCGCGCGCGCGCCTACACCTATGCGCCCCGTCTGATTGCGTGGCGGAACTGTTACAGGCACATACTACTGCTTTGACGATCCGGAACCGTGTTTGCCGTTGACATTTGCGGCTGAAAGGCAGCCCCCTTTGAATTCCTTCCGATAACACGACGCCCTTTGCAGACCAGTTTACCTTCCCTGATGTATCCTGTCAAGCCCTGTCTTATCGCGGGCCACCTCGTTACCACTCGAACTTCTGCGATTGGGAATAAGGCTTTGAAGTAAAATCGAATGCCATCTTTCACTTATTTGCCATTGTACGACTGGAACGAAAGATCGGCTGACTGATGTGTGGCGAGTGCAATTGATGCGCTAACGCAAATTGCGAGTTCGAGCGACTCTAACAAGTACCGAGGAGGGTTTTAGGATTATGCAAGCTAATAAATCTTGGCGCAACCCGACGGTGCTTGCCTGTCTGCCTTTGGATAGTGAGGGGGAAGGGTAGTAGTGAAGTTTCAGGAGGCGCACTGCGCAAATTTTGCTTGCTCATCGGGATCCTTGGAGTAGAGGGAGGGAGAGGTGGCTAACACAATGCATCCCGTCCGGATTCTCGCGGCTCTGCATTCTGCTTGGCAATTAAAGTTTTTCAATATATTAAACCCGTGGCTGAAAGCGTGTCTGATGCTTATAGATTGCGTCAGCTGTTGGGGTTCACGAAACTATGAATTTTTCGGAGCGGAAGGCGGTGGACGGGAGGGTGGGAGGTTCGGGAGGGAGGAAGGGAGGACGGGTAGCCGAGGGAAATGCCGGTAGGTTGGGTGCGGCTATGTGTATGTATGTATGTACAAGTATGTATGTACTTATAGAAGAGAGCGGTGCGCGGCTGGCGCAGCGCGCGCGCGCGCGCGTTGCTGGCGATTTAGCTTGGCATCTCGGGACAAGTCTCTGCCTCTAGCCGCCGCTGCTCCGAACACGGTTTTCATGTTCCCCTTTCTCCCGTTTTCTCTCCCGACGCCGACACCGACGCCGACACCGACGTCGACACCGACGCCGACGCCGGCGGCGCGCCGTACCGCGCCATGGCATTTATGCAGTAACCCGTTGCCGTAGGTCGTAACCTTCCGGCGTGTCGAGCTAAGCAGACCGTACCAGACGGCTGCAGCTGCACATCCCTGGCGCTAGCGCCAAACGATTTCCGTTCTGGCGATTAATCCTGGCAAAGCGACTCCACGCTCCCTGCAAAGAGTGTGCCGAGTACTTCCGCGGCAAAGTAGAAATAACGAGGCATTGTCCTGCCGCCCCTGCTACCCCTTCATCCTCTCCCCCCCTTTATCGCCGAGGGAAGGCCAGAGGGAGAGAGAAAGAGAGAGGACATCGTGCGGCTTCCTTATTAAAAGATTTATCCGACGTTGCACTTCCTTTTTCATCTGTTGCATCGGACCTGCGCCATTCAATTCCGAATCAATGAAATTGACAGGTCTCCACCATACCACACAGGAGAGGCATCATGCGGTCCCTGCTGTCGACTTTCGAACGTACGCTTATTGTTAATTAGTCATGCTTTTGCCACTCGAGTCATTTACGAGCTAGAGAGCCAGTTAACACATCGAGTGTAATAGAGGGAACTACGTGTGCCAGTGGAACGTGTTAAGTGGTGTAGGTCATGCACGTGCGGCGGTCGGACGGGCGCGCTACAGTTAAAAGGGGATACCTATAGAGAATTCCGCGCGGCACGTACCAATTTGATTAGCGAGTAGGTAAAGGCGGAGCGGGGCGGAATATTAGAATGCTCGACCAACGAGGCCGTGCACGTGTGAGTATGAAAGACGTGTGTTCGTGCGCGTATAGGTACTGCTCGCGAAGGGGGGAGGGAGACTGTGAGAGAGAGAGAGAGAGAGAGAAAGAAAAAAGAGAGAAAGAGGTTTCCACGAGGTACCACCAGTCATGCGCGCCAATATATTTTCGAGCAATTAGTGTCACGATCTTTTTCCAGCGCGCGCTTAACTTTGACATGCTCTATCACTCCAAGCACCCCCGCTATACCCTTCAATCCCAGTTGTCTGCTATTCGGGTGCGAGTAATTACGCGTCACTCATGCCTCTTACGATCGACGAGCGTGCCGGCGAAGTTTCTTCGCTTCAAACAAGCCAGCCGCGCCGCCTCCTCTCCACACCCCCTCCCCCTCCGTCCCTCCGCACCCGCCCCCACGTCAACCTCTGGGAAATTTCTGTCGCTTCCGCTTAGAATGGAGCGGCAGCCGCCGCATCCTCTTTCTTTCCTACGATCGGCAGCACATTGCTTCATTCTTCCGATCGTTATCGTTTGAAAAAGCTGCCGTTAGCAAATGGGAAAAATTCATAGGGAATATCGTGTTCCATTATTTTTCTTCTAGGATCCACTCTTTCTCTACGATCCCGACCTCTTCAGGGTTTGCCGATATTAATTGGAGAAATTACGACAGGGAATAATCGTGCTCGCGTGCATCATCCGTGACACGCTTTTCGAAGCGCACGCAAGGGCCAAGTGCGCTTGCTGGCGGCGAGGGGCGCCGTGTGTTAATGACTTCACGAAAGTTTCGCCCCGGCGAGGCGGAGTGTGCATCATTTACGGATTTTCGAAGCGGCGGCGCTCATGGCACGGCGGGTACAACTTTCCGTTTGTTATCGGAGGGATATCGTGTGTGAGCAGCGCAAGTTTTACACTTTACGGCTGCTCTGCGGAATAGTGGTGTGATTAATAAACTACCGCGAAATGCGTAGACATACAATGCACACGTAGGAATCTCGCGGTGGTGCGAACGAGAATGTTCTCGGTCATTAAAATATATATATATATATATGTGTGTGTGTGTCTTTTAATCGAATGCGA
This sequence comes from Ectemnius cavifrons, assembly GCA_964023945.1. Lineage (NCBI taxonomy): Eukaryota > Metazoa > Arthropoda > Insecta > Hymenoptera > Crabronidae > Ectemnius > Ectemnius cavifrons. Next base: position 6,048,005 of record OZ030375.1, read on the forward strand.
CGCATTATATGCGACAGCAATAATTTTATCATATCGAATGGAAGCATCCGCTGTATGTACTTGTCTGAGGGACGTTCACTCGGCGCGCCACTGGCTCCAGCCTAAATCAGTTCATGACGCCTCTGGTGTGCGCAGGGTCATCAATCGCTGATTAATCAAGCGGAAATGGTCGATTTAATGCGTTAACATTGCGGGCGTTGATACGCGCATTTCGCTCGTACTCTGCTATCGTCGGTGTTAATTAATGTAATGCTGCCGTTCAAACTGTAGTGCTGTCATCTACCATTCCAGTGGGTGAGCACGCGTATGTATATATGTGTGTTGTATGCAAGAAAAATGGCAGTTTATAAATCTGATTGATCGCAATGCCCTACTTCGATTAGTAACGTGTCAAAGAGGCAGCAACATGGTAATGCCTGGGGTGCGATAATTTCCGCGTTTGCAACGGGTATTTCCTGCAAGCAATAGAGAAATTCATACTTATAGTTGCTGCAATTTCCTGCATTTCCTATTAACTCTCTATTTCTAGTACTGCTCTTCCAGAGTTATCATCAGTGATGCGCGTCAAGTGTACTTGGAAGAATAGAGAAGGGTTCTCTTCAAGGCTTTCGAGGTATCGGTACGCGTGTGTAAGGGCTAGATAATGTAATCGATTACACGCCTACGGAACCGACAATTCGAGGCTATCCTAAAAAATGTTGCTCTTATCATCAACTGAGAGAACGTCTAGCACGACCGCGGCCACGAAGTCATTGACGTCATTTCCCGGACAATCCTTTCGCGGGCGTGTTGTTCACGGGATGCAAATAATCTCGAGTGAGAGGAGTGCGCACGGCCGCCCGCGCACGCTTCCACTATCAGCGTGCCGACGAGTGGCGCCCCAGATAAGCAGGAAGCTGTCGTCGTCGGCACATTCATTTGCACGTTAATTAAAAATAAATTTCCCCGCAGCGACACAACCCACATATACGATCCAACCATCCACTCACCCACGCCAGGTACCAATGAGAATTCCGCCTCGATTCTGTGATCCAATATAGGGTAAAGCTTGGTTATTTTGAATCAATAGTAGTATCGTGATTCGTCATTGTTTGCTTATTTAAACATAGATTTTTATTACATGTGTCCACTTTAAATCTTATATTCAGAACAAGTAATTGGGAATAAGGCACGAAAAGACAATAGCATTCCTTCGTGACAGGGAAGGAAACTTTCATGCGTTCATTGCGCAAGTCGCGGATGCGGTATATTTGCTTAAGAATTATTCACAGAACTGTGCTTTGCGCGGATAGTTTGATATCTCTTGTGGTCGCGACCTAGATTAAGGGATGACTAATGCTTCCTACTTGCATCACGAATTAAATAGCTGTGCAACTAATTACACCACACACAAGGAGTATTTTGAGTCGATTTTGTTTAACCATTCATTTGAAGCGCGATGGAAAATATTGTTATTGGAACGCGGCAACGAAGAAGATGGAAGGGTTCTTGTAAATACGTCGTTTTGCGAAATGATAGAGGATTATTCGGGCGCAACGTACATACATAGCCAACAAACGGCAGAAGGTAGGGTGCCAGCGAATATTGCCGTTTATACCTACGAATGCCCGTCTAAACGTGCACGTTGTGTGGCGTGTCCAACCACGATTTACGGCGTCCTAGTATCCCGAAAAGAAACCTTACGATCGGACTTCAAGGGATCGTACACATCGCTAGCGAGAGTCTGGAGATGAAAGCGGCCGTGGCAGGCTGCGGTAGCTGGAAAAATAAAATTATGGCACACGGCGAAACGAAGCAGACCTTCGGACCTATTAATAGAGGCGCCGACCGCGCCGTTTGCTCTCTTCTGCGATAACCCTGCCCTGTTTCTGCCATCCTTCTCGTTGAAACATTCGTTACTCCTTTGTCCATTATACCCTTTGCCAAGCTCGATTACCGCCGGATACTCCACGCGTTTAAGGATCTTCAGTGAATTTTCTGCCTTTTTTCCGAGTGACATTTCGCTGTTTAAGAGACTCATATCCGGTTATGATGGGACTTCAGAGTCAAGCCGAGCGGTTGAATGTAACTTTACAGTTTGCATTTGTTCAATTTGCCAAGCGTTGATGAGCATTCCAACTTTCTGCGCTTTAGATTCCATTAGTGCGATATGTCTTCATCAAATATCCTACTTTGTATTTCATTAGATATTTTCCGTCGCTCTTAGTTAATTATCTGGCACAGTGTAACATCCAGGCATTTAATTCTTATCCTCATTCTCAAGAATATTGATTAGAGTTGTTACTTTAGTCTTGGAATCCGGAGTGCAGAAAGGAATAATCGCTTATTGATATTCAGAATGAAATAGTAGTCTTCAAGATCACGTTGAATTTGGGCGACACATTGTAGAAGAGATCATCTTTTTTAAATTGATCATTATTCACTATTTGAATGGTGACAATTCATCATTGTCTGCTGATCAGTTTACTAGAGCAACAAAGCTATATTCTTTCGGAAAATACCAGTGGATTGATTTATAAGTAAGACCGGAAACGGCAAGTTTCACGAATAAAGGAAATAATTAATTAACGTTATGTTAGGATTCTCAGCAATTGCTTTTCACGAAGTGATTACTCCACGCGGACTAATACGATTCGGATTAAAGCCGATACAATCGTCGAGCTCTCGTGTAAATACATTATATGGTGAGTCGAAAGAAGAGGCCAATTATCGTGAATCTCATTGTTTAGCATTGTCGATGCCACGGCAAATGGGAACCCGATAAAAACGTGGTTGTTACACCAAAGCCGCATTTAAATGGACTCCGCCAGACTCCGATCCGGCATTTGCGAGTTTATGTTTAATTAGGATGGAATCCACTTTACTCTGTCCTCTTATTCCTTCCGTCGCTGAAAGAGTAGGACTGTGCGGCTCTTTCCACTGCGATAGTATTATCAGAATAAATTCAGCATTAAATCCGCTTACCCAGTCGAACTTATTCTTCTTAATCTCTATTTACCAGCTATAGTCAAGTATTTCTTAGAGGTTGTTTGTACCGTGATTAAAGAGGAGTGGCACTACCGACGGTTGAATAAACTGTAAGCGCGTACCGATTAGACAGAGGCAATAATTAATAGCAAGCTATCGCGGATGAAAATTCGATTCTCCGGCGGTCTTACGGTAGATTTGCTGCGGTAGAATTTCATTTCCGATTATCGCGGAGGGCTATATCCCAAGGGCCGGCTCAAATTAAAATCAGATTCGAGCGAAACGGAAGCCGACTGATGGCGGAGTCAGAGCTTCGAGGGTGAAGAAAGGAGGAGGTGGCGGTGAAGCCGGAGGTGGAAGGCGGACAATGAAAGGTCAAAAGAGGGAAAGAAACAAAAAGGACGCGGGGCGGAGGGGGGGAAGGGCTTTTATCGGCGTGGGGCTCCATAATTGAACCGACATAAGTACTCTTTTCATATCATCGTTGCGAAATGATGGAAGAGGATTACGAGAATCCCGCGGGAGGAAAGGCTGACATAGAAACGAGAAAAGGGCGCGCTATGCCGGCGGAAAGAGCGACAGCGGTGAGGAGAACAGACGGGCGTCGCGGGGATCGGAGTGAGGCGACGCTAGTCCGGGTTCAAACGGAAGGAAGGTCGAGATGTGAAAGAAGCTAAGGTGGGTGGACGAGGACGAACTTCGAGGCTCTTCTTCGTCGGTGTGGCGGCATCTCAAGGAGAACCGCGCCGAGTCAGCAGGACATTCGATCGTCCCTCTCCGCGAGTTCGGCCCCAATATCCCTTCATCCTCCGCTACTTCTTTCTCAGTCCTTAAATGCTTCATGGTTTCATACCAGTAGCGAGTCTGATCAATCCGGCGAATTCTGTTCCGTCAATGTTTTGCACGGATACAATCTCAAAATGTCTTAAATGATTTGCAATGCAGGCCGTTACAATAATATCTTCTAGACTAAGAATGTTAATACTATTGAATCGCTTCGTGTTCGCCATAACGTAGATACGAAGAGTATGGGGAGGTTTAGTAACTGATTGCGATTGCGATGTCATAGGAGTTTGAGAGCCCCTTTGTTAAGTGCAACCAATGGCGATAGGTGGTCGGCGACGAAGGCATCGTTGAGGGTTGCAGCAATATTTTGTTTGAAGCTCTTGCTACCGCTTCTAGCAGCAACCACAGAGTATAGAACTACGTTGGCTCTGTTGATTTTTCTCACCGGAAATTAAAATCCTTTTTGTCAAAGGCCCTACGGGAGTGAAGGAGGTTGGGATCATGAGCTTTTTACGCAGTTTCGCGAAAGAGGGACAGGGGAAAAGGAGACCTCCGGCGGAGTCGAGTGCCTCGATTGGCCCAGCTCTAATTCCTTCCTTTTGGATTGAACTCCTGCTGCTGCGCTTGGGTAATATTTAGCAGACAGAGCTTCCTGTCGAGACACCGTGCTGCCGTTTCTCCGGGAGTCACTTAGGTCATGGCGCACCCTGGCGTTTTATGCTTCTAAATTATTCTGTTCAACGTTTGACTTACTCTTTCCCATTCACTCGATGGCAAACAGCGCAAAACTACTAGTTTTTGGTAACATTTCTAGGCAGCAAGATCCTTAATGCACTTTACAGCTTGTACAAGCGCAAATAAATCTCGAAGATGAAGTTGCTAAATTTCACACGTGCACGGCACTGCGAAAGATATAATGTGATTTAATTATTCCAAGTGGAGCATGATTGCAGAGATCGATTGGTGCAGATTAACCTTGTTCTCTACGGAATGTTCATCCGGGTGGCAACAGTTAATGGTTTCGATCGACAGGGTACTGCTACTTGACAGATTTCACTGGTCTCCTGGCTATCTCGGCTGTTAAGTACAATTAGCACCGTAATTGCATGGAAGCTGAGCGATTACACGCGCGATCCATATTCCGAATTCATTGACGTATTTCTCAAGTATTCTAGTACCCCTCAAATGGTATCGACGGTATCGATGAAATAATCGATATATCGACTAATCTTGCATTCTTTCGTTCGTAAATGTGATTGAATGTAAAATACTTTAATACATATTGGATGCTAGTGTAGAAAAGTCAAAGTAAAAAGAGCAACTGCAATTTGTAAATTATTCTCTATTGCAAGCTATTATTTATTATAATAATTAACGGGGAGGAGGGGAAGGCAGGTTAGAATATGCATTAGCTATCCGAGATGAGAGGATTGCAGCACGATAAATGTTCATCGAGCTCGTTGTAAGATAAATACATACAGAGCAGAGAGCGGTAAGACAGTGCGCTGGCAGTAGCAAGAGCGGGAGGTGCACTATGCATGGAAATTCAGGCTGTTTAATGAATCAGTAGATGCGAGGTAAGGCGGGTAGGAACATCGTGAACAACCACCATTAAGGACACTGTTATACCGCCAGTTTCTTCTAGTAACCGCAGATCGATAACAACGCCGAGAGAACCATAGAATGCGTGAGAAGTTAGACGGTTAGAGGAAAGCTTAGAGACTCCAGTGGAGTAGACCTGCTTGGACTCTCATTCTCTCGGCACGAGAGCCATTAGGAGTGGCTTTGCTTTTAGCTGAGATGCTGAAATGCTTTTGTCCTCATGCATTGTTCCACTCGCTCGTCAAAGCTCTCCTCTCGTTCAAAACATCGTATACACTCTCGATACCAGAACATCACAATATATTCCATAATTTAGTGTTTGAAATGTCTGATATCGCGATGAATGAATGAGAAGTTGGGCAGGCTCGTCTAACTGTGGACGCATCCACTGTGTACACTCTTCGTCGACTCGAGGATGTACTCTAGGCACTTGTAAAACCCCCTCGCTGACTAGGAAACTGCTCGATGGATGCACGAACTCTATATTCACTTTCTTTCTCCCATACTCTCCCCTTCTCTCTCTCTCGAGACTATACGCGGCATAGATAGATCAAAGAGGTCATTCATCGTCCATCCATACGTCCCGAGCAACATGCCTACACGTTATAGCCACCATAGCAACCAACCATCCCCTTGCAAGTACGGTCCTTGAATCCCTGCTCGAATACGTCATTTACAAATGGACCCATGAAGCGAGCATCGACAACCTTGCCTCACAGGTATCTAACTCTCGTAAACTATGGGATTATGATGTGGTATTATTAATATATTCCTTTACGCAATTACTTTAAAACTCAAGTGGTGAGTTAGCATTTATCGCATTTATTCTATTTTAGAATTATGTTTGCAAATTTTATTTGATGGTAGCTTTCATATTTATGAAGTTTACTACCGGTTCTGATAAATTTAGGGAAACGGACATATGAGATGTGGTACGAGCAAGAAGTTTGCGCATTGGTTAAATCCTTTCTACCTTCTTGCTTTAGTGTAGATTATCAAAATTTCAATTCGATTTCCTCCAAGGTAGTCTACTGTTCTGAGTATTTCGTGTAATTCAATCTTCCACTTCAGAGTGATGCAGTATTTAGAATGCAGTACTAGACGTAACATTTAAGATGAATGCAATTCCCCGAAATTGATGACTAGAGTTCGAAGTGCACTCTGCATAAACGGGCTTATATAAATTTATCTGTTAAACTTTGATTCCTACTTTACGTGCAGCTCACATATATATATCATTTTCTCGTTGAGAGGGGCTTTTAAATTTCTCAGATCTGCAGTCTGTACCTTCTCTATTCGTGCTGTTTCACTGTCACATGAAAGGCACAACATATTTATTACTTTTTTGTGCATCACTCATTATTGATAGCGACGCAAAAGGCTGTAGATAGGTTGCCCGAAGTCACTTGCAGTGCATGTACACCCTATTTAAATAGAATATGTTCGAACGCTCGCATATGTTTCCAGCTGGGTCGTAGCCAAAAGTTCCTTTCAGCTTAGGGAATAGCAAGAGCATTAACATATTTCTTGCTGAATATTACCCGATAATTAAGAGGAGGTCTGCTAGCGAGGGTAACTGCGCAGCTCCTCTGATTAAATAACTGGGATCGACTTGCCGATAGTATGGGTGGCACGTACATATCGTACGATCTATAGGACGGTTTACCTCCCATTGTCACGGGAGTGCTTTTCGCCTTAAAAATCAGCTCTTAGCCGACTCGATATCGCCAGGACTCGGCAGTGCAAGTAGGTCGTCGCGTTTGTGGCAGATAGGATCTTTTTCCTGTGAAAGACTGGTGGGTTGGGGGGGTCGAGCGAGCTGGCTAAGGTATCGACCGAATACTCTCCGACGCCAAGTTCAGGAAGAAAAGGAATTGGAGGAGTCGAGAGTGCGCCTTGAAAGCCGGCGCGCGGCACACGATGGTTGTGGATCGATCATTCCTCTGTGAAGCAGGATATCCTCGTTCGATTCGGGCATCACGAGCATTAACCTAAACCAATCGAGCGAACTAGAATCCACAGTGGCGATCTATCGCACCACCGCGTTAATTTATCCAAAGTGAACGTGAAATATAAGCGGCACGCCGGATATGTAACTAGCTCACCCTTTACACTGGACTGACCAAATGAATTCGGCCAGGGGTCAGGATAATATATGCAGTGGTGATGTAACATGGCACATGCCGTTCTGAGAAAACGCAGTGACCGCGATACGAGTAGCAGAGTGTAATTTGCACGGGAACTCGAGCGAGCGGCTGCTGCTGCTGCTACTGGTGCTGCTGGTCAAGGGAATTCGGTGTACGGCCAACGATTGCTCGACGTTCGCGCACCTGCCGCGCGCGATTCGTTTTAATTTAAAGTCATTTAATCAATGCGGCCCAGGCAGCATTGAATCAAAACGTCTAGCATGGAAGCCACTACTACTGAGGCTTGGCAACCAAACAGAGTGAGCGAAAGGGAGAATTCGGACCAGCACGGATCTACCCTCTCTCGCTCTCCCAGATACTTGTGTGCATGCATCCGAGCCATCTCTCGCACCCACCCTTCGCCGCCCCCGCGCAATGAATTAATCAGGCAGAGTGATGAGGGACGTGCCGCCATGCGTCCCCACATGCCGATGCCTCAGGACACATGCTGCAATTCCACCGGTAACGACGGTGGTAGCGGCGCAGTAACGGCCTCCCGTCGATTCACTTCGACGAAAAGCACCACCCACACACACACACACACACACACACACATACACAGCCTGCCATGACTGATGGGGATTTCGTTGGATCACGGTATTGGCTGCCCTACCTTCTGATCGCCACTGTTAATTATGCGAATGCAAGAGCTCTCGTTGGTAAACCGGCGTGGCGCACTTCACTTTCTCTCTCACATGCAAACTCTCTCTCTCTCTCTATCCTGCACTACCTTTGATATGTGCGCGTGTACAATGTAGAGCAGCAGCTATGCCTCCAAGAGGATCCGCAGGCACTCGATTGAAGGGACCGCTGAAATTCGAAGAGTGCTTTTGCATTCCTGATTCCTGACTGGCCCCTGACACGGTACATGTCTACCCTGTGACGGCCGATTAGTCGAACATTTCTTCATTTAGAATGAACGCAGTAATTCGTATCGCATATACCATTCCTTCACACGTTATGCATTTGCTAGCTTAATGGCGCGTATTAATTAGACGGCGAATGAGATGTATAGGTTGCCGGGTGCACTTGATGCCGACGCGCAATGTAATCCCATTGGCCCAGCATTGCCGTTTTGTGTTACTGCTTGCCCTGTCGAAGGTATCATAGATGTGGGTGTGATTCCGGCTTTCGGTTAATGCCGTAAGGGTTAGCACGAGTTTGTGTGTTTCTCGCTTAACGCTTGCAATTCAAGCAGTGATTGACTGTTCTCGCAAGCTGTGCTAATTTCTTTTATAAACAGCAACCCTTTCCCGGCACTCCGATGAACAAACGATAGCAAAGCGATGACGTATCGTGACGCGCCGGGCAAAAAGTAATAGTCGCAAGAACGACTCTATCTCGCTATGGGGAAATACCCATCGTGAACCGTGCCGTTTAATATCTCTGAGATACATCTCGCTGAGCGGGCCGGCGCCGGGGTCAGAGGTCTAAAGGCCGAGGGGGGAGGGCTAGCGATCAAGCGTGAAGTGTCGATAGTCAAAGATGGGTCACAATAGATTGCCAGGACAGGAGGGACGGATGGATACACCGATTATTCGAGAGAACACGAATTATCAGTTTTCGTATATCCCAAGGGAAACTAACGGACAGAAGAGGGTGTATTTAATGATAGAAATAGGAAAGCCTGTCGAAGACAGACGTGTCAACAATTGCGTGGAAAGAGACAAAAAAGAGGCAAGAGAAAGCAAGACTAAGAACACTAATTCCAATGCAGGGGAGCTCGTTGCTTGGCCTAGACGCCGAGAGTTCTGCAACGTAACCCCTGCGTTCCCGCCTTCCCCTGAGCGACCCCCTAATGCGCCCGATCAATATTGCTTGTGCGAATCGATGCACGCGCCATACGGTGTCCTTCTAAGCACACATCAATGACCACAACTATGATTCAACGAGGGATGTTACATTTTGTATTCTGACGAGCCAAATTTTACTGGGATGACAGGGCTGTGATATCGTCACTCTTAAACATGAAATTTTGCATAAAAGGGTAGTACTCTTTTTAATACTAGTTATAGGAAAGTGAAGGACCAATAGCAGGATCTAGAAAGCGAGTGCGGAGGAGCGTGGGTCGGACGGAAATTTCTCGGTGAGTTGCGGACATTACTTAACCCCGGGCACGAGAATCTTAGAGCAAACCGGACAATGCAAACTCTTACTCGCTGACTGGGCTGCCCGCGGCGCTCCAGGGAAGCGTATGTGCGAACCGGTTATGGTAAAGGAATCTGTTTCTGCTCTCCCACGCGCCACTCGGCCGTTCCGGCGGCGACGCGCGCTACGATACACCACGAGCAGCACCCTCACGAATCGTGCAGCAGTCCGTCGCGATGCATCTCTTCCTCAGTCGCAACGCGAAGCTCTTTTCTTTCTTGTCCGTAAACGCCAATCTCCCGTGAACGCGACCCGATGCAACGTAGCCAGGACCGAGATCAGAAATTGCCTTGCTCTAACCAACATGCATTAACCGAGGTTTGCGAGTGCGAGCAGAATCCGACCGAGCGTGACCCTTAGCGCGAGCTAGTCGGCCGTGACCCCCTCACCATTAACAGAGAAACCCATAGACGCGCGAATACGCCACTGACTACGCCTGGTACCGTGCGTACGGGGCGCAACCCTGTGTAACATGAGATATACATGTATATAGGTGGACGCGTACGTGGGTTAGAGAATAGGATAGCACATATAGGTCGCTTGTAGGATAGCACGCGGAACTATGTGAATTCGAGCGTGCCGCCCGATGAGTTTCGTCTCGGTCGGCCGTGCTTTGATTCGTAAACGTTAGCATGGCTGGCAGCACCCGGGCCAATTCCGATCCTGGGAATATTGGGCTAATGCTTGTGCACACGAGCCCGGAAAAAATTTGCGCGATTTGTCTGGCGTTTCCTGCGCCATGCGACGCAAAGCTTCCTCTCGTTTTTATCAGCCGTCCTGCCAGTCGATCAAGAATAATGGTTTTCCATCGGACGGATGCGTATCCTTTAAAATATTGGAAATGTCTACGTTAATGAATGAATAAGAGTGTGACCGAATATAACTAGGACGGTGGGTGGTCCGGGTGTCGATACTGGGCCAAGAACATCCAAGTAGAAAGACACACAGTGCGACACAGCTGGCAACGAAGTGTTCATTACCAGTGAAACGTTCCCATTTACGTGTTCATTTATCAGGACTTAATTGTCAGGCGGCTCTCTTTTTTACGGAAAGAAATTGATTATCTCCGCGACGTACGTAGGTCGCCGGTTCAGACGTGATACGTGACTTGGCGGAGGGACTGAGTTGCGAGCCCGTGTGGCTTCTCGTTCGATGGCTCCGACCCAGGAGATTGCACCATTACGCTTCCCGGACAATCAGTGCGAGACAAATGAGAGGAATACTGATGTGAGTCGTGGGAGCTAGAAGGCCGGGCCCGGGCCCGAGCCCGAGCTCGAGCCCGAGCTCATGCCACAACCCACAGCTACAGGGCAGAGGACGGCAGAACAGAATCGCTGCCTCCTGAGGGGATGGACCTGGCCGAGGCTGAGGCCGAAGGGGAAAAAAGTTGGCGCAGCCGGGGTCATTTGCATTTGGACAAGGAGGCAGAGAGAGAGAGAGAGAGAGAGAGAGCGAGAAAGAAATAAATTAGGTGCGCGCCGAAGTGACTTTCAATTGAGGGTGTCCCCGGGCTTTTTCTCTCGCACTCGTCACTCGCTTCGCCGCCGAGAGGAAAAGACGTATATCCAGCCTGAAGAGAGGACTTCTGCTAATTGCATCCTGTCTAACGGCGCTCGTTAGTCGGCATCCGTGGTGGGGCTGATCATGGATGAGAGCCTAGAGAAACTTCGTGGCTGCACCTCCCGCGAGAAAAGAGGAGGAAAGTGACTGAACCCTGATGGGCGAGGGATAAGCGATAGAAAATCTGACGAAGAAAGCGGAAGGATGGTGAAAGAGACAAGAAAAAAGAAGAATGTTACTTCGAAGTGGTACTTGTCGATGCCCGTGACTAGCAATTACCGTCTTTCCAAATGCTCAAAGACAATCAGTTTGTCTGTCCGGTTGAAGCGAGGACTCAAGTATTCAATTCGTTCTAGGTACGACGAAATGAAATTACGAGGATCTAATTGAATAGTAATTAATATATGCCGAGATCCACGAGGATTACTTTCTTGCCAAGCCCATGCACGCATGCGCAAGGGTAAAATAAACTTTCATCGTCTATGGCGAGGGTCGTTCTCATTTCTATAATATCGCTGTAATTCACTTCTATCCTGTGGAGTTCGCGTGTTCATGGACGGAATCAAGGGTTGGTTCTTGTTGCGCCTCGGGAATTGGGAAGCCAAAGGGGTTGACTTATTAATGGAGTTTTGATCCAATCCCCGGCAATACGGCGGCGCCCAGAGGCAGTGGTACCTCGTGTGGATAATTTCGGCGGCTTCAATTAACACTTTTTCAAGCATTGGTAGGGGCAGCCAAGAGTGAGCTGCAGGGAAAGAAGTTCAAAGTTCAGACACGCGACTTCCGACGTGATTCGCCGCCGCGTTTTCGGCCAGTTCGGCGGTCACCGCCTCACAGTATGCTGGTAGTAACCTTTTGTAGAAGGTAAGGTGAGGAGGGAGGAGAGAAAGTTAGTTTCATATCCGGTGTGGCCGCCACCAACTGCGGAATCACGCCAACGAGGGCTCGGCTGTAGCGGCAGGCAACATCGACCGATTCGAAAAGCAACCTGCCACCGTGCCACGTTCTCCGGCACACGCGAACTTTCACCGAGAATCAGCCTAGCCTTCCATCGAAGAGGCAGGGTTGTCTTCTGCCTCTTTCCCGACTGTGTTTCCTCTCGTGTTTTCCCACAGGAATCTCTTGTCCTGCCTACTTCATCAACGGTGCGGTGCACGCTTCGTAAAACCAACGGACTGCTTGCGAAGCTGAGGCCACTTTAGCTGGTTGACAAAATGCCTCGCCCTTATCAGGGGAAATCTCGACCCCTAACCCCTCGCTCTCGGTTGCATCGAGGGTGCTGACCACGCCGGCGTCCCCTCGTCTACGTGCTTCAGTGCACCCTTTACTTACGACTTACGACCGCCCTGCTCGACTGCTACCACTACTTTTTGCTAAATTGTCAGATTCGAGATATCGCTGCTAATGGAGCCGGCCACTGTACCGATCTCCCTGGCTTACTGCTACGCGCGCCCGGACTTCATTACTCAGTGTATTTAGTGGAACAAGAAACGGCTGCTGCCGCAATTACCCTTACGCGGAAATTGAATTTCAAGTGGAAGTTGATATTCTTCTCGGCTCGAGGATGCTTTCTGTCGATGTAGAGACTCCGAAAAGAAGTTGCGAATCCTTTTTTGCGAAAGGGATTGGGAAGACGGTCGAGAGCACAATGGGCGAAATATGAGAAATCGGGAGGAGCGTTATTCAGACTTGCCGTCGAGGGTACTGCCATGGCTGCTCTTTCACGAAGTAATTTCTCTTCCGGGAGACTTCGCCCACCCTCGAGAGCACCCTGGAGACTCAAGAGAGGTCTAAGAGGCGGTCTAATTTCAAATCAATTTCTGCTCGATGAATATTACAGCGGGACGGGAAATAAATAAAGGATCAGCTGGACTGACTCGAGGGTTTATACGCCGACCTTCTCTCCCCACTACTACGTTTACCTCGCATTCCTCGTTATGCCGAAACACGGACTTGATCGAGCTCCTTAATCAAGGAAGGGTCAGTTCACCCCACGGAGTGGTACGCCGAGGTTTCAAGAGCTTTAGTTATTGTCGCGTTCCCCGTTTCTATTCATTAGATCCAGGCATACCGTTCATTCATCCGATTGCGCGCCTCCATTCCTCACCGGGACCGCGTTCACTCAATTCAATAGAACCTGCTTCGTCAGTTAGTATCTAATTAACATTTTTGTTCTGTCTCGCAATATTCTACAGAGAGGATAAGAATGTTGTTGCCCTTGGTAATTATTATTAATAGAAACTTCCGTCTTTACTAACTGTTCCTGGTCCTTTAGTAATTTTGATTGATAGATATTAGCGCTGAAGGATCCGACTTCGTAGTCTCGAGAGGCCACCTTATAGTTTGAGTGTTCACCGTAATTAATCGGCGTCTAGGGAGCCAGGGGCTTGGAAATACGGATTCCATGAGACTGTAATATCGCCTCGAATTATTAGCAGAGACTTACAATAGGCTGGTGCTCGTTAAAATCCTTTGGTCGTGCGGTCACCGCCACTACCACCTATTAAATATCGGACTTCGCAATCTTCTGCGTCGATAGCGCGATGAGCTAACAACATTATTCAAGGGGCCCCTTTTTGTCGCCGAGACCGGGGCGCGCGGTCGATACTCACGAGTAGGGTAAAAACACGATATGAATGTGTACATATATTTACATACTCTTGCTACGCAGGTATACATTTATCGTTACACATAGCAACGATCGGCCAACGAGCCATTCTGACCTCCGATTCAACGGTGCATATTAATTATTCGAGGACTCTCTCAAGACTTAAGGTTACCGGTAGAAAAATTGGTGGCAGGATCCCCGGGGTTCTTGCGGGCGAAGATCGTGCGACTGATTATCAGATTAGCATTGAGGCGTTTCGTGATTTCGAGCTAAGGAGGATACGGACCGCTTCGAAAGCTTAGTGTAATTAATCGTCGCCCAGGGAGATAAAGGGGGAGCTGGCATGAGAGGAGAAGAGGAGGGGGGGGGGGGGCAGTAAGAGAGGGAGATGGTAGTGTTGTATACGCGGAGGGCAGGTAAGGAAGCGAAGGAATCATTGCCGTTCGGGGTGTGTATGCAAATGAACGTCGTAGATGCCACGCTGCTCTCCTGTGTAGAAAACTGGGCGGTTGCGTGCTAGCCGGTGGCGGTCCGCTCAGATAGGCTGGCGATTCGGGGAATTAGCATTTTTAGTGAATTTACAATTTGATTAGAGTGAAGGCGCAGCCCGCCGTAGACGAGCCGTGCCGCGCTTGCTCTCTCGGAGGCCAGGGACCACTCGTGTCGCTAGACACCCTTTATCTTCTCTCGTAGGGTAGGGCGATAGGGATTTCCTCCACTGTACGCTCGCTTGGCTTTTGCCTTCGCAGAAGACAGATTTCGGATAACCCCGCTGGACTTTTTACCCGGGGGGCACACCTCCGGCTTTCACGTATCAGACGATAAGTGAAGGTGTTGCGGTGGAGCTCGCTTTGTCCTCGCCACCTAGATATGCATGGATAAGCGGCACTTACTTCATCTCATTCGGGGGACTGAGAGTGGCCCGATAAGTAGCCCGATACCAATTTCTCCTATCGCGCAGCGGCCCTCGCACTCTGTGGTCCCTTATAGAAAATTATCCTTGCCGGCTCACGAGCTCATTGTATTCTCGACTCTTACTGCGCAGCGTCCTACTATTCTTTCCCCGAGATAACGAGTATCGTTTTTCTGATTAAACTCGAGTAGATTGGGGTCGTCGAGGTTGGTATGGTAATTTCATTTCACCGGGACTGAAAATAATTATTCCTTAGGCATCCTGAATAATATAAGGATTAACGGGAGGTTTGTTTACTAGAAAACAAAAGTTGAATGAAGGGTGGGGAAAGTGAGTATTTTATACAGCACAATATCCTGGTAATGGAATCTTGACTTCCACTGGGACAACGTTAAGTCTTCGCTATCCATTGCTCTCAGTGTGTTCCCATGGAGCATGGAGCACGTTGATAGCTCGTAAGAGGTAACATCGAGGGTGAAAGGGAATTCCGAGGAATTCGCCTTAAGTTCACACCAGGAGAAGCGTAGAAGTTTGTAATTCCAGGCTTAGGGGGGCTCGGCCTATTTCTTTCGTAGCTTCTTCTCGTTTACTGGCTTCCGGCTTTTCGAGGGGGTCTCCACCACGTGGGCTCGTTTCATTTTCACCAGCTTCGCACGACGCCAATAATGCAGATCCCTTTATAATGAAGCTTATAACACGCGGGATGGGAATCTCCCACGGTCAGTCGGAAGTTCACTGACATGGATTAATTTCTTTAGTGGTTCATACCGGCACGAACTACCGCGAGTAATCCATAACTTTTAATCGGGCGACAACAATTTCCGTCTGGCAAATTATCACTCTTCGACGTGTTGCTTTAACTTCCGTGAAGTTTAACGCGATTATTGATGCATATGGTCGGTCCAATGTATTTTTGCGATAGGAAAAAGTTGATATTATTACCGTACTGTCGAGTTCCATGAAATGATAAGTTCGCGTGGTGTTCGATGAAGTCGTTAATACGTTTTATTGCTTCTTGAACTATTCCATTACAACGCATATTATCGACTATTAACATATAATAGGACAATTTCCAAGTTGACTGTCTTCATAATTCTTGGATAGTGTGACTCCTCTAATCGAATTCTTATCAAAGAAAGAGTGTCGGTTGTTTCTTGCTTGTTAAACTGAACATATATATTTATTATCTTACCTACTACCGAAGAGAGTAGGATACACATGCGCGAAGATAAGGAAGCCCCGTCGCAGTGCAACCAACATGCTACCCTCAGGGTTTTTTTTAATGTCTAGACAATAGCCCTATCTCGAAGGCTTTCCAGCTACTACTTGAACGCGTCGTGCGAATATCTGGAAAGAGGGATACAACGATGCTTCTGTAAGACAATGCGTGTATAAAGTTACAGCTCCGTAAACCAAAATCGCCGTTATCTACCATGGAATAATGAACCCAATTGTCATTACTAAATTGCGTAAATCGCTATCCACAACGTTTTTCATGCTTCATCGATGTGCAAAGAATCAAGCGTATTCGTTCAAACTTTTACACATCGATCTGAAGTAGATGAATACAAACTCATATCCGTATAAATACCTGCAGACTAATCCAATAAATCAACAGAGCATTTCGTTAAAGTCAACGTTTCCTTTATTCCGCCAAATATTATTCGACCTCTTACAAACGCAATATCCGGGGTTGGATTTCTCATTCTAGAAAGAGTGGCGCCGCGTTCAAAGCATGTCACGCGGCTAGAGAGCTATTCTTCGTGCTTAAAGGTGTGCGTATCGAACAGTAGGGTTCCATAATTAAAAGTACGATCCCATCAATGGCAGAGTACTAGTAGGATAGTCCGCTCGGGAGGCTCTGCGAGGGTTAATAACACGGTGCAATTGCAAAAGGAATCAGCATCAAGGTCTCCATGACAATGGATACGATTAAATGCGAGCGTGGAAGTCGATTGGGAGTAGAAAGCTTCGGAGGATCTGGTCCTGCGAGGCTTTCTTTGAGGAGGGTGATGGGTTACTTTCTCACTCGGTATCCATCCACGGTGGATAAAGTCTCTTCTCATTTTCCGAGAAGCCCATTCGCCGAGCCCGCTCGCACAGCTTTCCCCTCTCTCTTTCTCACTGTCGCTCGCTCGCTCTCTCTCTTTCTTTCTTTCTGTAGAGCTTTCTTTTTTCTCTTTCGTACTTTCCACACGAGCAAGCTATCGTTTCTCCTCCCTCTCAACGCTGCTCATTCACTCTCTCACTTTCCTTCACCGAGCTCTATCCTTTTTGACTCTGCTGTGTCTTCCTACTTCCATCTCTTACCCTGCCACTCGATGAGCCTGTTGCCTTTCCTGCCGATTTCCTCGATGCGTTTTTTATTACTTGGTAACTAGCTCCGACCGTCGGGGTGAATTTTACGTTTTCGCCAATTCCTTTATTGCGGACAGCCTAGACAACCGGGTAAACAGACGGCAAAGGATCGTTCCTCTCGGATGTCGACGGCGCGGCGGTCCCTTTTCGAATCCGGCGACCCCTTTGCACAGAGAGGCCGAACTCTTTTAGCAATGTTTTTTATTCAGCGTGTGGCCGGGATCCTTCCCATTCCGATTGAACTCTCTGCAAACTCCCGGCTCCACCGAGGGTTCGTCTCTTTTTTCTCTTTCAAATCGAGTTTGAAAGCGTAAGAGACGTCAGGAACCAATCCCATCTCTAATGTCGGCAATCGGGGTCGATTTCATTATTTGATAGTGCGGGCAAAGAAAAAGGCTAGGAATCGGTTTGGCATAGTAACGCCTTGAGTATAAGAGCACTAGTTCAGACACTCTGTTTTCTGGATTACACAAGCGATTGAACTCGCTTTCGGTATCATATTCTAAGAAGTGAATCAGGCGAGAATGATTGTGTTGGAAAACATGCAGGGTTGGTTACAACTTGTATCAGATCGCAGCTCACATGTACAGCTGAATACACATTCCAGTCAACTTTCCCAAATTACGAAGTGCGCGCGCACGCGACACCAAGCGAAGCAGAGTGTCACCCAAGAGAAACGTTACTCCAAATTGAATTCCGTGCTATGGATTCTTCAAGCTCGGCGGAGGACAAATCCCGAGTTGTGCCGCTCCACTGTTCCGAATCCATTCTACACGGATCGTAGTTACTCTTTTAAGTTAGTTAATCCGCTCCACTTTGGATGGGACGAGTATTCGAAGGCGAACACGCGCGCTCTGAAAGTGGCCTCATTAGCCCCGAATGTTCTTGCCCTAGTGAAGCAATTGCATTTCCCTAATAGGCGCTGCACACGGCCCACAAATACCAACGCTGAGTCATATGCGTGATGATCTTACGATTAGTAGTAGGTGCGAACGAAGAAGGCTAGAATTGGAATTGGCAAGAGATCAAGTATTAGAAAGGTCGTGTAACTCGGCCAGTGTCATGTCACGGTATACTCTCGGCGAAACAACCCACCGTATGACGATGGCAGGGCTACGCAAGGGAGCGTCGCCGCCACCGCCGTCGCCGTCGCAGGTCGGAGTTTTAAGATCCTAATCGACCCTCGACACAAGGGGTGTGCTCCGAAGCGAGGCTGCCTCTTATCGGTGCCGTTTGATCATCCCCCGTAAAAAAATTGCAGGTTGTTACTCGGCCTCGATACGTTTACATAGTGGCCGTGAGAGGAGAGAGAATGAGTGGGTGGATGGGCCGGGAGGCGGGCTGTGCGGCCTGGTGTGCCGGCCCCAAGGAGAGCAGATAGTGGCGCGCGCTCGTGCGCGGGGTCAGCGCTTGATAGGCGCACGCTTAAAAAGCGAGCAAAGCGTATCACAGGGCCAGCGTGTAAGCACCCTCGCATTAACCGCTCGCATTTTGTAACCCGTTATTTCGCGGTTAGCCCTCTCTCGCTTCGTACGATAAGTGCCAGTCGATGTTTGCCCGGCCTCTCACCTTCCTCCTTTTTTTTCGCCCGAGCCCCTTTTAACGAGAGGCAAACAGCCAGACGAGATTTACGAGCTCGCGACGTGAAGCTTCGATATTGCTGGAGCACCGTCCTCCGCCTGATAAAAGGCTACCAGGGAATTGCGCCGGAAACTGGGGGCGTTCAGGAAACGGAAGCACCGCAGCTTCTCAGATATTGCATATCCCTGCACGCATTTCATGCAAAAACTAGTCGCGAACTCTAAGTAAGACGATGCGTAGGTTTCATACTGTAACTTGCGATGTGAAACACTTCTAGTTGCAAGTCGTGTACTTGGAAATTGCGGTTGGTTGTTTGGGCACGTTTCTAGGACTAGAAGTTTTATAATCTGATATAAATAATCCTCCGTTCAATTTGTAATCAGGATTTTCGGGAAATCATCAACGCTGCCACGGAAATGACACATTAATTATTATACACAGGCAGTGCGATGAAATCGTCATGTGAATACGTCGAATTGGAGTGGTGTCCTCTGATTAAAATGCTAATTGGAGAGGGTGGACTCACGTGGGTATTACGGAGAATGCTTAAAACGGCCAATGAGCATGGGGGTTGAAAGGGTGCCCCAGCAATGCGAATTAAACAATCCCCCAATTCCACTTGAAATTCCATAGCGGTTACCAAAAAGGCCGTGCCAGCTAGATGGCACGTTCGCGGGGGGTATAAGAGGGCCAGCACTTAATTACCGTAGCCGGAGTTATAATCTGTCGTAAAATCTGAATAACTGCGGCCAATTTCTCAAGTTTATCTAAATCTCGGCGAAGCAGGTTCCGCGGAATACGTACGTCGTCCTATTTAATCTCCATTTAGAGCTAAGCCCGGCTGGCTGATTTATAAGGTGGGAGACCTCCAAAGAGGCTCGTCCCACCGATCTGCACATAAGCGACGATTTAGCGCGCCTCTAAAAATTACCGATGCGAGATTCATCTTGATAGATGCATCCGTGGAACAGAAGGAAAGTGCTGGAGCAATGAGCGGTTATATCGAATCTGTGCTGCGCGACATAGATGCAAAGCGGCACCAGTCAGCATTTAGGCAGAACATCCGGTATACGTGACATCGAAACGTTGAGATCCAGCTTGGCATTGGCCGGGAGCGGTGCGTGGGTTGGGTTCAAAGTAGTCTATTATCTCGGAAGGAATGAATATTCCTGGGTTGAAGGAAGCCCGAAGTCACGCGGCGAGGTGGTTGGCGCGTGCCTAAGTCACATTCGTCAGCTGGTTGCAAGGCGAATTCTAAGGGAGGTCCGCGTACTGTCTAATATACTCATCCAGCACCCCGACGCTGTCGGTCAGAAGGGACGATACTATCTCAGTACACTAGTTATGCCACGCTTTGAGAGACGTCAAGATAGCTCGGTGATATATTCGCTTCGTTCCGACTTTTCGAGACGCCCCTCGGTTTCAGTTTCGCGCTTCCGCCACCCCTACAATCCCTGTTCTTTCCACCAGCTATGCCGATTCCCATCCCTTCCTTTATCCGCGTCGCTCTTTCTGATCCTCTTGCTTCGTGATTTATGACACTTTTTTCCGTTATCGCGCCGCGAGATCTCAAGGTGCTCTCGTCTAGGATCTACTACGAGGAACGTGGAAGGTGGCCTTTCACCCCGTCCCAGCTGTTCCCAATAAACGCGTTGCATCGTCGCCGACGCCGACGCCGCCGCCGACGCCACTCTGGCGAAAAACGCCGATCGCGTGCTGCCGGTGCATCTTAGCCCGGATTTACGATCTTCCGTACTCACTGACAGTACATTTGCATAGCGCACGCCCGTCGCGGCTCTTTCGTACATCTACCTAATTGCCCGCGTTTTTCCCGCCAACTGTCGGCATACCGCTCTTGACGGTGTTCTAGACATGCTATCACTAAACTGGTATTTTAGACTCCCAGAGACTACAGACAGTGCATTCCTTCTTCTAAGTAATATGATAGGGTAAATCTAACCTAGAAAAATACGTTATCACATTTATTACATTCAATTGCAGTGAAATGCCGTCAATGTGATAGAAGTATTTTGTCCGGTTCATTCGCATGTGGAGAAGTCTCTTGTTGTCCGGTACATCGTAAAGCTAAACAAGGTTCGTCACGAAGAAAGGGGTGTGCATGGCAGTATATTGGAGGCTTGGTGGAGGGGACTAGGACCTTTCGAGTCTTTTCGATTCCTCGGGGCCCTGAGAGGAGGCGCGCGAGCGGCAAAGTGGGAGGGCGAATCGCGGCAGTGCGATCAATTGTGTTGCGGAACTGCGGCGAACTGCCATTGTCGGCGGAAAGTTCGGAATTATACATTGGGAAGTTGGAATGGATGGGAGGTGGGGTAGGTAGGAAGTAAGCAACACAGGAGAGCGCACGACTAGGAAGGAAGTGGCCGGGCCTGAGAGTACGAGCGAACCAAGGAAAGAAGTAGAAGTGAAACGAAGCGAAGGCCGGATTCGGTTGGGTACCTACTTGTACCTTAGGTATTCTTAGCCGATTCGCGCTGGAACTACGGCAGCGTCCGCCGCCGCCGCCACCGCCGCCTCTTCGGCACTCTTCCTCTCCTTGCTGTTAAAGCTCTCCACCACCGCTGGCGCTCCAGCATCCTACCTCCTTTGTCCCTCTTTTCTTAGCCGAAAGTTTACCGACGATCCGCCGGTGTGCTGCCGGCACATAGAATAAGAAATGATTTGCCGCGCGGTGCGCGCAGAGCGCTTCTCAATTTAATTTGATGTTGACTTTGATTTAATTAACCACCGCCGCCGCCGCCGCCGCCGCCGATAGGAGACGGAATGTCGACGGTCCTGTTCCGAACTCGCGGCAATTCTTAATGGGCTCTCGCGAAATACGCGTAATGGATTCGCGCTGTAATAACGAGCGAGTGGGCGGACTTTCCCGCTCGAGATTCGATAGGTAGAAAGCAGGAATGATTGATCGCTCCTCGCGTGCACCGTTCTAACGCCATATTGATTTCCAATTGACCTCAGTTTGGAACTCATCATTGAGGTTTCCACTAAGTCCATCTACTCGAACGTATACGATGATAACGAAAAAAAGCTTTTTTGATATGGTGCGCTTTCGCAAGGAGAGCGATGCCGGTCAAAACTATTAGTATGTTGAGCAGAAAGAAAAGAAGATGTAATTACGGCAAACCTGATTCTAATGGATTCCAGTGTATTAATTGTCAGTATTCTAATTTAAATCCTATTGTTTTGTTGCGAATGGAGGTGAAAATGTTTAAAATACAGTCCACACTTAATGGAAAGTTTGACAAGCTTCAACTTCCCACTCCCGTGTTACAGGGATGCGGCGTACATACATATAAATCCATACTTTAGAGCAGCGAAATTACGCCTCTCTGAGTTCACCGTGAACCGCTTAAAAGGGAAAATCGTTACCTGTGAACCCACAGCAGCGCGAAAGGCAGCATGGCGTTTACCTCGCTGTGTGTGTGAGTACCTGCGTCGACATTCGAGTGTTTACGTGTGTAGTCGCGGCTGCGGTAAAAAGATCGGAGAGAAATTACGAAAGTACCATCATTAATTTAAAAAGTAAGGATCCCTTAGCTAAAGCAAGCCCGGCGCAGCGCGGCTGCGGCAACCGCCCCCTTCAGCCAACGTAAAAAGAATCGACGAAACTAGCACTCGTTGAAGTCCAAGAAAAGGAAAACGAGTGCATGCCGACGAGCAGAGAGGAGCTCGCAGGTGCCATGCAGGCGGTAGCCGACTCGGTCGAGCTTGCACTATGCTACTGCACATGCTTTTGACCCAGTATGCGAGAGTGCACGGGCAGATGAATGCAGCTGGTTCGTCGTGCTCGAAAAACGTGTATGTGGATAATGAGGAGACGTATTAGCCACTCTGTTGGTGATGCTTGATGTTGTATCAACAGTCACCATACCCACTTTTTGCCCCTTCTTCCAGCAACGCAATGGCGTGCATCGCCCTCTCCTCTCCATTGGCAGACAAGATCATTACCATCTGTTAAATCCAGCTTCAAGTATCATCGTGTTTGCTCTTGACAGCCTGTAAATGTTCACTTGGCAGAGACCGACTGATCGGCCTCGCCAATTTGCATCGCCGGCATTTGAACGCTTTCGACGCGAGAGTGAATTAACTGGTGTTAAACAGGAATTTCAAGAATTTACTGGCAAACAAACGCAACCGGCTTAATAATTGCACGAAGGATTTAGTGAAGTGCAGGATGGGCTTCCCGTGAATTTCCGCGGGAATTGTTGTATCTCGCGATTTAGTAACTTTTGAAAAGCCGGGTTTTAAGTTCCTCTTACCCCGGCAAACGAATATCAGTATGGTTTTTTTTTTGCTTTCCGCAGTAAGTGCGAGGTCCGCTTCCGTGTCAGTGAGCAAGTGCGAAAAGCTGTCGGGTGTTTATTCATATGATAGAGACGCGCGCGCGCTAAAAGAGACGCATTGCGATAATTAAAAGTTTAGTCATCAGGAGCGCTCGGGGCTTTTAGTAGCTTGATAACGCGAACTAGTGCTTGAATTTGTAGGCCACACGAAAAGTAGGCAGTTACGGGAGAAGGCGCGTTCGGTTTGAAAATGTTCATCCGACGGCAAACCTTTTTGAGAGCAACCTAGCATGCGAAGGCCTCGAAACTTAATGGGTTAAATATTCTCCGAATGAAAGCGCGCTGCTGCTTCTTTCAGCCAAACAATCCTGGAGACCTGTATTTCGCGCTCCAATTCCGTGCCCGGGGGCCACAAGTATGAATTCATTTGGCTCTCGCCCCCTCGTGTTCTCCATCTCGAAACAATTAACGGAGCTTGCGAGGTGGTAGCAAGAGGGTGGTACAGTGCTGCCCGTGTAATTAGAAT
This sequence comes from Ectemnius cavifrons, assembly GCA_964023945.1. Classification (NCBI taxonomy): domain Eukaryota; kingdom Metazoa; phylum Arthropoda; class Insecta; order Hymenoptera; family Crabronidae; genus Ectemnius; species Ectemnius cavifrons. The sequence goes on from OZ030375.1 coordinate 6,071,541, forward strand.
CGTTAAATCCGTCGGTACGATGGTGGGATGTGCCACACTGCTCTCGCCGATGTCTTCTAATGTCAAGTGCACTATGCTGCAACTGCTGCTATTGCTAGTTTATCTGTGATAAGTAAAAGAACATTTTGCTCGTTGAGCAAAAAATGCCAAAAAGCGTTTCTTCGTCTTGGTGTTGAAATTTCAAATAATTTCCTACAGAACTACTTTCCTACTATACATTCATTGCTTTCACGCGCTTGCAAATTCCAGTACGTACGATTGAATAATCAAAAGGTTAATGAATGAAACGATGGAAAGATGAGAAAAGCACTTGAATTCAGATAAGAATAAAGGAACACTGGCGCTTTTTCTATTATGTCATTTCGTGGGCCACCGAGTAGCGCGGCTGGCTGGTTTCCGGAGGCAGAGATAAAGGTCAAGCCCGAAGCAACTCACGCTCTCCGGGAAAGCCCGGCCACCGCCGGCAAATACAACTAACGACCATTAATCAGGCCTTAGTTACCCCACCTCGACCGGAATGAGCGCGAAATAAAGCTATCTTTTTCGCGCACCTTAAATCATGAGTCTGTACAGGGGAGAAAACTCTTGACTTCCACTGAGATTTGCAGTGAGCGAACAGAATGTTCTACAGAATTAAACTGTGGAGAGGATAAGTTTAGAAGCTCATTTTGGCTAGTTCTCGTACAATGTCGAATGTCAAATTAGCCGGCGAGTGCAGTAACTTTAGAGAGTGATATATATCACAGAAGCGCACTCGACAATATGGCCACTTGAAATAGTGAGCTTAGTTTCATATTTAGAAACAGTACGTTCAGCGGTCACCAGTCAAGTCTTGAAATCCATTTAACAAATAAGTTTTGATCGCTCCACGTTTCTAGTTCTACCGATTTGGACACATGATCTAGGCGTTTCTTGAACTCGAGTGAACGGGTCAGCGGTTGATTGTACTTGCGAATGGCTGGCGACCCCTCACCTGGCGCACAATTAGTCACAATCTACCTTAGTTATGACTTATCCGCGGTAGCGGCTTGGTGCACAAATTAGTTAACTTGGTCAGCTTACCCGAGACTTGTTACGTACGCTCTCTATGGCAGAACTTCGTGCTTGACTTTACACCCCTCGTAAATTCTCATCAAGCGGGTGGGTAGCCGTGGTTGTCGATGCCGGTGTCTCACGAAGTCTCAATACGTAATTCGCAACTATGATTGTCATCGAGTCTAACATCGGCTATCCCATTCTGCCGAGTGAGCACAAAGTCTTAAGATATGCATACATACATAGTATGTATATGCATCTTATATGTCAGACGTTCGACCAATCGTTAGCTACTGAATGCATAAACAGTGGCGCACTCGCAGCATTAACCATCAAAATGCACTGCAGGCAATGCATCAATTGAGGAAGCGCAATGACTTGTGTACGCATCCATATCAGCCGCCCCAGGCCCGCCTATAAATCTCTCAAATTTAATCCGCCTATACCGAGATATATGGCACCGCCAGTGAATTTGAGAGCTGGATACAAAGCTAGCTACTCTTCCATAGTACCCTGCTTTCATGTGGATGCAGAGAAGATCGTACATATGTATATATTCAGGGTGTAAAACTTTAAAGGTAATTAATTTCAGCAAGCAAGTCTCATGACTAAAATAAGTATACTATATATCAAGAAATGAAATCAATCTTTTTATCAATTCAAAGTTATTCCTCTTCATTAGTAATATCAAGAATATGAAAGTTTTTCCAATTGATTGATATAAGAACTCAAGTCCTATGAAATCGAGGTGACTGCTATATTGGGAAAACACTTTCCATTATAAATGTTGATTGACGCCTTATCGACAGGAGTCAGTCAGTACACACATTTAGTACGTTCGGTCGGTGTTCCAACGTACTGTAACGTGTAACACGATATACCTCACAAGTGGACATGCGCAATGGAAAATCGTTTCGCATACGTACTTAACCTCAAGAGTCTTCGGTTTAAATGATTGACATATGATAGTTTATACTCTATAGATTCTTGGACTGCGTCAAAGAGAGGGTGAGTTGATAAAAAAGTTTATCTGCCACTCGACCGATATTCGTCGGATCGAATGCACCCTCTTGAGGTCTATCAGTTGACCACAGAGTGAACGATAGTATCGAATACCAGTTGGCTTGACCTAGCGTAGAAGAATGCCCGGGTGAGCGGAGTAGCGGCGGTGGTGCGATGTAAACTGAACTAAAGCGTCCTACAGATAACGGAATTGCCACTGGCGAAGTATGTTTGGAGCCACAGAGCGACCCGTAATGCTACCACGCCAGATTCGGGGCAACTAGCGTCGAGTACACCACTCCCGGGTAAACTCGAATCAGCTTATGTGAAGTCATTTAAATTAGAGATAAGCTTAGAAGCAGGTTGGAATTGATACCCAGTTACCATACAGCGTTACTTCTTCTACGACTTTATAAAAAATTCCGCTCCTATTAGTCCGAGCTTTATTTCTTCCTTTCTTGCTTTTCACAATGGTACAGTAAAACAGGTAAATATTTAAAATATTTATGCATCCTATTTTAACCGCATCAATCTTTTGGAGAATTGAAAGTTTGTATGATAGCCTGTGATCGGGTACTGCCGAAGGCTATTAGATTAAATATTATAAATCGACTTGCTCTTGAAAGTGATTGAGATTGTAATTATTCTATAGAAGTGAAGTATTTTGTTAGTTTTCAGGTCTGTTAGATTTCAATCCGTAAGGGAAATATATTAGTAGCTCTCAGATATGGGTTCCATTGAATCCATATCCAGATATTTCAATCGGCGCGTGATCTCACCGGTATTTTTGAAAATTTAAGGGCGATGCCGATCATATCCCTTGCTCGATCATAGTTTCATAGAGAAGCTCCTATACCATCATGAAAAATCGAGGCAGATTGCTGACTTCGGGGTCAGCTGGTGCGCCCCATAACGGCATTATTAATGCAAACCAATCCCAGGCGGCACGGAACGAATTGCCTCTATAAAATGTAATTTCGGAAGAGTTCCGATGCTAAATTTTGAATAGCGGGCCGCTTCCTCGCTATTTCCATCTCAATGCAGATCCTCCTGGCCGAAATCCGCGAAGAATTGTCAGGAAATCTCGTCGCCTGAAAAATTCTACCCGGCTGGTCGCGCAATATTCCGTGCAAACAGTATTTCCACCGAATGAGGTACTCTTCATTCTCAGCGTGGCTAACATTTTTCTAAAAATCCCTGGTCACATTATTATGCGGCACGTTTCCTGTCGTTGCTGCTGCTGCTGCTCTCTTTGCTTTTCAATGTGCGCTTGACTTATATCTGGGGCATGTATGTGGGAAACTGCGGAATATATGGATTTCTCGCACACTCTTTCTCTCTTTGCCCATTACTAACGGTATTGTGTTCTGTTTTCTACCGGCGGAATGACTTTCAATGTTCAACTAGAGCTCGTGTCTGTTTGTGAGTAGTATTACGAATGTATTGATTTAATATATTCCAATCTCTATTTATATTTACCCTATAATAAAATATAGGGGATGTTTCTACATACCCGATAGCCAATTTTTAATTTCAATTACTCGGCAGTAGTAGCTCTCTAGAAAAATAGGAACTCTAGAATTCCGGGGTGAAGAAGATGCTAAAGAGACTTAGCACAATTGAACGTTAGATCTCCCCTTTAAATTTAACTTGACCGAGAATAAAGAGAGTGTAGAATCAGTGGCTCAGATATCTGGTCTATAATGTTCGTCTGCTACGTTTGACGGAAGACTGTGTTATAATACGAAGGAGGGAAATCGATGTTGCATTCAATGGTACTGTTTCTATTCTTTCGGCCCCCCACTCCCCGCTCCGACGGGCATCATTAGTTGTGAGGGTGGCGGGACCTAATTCTTCGCGGCCTCAAAGCAGGCTACCCTTTACACTGCCGGGAGGTTTCGATAACTAGTAGAAAGGACGGATCGATGAATTTCGTAACGGCGAATTTCCGTGGCTGAAGCGGTTGGTGTGGGGCGTTTGGGTGGTGGAGGCAGGGGTGCATCGGCAGCGGAGAGTGCTGCTGGAGGGAGGTGTAGGTGGCTCGTGAGTGAGGACGGAATCAATAGCGCCGTCGGGTTCATAGCGGCGCGCAGGAAGTGCCCCGTAGAAAAGGGACAAATGTAAATAAATTTAAATCTGAGCGCTGCGCCAGGATGCAGAGCGAGAGAGAACGGGATACACGCGGACGTGAAGACCACAGGGGAAAGAGCGAGAGGAAGGGTGAAAGAGAGGGGGAGATAGAGAGACGAAGAGAGGGAGAGAAAGAGAGTTTGAGAGTGAGAGCGCAGGAGCGAAGGAGGTTGCGGAGTAAAGTACAGGGTGAAGCACGCGACGCTTGGCTGAGCTATGACTAGCCGCTTCTACTGGCACGGCGGCGCTGCCTCTAGTCGGATTAGCTGCAACCGAGAGCCCGAGCAAGTTCGCTTTAATCAGCAAAGAGTTGAAAATCTTCGAGGCGGGGTCTAGGCGGGCTTCCTATTCCTCGATTCCATGACACGGCCAGCCACCCTCCAGTGCACCTTTAAGCTCATCCACCCATCCTCTTCCAGCTTCTCGCGAATGGCGGTGTTACCATTGAAAGACAATCGTCAAGTCGTTCCTCGCTAGCACTCCTCTTCGTTAGTACGCACCGCTATTGCGGATCTGGATTCTTTTGATCAGTCTCACTTCGTGCAACCCCTGTCTCTTCCACCGTACTGGCCCGCTTGGTACTACACTGTCTTAGCCTTCTTTGTTCGAATTCCCGTTCGATTACGAACGTTCAAAGTACCGGGCCGCCTTGGATAATCAGGAATTCACGAGGCCCTACTGGGGACGAGGGATGAGAGATGAGACTGAGATACGAATCCCTCCTATCGACGGTAGCTTCCTGCACTTTGTTAGCAATTTCGGCAACTAGCAGAAGGGGCATTCTTGGACGACTGTTTTTGTATGTATCTTACCAGATAGACAAATCTATGTATATGTATTATGTATGCGCAATGTTTTCCCAGATTGATATCAATCGAATTCCTAAAGAAAACGTCAACGTATATACGCATTAGTAATAGTGGGTAAGGAAACCGTGCTCTGCCAGGCGCCATTTCTCGAATACTTTTCCTAGTGAAAGAATGAGCGGCGCGCATAAAAAATGACATTTGCGCATTATTTACGAGTGAGTAAAAAGAGCCCCTCATCGCACCGCGCCTATCGAAGTATACTTTCCTGGTCGGTTTCAGGAGCCAGAGAATAGAACAGCCCTCATTCTCGCCTCTTCCCTTGTCATTTTCCGTCGCAACATGACTACCCGCTGACGCCATAATAAATTCCAGTTCTATGTCTCGGAAGGTCTGGCTAAGATGTCGGGTTTGCGTGGCAGTCGCTCTTCTTTATCGCCGGATCGCGCGCGATTGCTTTTCGTTCCATTAATCCGCCTGTTTATGTCAAGCACTTCGGTAGCAGTATATAAATGGATTATTGTTTTTCATCATGCAGCGCGGCAGCCGGCGAGATATTACACGGCGATAATAGCCTATTACTATGCCACTTTAAAATTGCGCGGGGGGGAGGCGTTTATGAACGCTCACTTTTTGACCCTGCGCGATTTCCAGCGATCCCCCATTTCACGATCCAGTGGTCATCACCCCGTTAAAGTCCGCCGCACGCATTTGGCATGCAACAACCGAACAACCAGTAGTCCTGGTCCCCTCTGCGTTTTGCCGTCCGGAGAGATAAAGTACCAATATCGGATTTCCATTTCCCGAGAAGAGATCCGCACTATTCTCCCGCAGTGTTGCGCCCAGGCTGCCTTTTTGCTCGGAGATGGTAGAAGAGAGCGCGAGACCGAGAATGCCGAAGAAATGAGGTCGACCAGAGGAAGAGCACGTAAGAGTCCGTAGCCAGAGACGCGGCGAGGAGAAGAAACGGTTGATGGAGGAAGTTATGGTGAATAATAAAGGGGAAAAAAAGCAGAAATAGCGCGTAAGGAAAGGGAGAATGCACGAGAGGAGGAAGCGGGCGACCGTAAAAATGGGAAGGAGACGTAGGTGGGAAGGAGGCATGGGGCATTAGAATACCTATCCCTCGAAGCGAGGGTGGTCGAGTACAGAGGAGTGAAAAAAGTCGGCTGTGGGAAAGGGGGTAGGCAGGGCGTAGCCCTAGGGATTGCATAACTGTAGGCCCTCCGCTTGAACCCTCCTTTCGCTTGGTTGCGGCAGCGCTGGTTCGTGAAAAAGAAGGACGGAAAAGGAAAGGAAAAGATGAATAATCAAACAGTTCGTTCTCTCACGCGCCCCGTCGGCAACGAGTCTGGCCGCCCATTCACGCGATGCTAATTAGACCGTCTGCCGGAAGAAATACAATTAATAATTGTTCGCGAACCTCTAATGCGTAATATCAACATTATTACCACGGGAGTTGGCGAAATCGCTTTGGCCAGTACACCAAAGAGAAGCAGACTTCCTGCGCGTGATGTCTGAGCGGAGAACGAGGAGTATTCATTCATCTTGGCGTCGGATAATCGAGTGAAGTGCGAATGTCATGAAGAAGGAGGAGGGTTCGCTTGACTATGGGGCCCAAGGGTGTCGGGTTGTCGTGATCTAACCCTCCCTTTTGCTTCGATGCTGTTTTGTCGCTCAGTCGTAAAGAAATCACCGAACGACGAGCGGCTGCACATGCGGACCGTCTCGTCATTTATTTGGACCGAGAACTGAAACGTCGACTCGCAGCTCGCCTTCAGAGATTATCCCCCGTAAAAGCCGTTGGGGGAAGGGACTAACGGTTGGGGCGTCGAAATTGCAGATGCGTGTAATTGTAACGGAGACTTGGGAAGACTTTAATCATTCGGGTATACTTAATGGAAATACCTCAGAATCTCCATGATCCTCTTGTACTTTCCACCAATGGAACTTTTAAGTAGAACGGGACTTCTTATTTTTGTCAGACAACTCACAGTACCCTTTTGTCCTTAATGTACTATTTCAGAGTAATTTTTATAATAACGTGGCACAGCAGGCAGCCGTATTTTACGAACGTATGTGGCGATCGCAAATGAACGCCATACAGGCTTTTCATTCCAGCGTTGTGTACTCAATTCCCGGCACCTTTAACCCTCCTCTCTATTCTTTCCTTCCATCTTTATTACAACGATAACGGGCTTGCGCTGGCAAGATGTGGTTAATATTGAGTATCGGGAGAGGGCGGACGGAGGAAGCGATGGGAGCGTCAATAGCTGAGGGCAGAAAGTGAGGACTACCAACACCCCCGTTGAGAGAGAGAGAGAGACTGTGGAAAATGGAGAGAAGCATAGTTGAATGAGTACAAGGAAGATGAGGAGCAGAAGCGGCCGGAGATCGAGGAGCAGCGGGTTCGTGCAGGGAGGAGCAGCTCCCAAGGGAGAACCCCGTTCTACGAGGGTTTCGAACGCTGGAGTCTCGAGTACCAAAGTCTACCTCCCGCATTGCCCTTTGCCGAACCTACAGACCAATCTTTACAACCCCTAGCTATCTCTTCCTCCGACCCCGAAGACCGATTTTCATTAATTAATTCTTCGAATTCACATGGCCAGATAAATCCATATTCTTCTTGATTCCCTTATACTATACCACTGCCTCATGACATCTTACTCACCTGAAACACAAGAGAAAAATTGCAATTAGGCAACGCAGAGCTGTACATCCAATAGTACATACACATTATTAACGAAACACTCAGGCATAGCACGCGATTCAAAGAGGCGACAATTTCCGCTCGTTAAAGGTCCATTCACTGACTGCCGAGCTACGATCAAAGATCCAATTTTTTCTGGCCCACTTTCGCTATTGTCTCACGGCGAATCTCGCATTGCGCGGTGCAGGCGTGCCGCTTGCATTTCGCAGTTTGCGCTCGTGCCGCTCGAACAAAAATACGGGCAAAAAAGCAACGGGCAAGATAAAAGGAGCACCGAGTGAAAGAGAAAGAGAGGGAGAGAGGGAGAGGGAAAGAGGAGCGAGCTCGCGCTCGCGTGCGAGGACATTCGCTCGTTTGGTGGAAGCGGAAAAAGAAGCGTCCAGCGGGCGCAGCGTTTGAATTACAGCGCAGCGTGGATGGAATAATTGAAAGGCATCCTGTCACGAGGACGATGTGCCGGAGAGAGCAAAGGGCCAAGTGCAAATTGAAGCAGCGGAACGTTAGAGCGGAATCGGCATCCTTCATAGCTCTGTTTGCTTGTTCGGCTCGCTGCGAATACCTCCGCGAAAACCGAGCTGGCACACACGATGAATAGAATGACATGCTTCTATGTTTAGGATGGAAGCGCGCGCTAGTACGGCGGTTTCGACTTATTGTCACCAAGGTGCGTGACATTTATTGTGCGGGTCAATTCAGGCGTGTACAACCGTGGCGTGCTCGGTTGTGTTCGAGTACTTTGCCCGATTCTATTGCACTCGCCGAAAATAGAACACACAGTAAAAGAGAGGTGGCATACATATTTTATGAAAACGATAAATCACCGAGCGAATCATCAAATGGTAAGCACTTCAAAATCTGGCTACGTATTTAATTCTGGAAGGTCACACGCATCGCTATGTGATACACAGCGAGTGATGATTCGTACTGTGATCCGATGACTAATGACATCAATTTTAAGTTTTTCCGTGGAGTGGGCTGCAACACACTAGCTGTGTCGTACATTTTTTCCAACGAGCTCTGCACTCTGTTTCGCAGTTCGTTATTGTATTTCCGGCTTACCGCGGTGAGTGAAATGAATTTTGTCTTCTCTCTCTTTATTACGTATTCCATTCCCCATTTTTCGCGAAATTGTTGTTTAGAAGCTGTCGCGATAATGGAAACAGCAAACGTTGATGACAGGTTTCGTAGAAGCGGTGGTGATTCAAAATCCCGGGGATTTAAATTGCGTCATACGCTGGCGAGACAATGGCACGAATTCCCGTTGGGTACTATTAAATCCCAGCTCACATTGCTGTTTCTTTTTCATCGGCCTCAGTAGCATTGCTGTTACACTTTCGCATCGCTATCCTCGGATACTTAATACCCGGTGGGAAAGCCAGTCCTAATTACTGAATCAATCAGTACCACAGTGAAAAAGGTAAGGTTATTTTCTACCGCCGATATGACGACTCATCTTTTTTCGGCGAAAGTACTAGTGGACATATATACGGTGGGCAATAATGTAAAGCTGGTCGCAATGCAGTGGTGAAGTGCGCGTTCCATGCGGCATGCAGAAAGAGCGAGCAGAGCGGGCAGCAAGCCGTAGTCGTTTGAGAGTCGACGTTAACGAGAGATCCAAGAGGAATTTTTTTCTCACCCCGCCTTCATTCTTCCGTCGCTTTTGCATAAGTGGATATTATTATTTTGTACGTTTCTTTGTTGCGTGACGGGACAACTGGGGACCGCCACTTCTTCCTACCGCTCGTCACAGGCTGGACGAAGGTATATATACTTGCAAGCGCATGTACTGCACGCATTTGTTTGCATGCTGACGTTGATGCCATTCCGCGCGGTAGTTTTAATTAAAAAATTAGCGTTAATTACGAGCTGTACGATGGCACTCAAGCGTGCACAGCCGCTCGGCGGCAACAACGCTGCCCGGTGCTGCTCTGCCACCAGCCGAGGAAGGAAGCGTCGGTGCGAAAAACTCAACGAATGTAGTTTTATCGACGCATCGCTGCCTCCCTTTTCCCGTTGCTCTCTCGTGCTCCGGCCTACGAAGAAACCACTCAGCCCTCATAACCTAAGAGAATCCGGCTCCGACGCATGCATAGCTAGCCGACGCCATGCGAGGCCGCCGCGCCAGCTTTCGCGTCGAATTTCTTTACGCCCGTGGAATTTTTAGCTGGCAACGACCGCGACGACGACGACTTTCGCGCATATCCTTCTTCGCCTGAATTCTTTATCGCCCCCACCTTTCTCACCTCTACGCGACTTCACATGCTATCTTCCTCCTTCTCCTTTACACCCCTGTACAACCGACCTGCTTTCCATGGATTTCTTTTCGCCCCGCTCTCCGCACCCCATCCGGCAAACTTTTAGCTCGGAGCTTACCGCGGATTTCCGCCAAATTTGTAAGCGAGTACTGCATCCGGCTGAGTGTTCCGAGTCTAAGGTAGCCGAGTGCGAGACTTTCCTTTGTAAATACTGTCTTCTGTACTTGACAGACACAAGTGAGTAAGCCTACGTCTCGCTACCTTCGCGTCGCATTTTTCATGCGACCCATTAACTCGAGGGGGAATGGTTTACATTTTCAAACATTATTTCCCTTTATTCTGAAGTTTCAGTAATTATTCTGAAACATTCAGCACGATAAAAATATCTCGAACTTTTGAAATGTTTATGATTTTGAGAATGTATGACATCATTCCGAAAATAGTTGTCCGAAATTTCCATTAACCTCATGACAGACTTAGACGCCAATATCGTTCAGAGATACTTTTACGATGTCTTCATAATTTATCATAATTATTCCTTGTATCTTTTTATCGCTAATAATTACAGGTCGGTGTGCTAATGGTATCTTATGAAAATGCGATTGATTTCGTTCTTGGCAGGGACGCCAAGAGAGAGATAGAGAGAGAAAGAGAGACAGAAAGAGCGAGAGAGAAGGAGGGAAATATTTGCTTTGGGAATAAGATATCTAGCGGCTAGAGCGAGGGAAAACTCCCAGGGAAGATATCAAGACGGCGGCGGTGGTAAGGTTCTAGTACCGTCGGTATTTCAAGGGTATACTCGACATCTTAACCTCCGACACTCGAACCTCGGTAACCCGAGCTCGAGGAATATCTAGGAGAGATCGATCTGGCGAGTTAACAGGGTTAACTACCCTCGATGTCCCACGAGCGAGCGAGCGAGCGAGCTTTCTCTCCTTTCATCCAAGAAAGAAGAACTTTTGTCTACTATTCATCATGTTTCTCCCGGTCTTCAGTGACGACACTAATTCTACTCTCGATCGAGATTTTCAATCGGCCTCCATTCGAATACGCAATCGGCAATCCGCTACTGCTTGTTATCTCGGGATAAATCTCTAGGTCCCCATGAGAGGCGAAAAAGGTTCGGGGCTTAATTGAGTATTTCGCAATTCTCTTCGCTTCCCCTCCTATCTCTTTCTCTCATCGCTGACTTGATTAATTCGATTTTAATCTTTAACTATCCTGACGACTACGAACCATCCAATGCTTTTTGATGACTGTGCTATGTACACCCGGTTATCGTTACAACTACACGCTTCAACTATAACTTACGATTTTACGCCCAAGATTGGAGGAGCTACCTTCGCCGAGTTACGCTTTCCAGTGAAAGTATATTTATACATATATATATATATATATATACCTATATACATTCTCCATTCCTCCATTTAATCAGTTGGATTCGCTACTCGCTGGGACGATGAGCGCGTAAATATCGGTGGTATCAGTTGATCACGATAAATGCGACCTAATGCGCAATCAGTGTAGACCATAGATTTTTTCGCCGTCCTGATAGCACGCTTACTGCCCCGATACGGCTAATGTCGTCGTTTGCCCCATTTCCGAGCCCAGTCGGGACTGTGTTTCGTGCCGAAATTCACAGCGAAAATATCTATCGACCCACCGCTGCTATCAACCGCTGCTGCTTCAAAAGCGGAGCTGAGTACGAGCACTACGAGCAATGAGTGATGATCAAAGGCGTTCTTTTTTCCCTTCATTGTTACGACGGGTATACAACAAACTTAACAGGTTTTCAACTTGTCTCGCACCACTGACAGTGCGAGTGATGCGAATATGCATCAGAATATTACAACGATAGAAAGTGTGGTGGTCGTATCAATGACGATATGATCCTTTCAGCTTCGAGTAGGCTGTTCGACTATAGTTATTCGCTGAAACCATATTGGCAGTCAATGGATGCAGCAGCAGTAGCAGCAGCAGCAGCAGCAGTAGCAGTAGCAGTGGCGGCGACGGAGGTGGCAGGGATGGATCGCAACCGCGCCCAAAATCATTAGGGGATCAGAAACTGATTAAGGGGAGAGGAGTTAAGCCGGGCTCGACGGTATGAAAGAGTCACGGTGGTCCCTCATTGTCGAACTGGCCTATTCATTTCGCGCATTATCGGGTCGGATCACGTGCGGTCGATACTCATCTATAATTTGGCGGCTGCTGCCCCTAATGCTACCGGTATTGCTATACCAACCTCCGATCCCGCCTCTACAAAATCCACCGTCCCCGTCTCAAACACCCTCCCATTCGACTCTGCACCAGCCAGACATCTCGCGATGGTGCCCTCGAGAAAATTGAAAGAAAATATTACGGGATAACTAGCTCAGCTAGATCCAAATGGTAGCTGGCTTCTTCCATCAGCCGGTGTCCCCTGACGCTCGTGATAAGGAATTCGAATAACGAATTGAACACTCTGCCGACTTGCCCGCATTCAATCTACTCAAGCGGAATGATCTTTCGCGAATAATAGTTTATTCCAATCAGCTGTGGTAGGGCGTAGAAGTTGATTTCCAGAAGGGTTAACGCAAGTAATACGCAACCTTTTCGTTTGACAGAGATCAGTAGATTCAGACTTCCAGGTGACTAGCGAAGTGAATAGGATATTGCTCCTTTTACTTTTCAGTGTTTGATGGTAAATTTTATAGAGTTAGCTTTTTCCTTCATCATCTTGTTTGCGACATACTTTCGGGTATATAAAAAGTTCGCTACATCCAACTTAGGATCTTTGATGGGGCGCTTGTGGACTATTGTTAGGACGATTCTAACTGACGTGGGGCGTCGCCTCAGCCCTCGATTTACAATTAGAATGAATCTCGGCTGCGTAATCTTTCCTCCTATCGAGCGCTACCCATTGCCTGACAAAAAGCGTTCCCAGCTTACGAGGGGGCAGGATGCGTTTTGTAGGCCACCCTTGATTTCCAGGGACATATGTGCGGCACCGCCTCGTTGAGTAATTGTTACGATTTATCAAAACGATATGTCAGGGCCATATTCAAGCCGGTTAACTGGCTACTAATCTTCGTAGGAAACCTGAGCCCACAGGACAAACTTCCCTCCGCCGAAAAAAAAACTACCCTGTACTGCTTTAATGCTCTTATCATTGCGCTTTTCCCGACTGGATTTACAGCACAACAGAAGCCCAGTCAACTCACCCACCATGTATATGGAGTATTACGGTTACGTAATACAGTGGGCTTCTCTTTTTCCTTATAGGAAGATCGGAAAACCTAAGTGTGTATCTAACTTAAGATCGTGAATCTACATTCTGTTGGCAAAGCATTGCGCGCATAACAGTAACCTGAATGACCAACTTCTACATGAACACGTGGCATCGAACCTCGCAATTCCACGGAGGTTTGGTATCGAATTCTTGACATTCCGATCAGCCGAGCATCCAGAAGGGCTGCCACGAGAGCAGTTATCCGCGCGGCCGATCATTCGAGGATGCTCGTGCGAGCGGTGTGTGCGGCATGCGCGGCGTGAAAGTCGATTAATCCACCTTTTAATTCATTCGGGGTTGCCCCCGTAGGAGCGTCCCTGGCGATATCAGCGAGTCCATTCGTTACGGGAATTATCCGGGTCCAGGATCGAAAAGGGCAGACTAGCGTGGCCGGTGTATGGAGGGCCGAGAAGGGAGCGGCGGTGGCGGCCGCCGAGCCAGGGGGTGGTTCTGCGGGGGTAGTTTCGCCGGGACTTTCAGAGATGGCTATGCGAAGAATGGAAGGCCGGTGGCAGGGGTTTGTCAAAGCAACCGGTCGCCGCTCGTTTCTGCTATCAACTGGCTATCGTTCCAGCGTGTATTCAGGGACGAAAGCAGAATGTATTCGAGTGGCTCTATAGTCACCTTGGGAATACCCGCTTACGGGGAGCCATGCACACTCTGCCACCGTGCATATATCCCTTCCTCTTTATCTAGCCCTCTCTCCTTCTCTCTCGCCCACGTCTACTCTCTCCCTCTCTCTCTCTCTCTCTCTCTCTCTCTCTCTCTCTCTCTCTCTCTCTCTCTCTCTATACATATATATATGTGTGTGTTCACGTACATCCGCATCACACGCCTCATGCAGGACCCCAGAGTCGCACATACATGTACACACAGAGCGGGCGATACGCTCGTTCCCTTCTGATTGCACATACGTGATACGCGTGCGCTGCACCAGCGACATTCTCTTGAAATCTCTGTCAAAGGAAGCTTTTCAACCAGGGGTGTGGAGTCGTGACGAGTGAACGTCGATGCCGCCAACGCAGATGTAGATCTCCGTGGATACGGCGGATCGAGTGATCTACAGCGCGTTTTCAAGTGACGAGCATTAGACTGATAGGGAGTGGATGTGCAGCGTTAAGAAGGCTGTCTGCAATCCAATGCGAGGGTGGCATCGACTACTTGGCACCGTTCCAAAGCATTCTACGGATCGCTCAATAGCAAAGACAATGTACCGGTGTCGGTCTCGAGTTAATAGGGACTTGAGAAAATTAGCTGGCTTCCGATCAACTTGGCGAACTCATCGGCTTACAGCATTATTGTTGACTCAGCGAGTGGGCAAATGCAGTGATAGAAATTTCCAGAAGATTTTTTTTTATTCGTATTGGAGGAGAGTTTGGCCAATACCGTAAATTTCAGCTGGTTTTCATTGCTACGTATTTGGCGAGCGTATGGTATGTGTAGATGTATATTAGTGGAGATGGAAGCAAAAGTTCCAACAATTTCTGGTGAACGGTGACGTGAATATGCATAGAAAAAAAAAAAATTCGAACATTCCCTGCACCATAATTGTATTGCCGTTTTGCGGATGCCAGGTGATTTCCTTTCAATGCCTGTCCCCTCTCGATTTATTCAGCAGAAGAATTCCGAGAACAAATCGTGCTCTGATACACGAGATTCTTTTCATACGTGCGCAAATAGCGAAATGTTCATAGACACGTTTATTAGTTACTTTTATAGGAGTGTACATTTAAAGACTGTTAGGGTGTACTAAAGTGCGACGATAATAAAAAATTATTTATCGGCGAGGATATAAATTCTAGGCTCGATTCCTCGTATTCACACAAGTTTTGAGTAGATGTGGAGGACCCACGTTTGGGTGAGCTTTGCCTCGTTGGGTACTTTATAGTTTATACGTAGTAGGAAAGCCGAGGGTTGCTCAGGGCTAAGTTTTTCCTGGTGGAGCCATTCCTGCAAGTTACGGGCAAGGAGTCCTGAAAATCTCGCTTAAGGGATTCGTCGGGGTTGAAATCGTAAACGGAAGTTTCCCCGACCGTAGGGACAGACCCTAGGACTATCGTAGATGGTCCAAAGATAAAAGACTCAGGGGCGATTGGGGCCCCTCGTTTGATTTATTTAATTTCGTTCCTCGATTTGTAGGATATCACGTGGCTCCGATACGTCCAGCGATCCGATCGCAGTGATATCTCCGATCAGATATCGACATATGTGGCAATATCGCGATGTCCCAAAGGTGAAATTGTGCTCCAAGAATTATTAATCGATTGCGAGAGAGCTCGCTAAGCTTGATTATAAATTGTAATCGATAGGTCATAGGATCGATAAAGTGAACGAGGATTTTGTGTCTTTTATTTTTCAGGCTTTATAATCCGTCAATAGTCCGACAATTACGTATTGGCCAATTAATCCCGTCTACCGATTAGCCTCATTATTCAATGCACATCGAGCCAGTAATCTACCTATATAATTTCGAATCCGCGATTCCAACGATTGCGCGGGCAATCGTATGATAAAGAGTACAAAAATAAAAGCAATGCAACAACGTATAAAACCGTACATAATTATAGCATTGAGAAGGAAATACGGCTCGTATACGTATAAGTGAAAAGTGTCCGGCAATCGAGCGCGCGTCCACCATACGCTCGCCCTTAAATTCAATTTGAGAAATTTAAAAAAGTTTCCCTCCGGATTCCCGAACGCACAATGATCCATTCGTTTTAACTTTAAGCTTCCTAGCTGGAGGCGACGCGCCGTGCTACGCCGCAAGGAAAAGCGGAGCGACGAACGAACTCGTACGAAAAGAGAGGATCGAAAGAATGGCTGGGAATTGTCCGAGTCCAGTGACTGGAGTTTCACTTTTAATTAATCGAATTCCGTAATCTAATCTGACACTCCTAGGAGCCATCCGATACCCACCAGTACAGTGGCGAGAATGCTGCCCGAGGCGATGCACACACTCTCTCGCAAATCGACTGCAACCGCGTCACGCTGCATTTAAATCGTATTCGCCAATAAGCCTCTACCGATTCTCCGTACTGATAATTTCGCGATAAAAGCCCCTCTCTCTAGCTCGATTCCTTTTTCCCATTGCTCCAGACGAACGGCGAGCATACGCGTACACACGAAGGGGATCTCTTTCGTCGATCATCCGTGTTTTATCAGGCTAGAATTATGCGGCCCCATCCAGTCCCTGTATTCTTGGCTGACTTAGCCTAATAGAGAGCGATCCGAGTACCCTTCGACGCTCGTCAGCCCATCTTCTAGCCTTTTACTCTCGAAGGAGTCCTGATAGGGTAAAGAAAATCTATTCTATCGCCGTGCCGGTGCGCTTGTGTCCGACCGACTACGGGTGTGCCCTCTTCCACTGGTCCCTTTCCGAATAGACGTCCTCCTGTAACACCCTCGCCATATTCCGGGCACGTAAACTTTTCCTATTTATTGAACCTTTTTCGGCTGGTCGGTTCGCCTAAATCATTGCACATCCCCTTATTGAATGGGCAAACGGGATGCATAGTTTACAGCCGGCACCGTCCATTTCCCCTTACTTTTATCCTCTCCCTCTCTCTCTCTCTCTCGCTTTTCCTTGTCTCATTTTGACGCGACCATCCTTCTCTCTACCCTTCGCCCACCGTGTTTCCTTTGACAGCCGGAAATAAAGTTTCCAATATCCTATTGGATAGCGGCCTTCGTCGATATACGTATCACGGACTTAAGTCTGCCGAAGAAAGATTCGGGAATAGTTTTCTCGCCTTTATACCGGCTACCTGACCGCCGTGCTTCCAACAATTTCAGGAGTTTTGAACTGTTGGAAAAATTCTAGGATGATTAAGGAATAATTTCAATCTCCTACGAAGCCGTAGCATCTCTTCTTCATAGAAGCATGGATTATTACGATTAATGAACAATGTAAAAATAAGTACGTTTTCGCACTACGCAAAAAACAGACACAGGGCATTAAATGAACGATTGGCAATGTTGAATTTGTTATCATATTTCTTGTTTTTGCACGTATACCGTTCGTAGCTCTGTATCACACGCTTCGGGGATATTCATTTTTCTCTCGGAGCTTGATTGCAATCGCACTCTATCCTGTGTATTTGTGTCACACCCGGGCAATACAGAATTCAATGCGGTCGTTTCTCTCGAAAATTGCATGAAATTTATACAGCTCGATTTACACACAAAAGTGTTGATCATAAAAACTTTACAGCTATAAAATTTTTCGGAATGTATACTATGTTAAAAAAATCTATTGATGCCGTTGGGTTCATTATCAAAATTAAAATTTCAATCACTGTCTTATAGGATTCTCATTTAATCTTGTAAATCACAATATTTTTCAATGCTTCCAAATATTTGATCCTACAATGTCGAAGTATTCCATCCTCTCATACTTCAAATTACGACTGCAATCCGATTAATATTTTAATAAACAGTCTGGCGACATAATTTCACTGGCGACACAATTCAATTTCTACCATTGGCGGGCATTTGGAATATACACATAAATTTTGCTTCGGGAAGACGCAATTTGTAATTATATCCAAGTATTCATTGGTTGCTTAGTACGGCTAGACAGTTTAGGGGGCAATGATTTGACGCGTCTGGTCTAATACTTGAACGTTAAGAGTAATTGCAATGTCAAGAAGAGTGATTATACGAATGTAGGAGCATTAATTTTATGTACCATTAAATCTGAATGCCATTGTTCGGAGCTGCTTCGCGAAGTATAAGAAATTGGAGGGCTTCTGACCGTGATGCCTTGTAACATGAAGGAAATGGCTGATTTGTTGCTTCACCCGGTTCCCCCTCTCTTTTCTTACCCTTTCA
This sequence comes from Ectemnius cavifrons, assembly GCA_964023945.1. Lineage (NCBI taxonomy): Eukaryota > Metazoa > Arthropoda > Insecta > Hymenoptera > Crabronidae > Ectemnius > Ectemnius cavifrons. The sequence continues at coordinate 6,089,577 of OZ030375.1, forward strand.
AAGGACTCAACTAGATTTATAGACCATGTGTTTCAACGACAAGCACGGTGGTCCACGTTTAATAGCACTTCGCGTATTGACTGCCTACTCTTTGTATTTCCACTAGGCATACATTTAAAATTAATAATATTTGCTATATATTACAGTCAATACTGCATGATTTTCACTAATTACTGCCTCTGCTAATTGTAATATACACGAAATAGAAATGCAAGTCTATTTTTAGTGTACAACTCGGATATTGAGTGCAAATGCGTGTTCATGGTTGCGTAGGGAGCTCTATTCTCGTTAAATAATTTTCAGTATAGCTGGCGTATAACACCAGATCCTCTGGAGGGCACAATTCATATGCGGGCAAAGCAGCGCTAGAAAGAACACGTGCGGAGCATAATGTTCGATGATGTCGGCACTCCTCGTCCGGTGATCTCAGGACGTTGAAGCATAAACGGGACTTAGTACCCAAATCCACTGCGCTATTGGCTACGGCTTTACGAGCAAAGGGGTCGCCGTTAAATTTGTTATTGTCATTAATGCCACTGTCGTCCAGCAGTGTGGCGTCAAGCCGGTAATACACACGTCCGCCACATAAGAAGAATAACAGAAACTCAAAACCACAACTACAAGGTTGAAAAGTCGATTGAGAAAAATCTTTTTTGTCCCATTTTTATTCTATCTCCAACTATTGGAGATAAGTTCAAGAAAGGAATGACTCTATCCGCGGCGAGCTTGAAACGAAACTTGTTAGATCGAATCAATGTTAGACATAAATCCACCTATCCGGTGTTCCTCTTACTGGACACGTAAGGTTTTTTTGGTCAAACTAATAAAAGCACGTGTACAGTGACCGAATCACCGCCATAAATAATGCTGAAACACATGGTCCTTCCCGGGTGGAGTCTGTTTTTGTCGCGTTATGCAGACCCTCATTAGATTCGGCTCATCCAAGTGAGCAACATTCTCTCCACGAGAGCAGAGGATTCCCAGAAAAAAGAACGCCCACGTGTAGATGGAGCGTGGCAGATACGAAGGCCCCGAGAGACAATTAAGGCATTTTTCGGTAATTATCCTGAGGCCTGTGCTGGCCGCCACCCAAGACTAGCAATCAAACTGGGCTGGACGGGCATTTCTTATTTAAATCCATTCGCGAGCTCAGCTGCGCCCCTAGCCAGACTGCTCGCATTCGCCGAGAAGAGACACAGGAAAGGTGGTAACTGCCGACAGAGAGACAAAGGGAGAAAGTGAAAGGGAGACAAGAGGAGAAAGAAAGTGAAGGTGGACCACACAACTTTACACATGGGGCAGCTCAAGATTTCGCGAAGATCGAATATGCAAGTCGCCTGAAGCGAATTGTAAGACTATACGGCGTCTTAAGTTAGTGTGGGTACTCGTAAATAATGTAACTCGTCAGGGATCCGATTAACAAATGTAGCGTACAATTATACTGATGCGAAGATCAGTAATCCAGTCGTGTCAAGGCTGAAGTCAGTCCAAGAGTGATGCTCTCGGATATCGTTCGCCGTCAGGTTACCTGTGTCAGCGTAGCCAAGTCTGAGGGTTTATGACACCCTGGGTTTTCCCTGAAGGGGAGAGGTGCCCTGCACAACCTCCACGAAGCCCACTCTACACGCGCATTCGCATGCCTATTTCTGATTTTCTAACAGAATCATCTCGCTGTGAACTTCAACAGCATCAAATGCTGACAATGCCGGTGTGAGGAACACCTAAACATTCGGGCTTCGTGTCACGTGACAGGAGAGAAGGACTATCATGACTTCGTCGAAGTCGAGCTCGCTACTCGTCACGCGACTTTGTTTCTGCGTCCTCTTCTACCGCCGTTCTCGACGTGTACTGTCACTTTCGCAAAGATGTTCTCCATTGCTACTGCCACTGTTGCTTGAAAAGAGATTGGGGTCTCGCGAGGCTGATTTAAGAACACGAGCACAATGGCCTCGTACGCGCCACTCTGACGTGGGCGAGACATCAATTTAATGTAGAGTGGTACAAACCAAAGGGAACGCTCTCAGAACGAGATGACAGCATGTCAACTTGTAAACATGTGCGATGTTCTGTTCTATACAATAGAAGATCCATTAATTCAGAAAATTATGAGGACAATGTCCTAGTAATTGAAACCAACAACTTTTTGGAGCTCGTTTATGTATAAATGTACCAAAGGATTTCGAATCTGTACGTTAGTCAATTTCTTCTTTATAGCGAATTAATAATAAAGAATCAATAATAATACAAGCATGTTTTTGTGAATTTTGTAGGTTACTGCGAAATTTCATGTATAGAATCCATTCTAAAGATATTTATACCTTACATGATACATTTTCACATTTTCAACCATGAAAAATGAGTCCGACGATTAAAGATTAATGCGTAAGAGTATCGCGTTTACTTCTCACGGATGGCCAGAATTTGTTCCGTGTGATATACCAGCAACAGTTAGGGATTGAATACTGCATGACCAAAAGTACCCGCGAATGTCATGCGCCTGATGCATGGTTGGTTTGATCACATTGGCTGCTTCGAAGCTCGATTTACGATAAGAGATTAGAAGTGCACGTGGCTACAGGAGCGGGAACCTTACTATTTCTGGGACGAGCACGTGGCTCGTGTCATCTAAAGTAGGGAAATAGAAAAGATTAGAGCGGTGCGGAATAGATCTGTGTGCTCTTATCGGCCGATCTCTACCACGCCCGGCTGGCCGCATAGGATTAACTGGGGTCCCAGGATGATTCGATTTATCCCAGTCTCCGTTTCGGCGACAGTGTAGGATATCCTATCAGTACCTAGAACTATTCAACGACCGATCGCGGCACCACTCGAAACTTCATTTCATCTGCTAAGTACAATCTGGCATCTGGTATTTGAGTAGAGCTACAGATGCATCGAGAATGTCGCGTGCGCACGAGTGGTACTGTACTCTTTGAAATCTAGCAGGAACTCCGAGCTAATCCCTCGGATAACCGGTGGGATGGTTTGCCACCAGAGAATGCGTAGGGTAGGTAGCGTTGGGAGTAATGAGCGATCATTTCCTACAGTCACGTGGCGAAAGCAGAGTTAAAGGAGAAAAGGCCATAGAACGGCGTGCACGCAATGGTAAGACTGCCGTTTTCTTTGGACGGACAGGAGAGTATCTTGAACTCGGAGGTTGCTCTCCACTTTCCTCATTCTTACACGGCCCTCTTGCGGCAGTGCTCTACTGAAAAACGAGAGTGTTTATCAGGCTGCGTTTAGCGTAATCTCCCTCCCAAGGCACTCGCGTAATTAGGCTTCCGGCCTCGCCTACTCTTCGTACTCACCCCATTCTTCTGCCTCATTGCTTTTCCAGTGCGCTCGCGCCAGCACCACTTTTCCTTTGCGTGCACGCGTGTCTCTCTACATAGATACGCGTGCCTGCGTGTTTCGCTGTGCTCGAGAGCCTCCTTGCTAATTTCCAAGTATATGCCCTTTCCTTACATCGTGTTCGTTCCTTCACTCGTTGGCTTCCTCGCGCACCTCGGAACACTGTATACCAGGTCTTTCTATGCCGACGCCCTCATCCCTTTCTCATTCTGCTTCCCTCGGCTCTCACTCTCACTCTCTGCTACCCTTGTCTTGGCTCTAATTTAGATTGGAGGAGAAGGTAGGTGCGAGAGCGGCGAGAGCAGGGGCCGACGGGAGAATTCCTGTTCTCTTGTGGTACTCCATCTTCGGCGGGGCTAGCTTTCTTCCTCGTATCTCGGCCTTTTCTTCCTCTAGGTCCCTTTCTCTTGGGAGCTTGCCTTCCTATTTCTCTTGTTGCCGCCACCAGCGCCGCTGGTGATCTGCCGGGCCCCTTGGTGCTTCTCTTTACCGCCACGTAGAATAGATTACGCTTGGCGCCACGTTTATTCCTTTCCAGCGATAGCCACTCTAGCCAAGGCCAACGTAAAGCTGTACTGCCAATTATTTCGCTTTCCAGCAATGCCACTCTTCTTTCTCAGGCTGTCTTATGTTATTTCGATAATGGCAACGATCCTGTCCTTAAACACTATTTTTCCTATAGCTTTCCTGTAAAATGTTTTGTAATGCGTCATTATCGAACGCAAGTTTATAATAAGAGATAACAAGAAGAAACTTGTTTATTCCTTGTGCGAATGTGCCGGGGATATGTAAGATTCAACTGCTTCTGCCTCGCAAATATAGTTTCCGATTTGTACTGCCTCGAGCTTAGTACGGTCAGTGCTAGTCAGTGCAAAGTCTACGAAGATTATCAGTTCGCAGAATCACGGCATTTAGAGAATAACATAATATCTGCCGTCGATGTTGGAATCGTCATTGCACTGCCTTTATTTAATACGCAATTACGCATTCTGCCCGGTAGTTCGGATCCATGGTGGTGAATAGTGCAGATTCTCGTAGGAATGAAGAGAGCTTAATATACAATTTAACTTGCCTGGCATAATGGAAGATTAGTAGCGCATACCGGCACAGTGGGTCGGCATATTATCACATTGGAATCTCATTTCACATTTTTCACCCCGCGCATTTCCCAATTATTAATCTGGGTTACGAGAACAGTGGCTATTGTTGCCTTGCCGATTCATTTTAATTGTATAGTTGAACAAAAAAAAAGGTATATTTTTAATTACTTAGCTTGCAAGTCGTACCGACAATGCTAGTTGTTTTTTAATGGACACAAGGTCGCCAAAGGTTTATTCCAATGACAAAGCAAGTAAAAGTAAATATAATATGTTACTGCTCGATAAAGAGTGAAATGCAGATTTTGTCGTTGCACACTCAAGATTGACCCAGTATATATCGCCGAGCTAGATTATTTCCAGTGCTATACACAACCGGGCTCATTGGGGACTTTACTTTTCACCACGTCATTCGAGCCTGACCTGCATGCCTTTGTGAGGGACCTCGGTTCAATTTAATTGTTACTATTTTCCCCGATAGCGATCTGATTAATCCAGCTTTCCTCTCGTTTGTTCAGTCGTCCTGGCTCTGCCAGCCTTTACGTCCTGCACCGTTCGACACATACTCCCCTTTTGTATTCAGCAGTGTGTCATGTCTTTTTTTTTCTTTATTGTAACCTCACAAAACAGAGAACGGCGGCTTTATAATTACATCAAAATTCGATAGGAAATTGAAAATTGATTGAGCGAAAGTGTGCGAGTGATTTCATTGAGTTTTCATTTTGCAATACTAATTGAAGGAAGCTTATCGACGAGAGCAAGCGTGCCCGACGTAAACTTTCCAACGGGTTATGGGCATACACAAAAATGGCCATGTCAGATCGTTTAATCCGGCATGAGCAAACTTGCATTAAGCGCCGGGGACATTCGATGCACTTTGAATAGAAGGGAAACGGGGAGAGGGGTGGAAGAATGGTGGCGGGCGGAGAGGAAGAGTGGGAGATGGTGCAGCGACGCGCCGCGAAAGGAAGAAAGAGAGCAGCGGCAATACATCGAAAATGCGTTTTCCATTATCCGATCGTGAGCATATCGTACAGGAAAGCGGCGTAACAGTAGGCACTATGGGGTCGATTTCCAATCGTCGGCTCAACAATTTTTTTAATGGATAATCCCGTACAAACCAATTCCGCCGTTTCTACAATCGCTGCCGTATGTAGACGTACGGATCACCCTTTCGAGGGTGCGCATCTCGCCCGGCTGTGAGATAGATGAATTGTCAACACATGGAGCCGCACGCCAGTGTGCACTTATAACTGGGTTTATAGGAAGGTATTCCTGCGATCTGATGGACTCTAGTGAGTATTCACCAAACGTTTTCCCGATTCAAAGCGCTCTGAAATTCGGGCCAACGATTTTAAGTGAACGGGGCCTACCTGTTTTTTTCTTGTTTTCCACCGAAAGCGACCGATATTTGATTGGATCCTTTCCACACTAGGATTTTATGACGCATGCAATTTCTCGTCTAGTTCACCATTTGGCTTTATATTACGAAAGCCAAACGATTAACATTCCTATAAAACATCAATGATAAGTGGAGTGCATATACACAATTGAATCCGGTATACGTACTGACCCAGCTTTATGCGAATAAAAGGGAGGATAATTTTGCTTACGCATCATCTATTATTGTCGCTTTACGGTTTGAACGCTATGTAGGGATTGAATGGGTATCTTGTGACGTTTGTTCGACGCTCATCTTCCATGAACCATTTCAGATCGCAAATGCGCTCGAAAAGTGGCCGCTTATTTTCAAAACAGCCCCCGGATTAGTCGTTTCACAGCGGCTGGCATAATCGAATCGCAGCTATTTGAGACGAGGGGTGCTGCTAACCAGGTGGCACGTCAGCGGGACATACATTGATGGACATCTTCCCCCTTCTTGCTGACACTTACACAACCCGACAAGCCACAATGCCGCAGTATTTCGTTACCGATCATACGCCCGTCATGCCGCTCAGTAACTTCATTAAATGATAATTCTTTACAAACGTGAATGCGAATGCTGTACTTGTAAGGTGAAACTACCCTTCATTAGTCCAAGATAGGTGAATGGAAAAGAGATTGTGAAATCAATGGAAAAAGGGAAACCAAAATTTCAGGAAAATCGTCTAGACTGTAAGTACATGTCCGCGAATGTTCTTTAGAAATCATATTCGAGTGTACAAGGAATCGATGGAAATCAAACGCCTCAATTTCGCGCCGCTTGGAATACTACGAATCTCCAAAGTACTCTTTGGGAAAAAGCATGTAAAAGAAAAGCCGAGCGTACCACTCGTGCATTGGGGCTCTACTCTTAATGGCTATGCGTGATACCGTTCGAGATGCCTGCATTTCTTCTCTGGCTCTTTGGAATTTTCGTGAACCGAGAGTCGAGGGTGTGGGACGGCAGCATTACAGGGATTAAAGGGTAGACGGAGCACTTTCTTCGGGTCAATTCGTGGAAGTCTTGGACTCTACATCCCATGGGTGGGCTGCTGAGGGCACTATGCAGATAAGGGGCCGCTGGGCCACTTAAAACTCCCATTAAAACGATCTAGTGGCTTGCCGGCTTGAAAGAAATTCCCGCTAGCGTAATGCACACTAGAGCAGTCTGCTGGAACGTCAAGGATACCATTCGTACATAAAGCAGATGACTCCGTCAAATCTATCTTAGAGCTATCATGATTAGCATGCCACTTGACTCCATTAGGGTCTATAAGACCTGCTTTTTATCAATTTCCGAAAAAAAACTCGAAACATCCCAATGCACCGGATGAACCGTAAAGACTGTCTATTAAAGTTGTGCGGGTTGACTCGCCAGTCTGGCCAGCGTCAATAGGTATAAAACGAAATTAAAGTGACTCTCTAGAAAGGAATCTTATATCGAAATTCACAAGGCTCTCTAGAAAGTGTCATGTTTATTTGAATGCAGCAGGTGAAGATGACGTATCGTTTTACACAGAGGCACATACGCGCGTGTACGTGCATGCACGCATACTCGCTCGCAGATAATATGACACGTCTGCGAAATTCGCTTTGTATTGTGAGGGGTTCTGCCTCGGGGTGATGACATATTTCAAGATTTGTTATCTTTAATGCGGTATCGTGCACGAGAATAGGGGCTGCGCTTAGGCTTACGCCAGGAGGGTGTGCCGCATTGAAAGGGATACGCGTAACTCGAGGATATTTTCTGGCTCGTACGCATTGCACCCGCTGTATCGATTGGTTAATCTTGCGGCGATCATGATTTATTGAAATCGCTGCGAGGGAAGCACTTCACCCGAGGGCACATAATTCATTTGGAGCAGACACTTAATTCAATATACAAGTCAAAGCTCTCAGCTATAAGCTCATCTGCCGAAACCCAAATCAGTATTTTAATTAATCTTTCCTATATCTCTGTTTGCCACACGTATTGGTAAAAAAAAAAAAAAAAACTTAGCAATTTTTCAGAAGACATAAAGGAAATTCTTGCAGAATAAACAGAAAGAAAGCTGCGAGATCGAATGGTGGGATTGGAAAAGAATTTCGGTGAGGCGATAACGCAGCACACAGCTGCTCCGAGTAAACCAATCAGCATGAATAATAATCACTGCAAATACGTAGCTCGTGCTCTTCGTGAACTCTGGATCTTTTTCACTTCAGTTTTCCTTCGCATTACTGTCATTCGGGATGAATCTCTTTTTGTGTTCAGTAGTTTAGTTCCGTTATAAATAATGCGAGTTAAACTTCAGCAAAGTTCAGATAACTAAATAAAAGCTAAAATAGCAGGTATAATAGTCAACATCATAGAGTGCCACTCTATAGTCAATGGAATTAATCAGTCACCAAAAGACCTGATGATGCAGATTCACATTGAGACAATCAATCGACATTTCAAATTCTGAATAAAAGAAGCTCCACCACACAGCATAGGTTGTCAGTGTCGATCCGGATCGAAGGATCAGCCGGAGGCTGCCTATTCGAGCGCTCGCACTGAGATTTCTCGGGATGGCGATACAGCACGTAGGTACACGTCGCGACGTCGTGTCGCGAATTTTCCTCGTCGGGGATTTAGCATAATTCCGTTGGCTGCGCGCCTTCGGTGGGGTGAGTGGGAAAGAGGTCGGTTCGGGGGTGGAAGCGGCTGCGAGGCCGTCACCGTTCCCGATGCTAGTGGCCTCGGTGGTAGTTGTAAATGTGTCCTCTCTCCCTCTTTTCCTCTTTCCCAGGTTGCCCACTCAAGGCAGAGCCAGGAGCCAAGCATGCCCTGACAGCGTATGGGTCCATTTGGTTCGCACTGGTTGCCATAGCAACCCCGAACCACCCTCTTGCCCCCACGCCGCCGCCACCACTGCCACCAAGCATCCGGCGCCAAGTCCTCTCCGTCTCGCTCCGACCAAATTCTCACTCCGTCTTGCTCTCTCACTCTCTCTTTCTCTCCCTGCCCTCTTTCACTCACTCGCACTTTCTCCCATCCTCTCATTCGCCCCTACGGCTCCGCTCATTCCATCTTACTCTTTCTACCAGGCGGCCTAGTGTGGCTATGTATTCTATTTTCTTTTCGTGTAGGTGCGTGCCTGTGTGTGCTAGGGACGCGCTGCGGATCCGCTGCCGTTCCCTATCCTGCTGCCGCTATTTCCCCATAGAGCCACCCCTGTCTTGCCACCTCTTTTCTTCTCGCCCGTACCGACCGTCCACCAGCCAAGCCAACCAACCCCGCAATGCCGTGACGGCTACCGTCCTAGTTGTCGTCGCTCGGTCTGCGCCACTAGGCTAAAGGGTTAATGGCTCCCCGGACACCCTTCCGACTAAAAATTACAAGCACCGTCGTTGTCGTTGTCGTTGTCGTCGCTAGACGTCGCTCGCGTCGGCGCGTGTCGCTCCGATGGTTACTTCGATATCACCTTCTATTCCTTCGCAAATCTCCCCCACCAATGACAGACTACCAACGTCGAGATGAGGGATTTCCTGGCCGCTTTTGTCCGGTGTTCACATGCGTGGTAACAGACGGGCATTTTCTTCTTAATTATCTCCGGCTGGCATTGTTAGGCCATGAACGCTCTTAATGATGTAAGTGCAAAGGGTGCCGAGTGTATTTAACAGTTAAACGAGATTTATGTTTAATGGTCAGTGCACTCGCACTATCTTTCCTGGTGCGGTTCATTGAGCGAGTGCGGCGATAAGATGTTGCTTGGCAGACTGTGTATGTGCATGAGTGTGCCCGGCTGCCTGGTTTACCAGACTCCGACGTAATTGCAAGTGTGCGGTGCTGCTTCAGCCGTCTCTCGGTGCGGCCACTCACGCATTCACAGACTGATCTAATTTACAGCCTCGTTCCCCGTTATGCGCATTTCTGTTGCTACACTTGACTACCTTTCGTCCCTAGATTTGCCGGAGGGTCACAAGGACTGATTGAAGTCCCTTTCCCGTAAAGAGCATTATTTTTGGTACTACTGGATTGCTATCCGAGGTACTTTTAAACCTTAAATATAGCTCTGCTATAGCTACTTTAGATTCTCCCTTTACTCTCTTACTCTTTCCGCTACAAGTTCACTTGACACAACGAAAGTTATACTCCCGTACCACCCCGCAACTCGGACGTCTCGTACCGATGCATAACTTTCACCATAAACGTCCTGCCATGATTTCATTTGGCAATTGCATTAAATGGTTCGCGCACTTTGGCCCTCTTTGACGAGGAGTTACGCGCGCGCTGATTAGCATTATGTAAAGTAACCGATATTCATTACGATTTTCACTATGCTAATGCATTCCGGCCTCATCCTTATTCATGCCCTTAATGGCATAAAGGAGAACGCCTGCAGGAGACTTTGCCATTGAATGAAAGATTAGTAATCTGTATCGAATACCAGGAGGCGTGCGACGCCGCCCGGCGTGCCAACGACGATGCAGCAGCTAGCGCGCGTATACCTGAACCTCTTAATATTTCATGTCAACGGCTCGCAAGATTCCCTTAGACGCTGATACCTTTAAAGTGAAGTGCGTGCACTCGAGCCAGCTGTTCGATGGGAAAATAATGATATTTGGTGCTCGCGTCCGGTATGAATATGCGATGAAAATGCTACATACCCGTATGTTCTTTTTATACGCTCCGACGGCATGCATACGGGCGGGGATGTACATTTTTTTATAAATAATTCGCGAAACATGATTCGAATACAATTCTTTCGAGAGCGCAGTCCTTACGGCTCGCAACACGTAATTCCGAAACTGTGTCGGAGTACGATTGCGAAATGAAATACGGTCGAACAGTGTAATATGTCAATGTTTCGATTCAATATTATCCCTCTCCCTGCTCCCTGCCGGGGATTTTTGTTTCCAGCCCTATTGGAGATTTTTCCATCGAAAACAATTGCTACTACCCAGCACAAAGAAAGATTTTACATTTGTGGTAAATCACTTGTCCGTGGGCATGTAGATTTTCAATTCTGGATAAGTATGGATCAGGATCATTGTATGTATATGTGTATGGTCCTGTCAGAGTTGCTCTGGCGGGCAGAGTCGATTGCGCATCGTGCAGGGTTGAAAGCTACCGGAGATGGCTAGGTGGATCGATAAGAAGACAGACTCGGTATGAAAGAAGGTTGCACGGTTGCACGATGAGTAAAGAGAAAGTGAGGGAGTAAGAGAGAAACAGAGGAATCGAGCTGATGGCGTTGGTGTAAGGGAGAAAGAGTGCGGAACCCAGTTATAGTTGGATGGGAGAGTGAAGAGACGGCTGGCAAGAAGCGCTATCAGAGAAATGAATTCGAAAAAGGGGTTATCCGCATCGCACCGGTTACATATCTATAGCCGCGACCTATCGATCTGACGACATTATTGCTGCAGGAAGTAGCGACCTCAAATTCAGCCATCTGTGCGGCGCGAGAAGGAGGCAGTGCGAGAAAGACGAAGGGAGAGAGAGGCAGAGAGGAAGCCCATTCATATTTCATAGCGAGGTGGTTGAACCAGCAGTGATGTACATGCACCATTCTCTCGGCAGCTTTTCCTTCTCGGTGCGCTCCCTTGTCATTAGCTTCTCTACCGGTTGCGCGTTCACTCGGTCACGTGGTCAGTTGTTTTTCCATAGCAGCGCACATCCTGGCCCCTTTCACCCTTCCTGCGAAAAATCGCCCGTAGCACTTCGTCCTTTTGCGGATTTCGAAAATCTACCGGTGTATCCCGCCGAGAGAAAGAAGGAGAGAAAAAAAATGCTAGAAGATGAAGAGAGAGAGTATGGCATTTAATCGACACCAGTCCAAATTAGCGGGTGTGAACTTAGCCAATCTTAATTAGGACTGGCTTGTGGATTATCGCGCGCAAGCTCTAACCAGTGTAGTTCAATGCAGTAGCTCTGCCTGGCAACTAGCAGAAATAACATTTGGCCGAAGCAGCTGTTTGTCTTGCTCATACGATACTGGATTGGTATACGATCGTTTCGGGAACTTTGTATCACAAGTTGCGTGGCTTCATCCGGGTGGGCCGAAGTGGAGTTTGATATTTGGCAGCTCATAGACACGTACATGGCTTGCTACGGATTCGGGTTTTCCGATCAATGTGTACGGAACCAATGTAACTTTGAGCTGCACCGTCCGTTAATTATGGGTAGACGATCGGTTGATCTAGCAAATCCAGCATGAGGAAGAGCCCGACATTCTGGGCAGCCTGATTGATCGACATTCACAGGATGGCTGACTAGCACACGAGGTGTGATGGTGGCGCACTCGTGTTCAGCTGTGTAGGAAGCGGTTGCCGAGATCGCTGATCAAATTGCATGGCTTGATTCGTAGCCTGGGTCGGACGCGCCACGGTTCGCATCCCCTTCGTGAACCGGTACACGCAGATGGAGTTCTTGCGAGTGGCCCGCACTACGGGGCTATATGGGGCCTGCATTATTTATGAGGCCTCTACGCTGCTGATGAGACCGCTTCCATCTTGCCTTACCCTTATTCCGATAGCGGCAATGCCACACTTTCAAATCGCTCCGCGCTACGTCGCTATATCACCTACTCTTCCTAGCCCTTACCACCCCATCCCCGAACGCGCCTATCATGCTGTGGAACAAATCACGCGTGATCCCGTGGCTGTTGCCGCATCTGTCGAACCTTGTAAATAATTAAAGTGTGCGTCATCGCTTGCGCTTGCTCCGTACTAGCAGTCTGTACTCTTGTGACCCTAGCAAGTGGACGCCTCTATTGCCCATCGACAAGAACTTGCAAATGTGTACGGGCGGTCTAACTGCAGGGCGCGAAAAACCCTGATAAAGTTGCGTTGATTAAGTGCGAATTTACATGACGCACCCTCGATCGTGCAAGGGTCAGCGTCGTTAAAGTAGATAAATTAGAATTTAAGGACGTCAGGGATATTATCATTGGCGTCGGATTATACGCCATCTTATCGACTCTCGTTGCACTTTGGCCAGGTGACGATGATCGTCGACTGTGGTTATGGCAATCTATTCACCCGATGGTAATTTGAACAGTGCAGGAGGAGATCGCGAGGTAGCTGGACCCATGCCGCAGAGCGAACCTAATTCCACGCGGGATTTGCTAATCCAGGGTTGCAGAGTCGGTCATTATTTGGTGTCGCGTGATCCTGGGGGTGGAGCGGCGCACGGGGCGTTTCCCGTGCCACAGAAACGCGCCGTATTTATCCCCCGATATATTACCGAAACCCCTAAACACCACGGAAAAGCCCATCTGACCGAAACTAGCCGCGTATAATGCGTCACGCCAGAAGCCTGTCCAAGGTGTATCCCAGATATTTCGCCACGATTTACTGCCAAGCTATTTCCTAACTTTACGTACTGTCTACCCGTACTAATTATTGCCACTGCAGCTTGAAATTTCACTGGTTTTCCAATGTGGTCTCGGTGTGTGCGAAACAGAGAAAGAAGTCTCAATGATTTTGGAGTATATGTATAACTATCGATGTATCGATCTCAACAAATCTATTTGCTCTGCGCGCGGCTTCCGACGAGGTCACTTATACCTTATACACACAGACGTTCTTCTCCTAGTAGCTGGAGTGTCTACCGTGTCTCATGAAAGTTTTAAAGCCTCTGTGCCAGGGAAAACCAGAGATATCATTATTTATGTTCCAGCAGTGTTGGCGGTAGAGCACATATATTGCGGAAAGATACAATAATGCCCTTTTTGTAGTTTCTCATGATGCCGTCCCGTTTCTTGTTTTACCGAGCTGGTATTCCCAACAGATTTCGTCTCTTTTCTCACCTTTCGACTAGTGTAAAAGTTTGATTGGAGTGGTCGCTCGATGGTAGCACTCACCCTGCTAGAGAATCCGCTTGGATAGTTCTGTAATATTTTCCATCTGACAGATTAGACAAATATCTTCAGTTGCCATCCGCATCCTGTTTGCAGAATGCAAACCCACTGAGTTGTCTTTGTGGTTATCCTCCAAAATTTGTAGCCTGTGGTATCGCTCGATATAACGCGCGTATACCAAGTTTCCGGTGTCGTATGTGAAATGGCAATTTGTGAATTGATAATTGCGGCCGCTATTAGGATTGGTGTGATACATACGTGCGATGATCATCAAACAGCTAATGGAATTGCACGAATATTCGACAGAAATAACTATGACGATCTTTCGAAATAGTCGAAATTTACTGAACAGCCAAGCGCATCGCTCTTTCACCTAGTAAATTCCCGTACTACCTCACTGCTTGAAACGTTAAAAAGTAACGGCAGTCTCAGTTTTTTGTCCCAATCAGTTAAACCGCTAGCGCTCGTCGCCTGTTATTTCGCACCATTTCCAAGTCCATTTGTCCTCGACAGCCCCGTTCGCACACGATCGCTCGAATCAGTATCACATTCGCTATTTCTCCGTGCTAACAAGTGGCAAAATGGAAACGTGTCAATGTGAGCACGCCGTCAACTGTAGACGAGAGGGAATTTTCAAGTGTACTGTAAACGCTCACACGTACACAGGTACAGATGATAAAAGGCCAAAGTATAGCAATCGTCGGCTTAAAACCTAAAAAACACTTTATTCCGCAAGGTAATAACCTGGGTTGCTGGAGTCTCCATTTTGGCTGTATTAACGCTATAATAAATAACTAGTCTTATATAAGTCATAGTATAGAGATCCGAAGAACATAATAATGCCGTTATTAAAAGAAGAAAACTCAAAATGTACGCTTTAATACGAATTTATAACGTTTCGTTTTTCAGAGTTGGATAAAAAGTTGTGCACATTTAATATCGCAAAGCATCATGCATTTGCATTGAAATATGCAAGCAAATTATACCCATTGTACATCACGTATATTTACGTTGAGTGTTTAATGGAATTGAAATATAAACCCTTCGGATTTTATTGGGAATCTGGCGAATAAAATTTAATCAGAACGGGCATCTTTTAAATGGAGCATGTGTAACAATATCGACACATGGAAATGTGCGAGAATAGGATCATTATTACGAATCCTAATAAATATTCTAACCGTATAATATCAGAGAGGTTTCGGTCCTTCAAGGGAACGTTCTATTGACAAATCTCTTCTCGGCAAAGAGTTTTCCGTTACAGCATCCAAGTGGTTTTATATTGTTGCCATTTACAAAGATTTCTTCAAGGATCCACAGAGCGAATAAAGCCGTACTTCTTGCGGATTTTATTCGCATCGAAGACGGTTTATTTTACCAATTAGTCCTTAGCATTAAGTATTTTTCCAGCCTTCCTTCCCGATTTCCGTTCGAGTTTCCATTATTGTAAAATCACTAACGAATCGACGACAATTGCTCCCCACCAGCGAATTTCTCTCTCCGCTTCACAACGATTCGAACAGTCCGATTCCACCGCGGCATACTTGCGCGGCCCTTTTCAGCGAATGCTTTGGCCGAATCGAATTCACTGCTGAACTTGCATTCGCAAACATCAGGTTCAGCTACTTATTCTCGAAAGCGGCGAAACTCCGAATTACTTCTTTCGAGTTCGACAAAACTAATTTGTTCAGAGATTCCGGGCCAATTGGCAGGGGAAACGAGAAAAATTAGCAGAACTTTCGATAATATTTCAGTATGTGAATGCGGCTCCATTCACGATATGAATAAATCTTGACGCGGAAAATCCTTTCCCAATCTACCTCGATGGTAATTAAATTTCAATGCAATTTCAATGTAATTCACGGTTAAAGGGACTTTGCGAAATAATTACTGAGCATTTATGTCGGAAATGTTAAGAATCCTCGATTGAACGTACCATTAGTAGAGGGAAAAACTTTCAGTGCTAACATAATTCGTACATCGCTTTTGAAAAGTTATAAGAATTACCAACGTTATGAATCTCGAACGTTTAACTTTTTAAATCTCAATAGATTGAATGCAGGCACTGTAAAGTTTATAAGTCGTAGCTCTGGGATTTCTAAAAGGGAACGGCGTGCAAAAGAAATATAGCGGCATTCCGAAATATCTTTACTTTACAGGGCGCGCAGGTAGTTCGAAAAGTACGTGCGGTGCAGGGAAACGCGGGCAGCTACATTATTAGCGCCGATAAAAATCTGCTGTTGTTTTTGTCGCCGGGCACTCTACAAACTCGAGCAGCAGTTTATTGAGTAAGAAAAAAGCACTTCGCCAGGCGCTTTACCTCCATTTGCACGATAATGAGAGTTTCAAAAGGTAGAAACTTATTCGCCGGGAAACAGCGAACTTTCGAATTCGAAGGCTTCGTAACGGCTACGAATAATAAAGACTGCCGAAGGTAAATGTTTTCGCATCGGGGTAAGTACGTGCGCACCATGAATATGCAAATCCGCAACAAATTCCCCCTCGGCGCTTTGATGCACCCACGAAACACCTTTTTCTCATTGCCAAATTAGCTCCTCGTGAAAGTAAGATTAGCAAGTTTGCAGTTCTCTTCCGTTCTCTCTCTGCCTCTCTCTTACATACATTCTTCCAATTAGATACAGTTATATTTTGTATCACAATGTTAATATATCCTAAAATTCACTTCCTTCGTTGCATGTAACACGCTTCTTTCCTGAAATACACTTCTCCAATTAAAGAAGTTGCCAAAAGTGAACCGAATTGGTACGATTTGTTGTGACAGTTGCATAGCTAAAACGCGTAAGTCGAAGGATTTTAGAAAAAGCGAAAGGGGTCAAGGAATCACTGTAGAGCGGTCAGTCCGTTAGTGTTTAGTTACAGAAAGCTAAGGTTCCAGTGAAGTAGGGCAGCGTACTATGAAGAAGAATCTTTCTGTTTTCCCAGACTTCCGCTACTTTTTTTCCCTGGCTACGTAATCGTAGCCAGAGAAAAAAGCCTGTTCTCTCTATCCAGTATCTCGGCAGTGGTGGCCCACGGGTGCAATGCAGGAGATATTGTTTTAGGGCTGCAGTCAGCCGGGAACGAAGCTGCAGACTTGCCGAAGTGTATTTCACCTTTCTATTTTCACGGGCTGGCCGTGTCGCCTCACCGGTACTGCACTTTTCCCATCTCTCTCGTCGTATCCTGCGCTGCCGCACTCGCTGCAGGCTCACATATATACGTACGTGGACGTACTGTAACGAATCGCTGTCTCCCTCACCCTTCAGCCCTCCTACCACCGCCACCCACTCACTCTCGCACTCCATCTCACGTGCTCTCGCTCTCTTTCTGTCTGGCTGCGGTCCCGCCGTTTTATGGCAACACTAAATTTGAGCGGGCGCGTGAGACGAAACGATATCAGGCAGTTTCCAGGGACCGCTGGAATACATACTACGTGTTCGCCAACAGCCAGCCCGGCACTCCCTGGGACGAGTGCGCGCCTATCACAGGGGAGACCGCATTACGCGGAGTAAATCGGACTGAGATCGACGATCTCGTTTCGTACGCTCGGCATTGAGAACGCTTCGCTCGTCCTCTTTCCCCTTTAGTGCCGATCAAAGTTACGGTAACGCGGGGCGGGCGTCGCATTAAAACCAGCTTAATTGGAGCGGTGCAGAAATGCAATTTACAATTGAACGCCGAGGGGATGCACGGCCGCACAGCACCCGCTTTGACGGTAGAATCGCCGATTTTCGTAATTTGACGGGCGAGCACCGATTCGATTGCAATGGGCACCACCTCCGGCCTAATGACTCGATCTAACTACCACCGGTACTGCCAACGCTGCTTTTGATCCGCTGATCTCCGAATAATTAAAGGGGGAGTTGCGACACATCCGACGGTGACCCGGTTATTGCAACATGCCGAGTCTGAAATTAACAGCACGCTCGGTTACTCGAAACGATATTTTAACGAAGCATTTTTCACATGCCCTCTGCACTGGGTCGTACGAGAGAGAAAGGAGAAAGTGGAAAATGTTTTCCCTAGCGACAGTGTTATTGTGGGAGGCGAAGCGAAATGGAAAGGCCAACAGAGAGAACAGTGAAGAACGGGAGAGAGAGAGAGAGAGAGAGAGAGAGAGAGAGAGAGAGAAAGAGAGGATGTAGAAGAAAACTTGAGCGGAAACGGCAGGCAGAGAATAAGGGCGGCTAGAAGAGCGGGCGTGGAGGGTGGACCTTGTTTTCCTACTCGGACGTAGAACAGACGAAGATTTATTAAGCGAACCCCACGCGGTGGAGTATGCCTCCAAACGAGGAGAACAGAATAAACAATAAATTCAGGTTTAAGAAAACAGGAAGAAGCAAGGGGGATGGCGGTGGGAGCGAGAGAGGGCGCACTAGTCAAACTGGCGGACCGCCTGAACCTCACCTTAATCCTAACGTGCTTAAGGTGATTTGTGATACCAGAGAGAAGACTTTAAAGACTCCCTCGTTATCTGACCGTTCCCATGAACGCCTTGAATCAAGTAGGATCGGCCAACAAAACCACTAGCAGCTCCGAGAGTCGTTGATACTCTCGGCCACCCTTCGCGTTCGGCACACAACTGGACCACTCTCGCAATTGTGTTTCTTGCTATCCCTACAGTAAGCTCGTGTAAAAGTCAACGGGAGAAAATGGTTGCTGTACTGCTAACTGGTAAGGGAAACCCAAATAAAATATGTAAAAAGTCAGACCCGTCAGCAGTGGTCGCGGAGAGGGACATTTTCGAGATAAATCTTCAGATATTAATACCAGTGCATAATGAATGCGAACCGCGAGCGTTGGATTTCCTCCATAAATTTTTAATTGTGCTAAGGGCTCTCTCCCTCGCAGTCGCCGATAAAACGAGATCCAGCAGAGGCAGCGGCATCAACCTTCCCATCCTTCCGCCCTTCACTTTATACCGTCAGGATTATACCATTATAAGGCGGTGTTTCCACTCAATTACGCTGTGGAATTTAAGGCGACTTTCTCCCGCTTTCGATTCAATAACGAATAAGCAGATGAACTATGAATTTTAATTACGCATAAAAAAGCACCGTCGAAAATTCACTAATCCTCCCTACTACCTTCTCTAATGTACATTCATGAGTGCGCACACATGGAATCGATACACGGAATATACGTGCCATAAAATACCCTACAAAAAATCAATTCAAATATTTCCCCAATATCGCCAAGCACAAATATGTTATTCGGCCTCGATTTTTCCTGAGCGCTAGTTTCAATTACGAATTAGGATCGATGGAATTGAACCTATCGGATTACACAGTTTAGCAATCGAGATTATATTTCAAAGATTAAACTATCTATCCGATTTTTACATGAATCTCCTGCCATCCACCCTCAACACTGAATCCCTTTCAACGCAGTGATGCAGGATTGCACATTATTATTATCCACTTATACTACACAGGTTGCTGTAAAAAGAGTGTGAAGTGAAAAGTGAGTATGATTGCATTGGGCGGAAAGTACCTTTTAAAAGCAGGAAAAGACTGACAAAGGACTCATGGACGAAATCAAAATGAATGGCGGATACTTTGATTAACCACTTACTACGCATTAATCCAATACCTCCTGGATTCCTCCAATAGTGTTAAATACAGTATTATACCGCGATGCACTTTAACCTTTACGCTGCACAATTACTTTCTCCAACTATTCTCGAAAAGGGTCTATTTTATATAGGACATCATAAATTGTAATTTCAGCTGTAAAAGTAAATCGGACGTACTTAATAGGCGTCTATTCCCACGGGTTGAAATGATATCGAAGAAAGTGGAGGCGATCACTCAGCGAGACGTCGAAGCAATTTAAATGCCTCTCTAGGACGAGCTGCTCCATCTCTCCTAGTACTAAGTAGATAAGAATCAGTTAGCCGGCGGTGTCGGCTCATCATAATTAATCTGCTATTCGTTAAATCCATCACGATAGGTCGATAAGGTCCTACGAGGCATCAAGTTGGCATGAGGGCTTCGAGTTGGGTTGGGTGGCGGGTCTGAAGGTGCTGGTGAAGAGCGGAAGCTGCCACGAACGGCGAAGGAAGAAGAGGGTGTTGGAGCAGAGGAGAAGGGTCGCAGGTTTTGTCCAGAGGGCGAAGCACGGGTTGCACTGGGCTATACATTACGAGCTTTACTAGGGTTTAGCTGCGTCCCTATATATATATATATATATAGTATATATATATACACATATATATATATACTCTACCGCGGTCACCATTCTGGACCACCTACACGCGCCCACGCACATGCACACCATCTCATTTCCTATACAGGCTGTTGTCTTAACATTAGACTGCTCAAAAGACACTGATGTGAAGTCACAGTAATAACCGAGCGAAATGACACCAAGACTCTACTGGCAGGATTCATGGATTACTATCATAAGTGAATTCCGTTTCTGGGAATACCTGATATTATTCAGATAGGCTGCAGGTATATTAGTGGCGCAGGAGGATAATTCGTAGCACGACATGGTTGCTGAGTCGCTGTTAATCGGTCTAAGAGTCTCGTACGGATTGCGGCTGCGGATTTGTCGCAGTACTCGGGCGCACCAATGCTGGCTACTACGAATACGAATGAGGAACGTACACGTGTATATGTATAATAGCATTTGGGCGACAGGAGCAGAACTCTAGTTGCGTTGAAGCATGCGTATGGTACGTGTGACATGGACAGGCTTGCATGCGTGCCTGTGGGTGGCACAGATCTAGGTGTGTATCTCGGACTGAGGTTCGGAGTGTAGAGCATGTGCTGGCTGGATTTAGTTCGGAGGCCATGTAGTCTCCGTGACATTCGACCTCACTGGCCACGATAATGCCTATCAACTCTATCGCGAGTTACGTCTGCCGACGTGAAGCTGGGTCGTACTTTCGGCCAAGCGAGGCAGTCGCTTATCTCGCCAAACTCGTTCCGATGTTTATCACTCTCGGGCCATTCTAAATTCAAAAAGCTAGCCATACAGACACGCGTATATCCATAGATATCCATTTCAGTTTTTCAATGCGCGTGTATGTACTGGAATGCGCACGTAGATGGGGAATTTCAGTGGCACAAAAACATTTAGCCGGTTTCATGTACCATGGAAAGAGTGTGTCAGGTAGCGCGACAGATTTTATCCGTCAAGCATGTGACACCGCAACGCCGTGTCACAAAGATAATCATCAATTAATACTTTCAGTGTACATACTCGGCGGCCGCTATAACTTACGATTAGCAAGGTAGCCGGAGGTGTATATATGTATGTAGCACTGCTCCGCCGCGCGCGCCGATAAAACTTCAGCCGGAAAGTTTCGCATCGCGTGGAGTGCGGTAAAGTTAATGTTTCATCGTTCGCGACTAAGCAACTTCGTCGTCGCCGACGGGTGAACTTTCCTCGCGCAATTTGACGAAATACGTTTGGATTGGAATTAACCGCTTTACTTTCTCGGGCTACTACCCACTCGAGCGGCTGTCGATGTGTGTTGTGTATGTGCGTGTGTATCAGACTTCTGACAGACAACGCCCGTTAATACGCGCAAGTCGATAGGGCGTTAGAATTATTGAACCCCTGCCACTGTTAATTTACCGCGTACTCCTGCTATTATACCCGAAACCATTGAAACAGATTGCATTATGATTCTGCGAAGATAACCAGCCATTAATATTTTCCCCGGAGAAATGTATTGTACACGGGGATTTAATTCGTGAACTGCACGGTAATTTCATTGTGTATTCTCTTTCATATGTGCTCTGTATATTTTTGATCGGCACACAATATTTTCATCGACGTGAACTGATAAGTGACGGTTATCTTTAACACGCGATCGAAATATATTTAGTTGTATATGCATACCAAAATCTCATAAATTTGTATAAGCATATTGATGTAGTAATTAATCAAAGAGAAGAAAGCACAAAAGTAAATGCCTCGTAGAATCATGGAGTACATATGCATATGCTGGCGTACCACGCGCGTCTCCGTTAAGCCAGAAGAGACTCTCTGTCAGTGGAGTTTCGAGGCGTGCTGGGGTGGTGACAGTGCGAAAACACTGGCTACATATTTCAATCGGGCTTCTCTCCCACTGGGAAAAGATCTCCATTCGCAGTTTGGCCCGCATGTGCGTGATTTCTCGGGGAATTCGCATGAAAAGGGACGGAGACAGAAGAAAAAGCGGAGATGCAGTCGCCGGGATTTTCTTCCGGCAGATGTTGCCGCTCGCCCTTTTAATAAATTAAAGTTGCGGGACAAAGGGCTGTTTTTCACAAGTAAAACTGCCACAGGGTCGGCCGCGCGACCGCGCAGAGTCAGCATGCCGAGGAATGGAGAAAGCTGGATGGAGAAGCAAGGAGGAATGAGAGTGAAAGAGAAACGGAAGACGTGCATGGGTGGCTGACGGAGGTAGGAAGAAAACTAAAGAGAGTAACGGTAAAGCGGTGAGCCTCTGCTTGCGCTGGTTTCACGGGACTATCCGCGCTATTATACTGATTACATTTTCAAATGTGCCTCCCCGCTCTAGTCGCTCTACCCACCACAGCACAGCAGCAGCACGACTCTCCCGCTCTACTCTTCGCTGACTGCCTTCCCAAGCGCTTCAGTCACACCTACAATCTTAATCCACCTTTCTTTTCGCCTTCTCGCTTCCCCCCTCCTTTGCCCCTTCCTGGCACCACACTATTTCCGATTCTTCATTTCCGCGTAAGCTTGCATTCCTCTAATGTTTTCAGCCAGGAACAGCATGTTCCTCGTGGCCGTTGAATATCATTAATCGTTGATGTCTCAACCATTCAGCGAGAGAAATGGTACCTCTTCGCGCAGTTCAGAGATAGAGTTGATAGTGAATTAACGTCACTGTCGAGGAAAAGTCAGATGCAAAGTGCAGGGGGATCGGGCGCTATTTTCGTCGCGCGGTGATTGCGATGCTTGGCTGCACTGCTGGCTTGCCGTGGTCGATCGATGCCAGATGAATATTTACAATGTACAGACACCATCAGTCTCCGCATTCACTGCCGGACCTGCATAAGAAAGATCGAAATGTGGCCTGCCTCTTACTTTTGCTCGATCAACACACTAAAGTCAAACCCTATGCACTAATCGAGTTTTAAACTTCAATTGATTACTTATCTCTTTACAAGTTCGAGTGATTAGTTATCGGTGAAACCTCAGATGCTTTTGCTTCGAAGGAAAAATAACTTGTTAGTCAGTCAACGGATCCTGAGGCTCACGTGTACGAATAAATCGTGGGGAACTTGATAGCAGAAAATAGCAGCGCAGAGGTGAAAGCAATCATTTAAGGGGCGAGCAGTCATTTGAGGCGTGATTTCGTAATGAAACTTGGCTCAGGGGAAGGACGATGCAGGCTGCGGAGCACGATAGAGGGCGAATAAAGCCGGCGGGTGTTCGAATCAAAGAATGCATAAATACGTAGCCGCGCACGCAGGCTATATTTGCATGTCGATGCTATCGACGACGCTGGGTCGACGACCGGCGCGAGAGAGTTAAGTATTTTTAATAGGCGGCCAGACCAAAGGCGTGTACTGCTCCCGTATTCACTGATCCCTTCCATCAAGAGCAATTGATTGCCGCACTACCAAGAAGCTAATCGTCCCCTATTTACTGTCATTTCATACCGCCCGGAATAGCATTCAATCTCTTGAGTCTTAAGACTATCGTCTTCACTCCGCTGAATCATATGACAACGAAGAGAGTAGTCATCGGACCCTCGGCTCGCGCAGCACTTTTTCCTGCCTTACTAAGTGGAAAGGGACAATGGCAGGAAGTGTACTTAATCTAGTTTCGATTGAGCGAACCTCATAAGTCATCCTTCTTGTTACCCCGCATTCTTCTTCGGTGCGCGATAATCGCATTTACCAAGACAAGTGGAGTACATCCCATCTATCTAAATACGTGTACGCACAGTCCGTGTTGATATACCATAGTCGTCTGTGTTCCCTCTCTTTCTCTCATTCAGCGCGCGCGTTGATGGACACTCGTATTGCGGTTGATATATCGGCCCGATTTTTTCTAGCCAACAGCCGCTGGAGCCGGACACTTGACTCCGGGAGATAAGCGAGCAACAAACAGAATGCGAAACTCTGGTACAAAGTTCGACTTACATTATAGGTATGATCACATGCTTACGAGTTACACACGGCCCAGAAAAGAAAATACGACATTAATTGAATTTGAGAACAACATTTTGAGTGGCGACGCTCTATTCAAAGGAAAAGGTAGAAAAGTAGCTGTAATTAGAAGCCAGATTAACAGGATCCCCAATTTATTTATCGGAAAGAAACTCGTGGTAACCACCATGTTTATTATATTGTGAAGTACTTCTACCCGCCTCTAACATCTTAAAGATTACCTCTCCCTTCTCGTTTTTAAGTAAGTCCACTTAAACTAACAAAAGTTTTTAACAATTAGCGTACTACACACTTAATGCGCGGTGTATAAAAAAAAGAACGAATGAAGGAGCGAGAGAGAGAGAGAGAGAGAGAGAAAATGCGGAGAAGTAGCGAGTCTCAAGTTCCCGATTAAACATTTTAGCGTCGAGGGTAGAACGCGATGGTTCAGTGCACCAGTGCGGTATTAAGAGGAGGAAATTTGCGAAGACGTTGGTGTACAGTGTTCATTAAAAGTTTCGAGTGGCAATGGGATTTTATGGCCGATCTCCCTCGACCGTCTACTTCGTACGTGACATATAAGACTTAATGGTGTGCCTCCGACCCGAAGCGCCCCATACTACTGTTCCCATAGACTACTTAATTTCGCTGCTACCACTACCACCCGCCGCGCCTAGGATTTCGCTTGTCAAAGCACGTTTTCGTTTATTTTTCATCCAACTATTTTCGCAGCTGCAGGCGCCGATATGACACATCCGCTTTGTTTCCTTTATTATAGGTTTTTATGACTGTTCTTATAGCGTTTTCTCCATTGACACATTCCGTCCATCTGCAAATCTATTGGAACAAAAAATGAGGGAAGAAAACCAAACACTCACCTCAAATAGGTAATAAGTTTATATAGGGCGCGTTTTGTTTAAGGGCGCACACGCAAATGATCTTTTTTGCGCCGAAGTGTCACGCGAGAGCGTTTCACGTTACGTGTGTCGAACTAATCGTTATAAAGAGTTATAATCAAGCATGAACGAGTCGATTCCGGCTGCGCGATATGAGTTGTGTGACACAAATGTGATACGTTAATTATATTTTCATTCGATTTGCCCATTCGTCAGTCAGAACGGTCGATGTCGAGGAGAACCGCGCTATTTTCACTTTTAAAGCAATACGAAATGACACCGGCGCTCGCGCATAATTGATTCGTGCGGCGTCAAGCTCTTTATCTAATAAAGCCGAACAATTTGCAAATTGCCTGTTAAACTGTCGCGATGTATTACGATAGCCTGGTAAGCGCGCAAGAGTGAGTCGTGAAAATCCGGCAGCATGGCCCGAATACTAAGTGATACTGCCACGCGTATCGCTCGAACTTATTGTCGGTAGTTCATAGTCGACAATTATGTTAACTCACTGAGTGCCATTGTGAACCAGTGCACTTGCATTGTTGCTCGGCGCTCTACCATTCACCTGCACTTTCAAAAAAAGGCTATCCCGATATATCTGTATGACCAAGTTCTAAACATTACACTTTTCATTTCACTAATAACGTATGTTGAATATCATCAACCATAAATCTGATATACATGTCGCCAAACTAATCAGCACTATTGACGCTCTCGGCACATTAAAAGAACTTTCGGACCGCTAATTAGATCGAGTGCTAGCGAGGCTTTAATTACACAGGGCGGCGTTTCACGGCTCGAATTTGCATGTACCTGGCGGAGAGGCCGGATTGATACATCTGTGTAATTAGCTCTATGATTCTGGATGAAACATAACTCGTCGCACGGGCAATACCACACGTTTTCTACGTGCTTCTACGGATTCTGCATTTCAGCATACACGCGTATATGCATACGTACCTATCGCCATGGGATTTAAATGTGTGTGTGCGTAAAAGCCGCATGTACCAGATTTCTCTGCTTGGCTTTTGTGTAGCGGATTATTATTACAGTCCTGTAAAAGCTCCACACGTTTCGACTACTCAAATAGAACACATTATCCATTTTATCGGTTCCTCGAGAATAACACACATTAATGCATTGTTATATTCGAGACTACCGTTGTAATATGTATATTTTATATTGCATTGGATCGAAACAGCGCATTTCACCGAAATTGGCGTGGAACTTCCTAAATTCACGTCGAACTTCGCAGAAATGTGTGAGGTTCGAGCGGATTAATAGGAAAGTTGAAATTTTTTCCTGGTAAAAGTTAATTAAAGTAGCTCGCGTGCGCGTTACTGGCTGTCGCATAACAAGTTTTGAATAGAGTGATGCCCTTGATAAACGATCAACACGCTTCGGATGCCGACATTTACATTAACAAAACCATTCAACGGGCAAAAATATATTCTAATAGGCTTTGTCTTTGTTTCGGTTTATCAGTCGTCTATTCGCGCGAATGTTTACCCGTAGTGAAAGATCGATAACCACGTACTAGTTCGTGAGCGTTTGTCAATGAAAGCGCAAAGGGCCGAGCAAAAAGGATTATTGATTCCATTCCATGATTGTCACGGGGGAACTATTGCGGTGCGTTTACAGCAAATCCTTGAATGGAGCGACGTTGTGCGAGTCGTGGAATTCGATCCTAACGCAGAGTGTAGAATTACCAGGAATCAGAACGAGTGCGAGGCAGAAGCGCAAAATAAACAGAGAATTCGATCTTCGTTTCATTCAATACTTTCAAAATCCTGGCAACCCCTTTACCCACTGCTGCCAAATAACCCAAATAGTTAGCCACCATACAATAGCGGCATTCGTTGTGTCCCACTTAAAGTCCACTCTCAAGTAACAAAGCGGCATCGTCCAAAGGAGACAAGAAGCCAGCGCCGGCGGACGAAACAAATCATCTTCGAAAAGACGAGATTCTAGGTCATTGACACGGTAGTCGACTCAGTCTGTATTGACTTATGGAAGGAGGTTAATCAGGAGAGTGAGAAAAATTCGTAGAGCTTGCGGTTGCCGATGAAGGGTGGCAGACACCCAGAAGCATCAAATGTTGGACCGGCGAGAGCCGAGGCGGTCAAATATTGGGCGTGGTGGGGAGATGAGAAAAGCGCTGGAAGGGCATGCGGTCCAATGTGCGACTACCCAGCGAAGGTGTCACAAACCCGAGGTACACATCACACACAGAATATGCCGAAAGGAAAAGAAAACAACCAGGATGGAAGAGAAAGAACCAACAATGTGACGCACTCTCGGCGTGGCATTGGTCACTCACCTGGCTGGTACATTTACGGTCCTGTATGACTACCGGGTGTACGGTTGCTTCTATCATTGCACAAGAGCACTGCACGACACTCTTAAACCACCATCATCTACGCCACTTAGCCTGCTGGACGAGTGTTGCTGCTACTGGATTTTTCCCGTCTTCCCTTTCTGGAGCAGGAAGTATTAGCAGACCGTTTCTCGTTTTAGGCAGGTGTAGTCCGTGCGAGTGGCCGAGTCTTGGAGTAATTTCGTGTAGCTATATCCAGGTGGGACCAACGTATCCTGTTACTCGGAGACACAGCACATGTACACAGTGTCCGTCACTGACGCCCCAGTCGCTTTCGTTTATTTTGTTGTGATCGTGATTCTCGAGAAAAAAAAAGCACGAGCTTGAATGGTGGGGCTGGTGGTGGGACACGACCATGCGGCAATGGGAATTGGTCCTACAGAGTCTCTGCGTTGCACACGCGGTAACTGGGAGAGTTATACGTATCAGTTGAGTCTAGGACGGCTCTCCATGCAGAAGGAACACAGTTCTCTGTCAACGGGCGAATCCTTTCTCCTTCTTGTTTCTTTCTCACTCTTTCTCCCGCTCGCGAGTCTGCGATGGAGTAAATATACGCGTGATCAATGTTCGCGGATCGGGAGCTGGCAGTGCACTGACTCCGGCCCCTCGTTCGACCCGAGTCCGCAGTTGTTACTCCCACGCGGCGCATGCGTCTCGTCTCAGGGCGAACTTGCGCCGCCGTCGTCGTCATCGTCGTCGTCGCCGTCGCCGTCGTCCTCTACGTCGACATCCTCGTCGGCGTCGTTACCCCTCCGTTCATGCTTGCTCCGCCAGCCGCCGTAGCCGAAGCCGGGCCATCCTCGTGCTCGCTCCTGCCGTTCGAATCTCCTACACGTCTCTCTTCTTGTCAATGTGTGCGTGTGCGCGCGCGAGCGCGCGCTTCCACACACTACTATACATATCAGATAGAGGCGAGAGGGAAGGTCGCTGCGTGTTTCATCCCCTAAATCGGAGCGCCCCGCAGCCTCCTCTCCTTCCTTGGAGAGTGCCGAGGCACTTCGCTGAGGGTGCTGGGAGCAGGTTGCCGGTGCGAGGGTAGTTGGCCTGACGACGTCGCGCGTCAAACGTTCTCATGCCCTTCTGCCAAAGGCGAGAGCACAGGCACTGCGAGATTGATATCGGTACCCCATTCTCGCCGGCTGATTCTCGTTCAAGGGCGATCTCTCACTCCTCCCTATCTTCCTCTCGCACCTCTTCCTCCCAATCCCTTCGCTCTACCACTATCACTCTCTCACTCTCTCTCTGTTTCTCATTACGCTCGCGATTAGCGAACACGACGCCTCGTCGCCCGGCCCTCCACTCTGCCGCATCTGATTAGACGTACTGAATTGTGTGGGTAATGGCTGTACCTCTTCATTCACTCCGGGGAATGAGATACATAGGTGGAGATCTCTCTAGAATAGTTACAGCGATCCTTATGGGCCCGGTAATTGTTTTCAAATGGGAATCAGATGCAAGTTGTGCTAATTGGATGTTATCGTGTCAAGTGGATATGCGATAGAGGAAGCAATGCGACTTTGTTCGAAGGAAAGTAGGGCTCGTGTGGTCGAGTTTGTTGGGGTGAATAGACTTCCTCTGTATGCTGCGAGTGCTTTGGGAATAGGAACTCCAAGCATAGGCCTAGAAACGAATTTGGCTTGGATGCAGGAAAGCGTGGGTGGCTGCAACCGGTTCAAGAATCTCGATCAGATCATTCTGTATCTCGACGGGACACAAAGAGCCTCCTAGATTTACTTGAAATTGGAATCACGGGAAAAAACGGTGCGTTGTGATTAAGTCACCCGGGCGGTCCTCGCCCATGAAAAATACAAGAACACGCTTTAAAACAGGCATAGGACTCCACACTGCCGATGATCCCATTAACGATAAAGAAGCAAATGTAGATGGATACTCGTAGTAGAAGATGAATGAGCATATTGGTAGGTAAAAGGGAATGAATTTTTTCACACTCGCAGAGAGTGAGTGTAAAAAAGTTGGCGCCGAGAGTGGCTACCAATTTTAAATTAGCCGTAAATCTACGCTTCTCTGTACTTCCCATCGATTTTAAGTGGTCTCCTAAAGCCGACAAGTCTCGCATTCTCTCGGATTCCTATATCAGTCGATTACCTCATACAGTAAGTCCACGTCTTATATCGAGGCCCGACTGATAGCCGATACAGGAACGACGGGATACCCCGGAAAGTATATTTAGCAGTTCCAATTAAGTGCGAGCCAGCGAAGATGAGGCAGGCGTGAAGAAGCCGGATCTTCTCCAGTGGTACCAAGCTCTCGTCGACGCAAGAGCCCCGCCCTCTGTAATCCTTAATTGGTTCGCCTGATTCATTCGGTCCATTCATTCTACCTAGGTTGTGCTTCCTCCATCTCTCTTACTCTTTCTTCGAAGGCGAGCCGTCCTCGCCTCCGGCGACAGCATAGAGCACGCGGTTCGCATCCTCCAGCACTTTACCACCTCTCTCTCTCTCTCTCTCTCTCCTTCCCCCCTTCTCCTTCACCCTTCTTTCACTGGTTTGTCTCATCCTTCTTCAAGCGAAGTATCCCTCTCCAGGAGTGTCCTACATCTCGGCCTCGTCTCCTCAGGATCCTGGACTTGACGCGAGCCTACCTAACTGCCTTCCTCTCGCGGAATGTCGCCCGAAGGACTACTCCCAGTAGCTTGTCCTGTCTCTCTGTCGTTATAACGTGGCATCAGATAAACAAACGCCGCTCTAACTCCGACTGACATAATCGGCCGTTCAGGTGAAGACCCAAGAAGTCGGGAATGGAGGAGGTGACAGCGGTGTACGGCACCAAGAGAAGACCTGCCAAGGCAATGGAAAGGGCTGGGATCTCAACGGACGAGTGACAGAGAGACACGTACGGAAGAACGAAATAGCTCTGCGATGGACTGATGAGTAAACAGTGATAGAGAGCGGGCTAGAGAAGACATTAAAGGGGGGAACCGGGGAAAGAGAAGAAGGGCGACCGGAGATGGGTCTGAAGTAATAACACGAGGAACACTGGGATAAGGAGACGAGCAGGGACACAGTGTACGAGCACCTTGTAAACGCGCGTCCCGTGATGTTCGGCTATGATTAGTCTCGTCGTCCTTCTTCCCAGTGTTGGAAGAAGGGGGAAGCTTCGTTTGGTCATCCCGAGGATGATGACCCCTGTGAACGATGATTGCTCGGGATCAGGACATAGGTACGAGAAAAGGGTGGGTCCGATTGTGCATTGCCGGATATTATTAAGAGCCCAGGACTTCCGGACTGCCTGACTTTCAGATACGCATAAAGGAGGAAGGGAAGAATGCGCCGTAATTCGTTAACTGTAACGTCATCATGCAATCATTAATAACGTAGCCACACATTTTCGGTACCCGAGTGTCCTCCTGTACAATGGACTGAAGCGTGTCGATGCTACACAAAGAATGCCTAACAAATGTTGGGTCATAAGCGCGACATTCTCTTGTAAGAGACTCATTGATACACTCTGAACGATTACTCGATTAAAAAGAGAGAATGTACTAATGAAAGCTGTAATTTGTAATTTATAATCAGTACTATTTGATATTCTAATCGGATGCAATCAACATAGCATCCTAAAGGTGAAATATAATACCACGATTCGTAAAAGTGCATTCTTTCATCGTTTATCGGTTAGTTTAATCACACGTTAGCATTCATTGTATCGTCACGGTTAGAATAATTGCTTCATTTTAAGCGGTGACGGAATGTCTTCCGCTACTACCCAATACGGATCTGTTTTTCACTTTTTATCCATGCGAGAACAGAAATCGACATGTAGCTAAGCGAAATCTATCCAAGGATCTAGAAGTAGAAGTGAGTGAAGGGCAGGGGCGATGGTGGAAAAGGGAAGACTAGCTTCTGGGTGCGCATTTAACCGGAAGTGCTCCAATAGGAAGATGTAAGATTCGCGGAAGGGTGAATAATAACGTTTGAAATTCGAGACGCGGAATAAAACGATGTCGTGGATGAGAAAAAGAGAGAGAAAGGCGGAAAGGATGGTGGGGAAGGCGGTGTGTGGAAAATGCCAACCTATCGGCAGGCGAAACTAAAGGATGAGGCCGAAAAAGTAGAGGGATAGATGTATAAGGTAAGGTTGTACCACATGAGGAAGGGATGTATACATATATATCCTCGAGTGTACCAAACAAAAGTAAAAGAATGCTAGCAGAAACGCCAGCAAGGATAAGAGGAAGGAAGGAAAGAAAGCTCCTAGGCTTCTTTCAATAAAATGGAATATCTAATAAGGAACAAATGCAGTCAAGAGATGAAAGGAGGGTAGCATCGAACCCGAATAGTTCGTTTGGCAAAGAAAAGAGAGGGCTAGACAGCAGAGCATGGAAAACGAAAAGGACCAAAGGGTGAGCTCGAGACTTCCAGACTCTCATCCACACTCTATTTCTTTCCTGTCATTCTTACGCGGATAACGCGGTAGGTCAGAAAGACGAGGACGATCCATAAAAGAATCTGAAGTAGGCTGAGAGGCTGATATATAAAGCGACGGCTGACTCGATCCAGAAAGGGGAAGAAATGGAGGGGTTGGGGTGGGGGATCGGTGGTAGTGAATATGCGAGAGCTCGCAAAGCGAATGGGAAAAAGTGATCGAGCGGAACACCGAATAGAACGGCGCATAATTTCTATTGCTCAGCCACCTGCGATAGGATACCGTAGCTATCTTCCTTATTTTCTGAGTCATTACACCGCCGCCCTCGCACTTACACCATAGACGGGAGTTAGGTCTGATACCGGTAATGCCATTAAATAGCTTCCTTCGATCAGAACTTCTGATCGGAGGGATCGTCTGTGAGAACATTTCCTACAGATACTATTTGTATCAGACTCTTGCTCTTTATGTCTTTTGTCCTTCAGCTTATCTTGACTAATTGTGATGGGGGTGTGTCAGGTATCGTGCATCACCGGGAGGACATCAGTTATGAGGCCGAGGGTCTCCCGGCAAGGCCCCGAACAAGTAGTTCGATTTCAATTTACATATGCATCAGTGGATACCATTATCCTATCTCGGCCTTGTATCGGCTTAGAATTCAAATAGAGTAATTTATAAATATATAAATATGAAAGCACTCGCCTGCCTATGGAAGTCCAATGGTGTTTCATTCTATTGTGTTTTATCGGTGTTCGTCATCGGGTGTCTTGGAGAAGTTGCCGCATAGATATCGTAACTTTGAGCTATGAATACATGGCGTTCAGTTACGCCAGACTTGGACACTTCCCGAATGGAGGTAGCTTTACATTTCACTTTAGCCGCGTGATTAACAAGCCCTTGTAAAGCCTTGACCCAGCGCTTCTGAGGGCGCCATTGTACCAGCAGTGTCACAGCATGTACTTGACAACACTGTCGCCTATATCGTACTAACGCGCCAATCTCGAGGAGATGCTCAACACGTAAACATCGAAGATTTAAGTTGGCACGGATCAGTTGCGACAGCAGCGTTATCGCCGAGGAAGATGGGCCAAGGGGTTGGATACGGCGCCCCTGGAATAAAACCATCTCGGAGATGCGTGTGTAAGATGGATGGCTCTGCCTCGAGATGCGCATCGGTGTGGGCGTATGATGTGTATTTCGTTTTCAGTCGTGTTTCGTGTGTGCTCGCCTCGTTGGAGCCAAAGACGTGTTCACGTGTAGAACGCTAGCGGGAGTGAAACGCGCAAAACCCTTGGAACTATGAGCTCCTTCGAGGTTTCGATAAAATATTCGAAAACTTTCTCCACGAATCTTATTGCAATCTCACTTCGCATGTGTCTTCGCTGCAGCAACGTCTCATTAATAATTCAACGGGAATGTTAGGCGACTGTGTTTTAAGTAATGACACTTTCCACCCTGGACCAGTAGCGTTCCATTCTACTAAAGGCAGTTTTCACATCTGGCCTAAGAATTTAATATTTCTAAAAGTGGCGTTGGTGAAAATTTCACAACTAGCACAATAAAACAAATATACCAGCTATTTTGAACTGAAATATTACGAGTGCTTAGACCGGGGATCAGGGTGGTCCTAATTGCAGCCGAGGACAATGAGGGTTACTGTGGTTTAAGAGCATCTTAACATGTATAATTCAATTGAACTCCCTCGCGGTTTTGAGTTATAGCGAGATTTATGTGGAGAGCGTAAGGGTTGGGGCTAAAGGATCCAGGCTTGTTGTTTTGCAAATTACATTGCAGCAGGAAATCTTGGTCCTTAGAGTAAATGGTCCTACTTCGTGTCTGGCACGTAGCTCCAGCTTTTCCCCAAACTCTCTCACTCACTGTCTCTCCGCCTCTCACCTTCACGAGTTCTTCACCCCATTGAAAGTCACGTGGCAAAACAAAAGCCATGACATCCATTAATTCCACGTTGGGGGATAAACCGCGAATAAATGGATAAAACTTTCCCTCTAACCAGATGAGCATTAATTCCTGCGCAGTATTGTAAGCAGACTCCGTTTCCCTGAATTCGATTAAGAGCTCGAATCCTTTTGTTATAGCGAGGTGGAAGATGAAGGCGTTCAAACGCACCGGTGAAAAGTTCCCGGAGACGCCGAGTAAACTTCACCGCTTTACACAATTTCCCTGCAACATGGTTATTTCACATTTTATTTATAGAAGCCACCTGTCAATAGTGATCGGCTACATCCACTTATTGAATAAAAATGGCTTCCATATCAGTTCCAATTGGCACTGAAATAACGAATTGATGGTTACGCGTTATATGATCGAGTGGTTCTGAACGTACGAATTATTGTATAGTGTTTCAAGCTGGTTAATCCCCACGCAAGAGTAAATGGCTTTCCGGAAGACGACTCAATCCCACTGGACCTTTCTTTCTCTCGACTTCCAGTTTTTCAGAGTGTATTGTATAGTATAGGCGCGCGCGATACGGCGGCATGGGGCCAATGTCCTAGAACAAAACCAGGACAATTGGAGGGAAAGTCGAATGCGAAGGGACCGTTCAATATTGCCTACCACTGCGAGGATTGCGCCTTATTCTTCAAGAATGTCTGCAATCGCTTTCAACTACACCCGCAATGCATACACATATCCAGTCTCAGAATTATTACACCAATGCAATAAGAGGAATACTTTCAGTATGAATGACTAAGTGAAACGTGATTCAAGACGAATCCCGGGCTTTATAGTGACATTTTCAAAAGCAGAAGCATAAATAGAAACTTGCCGCAGGCCAAATGTTTACCGCTATTTACGCTAGATCAAGGATCATACAGTTGTTTCTCCAGCTTGTAAACTCCTACACTCTTTGCCATCCAACCAAGGAATTACATGGTACATGCGGAAGTGGTAATTAAATCCTTTAGAAACTCTCTCGGCGTTCTTAGAAAGCGCGTGCTTTCTAACTAGAACTTGAAGCTTGTTACCACTGAATGAATTAATTCTTATATTATTAATAGCTCTTCTTATAATATTAAACTTTGTTATACCATAGAAATGTGTGCGATGTTTTAATTTAACGGGAAAAAATGTAACTTTTTTGGAAATTCCATTCTGTTCACAGAATCGACGAGTCTGTCTCGGTATTCTGCGTATTATTTTGTATCGTGATACTTTTGTATCACGTTGCTCGCAATCAGAAAGGTTTAGTAGCTCTTGAAAGGGGAATTCCTTTCAGTGGGTGGCTATCTAAATCTGTCTTTGACATATGACCAGTGTCTCGTGGATTCCTGTTAAGAGTACGTTGCAAATATTTGCTCGTGAGCCCGGACATGAGTGGGACGAGCGACGAACGAAGAGAGTGTAGCGGAAGGGGAGTCGAGTCTTCAGGAAGCGGAAGATAGTCGTCGTGCGTGCGCGACGAAGCACAGGGCTAGGAGAAGGGTCGAAAGGGGAGAGTGGAACGTGCGTGGTTACTTCGTCAGAATACCAAATGCCAATTCCGATTCGCTTGACCACCCTCTGATCGGACAGCGACTTACAGAAGACTGCACCAGTCTATCGTAATAGCAAAACTGGGTTCGTAAAAAAATGTTTATAAACTCTCGAGTTCGCCGAATAAATCGGATTCCGGAGCGAGTGGATCAGCGTTACATATGAGAGTTAATGAGACTTCATTGGAAAAATGAAGGTCGAAGGTGGCGGAATGCACGAGCGGGCGGAAACAATGCTAAGAAAAAAAAACTAGCCGTAGCGGTACGGCTTGGAGCTCGATGTATTCCAGCTTGGTTAGCACACGTTTACACAGACGGACACACAGGTACTAATGGTTGTTGTGTGCGCGTGTGCGTGGGTGTATCTATGTGAATCGTAAAGGTGGTTGAGGGTGGTTGAGGATGCGTCTTGCGTGAGTTAGGGTTGACCGAGCTGAATAATGCATGTGTTGAGTTGGCTCTGCCTTGTTCTCTGTATTCCCGGCACCCCCGCACGCATCCGCGTGTACCCACATCCACACCCACGCGCCCATCCACCAACAGACACTCCTCTCTCTCTCTAGGAAGGAGTACGCACACGCGCGCATGTCACAAATCCATGCGTGCATGCGTGTGGCTCTGTTTGCTCTGTAATTTCGTACATGTACGCTCTCGTTGTGGACCGCGCTCCCTTTGCAAGGAGGCATGATGCACTCTCGGCCTCTGAACTAATCTTCCCATGCCATTCGGAAGGATCTTTCACCTCGTGATTTTCGTTACCAGCTAATGAAAGCTCTCATCGGAGTGCGTAGTGTGGTCGGTTTTATTCCCAGGCCTACTGCTATCCGGTATAGGTTCTATGTATACTCGGCATGGACTAATCAAGGCCACGAGCGTGAGTGACTTACCCGTTTGATGTGTATGAATATGCAGATGAAGAGCGGAGCGTTTACTCACCTGCAACATAAAAGAAGGATTCTGTTAGTATGCGAACGAGTTCGGACTTTTTATCGGAACGGAGTGCCTATTAGGGTCTCTGATGCTATTAGCTGATTGAAAGCCTCTGCTGTTTGTTCGCGCAAATAAAGAGGTATTGCACGAATTTTATTAAACGCGAGCGTACTTACGCTGCTCTTAATTAAGCGACTGGGCCGACGCAAGTTAGGCAGGAGACCGAGGGGTGGCTTTCATCTCGATAAAATGCGAGGGGGCCAAAAGGAAACTTTGCATTTTAGCATACACTCCCCAGTAGCAGTACTTGCCACCGCTCTTCCTCTAGGAAGTGTATCTTTATCCCGCGTCCCTGCAACTTTCATCTGGATTATGGGAATGCGCGGAGTATCAGGCATTCTCATTTTCGTCTCGCGCCGATTCGAAGCTGTCCTGGAACTAGGAGGCATCGTCCGAAGGGCAATTTCGCCCGGTGTAGCGCGACTTTGTCTCCCATTCCACCTTTATTTCCCGGGAGCTTCTTCCGCCAGGAATAAAATGAAGGAGGAGTGTTGTGTGTGTTCGTAACGGCGAAGTACGGAGATTCATTCCAGACTCCTCCCTGAATTCCTCTTAGTGCTCGCACTCGAGCACGCTGCACTTTTTAATATAATAGCCATAAAAGCAGCATTCCGCCCTAGCGGCAGTAAAACCTGATTGCATTATCGGCAAATAGATACAAGCATCCTCCTCGTAAACTTCTTATAATTTCCCCGACCTTTTTACTCGGCTACTTTCGGCCCGAGCTCCAAGCATTTCGAAAATGAACTCAAAGCAAGAGTTGGAAGGTGTGCACTGAAAATTCTCATTGACATACCTACGATCGTTTGCATTGCATCACTAACCTTGCCACCTTGCACTTACGAAGCGCGTTGAAAACACGGAAGCATGGTCAATTACATTGATAAGCAACCAAGGGGATTATCAAATGTTGCTTGCTATTTGCGTACGATTCACTCGATGCGCAGTCGACCCGACACTGTAAGAAATCTAGTTATTGTAATTGACTCATTCAATTTCATCTCGGGACAAATATAATATTCCAATACTGGTAGCGTCGCCATCGCCGCCGAGGTGGTTTGGATTAAGGGTGGAATCTAGTTGGCTTGGATTCCTTAGAGTTCAGAGCAACATTAATGATGCTGGTAGTGCCGTATTTCTAGTTCGCGCGAACTCAATTACAGGCCGTTGCCAGACTAGCATCGAAACAGCTCCAGTCAGAGTGTCAGATCGATGTGAAATGTCTTGTATATCGCTTTTTAAATCCTACCGAAATTTACATATGAATTTTATTTATGAAACATTTTTTCGTAAGTATATAATACCTTTGTACGTAATCCATTTGCCGATACAAAAAATATTCTCTAACTCTGTTATGCATAAAGTAATATTACATCGAGCGTGAGATTAGATTTGAATCGAACGAATCAGCTGAAAAGAGCACAGATTAATTTCATGCCGGCGCGTTATTCTCTTGCACCGAGTTATTAATTGTTATTATCTCGAGGTCGTAACGAGGTAACCACGATCCGACGATTGTCGAACAATTCACCCTTGATCCATTCATTTTGCAGCTTCAACGGGTAGGCAAGGAAAGCCACGGCGGGAACATAAATTTCTCTAACTCTCAGTGTAAATAATCATGGCAAATTGGGGTAAAGGGACGGCAGCCGAGCGGAGGCTTAGGCAGCCACTTGCCGCGTATTACCGTGTACAAAGGAGCCATCGATGTTTATAGTCTACGTCCTGGCCGGAAAAACGAATCCCTCGCTCGCGGTTATCACGAAAATCCTATTATTAATTGTGGTAAGCAGCGATAATTGCCTCGACAGTATCTCCTTCATGTTCCACCGTGCTACGCAGTGCCGCTGGTGAACCGGCGTCCATGCTTCGAGTTAATTATTGGTAACGATCGTAATTTCTCAGAGAAAACTCGCTGTAAGCAAGGGAATGCCCTGTGCGACGCTTGCTGGTTTCCGCGCGTCGTTTTACCCGCTTCGCTCCAATTTCTCGGAACGACCCAATATATAAGTGAGCGCTTCCCTATTTCATATCCAGCTTGTGATAACGGCTCCTTGAAAATGAGGTAAATCCCCCCTATGCACATTGGCGCCGCAAAATTACGCTTGCCAACTTAATTGGAACACAACTTTTGGAGCTTTTTTAATTCAAAAATTTCCAATGCCATTAAATGTACGTCCCATATTCAGTTTTTCATGGGTGGAATGATATATATAACATTTATGAATTATTAAAAATCGGAGCATACCTAACCATATCGGGGTGCAGAGAACAGCTCCATTTAGCATTGATAAATAGTGAGAATTACATTGGCAAGCAGCAACTTTTTGCCTTCACCGCTGGACTTCGAAATCAATCCTGATTGCTGGACAGATCGAGTTGGATAATTTTTCGTGAAATTGCATCGACGATACCAGCCGGAGATGGATTATGAGTGGACGCAATTCGCACGCGCTTGGATGTATGAATTCACTGCTTTGGCCGGTACACCGCGCGAGACCCACGCAAATCTCCCAATTTTGTACATGTGTACATAAACTCCGCATGGCTGGGGCTCAGCCGTGTATATTTTAGCGTCTGTGAATAATCAGCAATCAGCAGTGGCTGCGGCAATGCCAGCGGTAACAAATTGCATGTGTACACACACAAACTAAGCATGCAAATTCGAGAAGCGAGTCTCGACCTTACTCGATTCCGGGCCTACCGGGCCATCCCTTTCGGGCTAACGAGTCGTGAAACCGACGCAGAGAATCGACGTATTGCTCTTCAGGGACATCGCATGTACACTGAACTTCTAGGGGAGTGCGCGATGGCCTTTATAGGAGCACCGTTCCTCCATATTGTTGCTATTTCGCTATTACTTATGATTCCGCCAACTTTAGCAGTCCATTTCATTGTTATGCCTGCCTTTCCACCTTCCATTCGTGCAGCACTCAAATTTTTGACTCGCTTACTTAATCATGATTGATTTCGTTAACAGTATTAATCGAAAATGGTAAATCTATCCTCCCGCAACAATTACTCTTTGACTCTATTTAATTCCTATTCAAATACGGATCTGCATGGTCGCCCGATCCAAATTTCAAATCATATTTCAAGGTAACGTTTAAACTCGGACATTGGAATAAATCGATTTTAGGTATCCTATATGTTTCATCATTTCGTATGAACGGGTAATAAATGTATCTATAAGCGTGCTATTAATGACGAAAACTAGTCTGGTTGGAGATTGAGCGGACATCATTTTTCATGGGCCGTGGGTTCGGCACCCAGCTAGATAATTGACAAGCTTGTATGTTGTCTCGATCCCAGGGAATAATTGGTGATCCTATCGGGAAGCCTTGTATCCTACGAACCATGACTACAAACGAAATACGACCTTCCACCTTAAAGAATGAAGAACCCAAGCGTGCATCCTAGGAACAATCACGCCACGATTGATCTGATTCCAAGGGAAAGCAAGAGGCTGCGGGCGTTGGATTGACATGGATGATTGTGTTTTCTATTTAAGCTTCCCATGGATAAGACTAATCGAGTGGTGGCTCGTTTATTTTCATAATCACTCGGATGAATCTCTATAGGGATACCTAGACACACTAACCGAACCTTTAAGAACTCACACTGAGCGTCGCGTACCGTGCCGCGCAGGCATGAAATCTTAAACGAGATCTCAGACTTCTCTAAATACCGATTCTGATATGGACGAAATCGAAAAAATTTTAAAAATTTCAGTATAGATTGTATAAATCAGAAGTAATCTGGAGAAACTTTATAGCGTTCTTATAGATTCCTTCAAGCAAGGGTCACTAGGTAGCCAAAATCGACCACAATCCATGTGTAATGCATTTCTGCCGACATTTTTATAGTTTTGCGGAAGTAAAGATCCGGATTCTGAGAGCAACGCGAACTTTTCATGTACTTAACTCACGGTGCTCTCGACTGCTGCAAGGGCAACGCCAGCCACGGTTTATGTCATCGGTGGTGGCATTACTTTACCTTCGATAGAACTTGATCTTCCTGCTAGAGACACCCAGCGGCAGATCATGTTTCGTATTCCAACTTACATCTGCTATTTCAAGTGGTCAGTGAGTCTCGGAAGACTACGAATTAAAGCTACGACTATTTTCATCAAAATCTTCATTAACTTATTTTAATTAAATAAAGAAACATCCTTTGAAGTGTCACTGTAATCCCAGCGAACGTAGAATTTCTTTTAAGGAGCTTCTCTGGCGTTCGATACTCAGTTTCGCTAAAATGTCTCTCCCATTAGGATTATGGGTGAAAGAAGAAAAGTTAGTTTCGTTATGTCAATAGCGAAGTTTAGTCTCTTTCTTTCTTTGCCACCACTTATTTCTTGAACAGATCTCTACTTGGAGGGATGCGAGGCATGGTATGAGATGGTAGCATGCTTTTCCTAGGTTTGAGAGAGCCTCTTTTCCCGTAGGCGCAGCTGTAGATGTTCTCAGGGCGCGGAAGATGCGAAAGAGGAGCAGCACGAGGGGACAACGAAATTGAAATGGCGAAAGCGGATCAGAGAATAGGTTGGCTTAACAAGGGTGCGTCGAAGCAGGTCGCCGGACGAGGGGCTAATCCTCGCGGCTGTAGAACTGTCTGCGATGAACCGCTCACGCGGGTTTCCCATGTAACTCGAAATTAATTTCAAATTCCAAGTATTCCTCGGGCAACAATAGATTAATTTCTGAAAAACTTGGCGCTGTCATATTGCCGCGTTTTGTCGGGCGCATGTGGTCAAATGTATGCATATATATTGTATGCATTGAGCATTCTTTATGAGAACCGGGGTTAAAACAAAAAAAGTATATTACACGGTATTGAATTCGAACAAAAATGTAAAGAAAATAAAGCAAAATCGTAGACGGACTAAGGGATTGAGGACTGTAAATTTACCTTCATCATCCCTCTTTTGTGAGTGTCCGGTTTTCCCGATTGCCTTTTTATTCTATTTTCGAAGGGACTTCTTGACATTTTGCTATCGGCAATTTTGGCGAGGGCGTAGCACCAATGGATTTAGAAGCTCTCAAGAATAAAGCGTGAGTGCAAATCGAAGGACGAAGGGAAGAAGGAAAATAAGAAGAATACAGAAGGACCGTGAACGAAGAACGAGCGGTTGGTAGGGGATGCAGGAAGGACCAGGAGGCACCGGCTTGCTCGAACGGCTAGAACACTCGAGCGTAGAAGTAGTTGCTGAGGAGCGATGTCGCAACTCCAAGAGGTCGAAACTAGAAAAAGGACCTGCCGCCAGGGAAACATGGCTTCCAGTGTTCCATGCAGATCTTTTTACAGCGCTGCTTTCCTACGTTATTTTCCTGGTTGCTCTCTGACTGCGAAGGACCTTTGTTCGCTGGTGCGCTACACAGGCCTGCTTTCTTCTCTCGGTGCAGCACGTAATAGGTACGTGCATCCACATGTACAGAAGTATCATGTTTCGGGTTTCCTCGGATCAAGGTGCGCTAATGCGTATGTACGTGTATGTAGAGGGAGGCGATGGCGGCAGGCCAAGCGTGGTCAAAGGAGGGATCAAAAACGTACTTGTTTCAGCCGCTAACGAGTTTGTATGGCTGGCTTGCATGCCTTACTTCCTCGCCTCCAAGCGATTGCTGCATTAATCGTAAGATGAAAACGAGCGGGAGAATCCGCCAGACTGAATGGCGGTGGTTGGAGAAACCTAACGGTCGACAAGATATCGAGAGCGAGGCACGGACTGCTGCTTTCCTCTTTACCTCGAAGGAATTGGGGCGAGCATTCCCTTTTTCGTTGCGTTTTCCGCCCCCAGTTTCTCTTTCCTATACCCTACCACCCTGTTCATCACGAGTTCCCGAACCAGTCGAGTTACCTCTACTGTGCTCTGCTAGGGACTTTTCTATGCCGCGTCTACTTTCCTTGCCTCTGTGTTTTCTCCGTGCCACTCGCTTGTCTTCCTTCGATTTACTCTCGGTTCCCTTTTCGCAGTACTTAAAAAGCAGAAAGAAACGAGGCTGTTAAAATGTTCCGCCATGCACAATTTATTATGGGCTGCGCACGGCGAGCGCAGTCGCATGCGAGCAAGCGAGCGTGTTTGAACACGACTACCAGACGCTACTAGTCTCTCGTCTTCTCAAAGTCGAGGAAAAAGGGGCGCAGATTAATATTTCTCGCAAGGGCAAAAGAGCGGTCCGCGATGTGCGCCAAGCGTGCATTGCCACCGGATTTCTGTCTGCTGGATTTTTTGCAGCCCCCCAACCGGCGACCGTGCTCTCCCAATGCCGACACGCTTCCCGCCCTACCAAGCCTTTCCTCCTGTCTCCTTCCACCTTTTCAGACATGCAATCTGCATGCTATACAATCTAATGGCCGTTCTACCTCCACACCCACAATTCTATTATAAAAACCTTGTTTCCGATTCGAAAAAGCTCCATTCGAGTAATTGCATTTTAAGCACTTCTTTTGTATCAAATAGATCTTTCAAGTATAAATAGCATACGTTTTCAAAAATACTACTAATTCACATTTCTCGGTCGTTCGAATTTCAGACGAGTCAGCTCTTGTCACTTTCGAATCTCAGGGAATTTTATGTTACAAATCAAACACAGCAACCTTCATTTTGATACGTTGAATCGACTTCGTAGAACTGAGGGTCATGCTGCACTGTTTAATCAGCTTACGATTAAACCCCCTTTAAGGATTTAAGCCGGGTCCTCCTCGCACAGAGTTATCATGCAAGCACTGGTACTTGTCGGGCCGTGCTAATCGCGCTAAATCGCTAGTTTTCCTAAACCACATAGCTAAACTAGGCGCATGCGTAGTGTCCAGGACCACTGTTTAGTCAGACATTCCCCCGTTCACACGGTCTTCGCGAGCACAATCAGAATAGCAAACAACGACTCTGATCAACTATCAGCCTGTTCGTTGCAACACTTTTTTCCTTGCTATCTGTTATCATACAACTTTTCTCATATTCGCCTATAAATTCAACTGGATGTTTGAAAACTAGCTTTTGCTAGATCGGAGGTTTCAAGCTCGGCTTATTTAGTACATTTTTTACGTCACCGTTATAGGAAACAAAGCTTTCAGTGCCGTTTACCGAGGGTCTGCACGGTAACCTTTCTCTTCCTTTCTCTCCCTTCCTCTCTCTGATATATACACTTACAGACCCAGACACATATTCTCTGAGTCGCGGTATTTACTTTCTGGCGATCGTTATCGCTCGCTAATTGAGCCCTTGACGCGTCGACGTGACGTTTCCATTACGCAAGCATGCAAACAAGTAGCGAGTAACGCAAGTTCGCGTTCTCCTATTTCTCCGGTTGTATTCGCCGCCCCCAGACGGTTCTCTCATTTTCCGCTCGTCTTTTCAGTTTCGAGGCTGTGGTAGATACGCTCCTTTAAAATCTTGCTTTCCTAGGAAACGTTATAGTACGTTCTCCCACCTCTTGGTAACGATTCAAAATTTCGTGCGGGGTCCAGCGCAGCATCTCTCTTGGTGGCAGTGTGGTGCTTCAGTTTCTCTTCAATTTCACTTCTCCCCGGCGAAGCCTCTTCTCCTGCCAATGCTGGTGACGACACGCCGGCGCGCAACGAGATATGTACATATAGCCACCACCCCCAACGGTGAAAGCTCCGCGTTGCTCATTTACTCTCGCTGCTCGCCTCGTGGATTCGGATTTAATTACAGGATTCGCGGCGCGAGAGCCAAGAGCTCTACCTCTCTTCCTCTCTATCTCTCATACTGCGGTTCTACACGTAGATGGAGAGAGCGATGAAAATTATTTTATTCGCGCTATCGTGCCTCGTCAGAATAACCGAAATAATTCTCCAGCCGACGCCTTCCGGAAGGATGATACTACCCGGGACGACTAGCTGCCCGTCGCTGTTAATTAAACTGTACACTGACAATATTTACTTTAGTGACTAGATAGCAAAAGTATTCTGAATCGATGCAGGGGGTTAAACTCGGTATATCAGAGATTCTTTATCTATGTATATCTAGCATATTGGAGAATATGTTAGATATCCTGCGTTATAGCGCAGTGGCAACGCG
Organism: Ectemnius cavifrons; assembly: GCA_964023945.1. Taxonomy (NCBI): domain Eukaryota; kingdom Metazoa; phylum Arthropoda; class Insecta; order Hymenoptera; family Crabronidae; genus Ectemnius; species Ectemnius cavifrons. The sequence goes on from OZ030375.1 coordinate 6,133,569, forward strand.
AAGAAATACGATGGCGTGACTTCTTCATGGCAGGTCCAATGTCGGCATTCGAGCGGATCCTGACATTCTAGGTGGAAGTTCGTCCACGAAAGAGAGTGAGTGAGAGAGAGAGAGAGTGAGTGAGAACGAGCCCCTCGAGGAGCTATTCCTATGATTGATCGTCTCTCGGTATAAGGTCGGCCGCACTCTCGTTCACCGGCGTCGTCGACGAGAAATCGCTTGAAGTGCTGCTTCGGTAAGGTGAGATCCGCTCTAAACGGCGCGTTCCTGTATGTTCGCAAATTTGCACGAGACAGTTTCCCAGTTCTCTCCGATGGAATTGGTATTTGCGATCTAAGTACACGCGCGCCACGCGTGCCACGGCCAACGAGAGACAGGAGAAAGAGTGAGAAAATGATGAGAGCCGGACGATTTCCCCCTATCGTTCCCCGATTGCTTGGGTTCGATGCGCCAAGATATGCAGAATGATAGGTAGGCTCGACGAGTGTGCTCGTCCTATCAGAAAATGATAATGCCTGGGACGGCGCGCGAGCCTAGTGAAAAATGACGGGATCGTATGGAGTCGCCGGAATGAAATGCATGGATTGGTTTAGCCTCGGGCGCGTTCCGGCCATGGAACTGGCATAGACAGCGTGTGATGGATGACGGAGCGCGCGCAGTCTACGAGAGCACGTTCCTCCTTCATGCTTCACTTTGAACTAGACCCTGACTGCCTATATGTGCCGATATGTTACACCCTCTACACTCTCCCTTCCCGCACCCCATTTCCCTCGAAGGCTAATGCTATGCGGTATTACATTTTTAATATCGTCTGTTCCTCCACACTTTGATTATTCATCCAATATTCGAGAGACACTCTTTGGGACTTTAGAAACGTATGTGTCATGTATATTTCCCATCAGTTTAAAACAGTCCAGCTAAATTCAGCCAGAGTGAGGGAGAATCGTTCATCCACGGAAGTGACGCACGCGATTAGAAGGACAAATGCAGTGGCGAATTTTGCACCTACGGATCGAGAAACACAATTGTAAATGAGGCTGGCTCTGTACTCGGCGTCTAATTACACGAGTAATTAACGATTTCCGCCAAGCAACGAGGACTGCGCTTCGCAGAACAATGGTTTCACCAATCAACCGTCTGACGGGGAGGGCGGACTTCGAAGGGGTGCGCGTTCCGCCGTAGATGACTGTCTATGGTCGAATGTTACATGCCCCACAGATGTTTGCGTTCGTCGCAGACTGGTCGGAAATGCAGTCGGACCAATACACTCCCAGCCAAAGCAATTGCGAGTATTGGGACAGAGAGAGTGAGAGAGAGGGGAGGGGAGGGATGAGCATCGACCTTCGATAATACGAAATGCGGAATAATATGAAAGTACACTCTGAGGCGTGAATAATCGCGCGAAATTACTTCCGTGATGATCTTTTCGAATTTGCTTATTAAATTGGTGGAAAGGAAATGCGATAGTATAATTGGATACTTGAGAGAAGTCGCTCGAGAGATACGGTATTTTGTTCGTTCATCCAAACTTCAGACCTTCGCGAAATTCAGGAGGCAGTGAGACATGGAGTGGTCCTTCACGGAACCCTAGTGCTTCTTCAAGAAATTCGGAGATTCGTCAAAGTTCCCCGTCACCCTCGACCCTCACTCGACGATACTACATCCCTTCGTCTTTTCATTTCTACTACCGTTCCCAGGACGAATTTCGTTTGATCGCTCTTCCATTAAAACGGTTTCGTCGTCGAAATTGTAACGGCGGATCTCTCTTCTTCTTTCTCACGCTGCGACTTCTGATATTTCTCTCTGTACACCTAACAAGCCGCTGAAAGATTTTATTTGACGAATTCTCAAACACTCGAAGTAATAAGCAAATGAAGAAGAATTCGAAAAGGAAATTCACGAGTTGGCAGGTAAAGTGAAAAGGAACATTCTATCGTTCAGTTAGATATATTGCCAAACTTGTCTCTTCTACACGGTCATTTATTCTCACGTTTGGTTTAGCGTCCTATCATTTTGATCGCTCGGCCAGAAAAATAGTCAGTTATGGTGCTAGAGGTTGTTTCAATCGGTTCCTCGCCTCCCTCATATCGCCGATCCTGGTCCTTCTTCTCTATTTCAAAACCACTTTGACGTTCTCTCGCTCGAGTGGCCGAAGGTTATCTCGTGAAAGCCGCTTTGAAGGTTCGCGCCCGTAAATAGCCGCCCCGAATAAATGATGACGTCCAAGCGCGCAGGATGGAGTGAGAAAGTCATATCCGTATTTCGAAGATATCGCTTCTGCACTGCATCCTTTGTGTGTGAAAGAGTGCGCGCAACACGCAACCTCTGTTGTCGAAGTAGATTGAGCCAGTAGTAGTGGGCCGCAAGGAGAAAAGTATAGAGCTTATCTGCGACGGTCCGTGCACTCGATGCACATTGCCGTTATTCACTCACTCTTGTGAGTAGTTCTAACACAACACCGTTTGAGAGCGGAACATGTACAACGCCTTCTCACTTGTCTAATCACTCTTTGCAACGTCATTTAATAAAGATGAAACATACACTAATTTAAGTGATAGCTTTCTACTTTTCCAGAATTGGATAACCCTTTACTATTGCTTATAATCTTCCTGTAATGTTTTTAATAGAAAAAGTTGTGCCTATCCATGCTATCCGATCATAAAGGAGCGTCTAGTGTTCCCGAAGGAAGGACTTGAAGGACGAATACAATCTTTATGTCGGATTTGCTCGAGAGTTGCGCAATTCGATCTGCTTCTTACCTTGATAGGTGGATTGGGTGTCGGTTGCGACTAGAGTATCGTCGCAGTTAACGTAATACCACTCGGCCACGAGCGTCTAACCGGTCGTCGACTACACCTTACACCCACCCGCTCATTATCCTTGTGAACGAGTAGAATTTATTCTATCAGGAATTGCTTATCCCTTGTTTAAGCATAAGGAGAATAAGAGATTGCTTTTGAGGTTGGGGGGAGAGTAACTTTTGCGGGTGGACCGACGAGCATTACCTTTCCCGATCTTCCGCATCCAGTTTCCTCTAATGACCAAAAGTGAATTTAACTGCGGAATTTGGTCGAATTCCTCTCAAATTATCTTCACTTGAGGCGCCCGATGAACCGCAAAGTGCTGCGGATGCACAACTTTCCAAAGTGAAGTTTCGCGAATTTCGCCATCCCGTTGCCGTACATCTCCCTCTTCCTTCTCTCTCTCTCTCTCCCTCTTCCACCCACTTTCTGCACCCCCTCTCTCCCTCTATCCTCCCTATCACTAGAAAACGAGCTGCGCCTCGAGTCCACGGGATTGTTGGCGCAGGTAGCTCTACTCGCAGGATGCCTCTGAAGCTGAAGAGTAGAACGCTCGTGTGGGAAGTTATCCACGTAGAGAGCTGATACATCAGAGCAGATACGTACTCTCGCACACACAAGTACGTATGAGATGGGAACATAGTCGAGCATAAGATAATGCAAAACACATAAACCATCGTACTGCTGTACTACTACCGAGCTATAATTCGCAAACTGGAGTCCCAGCTAGTAACGGCAAGCTTTGACAGTTCTCAGTACTTCCAGCGCATATTACTGGAAGCCGATGCTAGAATGTCCTAATCATTCGTTGGACAGGTCATTTCTATAGTAAAGCCAATTCTGGCTCGAAGTATTGGCAATGATAATCGACGTGGGGTCTGAGTTTCCCTTAATCAATGGGTACAGTAGGCATTGGCATGATTTCAGAGTAATAACCACTAGTGGTCCATGGCGTACAATTACTGCGGGCGAATCCTAGGATGCTATGTACCAACGCGACAAATTAGGTCGCTCTTCAAGACGGGAGCACACGTCCTACCTGGACCAATAATATCGGTCATGTACTGTTGAGATTGCCGGAGGCACGTCCGGGCTGCGTGACGCCGTTGGCGTAAATGCCAATAGCTATCGATACGCTTGGCAAATATAGACTCGGCAGATAGTTGCAGGTGAATAAGCCAGTGCTGCACTACGCGCTACCTTATGGCCGTTAGATACGGAAACAAGAAAGCTCATCCCCAGTGCGATACTGTGAATGCCCGAATGCGCATACATTTGCACGCACATTTGTAAGCATACGCTGTCCGCTCGGCTACCAGATGCACTTAATAATCCGAGCAACGGTTGCTTGGCACAGCAAAACGAGAAAGCGAAGGAGTTGAGATATCCACCGTAAAATACGTACACCGGCTTCCCTCTTGATTAAGTCCACCCTGTGTCAAGATGGAATTGCCTACGCAGATAACCACAAAGAAACGAAGAGTACCACGAGTTTTCCATATATTACGAGTGGCTGCGACCACCACCGCCGTCGCTGTCCGATGATTGGAGACTAAAGTTTTCCAACTCCCACTCTGTCCGAGACGTGCAGTGAATAGTCCGGTACCCTTATCCCGATTTTCGTGGACGTACTCGTCCCGTCGCGGTGGTACAAGGGATTTCGTGAATTCGCTTTGGAGAATTGACATAAACGTCGATGGATATCGATTGCCGCGGTCAGCGTAATCGGCAGATAGGAGAAGGAGTATGATTTGCTGGGACAGCTGGACAAACGGATCGAGTCTGACGGAGCTTGATAGACAAAAACATGCGCCTAAGGTGATGTCGGAAGGCCGACGTAAATCCGGACGCGGTTCGTATAAATCTTTGACCTTATTTTTCCGCGGTCCACTCAAGGATGAGAGAAACGGAAGGGGATACATTAATGGTACTTGGTGGGTGCGCGTGATAAATGGCTGGCAACTTTTCTACTTCATTGTTCGCATCGATGCGGAACTTTCTTAATTAAAAGCTCGAGAGACTGGTCGACTGCAAATACGCGCCGGTGAATGAACAGGGAATGAAAGTGGCGGACTTGGTTGAAATATTCAAAATGCTACTTTCACTTCTATTATCGGAAAACTACTTAGTTCCTCTTATTGTTATCGAAATCGAATTCGATCAACCGGAATCAGTCTGGGAATCATAAAGTTTCTCTTCCGGGATTCGCGTGTCTCAGAAAATGTGCCACTTATAAGTACCAATTTGAGCGCATACCTCGTTACTCACCATAGACCGTTCGAAGAAAAATCCCGGCACACTCTCCGATTTCAGGTATTCTTTGCAAGAATAATCATGTTTCCGCAGCTACGTGGAAGCGCATTCGGTTCATTTGTTACCCAATATAGTCGTCTAAGTCACGATTATCCTATTTCACAAGGGAACGCGTCGGCGGAATTCCTTCCCGGTACGTAAATAGAAGAACCAGTTCCGCGATTTAAAAGCCTCTCCAGGCACACCTGACACCACATCTCTTTCTTCTTCTCTCAATTTCTCTCTCTCTCTCTCCCTTTTTGTCTCTCTCTCTCTCCCCATCTTGTTGAAGCAGAACGGGTTCCTCTTGTGCCAGGTGCGATCAAGATGTGAGAAAAATGGCCCAGTTTATGGTAGCAATTATACGGCAAGGTCGTCCCTGCCGAGAGATATAGACTTATTTAGAGAATGTCAGGTGCTTGGCACGGCAGGCAGCTGATATGGACTATCAAGGTCCACTCGTAACACATGCGAGCCTGCAAGAAGGTTGTGACGCACCGCAAGGACCAAACGAATATGGCTGATTATTGCTCACATGAATTCATAGTAAGAATAGTCAGCGTTCCGCCAGCTTGAATCAGTAACCCTTTCTACCCGCTCGATTTATGAGTGTTCCACTCGCAGCTGATTAACTTGCCGGGAAGCAACGAAGTATAAATTCTCACCTAACAGGAATTTCATTTCGCCGACATTTCATTTTGTTACCGATGTTATTACTTGCTTCATTAGTACTCCAGTAAAACATTCGCAATTTCATCTCTCCGCTTGTGAGTGGCAATGGCTATAAGCAGACACGTGGAAATCGAATTAAGTGCCGACCTCACTTGCTGAGAGGCTAATTGCTATTTAACACTTTCGCGCCACCACTTAAGGATAGCATTGGCATAAGGTAAATGACCTTCGAACCTAAACACTAGGGAAATATGAACAGGATTTGACTCATACGCAAAGGTATTTGTGCATCCATATACGCGGATAATTCGAACTTGCCTTAAACGAAGTGCGAGCACTTAGCAAGTGCGGATCCTCTCAATGTCCATCAAACAAAGGCTCTTTCATGGCATTTTGCTCGAGTTCGCTTGTATAATACCAACCTGAGTGGTCTTGAAACCACATACGCCTATTTCACTTACATGTTACACAGGGAAACGACTCTCAATAAACTAATAAAAAAAATGAGATATAGTATTACTTATGCAATTGCTATAGAGTCGGTGCAAGTAGACGATTACGATTGATCATTTACTAATTCTGTCTTGTTATACGAGCGCTCTAGTATGGTTACCGCCAGATTAAATGATATTGGATTACGGAGTATCCTATGAACCAACGAAAGGAATCCTTGCATGCTCGAGGGGGGGGTTGAGTGCGGTGAGATCAGCAGACTCTCGTATACCGCGGCCTTTTTTTTATGTCTGCTAGAGGAGAGACTGCTCTGAAATAAATAAATCATAGGCTATCCAGTAGCTCGAGATGAACGAGCTCGAGACCATAAAATCCAAGAAAAACTGTGGCGTTTGGTGACATTTATCGTTACCCTTTACGAGGACTTATCATGACAAGAGAGGGAGTGAGAGAGGGAGAGAGACAGAGAGAGAGTAACGATACATCGACGTTTAATCCTACATCATTGGAATTTACGGTGCGCATTCGTCAAATGAAATACGATGCGTCGCTCGAGGAGATTAGATGGCATCTACACTACGAACGAGTCGCTTACGAGCCGAAGAGTGTCGGATTACTATGCTTAAAATCTGAGCGGAGGATTCCATATCTGTGGGTGGTACGAGTCACTTTCGTTGGTTATCTGTACCTCGAACAATCTATTAATTCATAACCAGCTTTTTGTCCTACTTCGGGCCTTTGAAATACGAAGAAATGAATTGGGTTCCTTTCCCGTGGGAGCGAAACTATTGGTCTGAGTTAACGAACGAAACAGCAATTACTTCCACTTTTCTGGTTGTTTTATTAACTCATAATCGAGAATGGATGAATTTGGAAACAATTGTATAAAATTTACAACGTGTAGTTGTTCTTGTTTACCAGTCAAAACTATCTACGTAATTTCCTTGTACCTGTAATGGGAGACGGAAAAACGCGTGTTTATTGCAAACTTCGAAATCTTGCTTTGACGTTGCGCCGTCTTTTGCGAAGTTAAAGGGCGTTAAAGTCTACGTACTAGCATAAAGACTGAAAACGAGGGTTCCGGTTCTCTTTAGACTCACCTGAGAGCTATAAGTATGTTTGCGTGAGTGTGCGTGTATGGTAAACGAGAAGCTGTGAGGCGCCGTCCGCCGCTCTACCTGTGCGGGCTACTTTTTCTCTCTTTCCTCTTTTTTTTACGTCTCGCCGGCATCACTCCTGGAAGGAGGGCCGAATTTTTAGACTCCTTTTTTCGCTTAAGTGGAGCGGCCGTGAAACTTAATCGTGAGGATTAAGCAGTTGGTCGCTGCGCGTACACGTTTGTCATCCGATGCCTACTTTAATAGGAAAACTCGGTTGGAAACGTCACACCAATTTTGGCCTCTCACTCATGACAGGTTGACACTATTGTTCTGCTGCATCGGATGGAAACGAGAAGGTCTGTATTCGTGATCGATGCAATGCCCACAAGTGGTATTTCGCCAAGCAACAGATCCTTTCATTACACACTCGAGTTATACACGTAATACAGTCTAATCTGCTGTGACTAATATTGTTACCAACTGCATTACACTATTTCTTATCAGTTACATAATTCGCTAAGTTCCAAGGATTCCACAAAACATTCATCGAAAAACAGTGCAAAGTCTGATGCAGCACTTCGCTTATTCTGTTTATCACGGGTACCCTGCTGGGTCTCGCAAAACTTTATGACGGTCGTAAAAAACGGTTTCGATTCATCTACAAACATCCGATAAATTTGCAGATCCTCGCATGCCAGCGAGCGAGTTACTTCCTTTCCGCCGAAATTGCTTCCTGCCAGCGCAGCGTGCGAGAAACCTCGAGCAAAAGTGGCTTCGTCCTGTGCTAGTTCTTCTTTCAATATTTTCGGGTTCATCGAAGCATCGGAAGTGGCGCGCGAAGCTGGCCTTCCTTAATCGTATACTTGAAACAATTCAGCCGGAAAGACCGAGTGGCGTTTCACGAGGCCATGCTTTTCTCGTGTAAACTGCGAAGGAGGTTGACTGGTAGCCTGTACTTTCCTAGCCTGCACCAGGTGTATTGCTAGTTACTTTTTAAAGGGGTTACTCTCAGGGTTAGTGTAGCGAAGTAGCCATACTTTCTCCTTCCATGCTTCACTTCACGATCTTCGCAACTCGAGGACATATTATAGTAAACGGGTCAAATTACATGCGCGAGTTTCTCCTGTCCTAGAATACTCTCGTGACAAAGAAGGAATATCATTATTTCAATATTTTTTAATGACGACCGCCACGCCAGTCTCATTTAGGTTAGAATCCATTTATGTAACGTCTCGAAAAGCAGCAACGTATGATCACTGCAGTACACATTGTTATCAGTCTGCCTCTTACCCTTGTTCTCTCGTTTCCGGGTGATCCAAATTAAGGGAAGTCATGCGCAATGGCGCCAAAGCATTTCAACGATAGGCAAGAGTGGAGCGTTTCGGTAAACTAGACTAACGACGACTTCATCTATGAGAAGAGTGAAGCATGGAGGACGCGCATGCACTATGCATGTAAGATGTTTCTCCTTTCAGGGAGGAGTATGACTTTCGCCATGGGTTCACCTACGAAACAGCCTCCACGGAATGCGCTGGACCAAGGAGACAGAGGGGCAGCAACGCTCTCTATTCATCGCGGGTACCCTGAAAAATTTATTCCACACTAACGAGTGCATGCCAGCTGGATGAGGTCAGAGCAGCGGCTTTTCTTGTTCATGAGGAGGAAGTTGCCTGCGGCGCTTGTCTCTTCTTTACCTCTTTTCTCAGGCTATACGCGATCGCCAGTGTTAATACTGAACACTTTCAGCGAACTATGCCATGAAAGTTTCTACGAGAAAGCACACCATTCATGTTCTGCGTTATTGGAAGTTCTCCCGACAAATGAAAAATAACCTGTTAACGTTTCATTAAACTCAATGTCTAAAGGGATGCATTCGTCACTCGACTTATTTTCTATGACAGTGTATAACAAAACCGCGATAATAAAAAGTCAATTCGATTATGTTCGCAAAGCTAATGAGAGACTAAAGAGGTTGAAGAAGTAGACATCGTAAAACTGCATATTCGATATTAACAAAATTTTTCCATCGCTATTCGAAGCGATCAGCACGGGAGAGCATCGAGAAAGCCCTACTCGTTCTCTCGTGGCAGGCTGAGAGCCACGGGAGCGGAACTCACTGGCCGTTAATCCTCGGGCTTTCCCGTAGGATGCACCTTTTTCCACGTTCCGGGTCTGAATTCGTCAGTAATTGGGTATAAATCACAAGAGTTGCCGTCGGTGCGCGACGGGCGTACCATCGGGCTTTTATATTCATCGCTTCGTTAGGAAACATTATGCCCTGTGTGTCGGGCGACAGCACACGCCACCAAGATTTCGTTTGCCCAATGCGGCAGCGCTCATCCCTTCTTGCTGATAGAATATTGGCGTACGAGGGGAACAGACACTCAATGGTTATTTGCATTCCCCTTCTTCTGCACACACTTACATATCTCTCAGAATGTCAAAGTCAAGATCTTACATTGATCAGATGGTGAACTGTCGTTTAAATTCATTGAAAGCTATTGTTGACTTTTTTCACTACACTGCGAGAGGACACGAAGGTGGTGTGAAAGAACAGCTGAATGCTATATTTGCTTGGGTGAGAATCCCAATTAATTCGTTCTGAAACATCTTTCAATTCCAGGAAACTGCAGTTTTAATTAAATCAGCTTTCTCTGGAAATATGTGTTCCCAGAAAAGAGAGAAAGAGAGAGAGAGAGAGACTATCGTAGTAATCCCTATAATTTACCAGTGAATTATAGCCTATTAAGCTGTTAACAAACATTTGATCTGATCGAGATTTCCAAAGTACGATCACGGATACGAGAGAAAAATCTTTTCAGCTGCTCGGTTAGTTATATATGATATGGCGCAGCTGGACATCGCCAACGCCAGTTACACTTTTGCTGCAACCGGATACTGTGCGCACTTGCAGATACTTCGGAGCGTTAATTGAAGCGCCAACATGTTTATCGTCGTCAAAAGCGAGAGCATGTACTACAACCAGGCACGCCTGGCAGGTGGTAAGATCCACTGCAGTTCGATACGTCGTGTCAGGTTAATACAAGCATTTGCATTATCTCAACAGAATCATTCGCAATCACATACACGTGGCGCCATACATGTCAGTCAGGTACAGTTAATAAAAATGCGTGATCCAGCGCGTGGAAGCTTTTGGAGAAGCCAGGTGTACTTGCCGCATCAGTATGTAAATCATGGCTGGCCCGAGGCACGCGTCGGATCCCCTTATACGAGAGGCAGCGACTTATTGCTTGCATTAATACCACCTACAAGATACCGGAGTATGTCGAGATCCACTCCGGTGGGTTCATGACCTTCGGCTATTAAGCTGAACATACATATTTTCGACTTTTGTAACAGCCCCCAGGGGGATGACGTTTACGCTTGTTTCTAGGTTTGTTGTCATTCTTGTTTCTCGTGGAGGCCGCAGGGCGTCCCCACGGGGGGCCGGACCCCACATCATGTTCAAAGGTACCGAAGTTAGGCCCTTGTCACACAGCAGCCGTCCTTTTTCACCCAGTCTCACTATCCTCTCCCTATAGATACCTACGTGAGACTTCTACCTGACTGCAGACCTGTTAGGCCTATCACGCTGGTTTCGAATAGCTCGACTATTCATCCGCTGACAATTAATTTTAATTAATGGTTCTATTGGATTACATATATCATACTGGATAATGAATGAGTAGCCAAAGGTCTGCATTCCAGAATACCCATTGAGAAAGAGCGGACGAAAGGAACACAAGTTGTTCTTTACATAGTGTTTGATACTTTTCAATACACCTGCCGACAAGGTTATCGAGTTGATTTCCAGTAAGTCGAGTTATAGGAAAGAGATAGAAATCAGTCTCAAGACTTTACCAGTTTTAGCTTGAAGAACTTGTGGATCTCATCGAAGAATAAACAAAGCCTATAAAAGCAGTGGTGGGGCTAGGTTACTTTCTTGCTTTTCTGCCCTCTGTACCCGTCCACGATTCTACTGGCGCTCCTTTCTCATCTGACGCGCTTCTAAAGAAGTCTCTCGGCCCAATGAAAATCTTCATGGTGTTTACCTTTGCCAGTATTTTCCTTTGATGTTAACACATCAGCAAATACTCATTATTAATTTTATTTCCCACAGCTGTATGCAATTCTAGAACAAAATGAGTTCTCTGAGTATCACGTTTGCACGAAAGCTTTATAACGGATACATTAGATATCATTGTTTTCGTCATAAATGTCGTAAACTATAAAGGATAACTATGAAAAGAGAAATACTTCAATGGCAATAGTCAGACGCGGTTTATATTCTTTCGGATTTACGCGGTGGGTCACACGCACGAATATCACGAAGGCGCAACATAATTAACGCAATTCGTTCATTAACTCGATGAAATAATAATTGTTATGCCGTTGATAGCCGGCAGTGATTACTTAGATATTTGGAGGAGCAAGGCTATGATTAAATAATATTTTAAATCATAAAATAATCGACCCGAAATACGATACATGATACGTCTGTTGTTGGCCGTGGATAAGCTCGGGCGCTACGCCTACATGCGGCCGCGATCGACAGCCAAATGCTGGATGCTGGCTTGTCGAGAGAGCCATTGATCCGAGGGCAGGCAGAGCACGTCGAAAATATTTCGCAGAAACAATACTGAACGACCGGTGGGGGTGAGGACCTGCCTCTCTGCCTGACTGTAATTGGACGATATCGCACTCGAGATCCGAGATTACAAAAGCTTCTGTCCCTCGTTTTTTCCTGCCTGCGGCGTGTGGAAAATATCGTGACGATCGACACGGTGGTCAATTTGACATAAGCTTATTGTTCCAATCTTCGTCTATAAAGGAGGATAACATTGAGTGTTGATATCTTTGGACTGCAATGCGGCTTATATTAGAAAGGGCTGCGCGGGCGCGCACACGTTTACGTAGCCCTGCCAGAAACTCCATGTAAGTCATGTCGGCGCGGAGCGTGTGCCAAACACCATTCCACTTGCCGTCTGGCGATTTTGCCTGCCGTAAAATAAACGCGATTCAACCCGTCCGCCAATTTCACCAATAGTGAAACGATCGCGGTAGACCCCAACACTCGTAACTTCGTTTCAGAATTTCATCGACGTCGATTAACCCAGATACGCCTTGGGGCCAAGTAGAGCCACAAGCGGAGTTTAAACTTCAGTAGTTTATTTAGCAGTTACGTGCACAGGGTCGACGTGCTCGTAATAGCGCACCACCTCCTCCCTCTCTATCCGAAACGAATAATAACTGATCCTTTATACGGCTCCACAGTCATCATTACAAGGAGGTAGTGGGCGCCAGTAGCGCGCCAGGGCTTTCGTGATACTTTCGCCCGCAGGAATCTCATCCGGCGAGGCAAATGGCAAGGTAAACAGTCATGCAACTAATGCCATTTCGCCGAAGCCAAAACGATGGTGCGGTGAGGCGTACAAGTTGGCCCGACTCAATGCAAGGAACTAATGGAATGTACCTGTTCGCGTAGGTCTGTTAACCCGTAATATTCCGGAGCATCCTCGACATCTTCGGACATTGTTCTCCACGAAGTTATCAGGGGCGCACAGCTCGGGCGCCCGCGGTATACAAGTAATTTAGAGGGTCAGTAACGCTTTCAGCCTTGGCGCGAGAGAAACGTTCACAGAGTCAGACATATACAAGCTACGAAGCTGCTGCACGAGCCACTGGAGTTCAGTGAAGTTGCTTTCCGGTCGCACTGTGAAATCCCGGCGGACAGCGGGAAGGCAAACCGATTTGTTTGGTCCAGTACTGGCTAGCGAGCGAAAGAGTGAGATTCATAGGAATTTCAGGAGGCCCCTATGATTCTTGCAAGCCAGCGACCATCATGCCTGGGTGCCTGCCGGCACCAATAAAGACGCGATTCTCATGCGGTATTCCGCAAATAAAGAAGACCTTTAGAGGCTTGCCGGCGCGTCGCGGCTACGGCGATTTGTTAGGTCGTACTATCGCCTTTACATTTTCCATGGTTCGTTTGACCGGTTCGCAACTGCCAGCGGCTATACGCTTCCACCACCTACACATACGCCATGGACGCAGGGAATCCTCGACGGTGCATTATGCACCGGGTCGAATTGTCTGCGAAGAAGAGGAGCTTGGCAATCTTCTGCGAGCTGTAGCTCGCGCGCGCGTCCGATCGCTTCCACCCCCCTCGCGCGCATCTATGTATGTATGTATAAGTACATAAGAGGATACGACTGCGCCGATGGATAAGGATCTTTTCAAAGAGTGTCTGCGTCGATGCCGCAGCTCTGTGTTCACCCGCTTTTTGGCAGCCTTCCCAACACTACTTGTCTAGACGGAGATGTCTACGTGGAACGGGCGGCGTCCTGAATTTTTGATAAATTTAATTAATTCCCTGCGGTTCTGTGTCGCGCCGCAGTGCCCCATCCGGTGATCTGGAAATCCTAGTTACTCAGCACTTTTTAATTTACCCTTCGATACTGCCCACGAGTTGGCACCGATATTTTTCTGCAACCCTTTTCTATTTTTTTTTTTTTTTTATACAAATGCTGGATTTTTTCTCAATAAATAAACTTAATTGAATTGGAAATGTGTAAAGTTCTATTTTCAAAAGATGCTGACCAAGAAACTAGTTTCCCGCGGGCGATATTGTACATCGTGACCATGACCGTGCTGTTACTGAATTACAATGCTTTCCAAGTCACATTAAACCCTGCAAGGCTTAATGTGGCGTTTGTTGGCTTAGCCCTCGCGGGCATGGAGAAAGGTGTATCGTGACTGCAGAACTAGCAGTAGATCGATCGTGAAAACCTGCCTTTAAAGTGGAAAGACTCCGTTGTTCCTCGGGCAGACGCAGTACTATGAAATCAAGGTGGTTTCTGCTGCACGGAGAAGCGTCAACCGCAGGATTCTCGATCGGCAATGCCGAATAATAGCGGCAATCATCACTACAATGTATAAAAATTCAATCACCACCATTTGCAAATTGCCGCGGTGCCCGAAGATTCCGGTGTGAAACACGTGCTTTCTACAATTTGCGAGTGGCACGCTCGAGTGCATAATAGTAAGAGGAAATCAAAGTTTTCTTGGACGTGGGAAAGTAGTGTATGCGTGCTGCTTAATCGAGATCGCACTCACCATCGATGTATACGAGGACATAATGATACGGCATTGTTGCGTGCCACTCAGGAAATTGACAGTTTTGCGAGCCTGGAAACTTGCTGACGATTATTATGACGGCGCCGGTGTGCGGACAATTGGCATCAAACGCGAGGTAGAAATCGCTCGATTCACCATCACCGTTCACTATTTCCTCTTCGACGCTCTCCTTTAATGGCCACCTTCTCCTCGTTCAAGAATCATTGTCACGCTCCCTTCCTCACAAATTACAACAATGACTGAACAGCGGTCGAAAGTGTGCGATAGCACGTGTGCGAAATACGCGTACGAGTAAGTGCGACGAAGGATCCGTCATCGATGGAACTTATTATCAATACTGATTTCATAATTTCGACAGTATTTACTTAACCCTATCAACCTTAAGTTTTATATTCAACTTTAAGCTATACGATTTCGTAAATAAATCAGTATACAGGGTGCAAAAGTTTTGCTTGTGGTGGTTAATTATATTTTTATCATATTGTGTATTGTATAATCGAAGAGTGGTGGTGCAGTTGACCGGTATGCCGTGTCATGTAAGTCCTGGAAACTCGAGAATAGCATTTAGCACCTTTCAAGCTGAATTAGCAGCAAAAATACTTGGTGCTCAAAGTGTGTATTCAGTTGATGCTATTAGGTTCTCAGGCGGCGAGTGAAAATTTAATTGAGCTACTTCTCGATTTCAAACAGTGGTGTTGCGGTACAATGGGAACTACCGGCGCGAACATTAAATACCATAAACTGCTGATGCGTCAGACAGATTATTGGAGTGTGCGCTTGGTATATTCAACAGTTGTTCTTTTGAGAGATAGTGAATTATTGACAAATAAATTAAAGCGAATGAAAATCGCCGGCAGGCAAACCTGCCGCGACCGTGTTATTGTCAACCAGGGAAAACCCTGGGTTGCGAAGGTTGTTGGCGCGCTCGTCGAACGCCACATACATATATGTATATATATATGTATGGATATATATGTATATATATATATATATATACTCACGGCGAGTATAAAAGTAATTTATGCCTTTATTTCACCACATCCAAAAACACGGCGGGCACACCCGGACACAACAAAGGTAAACGAAGTTTTATAGAGATCGGAAAGGATTGGACGATCCTCCGGTATAGAACAGCGAACACTGCGAATCCACTCTAATGAACAGAAGACTTCAATTCATAGCTTACAATTGCCATATAATAATTAAGATAATCTCAGTAAACAAGACTACTTTTCAGAAGCGATCAACATCCAATTCTTCACTGGCATCGCTACAGTAGGACAGTGTACAATAACGAAACCTTCACGAAGCACAAATTATTAAAAATTAATTGAGCCACTTAAAGAGAATCATACGGATAACATAGTGTTGAAGGCTGGAATAATATTAGTCCGTAATCGCGTCATTACCGCGGCAGTAATTATTCTGGTTGAAGGCCTTCTCCGGTATGCGGGGATCTAACGGAGCGACATTGTTCTTCCCCGGTTGGCGTGCGCGCACATGCCTGCACTCGCGCCATTTAAATGGCCCTGTGCGTCCTAGCTGTTGAGTCACGGTCAATGCGAGATAGGGTTACGATAGGGCTAGGGGAGGCAAAAAACACAGCTGACGACAGAAACATCCGGTTCCGGCACTGTCGGCGCCGCACGCCCGCCGCCGTCCCTTTGTGCGGATCTGTAACGAGGGGGTTGAGCACTCTCTTCGTTAATTAACCCCCTGGCTACTTCGTTGGCTTGGCGTTGATATACGTCGGAGCTTGGAAATATATCTTCTGCGCTATAACTTACTCGACGATCAATCGTCGCGCGACAACGGTATTATTCTTTTTTCGACTGTCGTATTATGCGACCTCTCCAAGATTCATTACGTGTACATATGTATGGATTGGCGAGGCGGGCCTCGCTTTCGGCTTGTAATTCCTTGCATAATCTTGCGAATGACGCGCCAGAGCACCGCGCGTTGCATACGTGTTCACCAAGGTACACCTATGTATACGAACACTCACACGTTGATGGAAGCGCAGCGCTGTCGAGAGAGTCATGAATAAAAGATCCGCCGGGAGTAAAAACACCGGACACTCTTATGAGTGAAAGCCTAACGAACCGCATGTCACAATTATTTACCACGAAGCAAACATCGAATTACAATGGCTGGCAATCCGACTATTTACGCCCACTCAACATTCGACTTTCAGATTACAATTCCTCTTGTTATAAATAATGAGTTCGACTTAACGAAAGTTTGACAGGAATAACTAGATTCATTACAGAATACAAGATGCATTCGCGCGTGCTAAAATTCATCCATGATTTTGCCTGTGGTCCGAGAACCTAGATAAAGTGATGGAAGTGTACTCCACGGCTGATCCCAGGTAACGTGCGTACATGGAAAAGCCCGTACATGCATAAGCACGTGCGCGTTCTTGTATGCACTCGGACTGTGGACAATGCGGTTAGTGAGCTGTATCCGTTTGCATAAATTTCATCATTGGCGAGTCACCTCGCCGAGGAGTAACAGGCATCGTCCGGCAACATAAATAATCGTTAACGATACAGCGCCACGAAATATTGATCGCGCTTCGAATTCGCTCTCGTTTCGACGGGGGAATCGATCCTTCGAAGGGGTTAACGGGAGGGGTGGCTCACTGCGCTCTGAATGTATGTATTTCAATACGGGTTCGGACGTCGAGATGTCAGGAAGCCGCGCAATTTGATGGAGAGTCTTAGAGTGATGCAAACGAGGAGGCTTCATCTGGCCGGATCTAACGAGAATTCATTTATCTCGTAGCATGAGCGCGGTATGAGCCCCGGAGAGCCCTATTTATTCCGGGTGTGCGCAAGTCAACCATCCCATAAACTATGCCGATCGTCGCTCGTGCATTTAATCGTCCGACGAGTATGGTAATTTTCTTTCCTTATTTATAGATGAAAATTGACTGAGCCTATGTGAGCGCGCATCAAGCTCCATCGTCGCATGTATCGTTCTTTGCGCGCACCGCTAGAACTGAGTTCGGTGCAGGAACATTGTCCCGACTGCGATTTATACTGGGTAATTTCTCATTGCCATTTCACCCGATGGATTAAGTATTCTTCACGGCTTTTGTTTTCCATCGTCAATTCATTGGACCAGGTGTAATCGGATGTGATGCATCGCAACTTCTCTGATGGACCATAAAATATTCCGATCCACAGTGAATTCGTCTTTAATTGGAGAAGTTAATTAAGTATTGAATTAATTAATTATAGCTCGCCACGGGTTCACGGTATGCGGAGAACGTAAATAGTTTAGCGCGAAGCCATCGAGAGAAATGCGATTGATGCTTCCTCTTGACGGCGACTTTCATCGCTGGTGGGACAAATCATTCCGACAAATAATCCTGCGCTTCATTATATTAAAACTGATTGACGTCGACAAATACGTCGCTGATGCTTAATGTACCGATTTCAATTACACACTCTTGTCCGCGCGCACTCTCTCGTAAATGACGAGGACACGTTTGATGTCCAGAGTAATAGATAATATTGCGGAGGTGCGAAAGCAAATATGTAAGCTTCAATGATGCTCATGTCATTCTTATTGTATTGGTGGTAGAATCATAGGAATTCGGGATATAATATCGTTTGAGACAAACTCGACAATGAATAATTCCAGGAAATATAAAAGTAGAATTCTTACAAAGTTTCGCGGGATTCGATGCATTGTCCATCCACTTATATGATGAACTTTATTAATTTCGGATGATTTAATTAAATTCATGCAGAATTGGCAATAATATTTCATTACAAATATCTGACTGGCATGCATATGCACCTGTAAGCGGGCAGTTAATTGATTATTAGCCTTCAAAAGGTAGGGAAAAATTGGAAGCAAGTATAGGATCATATGGATTCCACGTGCGGATGCGGGAGAGGATTTGTACGCTGTCTGGTAGGGCTGGAACTGTTAGGTAAACTTGGGAAGCGTATGAAGTACGATAAAGGAAATGAGGGTGGAAATTGCACGGCCACATACACGTGTCAATGATATTATGAAATCAACCAAATCATCGAATTTTAATTAATCGTAATAGTATCAATAGCTGCTGCATGAAACACTAATAATGTAATTTGTAATTATCGCTGCGGTTTCTGACGCAGTGCGGGTAAATTAAAGCTTATGTCGGTGCAAGAGTGCGTGTGCGTGTGTATGAGCAAGCGGATTATATAGTATATAGTTTAATGGGGTATTAACCCTTTCTCTATTACGTCTCGAACGACGCCGTTACAACACGACGAACTGCGCGTTAGGCCGTCGTTTATCACCGGTGTTATTATCACTGCGATTTCGGTTGAGCTCACAGTCAAATTCCAGTGTTTTACAAACAAGGTATTGCCGGCAGACTGCCACCGCTGCCGCTATCACCACATGAATATAAAATGCTCGGTGAAAATTCACGAAATCACCATTGAAAAATCATCCGAACTTGCTTGCGACACGGCGTAGATTCTGTGTTCTCGACGAGGTTGAGGTTGCTCGAACACCTTTGTAATAGCTCCCAGAAGAGTTTCGATTTCGGAGGACGTTACTGTCATAGAATGGGCGCGTGGCGATTGAGCGAATTCCAGATTCTAGCGGTTCAGTGGAGACGCTCCCCCGAGGGATGCGTTTTCCGTTTTTGAGCGTAACACGAGCTCTATATCCGAAGAAATCGACAGGGCAATATTTCGTCGGGTGAAACGCACGTTAACGACGTCGCGTCGTGATATTACAATCGTCTCCCCATGTGGCTGTAAATACATTGCCGCGCTGGTGTGTGCTCACGCGTCCCGGAGGAAATCGACGCCCTCTCTTCTTCTGTTTTATCCCTCCTGAAGATTTCCAACTTGTCATCGCTCACCGTTGAGTTATATACTAATCAGAAAAAGGCGAATCGTCGCATTTTTTTTCATATTGCAAAATGTACGTGGTTCGCCGAATTTCCAATGAGTATCGCACGTTGCCGTGTGAAGTCGCGACAAAGCCAATATATCAGTAAAAACGTGTGATCGTATGTGGTATTACGCGCTCTTTCTCTTCCTCTATCTGCTCCACACATATACTATTTGTGTGCGAACTGTTCGAAGCAATTACTTTTTTACGTGCAGATATCTGTGCTTTTCCTATCCACTTTGCATTCGAATCCACGTCTGTCCTATTTGTGGCGCTCATATGGGAAGAAACTGCTTATTCCTTATTCTGCAAGTCGAATATAAACTATTTACGAACGATACGATTGGAATATAGAAACTACTTATTCGATTGGAAAATACCGTCGAGAGGTTTGCTCTACATCGGCACTACGTGACTACCATTTCCCTCTCGCCTCGGCACGGTGAATCTGTGCGCGGTACATTAACATTTTCGTGTATGTTGTATTGGCAAAGGCATTCTAATCGGGTCTCGATCACTATTATCGTGAATGCACTGCGGGTATACCAGAAACGTTACATTCAGAATCTCATCTCGGAATGGAGAAATCTCGACCTTTTCCTGCGCTTCATTCCTAAGAGAGTTCTTGAACAGCGAATCTGATAACACTCAAATAATCACTACCAATGGGAATATCGGATATTAACTATTAACAATAGGATTATTATGCAGGAGAATTCCGCATTTTTAAAAGGAGTAGTATGCCAGGATTTGTATAATAAAAACCCTTGGGAAAGCGATACTCGATTTCAAAGGCTCGAAGGATTCAGTAGCACCTGCCTGAAAACTATTTAAAAAGCCCTTCCCTAAAGGGTGCGGACTCTTCGAGCATTGAATTATGAAGGTAGGGTATCGCAGTGGAGAGATTTCGGCAGTTCGGACTCGAAAGAATGAAAGTCCTGAGAGAAAATGGATACTCGGTATTCAAAACTGACCATTCCCATATTCATCACCAGGCTATGAATTATATTAACTGGCCTACCCGTGTCCTCGGCTCTCATTCCCCGCGGGTGAAAATATGGGCGGTGAAAACATTCCCTCAGACTCTGTGCATAAATAACTTCAATCGAAATTACTTAAAAACAGGAGGCCCTGTGTTGAAAGTTTGATTGACAGGTAATCGCGTCCTTTGTCCAGGCGCCATTAAAAATCATGTAAAATTGAGTTAGTAACAAAACTCGGCTGTCCTGACACAATGGGTTTTAGGAGGAAGTTGTCCGCTTGTTTGACCGCTCGTTTCATATCTTTTACGTTCCTTTGATTAATCAATCAACGAATGTTTCTACCACTGACTGTGAGAGGAATAAAATTGTATGTCTTTGTGTGTGCGCGCTCAAAAGGCTGATATTTTTAAAGAGAGGGCTGACATGGATGCAGGACGTGCGCCTGAGCGAGTGAACTAACGAACGAAAGAACGAGCCGTCTATCCACTTACCTCCTTAAAACGGAAACACCTGTAACTGGGTTCGACAGAGATAGAGAGAGGGAGAGAGAGAGACGAAAAAAGTCAGCACGTCGGGCAGCTAGTGAAAGTGGGACAGTCGGAAAGCGAGAGAAAGGCAGGCGAAGACAAGGCTGCTGGTAATTGTCACCATTGCTCCGCCATTTTCATCAGAAGCCGACAGCAAAGCTCCTTGAAAGCTCTACAAATTGCGGAACCCTTGGGCTTCCGCCGCTCACCGGCTTCTTGGGCGGGGAACTATAAATTTTCATTATTTTATAGGCAACGCCTCATCTATATCCGCAACAAATGGCCGCTCAAGGAGTCCTTGCGTCAGAAAGCTCGTGAAACATTGGAGCAACCCTGAAGGGAGCTGGCAAGGTGATGGCTGAATACAAGCGAATATATATGTTTGGGAAACTACGCTGTACAAATTATTACAATTTACTTTTCAATCTGCTATAGTAAAATTGCGATTGGCTTAATCTGGTTTCTTCATCACCAATCGATACGTTAGGATCCACTCTTGAACTATTTAGAATCTATTGAAATCCTATGCGATTCTGTTGAAGGGTGTCTTTGGAATCAACCTCTCTCACCATTGCTTTCAATTTTCGCGACGTTAGCGGCATCGTTGTAGCAGGCTCTCGGCGGTACACAGCTGGTGTTCGAGTAGCGTGACTCCGGGGCTTAGGAACGAATCCTTAATTCCTTGGCAGCATTCGCAGAAAGCACTCCAAATTAAGGTAATTTACAGGAGGTACGCGGTACAAGAAGTCACACTAAAATCTTGCCGAAACGACGCACCTCGCAAAATGTAAGCTCCGAACTGGTTGAAGCACTGCGTCCTCGAAAAATCGAGTCTAATTAATAACGAAATTAATAAACGCCAAATAACAAGCGAACAGCGCCGAGGCGTTTATATATGTGCGCGTGCATACATACATATACGCGAGATCGCTTAGCCCTACGTACTTGGAAGCTGCTCATCGAGCCCGAAATAGCAGCTAGTAGAGAAAGTAACGGGGAACTCTCGAGATGATTTACTGAACCTCCCGTAGTGCAGCTGGAGTTCGTAACAAGACGTCGCGGTAGGTTGGTGGGAGTGTACGCTTATTAATTGACGATTTATAATTGCCGGGAGCTCACTCGGCTCGCCGTATGAGGGCGAGAGCGAAGTTGCGTGCACCCCCCAAGGTGCTGCTGCTAATAGGGTAGTATCTCGACGTTTAATTTGCCAGCCGCTAGAGAGATCTATGGACCTTACGAACATAGCTTTTCTTCCCTTTCACCCATTCCCTTCGATTCCTTTCTTCATCCACAGGCACTTTCTGAGCCTCCCAAGTCTATCACGCGATCCTTATTACTTCACCACTTGGTGGAAAGGGCGAGAGATCATTTGTCCCCGAGGTGTAATGTTAACCGACTACAATAACATCGAAACCCTTAAGGGAATTATCAGACGCACGTGAGAGAAGTACTTGCGCCGTGGGTGGCTGTCGCTTTTTGCATTCAATTATGCCAATTGGTATTCCTAACGGTATTCGTAGAAACGCATATACGTACACAGTAGGGTTACCCCTCGTAAAGATATACACTGTGCTGGTGAAGGAGAAAAGCCGATCGGTTTACGCGGATAAACTAGAAAAGAGCCTCGCCAGCACGGACGACGTCTCGACTTTCAGAGTAATATTGTTCTTTCTCCAATGTAAAAGGCAAGATCACAAGACATAGCTTATTAATTTCTTTACGGATTAAGTCGAGCGTACTGCTTACGAATCGAGCCGGCTCGTTCATGATTGCGACCCAACGTTCACGGACGACGTTCTCAGCGAACGAAATCCTCGAGTAAGGAGAGTAATAATGTTGTTTTTATATTATGCCCATTCCAAGATCCAGAATAGAGTGTAAAGGTTGACAGTGCGAGAAGCGAACCTGTGTGGGAGAGGACGGCGTTACCTGGCACTGAGCGGCCACCCATGCACTCTAATTTATTATCCTTGCTTAGCAAGAGAATAGCCACGAGCGATCGGGCATCCCCGAGGGGGATCGAACTTTCGTTCACCATTCGTTGCAAGGCTGCACACTTCGAAATGGACTTCCCTCCCACTACAGAATGCACCGGGACTACGACAGTGCTCCTTCGAAAGTCGAAACTTACGATTCCATCCGATTTTCGGCTTTCTTTCTCTCCCCATCTTTGAGGTTCCTATATCAGCCTGCTCGTTCGATCCTTACCCTTGCCCTTGCCCGGGACATCGTGGCACGGGCAAGGACCATACTTTCAAATGGTACCTCTAACCACGATACCAATCTTCGAAGGTGTAGCCAAATGCGTGTGGGCGTTGAATGTCGAGGCATAAAGTAAGGGCTCGAAGTTAGGGCCGTGAAGGGATGCGGGGCAAGTGCAGAGAGATATACAGACCCGTCGCTAATAACTGACCTAAGGCCGAAATCCTTGTTCACCGCTTCTTACAATGAAATATCGCCGTCAAAAGGTCCCGAATTAAAGTAACCGGCGAATGCCAACCGGTTTGGTTTCGTGAGATAGAATAAATGGACCAAACCCCTCTTATCTCGCTCACTCCTTCATCATCGTCCGGCTTGTCCGTGTAATTTTGGCAGAGACTATTTTACGTCTGAAAATGTAATAATAATCAAGGTGGACATGCGTCTTCCGCTCGAGTTCCTAGCAGTCAGTTCAAATTAAGCAATTAAGCGATTAAAGTAACTGAGTAATTCAATCATCTTGTAATAGCTTCGGCTATACACTCCAGGATGACTTAATGCGAGTGGCACTGCAACGAATCGTCGACTCCCTCTGAATAGTGCGGTTCTCGCTAATGTTAACAAAGAAAGAATCGTCTTCCATCTTCCATCAGTGTTGCGTTACACAATGCTGACACTCCCCCATTCCGCCCCCTCCGTCCCTCACTCACTCACACTTCGTTTCTTTGTGTCCCCGCCGGATCATGGATTGTGGCTTAAGCAGAAGGGAGGAAAGCCGACTTACCGAAGAGCAGGAAAGGACAGAACCGAACAGTTTATGGTGATACACCGGTGTGTCCTAGCAGGAAGAAGGAAATGACGGAGTGTCTATGTGATTTCAGTGGGCACTGCCCGTCTATCCCAAGCTAACTCTCTTCCATTTATATCTTCCCTTCTCGGAACTAGCATGTACTATACATACATGTACGCCCGACTATAAGTACAAGCCATTATGGATCGAAATCGACCAAGTATAGCAAGTAGTTATAATTCGGGCGCAACTCTACCGTCTAAAAGTAATAAGCAAGCTAGATTGCATGCGATCATTAAAGCTTACGATATTTTTATGATCCGTGGTGGCGAGGACATATCGGCTAGTTATTCGAAAGCCGGTTTAAAGCTGTGGATGGAACACGAGCCTTTTTTATATCTTGCAATTTTCCCCTATTTCATTTCAACTTCCGACTCATCGTGCCTGCGGGCTGCCAGAGGGGGAGTAATAACGAAATTTGCTTTCTCGCCAGCTTTTTTTCCCCTCGCCCTGGCACCGGATCCCCTACTACCGTTCTTCCGTCGCCCTCGTCCTGCCAGCCGTTGAAAATCGCGCCCGCCGCTGCTCTATCCTGGTTCGAGCGCTATGTAAATTAGACTTTTGGCGCCGGAGCGAGTAATAAACGTGCATTACGAGCCTGCCGTTTTATGTCCCGGCATGAGAGGCTCGCAATCTCGTTTTAGCGCGGCGTATTAATCAATGGCATACCTGTACACTTCTCCCCCCTTCTTGGAACTTCATACCGTAACAGTTGGATTACGGTACCTTTTCTCTACTGCATCTTCTTGAGAGTTGAAAAGATAAGTGTAGAAGTACTCGTAAGTGTAGAAGTGCTCGTTAAGGCAACTATAGAATTTCAAGAAATGTGCGTACCTCGCAGTATCTCCGCAGAAGTAAAAAATGAAAAGTGGTTTCATTTGCTCCGAGTGAAAGTCATATAAAGTAGTAGTTTCACAGTAAAATTACTGGGGCGCGAAGACTTTTAATGCAATGAATTGAGCTTGATTACAGGGCGTGCGTTTATTAGAAGTATTGCGAATGAAGTACGACATGACATGGCATAATAATACAGTTGGCGGTAACCACCAACTATGTTGCCCAGATGATAGTGCATCAGTCATCCCGGTAACGTGACATCTCGCGTACTCTCTTACTTTCTTCCCCGATGCCCCAGTTGCACCTCATCAGCTGCGGAAACGTGGAAAACTCTGAAGTTTATTTTCTTCCGAGGCTCGGGAAGTTCGCTATTCGTGTCATCTACTTTCATAGTAAATCATGAAAAGGAGGTGCGCTCCACTGGTTTTGCTCGAGTCCTCGATTCTAACTTGTCTCGTGGCCGAAAGGTGGGCCAGAAGTTTTTCTCTACAAAGCCATGTTCCGCGCCACTTTCCATCTATATCTCTAATTGCGTTTCATGTTTTCATCGGTCCTTCCTCTGTCGAGGAATATTGCAAACGCTCTCAACCTACATAGTACTTCTGTTTCAACTGTTTTGTCATGAAAGCAAATAATGAAGTATGAATCACTTGTAGCTTTTATATTGCACGGTCTACATTTCTTAATCAGTTTTTAATTTTCACGCAATATGCCACGTGAAGTTTTTCTATTCTCTTCCTGTATAACTGCAAGATAGATAAACAAGCATTCAAATGGTCATTGAAAATAGTCAAGGAAGTTTGGTCCTTGGTATGTCCTGCGAAGACAGGGCGAAGTCTCGTGCTCTCTATTATTTTCTCGACCCTCCAGACACAATCAAATTCAAGATATATAGGGTGGTGTCTGTGTGCCTTCAGTTCGCGAAAACCAGCATTCTCGTCCCGCGGCTTTAAACGTGCCGCAGAGACAAAGAAATCGTAGGACAGTACATATACACTTAGCCGTGAGCACGGAGCTGGAAGGAGGAAGAAGGCATCGACGAGAGGTTGGCGGGCGCAACAGAGGGGATAAGAGGAACAAACGGATCCCGCGCGGGAAGCGGGAAAAGAGTTCCGTTCCTCAAACGAATTGCAACTTCACAGGCCATAGGAATGTGTAGGCATCCTCGGATAACATCAAAGCCACGCTCTACAGAACGATTGAAATTGTTTCCCTGGCCTGCCGACCGACCGGCCGACCGCGCTGAAGAAATACCCCCTTCCCCACTCTGCCGTCTACTCTTCTTGGCTGACTAGCTGCGCGAGGAGCGGAGGACCCCCTTAGATCTCGGATCTCGGATCTCGGCCGAGCGGTCTCCGCTCGACTCCAATCGCCCCGTGTGTTCTGTCCTCTTCCTTCCGGTGCGCACACAAACCAACACAGTTCCACGATTGTCTTCCACCGACAACAAATTACATTCCGGCTCGTGCGCGTCCTCCGTTGATTTTCTCTGTATCTTTCGTCCAACTTTTCGGCCCTCGCTCCGCCTAGCCCCACCACCCACCCCCCACCCCCAACGCCGCCGTGCCGATTTACTTTCTTTCGAGCACACTTCCTCCACCGCCCCTCGCTTTTGGCACTCTAAACATCCAGCGGCCGCACCGGCCGATTGTTTGCCAAAGTTTTATCGATACTCCAACTAACCCCCCGCGCGGTCCAGCACTGATCGAACAATCGCCTGGATAACAGAGGCCCCTCCTGCACGAACTGATGAAGCCCCTAGGAAAACTTTCCTGCGGACTTCCCAACTCCCTCCTCTATACGCCGTCTGCCAAGGTACGCTGATCTTTGCAGCAGTCTCCCTAAGTTTGACTTCGAGTTGCCGAATTACGCGTGTGCACGCTCCTGATTGCATACGACTGTCGGAGGACACTAAGGTTTCAGTTTCAGTCTTCTTCTTCTATTGTGGATGTAGAGATTTCTTTCTTACCAGAACAATTATGGAAACACGGGAGCGAGCAAAGATGCTGGTAATTAATTGTTTACGAGCCAAGTTACTCGAGGATTCTTACTACACAATTCAACAAGAGTTAACTGCTTGTAATATCGACGTATTATATGGAAGACTTTCCCTGGAAAGTGACATTCTAGAATTGTGTTTTGGCATTACTCTGGCAGAATGGTTTTTCCCGATCAATGATTTCCATATACACCAATTGGAAGGCAGAGTTAAATGGAGAGTGTTCTTATCAAAGAAATCGCGAAAAGAGCGAGTGCTCGTTCGCGGATATTACATCGGCCAGCCGAAAGGAGAGCGGTCGTACTCGAAAAAGCTTCCACGATCCGCAGCCGCAAATTATACGAATGACGTTATCGCGACAAAGTAATTTGGTTCAATGCTAATAGGCTCTTTTTTCCGATCTCCCTGCCCTCTACCACTCTTCTGTCATCTTCGTTGCTCTCATGAGCGAGCGCGTTTCGTCGTTCTGCCACTCCCGTGCCCACTCTTTCTCTGAATAATGCATGGCTCGAAGTTGGCTGTGATAGCACGGGGAAGGTCTTCGAGTGTGGAGCTTCTCCAAGCCATTGACGAAGAAGGGAGGAACATCATTTCCCACTTAGTTCGGTATTAAAAGGGATTCGGGTCGTTCTGTTCTCTATTTGAACGTTGCCAATGCGCAGCAAAGAGCCAGCCACCCGGCTGACTAAGAGTACCTGGTCGTTATCGAAAGTGTAGCATACCAATTGCACTTCTCTCCCTCTCCTTCTCTGTCTCTTTCTCTCTCTCTCTCTCACGCTCTGTCTTTCATTGACTTCAAGGAGAGCCTTCTGACAGGGACAGTTAATTACCAATGTAATAATCCGCCCACCACTTATTCCCATTTACTTCCAGGTCACATCCGATGCAACCCACTATTTCATTTGGCGTTGCAGAAAAGTATTAAAATTCAAACAGGAAGCGTTTTAGTGGAAGAATGTCACTGTATTTCCATCCTTCTATTCCGTCAGTAAACCCGTATGTATAGTCAGTCGAGGGGACGCAAGGCAAAACTTTCCTACCTTGAACTGCATTGAAACGAAGTTCCAAGGGAGCCTGTAAGGACACAGGGATGGAAATGAGACCGGTAATTCGTAAACAAGCAGGGGTGGGTCAGGAGGGCTCACCGGGGACCGAAGGGACGCGAATCCGTGAAGAGGTAAAGTTTGGAAAATCGAAATCAGCCGTGAGGGCATCCCTCTGGGTATAAAACTTACTCGCTCACGACATCGGGGACAGCTAAGCGTACCTATCCAACTATCGCAAGGAGAAGCGAAGCCCAAGAAAAAGAAATGCGTGCTGCAGCGGTAACAGCGAAAAAGACTGCATGTTCGTGAACGCTTCTCTTATTTTATGCGATGTGACGCGATACTGCGGTTAAACGAAAAAGAAAACAAAGGACGACGATCCTTCATGACAGTAAGATAGAAGATGTCAGAAAGCGTATTCTACTGATCATACGAGAGTATCGGACTGGCGAAAGAATCGGGAAAAGATCGCGCAGAAAAGCGTGTAGGTAAGACTCCCAAGGGGGTAAACGGACAAGTATATACGTGGAGTACGTAAAGGAGGGTCTTAATGCTCGAGTGATTCTATAAAAGCCGGTGAAAAGGCCATTGTCAGCAACACCTGATTATTTCACGTAGACTTTCGTCGGCCTCACCTGCGCACTAATAAAATGAACTAGCAACTGCGGTGTTTCCTTGTTCCCTAACTTCCATATGCACAATAATACGCTCGTATAAGACTTACGACGGGGAAAGCGTTGAATACCAAGGCGCTGGACCTAAACGGATGTAAGATCAAGTTGTATAGGACGATGTTAATGGCGACTGGGCTGCAATCGTAAAACGAAGATCGTCGGTCGTTAACGAAGTAGCCGATGGCCAATTCGATTTTTACCGCTTTTTAGTCTTCTTTACGCTGCGCTGGCGAGAACTAGCAAGCATAACCCACCGGCGAAACAACCCTCAGAGAGGAGAACATATCCCGACTTGGATTGTTTGCGTACGTAGTGTGGGATCGCGGGTTGCCTCTCCATTTATGCGGCTGCGTGAAAACTCGCTTGTATACGATTACGTGAAATTGGCCGAACTTCATCTGCCTGCCTCTCTGATATTGCCTCTTCGACCTGCTCACTCTGCCCTGCTGCCTCCTTCATAGAGAATGCTTAAGGCAACTTGACGCTGAAATGGCCTCCTGTGTTACATATCTACTCGGAACCTTCTCCATTGAGTGTACCTAGCTACATGTAGATACAAGCATATGTAAGCTGATAGAAAACTATTAGAAGGGAAAATTACTAGCAACAAGCTGCTCTTATTATTAGTTATAATTTGCGTTTTGAGATCTTCTGCACTACGATTCATTGTGTTAAAAGAATCGAAATATATTCGTTTCACCAATAAACATATATGAATTTCTCTAACCGACTTGGAACTAGATGCAGAAAAATGCTAGTGACATGATTGGGATTATGGCAAAGGATCTATGAACTCGTGTAAGGCCTGCATCGACGGATTCAGCTAGAACCCTTGAGACGACGAAGTGAAGATTACTCTGTCTTCGGGTAAGCGCGGACTCGGCGAAGGGTTACCCGTATTTAATTAAACTGTTACTTCGCATTGATTGCCAAACTTGGGACCCCGGGCCGGGTCGCTGTAGAGAAGATTATCGAAGTTCTGCGCGCTCCCACTTCGGTCATATCGAGAGGCTGCAAGGCAATCTTGCAAACTTCCAGCCACCAGATAACGACGCAGTACTTCTTTGTCGTCGTCACTTTATTACCGAAGACTTCCTGCGTGATGTACACATAATCTATACACAGCTCATCTTTGAAAGAAGTGTCTGTCCAAAGTCTGGCCAATGAGTATCCATCCCTTTTTTTTTATATAATACATTCCATTTGATACGATATCGATTACAACATGACTGAAGTATGCTTTGGATTAATATAAGTGTAAGACGTACGGAATAAAAGGGCATATAAATTTCATGTCCCGTTAAGATTAAGATTAGACGACCACAAGTGTACCTGCATTTGTGAATGCACGAGCGTCGATTTACTGGAATGTAAAACCCTGAGGATACTCGATAATAAATGTGTTTTTACTTACACACCGCATTTACAATGATAAATACGTCGTACTTTAACCATAAGCTCATAAGCGGATTTGAGCGAATGAAACGACGCTGGTTCGAGGCAGTCGCACGTCACACAAAAGTTATAAACACGAAAACCACATCAAGACATCATTGACTACAAGGATATTGACATCGAAAATGCATCTGGCTATATGTAGAGTCGGGATAATCTAAGTTTGCGTCATGATCTTGACACAGGCATAACAAGTAGTTGGTGAACAGTCTTGGGATCCACGGTGCCTGTGTGTTTAAGGGAAAGTAGGGTAATCCGTATGGGTAGAGTTAATCCTATTACTACGAGACCGTTCGGTTTATAGAAATTGGAATGGGAAGACCGGTTTCCGGCTAATAAAACACAAAGGATACGCTGACTAATCCATCGTAATAAGACTCTAACAATTTTTCGAGTCAAGCCTTTCGTCTGTTATTGAATTTCAATTTTGAGTACTTTTCATAGCCGATTGAAGGACCAGTAGCAGAGGTCAGTCTAAACTCGTAAAAGCCAGCACGATTTCTCGTTGGACTTGCGTTACCTTGTACACGCATCTAATACAAGCGACCAAAGTTGAGCGATCGGAATAGGTAGGAGGTAGGCGAAGGCTTATAGGATAAAATGGGGTGACGGTCGACGTGCATGCAACAACCAAGCAATTAGTGCGTGTCATAGAATCCGGGAAGGAGGTGGCGAGTTGCGTGTAAACGGTTCCATGCGCGCATTTCCGCGTCCTATGCTATTGCGTTCGGCCACTAGAGCAGCAGGTAAATCGCAAAAACCGACGCTGGGTAGCCTGTCGATCCTGCAGGGTGAGGCAATGTACCAGGGGAACGCGACAGGGGCGCTCGAGCGACAGGGAGTTTCATTTAACTTAGAAATTGCTTCTTCCGTAGCGATGATGGGCAACAAATTGGACGTGAAACAGAATGCGAGCGAGCGATAAGAAGCAGGTGTCGTGTTGGGGTTGTATTTAAGGATCTATGCGATTTCAAAAGTGATAATTCGGGGCTTCCTGAGGAGCAGGACACGCAGGCGCACCAGATAAAGTACATACTATTTCAATACGGAAAGTATGCTAGAGATTTTTTTATATATATAATGAAAGAAGAAATCGACCGAAAATGTACCATATGCATAACTCAATTTGACCTTTCGAGGTTTGATAGAAGACTAAGTTTCAATGTTGTACTAATATTACCTCTCATTTGCAATATTGTTAGTCAATTTATATTATGGAATTCTTTTTCAGACGATAGTGAAGATCAATGGGAGGACTATTTGATGCATAATGAGGCAGCAGCTCCGTGGGATTCGACGTGAGACAGCGGTGAGTATTACTAAAGATTTGCAGTAGAGGGCCAGGGCGGCCACTCATTAGTCCTCCATGGGGAAGACGAAACTCGATAGCTTTGGCGCGCCCTTTTAATGGCATCGGCGACAAAGGGTCCATGTCTCAGGACATAGATCACCGGGGTTCTTAGGTGTAACGAGGCGTAATTACCTCGTCGGTAGCAAAGACTTCCTTTGGATATCGTTAGAATACGGCATCGGGTATGATGAGTGGTTAATAATGCAGACGGAGCATCCGCAAGCCCCAGCGGCAATAACCGCAAGCTCATTATTTTTGTATGCTAATAATGTCAACGTTACAAGCTTACACCAGCGTTAAATTTGGATTATCTTCGTAAATTTTACTCTATATCGTAATTCCAATAATAGTAAGAAAAATGATATGTCGAGGTCCTTGAACTGCAAAACACGCCCCAATTTTTTCATTCTCAACCCTGGTTTTTCTCAGAAAAATAAAGAAATGTCTCAGAATAAGATTGAAGACGAACATAACGATTGGTAATGCGACCGGAAGTCCATGATTTATGTCGAGACAACAGTTTGGAAGTGGATATATATATCTTGGAAAAGCGCGAAATAGATTACTTCTGTAACTTTGATGGAACACGAGATTCACGACGGTCAACTCTCACATCAGAGCCAATTTTATTTTCTTCTCTTCCATTTACTCTGTAAGTCCCCTTCGGAATCCAGAAGAACTCAAACTACATATATACACGGTTCTCCAGTATACCCGAGGTAGTAAAAATCAAATAATTCTCGACGTCCTTTCACTAGATCGCATATTATATTGATCGGCTTGGGCCTCTTTGTACGCGGTGTATTATAAGGACTTTTTCCAGTACGATACTACAACGTGTGACAAAGCTGACACGGCCGTTTGTGCATCCAGAGTGATCCTGTAAATGACTTATACGTGCACTATAGGCATCAAAGCATCATAGCTGCAATATTAATTTTATTGTGCTTGAAATTCAAGGCAGCACTATGTAATACGTCGGAAAAATGGCGCATGCTCAATAGAAAATCTTTACTATACCCACTATGGAACCTTTAATGTGACTATTAATGTAACTACTATGAGAAATAATGGACTAACAATGTATGAAGATTAAACGATCTAATATGTGTCACACTGAACAAAAAGATTCGTAGAGCACCACACTCCAAGATGTATTATAAACGATTAGCAATAAAACCGCATGAAATACAATATTGAACAAATACTCCCCGATTCTCACAATAATAATATAATGCAAAAAAATCATACCTCCATTTATATGCTCATCCGGACCATCGCATAATCCACTAGAGAGGGTCAACAGACCCGTTTCTATTAAGACTACTGATCAGGAGGTACAAAAGGACAGTGACATTGAATTTCTGGAGGGATGAATGGCCCTCTCCAAATGTTATTGCTAAAAGCAGGACAATTGTGTCTGCCGGGGCAAGTGCATCCGGGGGGCGAAAAGGGGTGCAGATTCGAAGGAGCTTGAATGAATGCTCAGTGGGGAAGGTAGCCCAGGAAGCAATATAGAGAGCCAGGGAAGGAGCGAAGAGATTAATTAGCTACTAGATGATAATTCGTAAAGAGGCGAGGAGAGAAAGAGAGGTAGGGAGAGAGTGAGAAGTGTGCGAGCTCTTGATAAAGCAGCGGGTTTCCTTCCAATGGAAGAACGAGTCGAAGGTCGTCGTGGAGACGACACCCAAGGACGAGAAGGAGAGAAGAAGCGTGGATTAGAAAGCGCGCAACCGGAATTTCGCGGCGAAATCCATTTCTACGCCGAAACCATGGTCGGCCTCTCGAAAGCTTTCAAGCAGAACGAATGAATACCTTCCCACTCCCACTCCCACCCCCGCGGAGGGAATTACTTCCATCTCATTAGCGCAGGGCCACGATTCCGCGTGGGTGGACGACGGCATCGAGGAATTCGTCACGCTTGCCGACCATACAGAGAAAAAGAAATCGTCTGCTGTGTGTGCGCGCGCGCGTGTGTGTATATGTGTGTGTGTGTGTGTGTGTGTGTGCAAGAGAGGGGAACGGGAAAGGAGAAACCAAGGAAAATCCTAATTCATTCAGAGCTCGGTAATGAAAACGTCAGCGATATTCATGATTAACCCCTTGGAACAGGAGAAATTAGGTTATCTCGTTGAACCAAAATGAATTACCCTCGTTCCAACGTGGTAATCATTTGTTGCATCTGAAATTCTAACTTGAACCGTGAAACTTTCAACGAAGAATAGAAAAGTTGCGATGCTATATTAGACTGGAAACATGTTATCTCCGTCATCTTTTGAATTAATTAACAGGTTTCGAACAGCATAGAAGAGAACCTTATAAAGTTTGACGTATTTTATAGTAAAAAGAAAACAAATAGGTAGGATATATTTTCAAGATTGCTGATGCCAGTGTCACACTAATCTGTAAAATGTGCTATTTCGGGTTGATCGGTGTTGGAAATTTTAGTTCTATCGTATATTTCCTTTAATAACTGGTACAACCAGTGGAGCGCTCGTGTGCTTGAATAGAGGTCGCATAAATAGAGATCATGTGCTAGCGAATAATTATGTAACATTAACGGTAATAACCAATATTACCGTTGCAGTCACGAAACATTGATCCAACAGAATATTACGCGGTTTAGAACTCCACAATTCCTGTCCGCGTATTCTTCGTTAGTGGATAAAAATGTCCGCGTCAAAGAAGAATGATCAAGGTGTATCCAATCGTTAAATTACTTGCTAGCTGCTCTGATTGGACAATGAGTACGAAGCTTACGCTCGTACCTTTTGACTATGGAGTAATTGGCACTACTATCCAAGGCGCGTGGTCCCACCACATTAATTCGACGCCCACTGCTGATAGTGCATCCAGTAATTTCACACCCATCGATGACACTACAGGTAGGAATTAGATGCACGCTGATGATAGTGCATGTAGTAATTATACATACACTGACGCTGCTGCCTGTAGTAATTATCCGGCCACCGATCATCGCAGCTAGTCTAATCTGTTCCCACGTGGCCTTTCAGTTGGTAGTGCGAAATATTTTCTGCGGACAATGGTTGCGTGATTCGATGGAAATCAAGTAGATTAGTCATTGCCTTCTAATAATCGTGAGGAGCTATGGGACAGACTTGTGTGCTAATACCTTCCTCCTACATGATTGAAGATGGTCGCGTCATTAATCGGCGGTGGGTTCAACCGCAGAGGGCAATACTAATGTAATCATTATATGCACCCCCGACGAATGACAAGATGATTTCCACTGTCATGCTAATCCATGCTCGGAGGCAATTGCTCATTTATGCGAGGCCCAAATTATGTGCTCAGAATATGTGATCCGCTTGGGTCACGGAGGGTTGGGAATTATTTAACCCGCGGAAGAATAGAAACGTACGTGCACGACATGCACGTATGATGGATGAGCGTTGAAAGACTCGATGGCCGAGTGTCGTCACGCCCGCCAGTGTGGAGGGGAACGAGCGACAGTCGTCACGCTAAAGGCGAAAACCGCTAGTGTCTCTTTATGTCAGTATAACACACTTCCTTGGTCATAGTGAGCGCAAATACACTAGCGATAGTCACTGTGATTCAGCTAAAATGCTAATAGGAGATCGAATAGCATAGTAGACTGCCTAGTATTATGAAGTGGCCCTGCTCTTCCGCTCCGTTCAATAAAAGGGGAGAAGCGTGTGCCGCATTTTTCCTGAAAGAGGAGTGCAGCGATCGTGTCGCTGACGTCATTTAGTGCTGTTTTCTGTTCTCCGCACGGTGCGGTATGCGGGAAACATCTCCATTTCGATACTTCGCCAGGGGAGATCATAAACGCGTTCTATCTAGTCCCACTTCTCACTCTTGTCACTCGGTACTTGCTTCTCTCATTTATCCTATTTAGGAAGGAAAGTGCTTCGTAGTGAGTCGCGACAGTACCGCTAAATGCTCCGCTGGCCTAATGCATTCGCTCTTATGTCATTTTCTACTTCTCCATCTTTACGTGCTAATGCGGAGTATTAACTTAATCAGCCTCGAAAGTCGAGACTTCACACTCGCACGTGCAAACTCCCAGGAAACTCTGTTTTAAGCTGAGAGCGTAATAGATTAGGAGTGAAAAGAAAAAGAAGGCCGTTACGGTTTCTTATTATTTTTCGGTGGACAGTGGCACGGCGGTAGCTATTCTTTTACAGGTTCGCCAGCCACCGGAGCGCGGTACAGAGCCAAGTTGACGGGTAAGGGTAGCTCGATAGCTTGATTTACTCGTCTTACGTCAGCTCCAGGTGATAAATACCTTTCACGTGCAAGTGTCCAGCATGTCTGGTGGGGACTTGTCCGAGCGTGGAGACGGTTTCCAGGTGGTGCACGGTACGAAGGTGGCAGATACGGGTCGGGCTAGATCGGAGCGAACTATACGCTGCACACCTTCGGAGCGATACGTCATTCCTGACAAGCCAGTGTGCCGATAACCCACCCTCTCCCCCCCTCTCCCTCTCTCACTCCTCTGCTCTACGACAAACCCCCGTGTGTGGCCTCACACCTCATCGCGGCAAAAGCCATCCATCATGTTTGAGTAATGTAGAGACACGATTTCGCGTTAGTGCGAATGACTGACTCTATAGGTGCATCTCTTTCCTACTCGCTTGCATTCCTTCTCGTCAATTCTTCCTCAAGGTGTTTACTGAGCCTTCGCTCGTCCTATTGCCATTCATCACACCCGATACACATCCACTTTCTTTTGTCGGACACTCTCAAGCAAGAGCAGTATGTGCATACATATTTTCCGTTCGTCACACTTTACCTACTAGCACAGACTTGAGAATTTGATGTTTTTCGCCCTCACACTCTCTCGCTCTCTCTCTCTCTCTTCCAATGTTTTCCTTCCACGCTTACCCGGAGGATCGTTTCTTTATACGTTCGGAAAGCATAGAGCAGCGTGATAACACGGGCGTCGAGCTGAATTTGAAATATGCATCGTGCATTACACGTAAAAGGTATCAGAACGTAAAAGAGAGAGAAAAAGAGAGAAAGAGAGAGCCACTGGAGAAGAGTTTGCTATTTCGTGTCCTTATCGTAAAGCATAGAAAAGCACAGCGTGAGAGAAGCTGTCATTCCTGTTGGTAGTAATCAGATCCAGCACTCACTTACCGTTATGGACGAGTAGAGCGGAGTCACGAGCTACGGTGATTAGATCACTGTCGGTGAGGGTTTCGTCCGAAGCGTTCCCCGAGGTCGGTGTGTCGCTGAGCCCGGCACCACTACTGGGCATATGATAGAGAGGATGCTGTTGTTGCTGCTGATAGGCCCGTTGCTTATGCTGACTCGAGTTGTAATGATTCAGGTGTGACTGGGTGGTCTGATGATTATTCTGAGGGTAAACTGGCGCGCGTCCTCGCAAACTCGGGGAATTATCTTCACCCTCGCTGCCGCTCAGACTGTAGGCCGGGTAAAGCCGTCCCTTCCCTGAAAAAGTCAATAAAACCAGGTCTTATAAACATTGTTACATCTTTATTCGCACATATTGCCTAGTGACTCGTATATAGATATTGTCTCAGTGAATCCCCCTTCTTCCATAAAATTTTGCCCCTCTAGAAGTCAGTACAGTGTTTTCAACGATCCCATAAACACCTGATATCCATGATACTTTTAGTGCGCGTACAATATCTGACTGCCGATATGAATTCGGCTCGAGAAATTCAAGAATTCGTTCGAGGAAATTCACTGAATACTCTCAGTCATATCAACGTAATGTGGACACATTTGGCGTCAAAGTTCTTCCAGGCTACGAGCGATTAGTGATAGAAGAAGTCGGCATTAGAAGTATCCGTTTACGTATAGCGGAAGAGCACGTTGAGCACGAGGAACCCAGTACTTTAGTGAAAGGTGACAAAACAATCCTAGAGTGGCGCGCACTTGGCCAAATACAGGAGTAATACGAAACTTCCGGTTCCCTTAGGAGGGACATTGGTCTTGTATGTAGGAGATGCTCACACGAGCCGAAAATCGTTCCTTATGGCTCCCTTCAAGGTGGAGGATCGGACTGCGCTATGATGTCACCGGGTTTCTTTCTGCCAGCCGGCATCGTGAGACAGGGAGAACGAGATTCCGGTCGGGTTTTTGCCACGAGAAGACACTGGCCGTAAAACGAGTGACGCGCCCCTTCTATGAGGAGGCGACTAATCGATCCCACGGGTAACCGCGATTTCTCATAGCTCTAGAGTAGAGACGAAGGCCCGTGTGTCGTCCCTAGCAGATGCTGTTCGGTGTCGATCGAGAAGGAAGACCGGTTTTCAGAACGATAGAAGATGATCTGCCCTTGGATATTCCACCGGCAACTGCGCGGAAGGGGAAAAAAGTGATGACGGCGTTCTGGAGCGTTACCACGATGGCATTGGGGTTAATCGCGCGAGAACTATGATCGATGCCTCTTGCCTTTGACCTACGACTCCTTGCCTCGTCTCTACGGGTCAGCGAATGTCGCCTGGCGCCTCCTCCGGCTTTCTTCACCGTATCTTTGACTTCTCGTGATCAATCGAGCGACCGTCGTCGTTCTCGTCGTAGGATCGTCGTTGCGATGCTCGGAAAAACGGGAGTTCGGTTCGTTAACATCGTTTTCAAAGAGCACGCCCGGGAAATTCGGTGCACCGATAAATCCTTATCCTCGGTAGACACTGATTTGCAAGAACGTGGCTGTGAATTGTTGGTAAGGGCGGAACACGATGCATAAAAGTTTCGCTTATAATAAGTTGCAAGCGTAATTTGACTTTAAAATAAGTCAATGTATGGTAAAGGTGGAATTAAAACGCGGCTCTTATCTCCATTGAGTGTGTTTAGACTTTATCGCGCTCAGTTTTTATAGCTTTCGTGTATAAAACTTAAACCGTATTACGCCAGTGAGCTGGCAGATACTGCCTCGGCTGAAAGGATTCGTAACATATATCATAAACGAAATTATCGT
This sequence comes from Ectemnius cavifrons, assembly GCA_964023945.1. Classification (NCBI taxonomy): domain Eukaryota; kingdom Metazoa; phylum Arthropoda; class Insecta; order Hymenoptera; family Crabronidae; genus Ectemnius; species Ectemnius cavifrons. The sequence continues at coordinate 6,171,787 of OZ030375.1, forward strand.
TAAACATAAATGCAATTTCATCCATCCATCGGTGGCGTGTTGCTCGACATTCAATTAGGCGCCTAATGCATCGTGTTTGCGATTCCTGGCACTTTTCCGGTGAGTTTTAACATAATCTTTTGATCGTCCGTTGATCGAGCCTGCGTGAAGGGAATGACCGATCGCGAAATGGCGCGCGTATCCATTATAATTAGATTTAAATGTGCATACCGTTAATGGACGCAATATATCGATTCGAGTACCAACTGAACTCACGGCTAACCGAATTATTGCTTGCTCGTCCTGTCTACTTTGTACTCCCAACCCCTTATGTCTTTGTCCCTTCATCTTCTCTCTAGAGCGATATATACTCTGATGTAGGGCCACCCTTTGGCATGACGCTTTTCCATTTCACTATTTACGGTTTAAGCTCGTCCACTCGCTAAGCAGCTACCAGCCAAAGCTGCCTCACGTTGTTTTAACGTTTAACAAGCTTTAGTGATTTCCTAATTGGGTTAACCGTACGCAAACACGCCGATAAGAGAATCATGCAAAAACCCCATCCCCGTGCCCAATCACTCTTTCGTTCGTCCCGCCTGTCTCTCCCTCACCCCTATTCCATCCCTCTCTGTGGGTCCAGTCGGTCGATCGGTTCGTTGATGGGGGATTCACCGATAGTAATAATGTTAGCATAATTCAGGAAGCTGCGTTTTAGCAGCTGTCAAATAAACAGCTCTTCCAGAACATAAACACGCTCTTGCATTTGTTCGCTTACAAAGGCGGCTAGTGCAACGTACACAATGGATGTACGTAAAGGGCGATGCGAACGCGGCTGCCCTTTCTCGCCTTAGGTAGCTTAAACAGGTGCCTTCGGAAATGTAGCTTTGCATCACACTTTCAGTGTTAATGAAAGCCCGCCGTTTCGAAGCAGGTTCACACGCGCAGAGCGCATTCTTCCCTTTTACCGGGGAGAGAGACTACTACATACCTAGAAGCGGCGGCACGGTGATCGTACGTTGCTCCCGTGAAAAGGTAGAGAACGAGCGTTTATCCGCGATAATGCTCCTTTTTAAATAAATCGAATTTCGCCGGGCAGCACTCCGCTGGACAGTAGTAAATGAATTTAATTTCGATTGGATGAAATCAAAAGGAAAGCCTGGTGGAGGGCGCGGGACGATTGGGAGAGGGTGGCTGGTATATATCGGTACGAACGAGGCGACGTGGAAGGAAACGAGGCGAGGCGTGAAACGATCTCTTCCACGCGGCTACTCGCCGACCAAGCGCACTTTGTGTTTTCCGGCTCCGCACGCCGAGAGTGAGATTCTCTTCGAGTTTCACATATATCCATAATACATTATCGGGTTACCATGGGGGAACATTGTGGCCACCATAGAGCGTCCTGCGATCATATATCGGCCGTTTATGCGCGCACGTGTGTGAACGCCTGTAAATTTCTTCGTAACCTCGAACGTGGATTGTGTTAACCCACATAATTCCATCATCGTTCCCAGGCCACCGCAACACAGAGGGCGCGTGCATGCGCATGGCATCTATAATTCCATTAACACTCTGCCAGCAGACAGTGGCAGTATTTCGTTAATGCAATATGGAAATCATCGGCTGCGCTATCGATGCCCGGTATCCGACTGCAGCCGGAAGTCCAGTCGCAGTGGCCACAAATTATTTTGCATGTACGTACAAGTGAGTCCTCTTCTGGTATGTTCATTCATGTATGACTTTGCCTGTACCGACAAAAACAATCAGAAGTCCGAGAGATGATACAATCAATCTCCCGTGCGGACCACCGACTTTTTAATAGTATCTTTCACATGCATACGACAAAATACTCGTTCACAGAATTAAAATTCACTCACATTTTGTTCGAATAGAGCCCGAATTCAATGATTTTTTTTCTACAGCACAAGGCTACTGTACAATATATTTCAAGCTTTAAGAACGAAATTTATTCGTTTGCAAGTGCAACTTTCGGTTTTCCAGAGGCGGGCGAAAACGAAATGATACTACCTGCCAATTACCGCAGCGATTCTGGCAATCAACTAACTCGGATTCGTGATAATAATCAGAGGTTGTCAAGGGTTGCCGCAAGCGAGCGTGGTGGCATTCCAATCTACGCGCTGTTTATGTTAAACAAGTGGCATAATAACAATAACGGGGTACATTCGATTGCTTGCATAATACAAGTGTCGTATCGCGCTCGTATTGATATAAGTACATATATAGTATACAGTAGTTTCGTATTTAAAGCTTCGTTCATACTAGTCAAGTAACTTAAGAACAAGTTTTCATTCATATTTCTGTAAGTACAATTGAAACTGATAAGTCGTACAAAGATTAGATTGCCTTTCTGTATGAACTAACATTTCCTTTCATCAGATTCGCCAGTGTGCTTGTCTTTAAATTTCATTCTCGAGGTTCACCTACTAGAAAGTACACTGTTTCACGTTGTTCGAATTGTTTCTACGCTAGTTTGAAATTAGAGGAAAAGTTTGAAGTGCCTCTACGTCAATTGAAGCGTGAAAGAAACTTGGAAAGTGTTGTGTTTGTATCGCCTTGCTTTACACTAGCGTTCAATGCCGTGAGATATAAGTGTCTCTCATCCTCGATACTATAACGAAGATGACAACTTTCTCTTTATAGTGTGTTTCTATATTTAGTGCTCTTCGCAATATGTCTTCGATTGATTATCTCTAATTCATTCACTGCTATATTTGTAGTGTTACATAATTAAAATGTGCGATAACGTACTCTTACTACGTATTGTAAATTGTAATACTACTGATATGAACGAGGCAAATGCACTCAGTGAATACTGTTTGCATAGTGAAGTAGAATAGGTCATGCACCAGCTAGCGGGTTGAATGACAAAGTCTGGAGATCGATGTACGTGCGCGATTCTTCTGATCACATTGAAGTATAGTAATCCTCTTGGATAAGAATATAACGTGATGTCTCGTGATTGTCTAATACTGTGTTTGCACGAAGCTGATCCTGCGTAACAACCACCTATCATCCACAACGTGGCTCCATGCTATTCCTAGCACCAAGCATATGTTATCGGTTTTCTAAGGCAACATGCTGCATTGCGTGTGTTTACATTTTGACGCGGGCTTGCAAAGTAAAAGACTGCAAAGTAAAACCCCATAATTCTGCGTGTATTATCTCGGACTGAAGAGACAAACTACCCCGAATTGTAAATCCCATTGGAAGAATTTCGTACTCCTTCCTGCACGTAACTAGTTATTTGTTCCGAAACAGTGGAATCATCTTTAGATTAATTGCACAACGGATCATAGTAAATTATAATTCCAGAACAATGTATTAACTAAATGTAATAGTCCGACGTTGCTGCACCAGCTTCGAAAAGTGTTTTCGTAGGTATGCCTTTGCTTCTTTCTTGGGAAAATCTCTCTCTGGAGGTACTAACAGAAGCTGTCTAGCAGTTATTTACTTCCTGACGCTGAACAAAGACGAGGAGGACGTGCCGATGAAGGGCGCGTGAACCGGTCTCGGCTGTGTAACATGTACTTGATAATGAGACTTGCCGAGCTGCAGCTACCTGCCGAAGGAGATCAAAGAGTAGCAAACTTGTCGGGACAGTCTAGCTTCGTACCACTCTCACTCAAGCGGGAACGCGAGAGTAATATTTTCTGTCGACCGTTTGTCTGGATCGCTCGTACGTACGTACACATATATCGGGCGGATGCATATAAGACCGGCTTATTGAAAACGAGGACGCCAGGAGCATAACACTTCGCCACGTATCATTGGAAGAAGTTGCGCGAGAACGCGTTAACGGTGTAGTTATGGATAGGATGTACGTGGAAAGGTTGGAGAGCCTCGAAAAGCGCACTGGATTTTCTCTCCCCTCGTTTTTCTGGATGAGTCTCTTGCCGGTCGCGGGCTCTTGATCGAGAAAGCGGAGCCAACACACGGTAACCGCGGCGCTTAACGAGATCGAGAATAAATATCGTCTGGTATACACAGGTAGGATATTCTGTGTGCGCAGCAAAGCTGGGGGCAAAGCAAGAGGAAGAAAGATGGAACGAGAGATGTGAGCAGGTGGTACCAATCGATGCTAGTGGCCTGTGGCCAACGGCCAATTATCCCCAGCAACTTATGTGTCTCCGACAAGGACGTTGCGGGCACGCGTGAGTGCACATGCGTGTGCGTGCGCATCCACGTTTACCTCGACGCGGTGCGGCGACTGGTTTCGTCGGACTGCACTTGTAAGGACCGCAAGAACGCGCCACCGGGTTTAAGGAGCCACCAACCGAACATTGGCGAGAAGACGTAAAACTACGGATTACCAGTAACATCACTCGTCCTACCCCGCTGGGAGGGTGAAAGACTGGCGGAACTCGCTGGCTCGTAAAATTCAAGATTACGGTGTTCGGCGTGAGCTGCTGCTGGCTCCACTCGAAATTTGCATGAGACTCTTGTACAGGGTCTCACGAGAAAGTGACAATGTAAGCGGGCCCAAAATATATAGACGCCCACCGTTACTATCCGCACGCAAAGACGCTAAGCGGAATCAAGCACTGTGAAAACAGGAGACTCTCCCGCGACTCTCGTCCCCGTTGGAAAATTCTGCAAAGCGCGCACACGCGACAGTGCGCACACCCACTAAGAGAGGACTGTAAAGCGAGTATCAGAGACGAATAAATAGACGGGTATGCTCGCGACGCCAAGAGGTACTTGACCCTTCATCCAAGATGGAATGAAACTCCATGGATATTTGAGAACTGCCGGACTATCAGTGGCAGGGTAGGTCGCTTCTTTTTTAAGAGGAGAACGACTTTCTGACTAACTCTTAACTGGAAATATTATAACGATACTTGATTCTCAGTAAATAAATCGACACTGTATCAAACGTGCACTGACTCGTTTCAACGGAGTCGAATGTTTCCCAGCGCGCTCGTTCAGAAGAAATTCGCCATGGTATCCTCGTCATTGAGATCCCATATAAGGAGAGAACGTTTGATGTCTCTCCGCTGACCGGTGTTTAGTGAAAATTATGGCTTTCTTGTGACGCATCATGCTGCATTCACCTGGATGCGTGTCGTGCTATCCAAGGCGTGCTTCGAATATCGATCTAAAGTCGTCGCTCGCGGAGGTATGTTGCTCTCGGCTAGCCAGCGGCTTTTTACTCTCGCTCCCAGCTTTTAACCCACAAATCCTCGGTAAATAACACTATATAATAAAGCAAATTTTCGCGAGACTCAAAGAGAAGTGTAATTAGTAGACAAAACATTGTACATTGAATTTACGTAGAAACAATGAAGCATGTCTAATTTAATAGAATACTACTCGTATTAGCACTAGTGACCTGCATTATATCATGGAAGTTTAATACTTAAAGATTTCATGACGCTTGCTAATAAAGAGCCAAAGAATCGATCGTCTTTAAACGGTGCTGCGCTTAGTTCAACCATGAATGCGACTACATCACGAAGGATTTCCCCTTGAGAATTGGGACTAAAAATATGATAACAAAATTGCAAGAAGTTGTTCGACCCACTTGCAACAGCTTATACTCTGGCGTGTTTATGCTCTTGTAGACGCGGGGGGTTACTATTAGCCTGCTCCTGCGGATAAGTGGAAACATCGATCTTCCAGAAGTACGTTCCCGTGTACAGTCTTTGCTTATGGAAATGGGGTTTTAGTTCGGTGTACGCTGGACAATGACGTTCACCCCTGAGATATACTAAGAAAGCAGGAGGCTTGCACATTTTCCTCTTCATGTGTAAACTTAACAAACAAAAGCGGCTGAACAAACCTTCCCGCGAGAATGAACTAATTTTCACGTACAACGTTTTATGAGACTGTCGAACAAGATAAACTATTGAACATCGAGGTGCTCAGAAATTCAATTTCGCGACTGTAGAATGCTCTATGCCAGAAAGTATTCGCCAAAAATTAGCAATGATTTGCTAGCTTTAAATATCTACGTTATTTTCATATCATGGAATTATACGCCTTCGATTTCACCAAACATTCGATGAAAGTCTGGTATTCCTGTATGCAAACTTGATAAGAAAAACTTTACGCTAAAAAAACAATATAAGATCGATATTAATCGATATTGTATACCGTGTAATTATCGTGAATTCAGTGAGTAAATGACCAGGAGCTTTCATTAGGGTAACAAATGTAGACTTCTCTAAGATAACAAGCGAAGCGTTAAAGACCATTAGAGAGGCGGTAAGGAAGAACGTTTCTGGAGCATAAGAGAAACAGTTTGGACGTAAGAATGTATAGACACGCGCGTACGCAGTGCGGCGGGTGCTGGCATCGGTGGTTTGCTCGTCGATGACTCTTTACATATGGCCAGTACATATTTTATGCCGGGCGAGCACGTGAACCCATGAACTGCCGGAAGGCTTGGCCGCCTGACAAACTGCGAAACGATTTTCGCGTTACGTCGTAAATTTCAGCTTGATCGCCGTATTCCCCGCGTTCGCATACAGCCGTGATCGATGGCTGGTGGATATGCGTGCGCGAGGAGGGCGCCGTTACGCCTCTACATACTCTACACACAAAGTGCGAAGCTTTTTCAAGCCCTACCCCGGCCAAACATCCTCACTCTTTCACCCACCTGCTCTCTCGCACTCTATATCTGGCGCCACCGCTGCGGTTAATCGGAGGACGAGGATTAAAAAACAAGCCCGCTCGAAGTGACGTGTAACACTCTCGTCCCGCGCACCGTAAACAATGGCTGTGTACCGGTTGGCTGAAAAATCTAACCGCTTGTAATGGAGACACACGATACATCCACGCAATCACACCGCGTCGAAGTATCATACCAGCCAGTTATGCCTGGCAATTATTCCTCGGCTTTCAATCTCTGCTACCGAAGTGTCGATAGGAGGGGTGATAAAGAGATATAGATAGAGTGGTTCCTACGAAATTCCTCATCTCAGTGCTCATCTGCTTGCCCGAGGCCGCGCGCTTCGCCCGTTCTCCGCCTTTATCAAAGTTCTCTCATTAATATTTATTTAATGCGCCCGCCGGGGGTAACCGCGATATCCGAGTAAAATGAAAGCGCTGGAACACGAGAGCCGAGCCGAGGCGAGGCGAAGCGACGCGGCAAGCAGAAGTTTGCCACGGGCAGGAGGGCTGCCTCGGCGTCGGAAAGATCGTATAGGGCTTGAAGTCGTACATTATCGGTAACGCAATTTGTGGGACGCATAATGTAGCTTTTATGCGGTTACGCGCTCAGCGCACACGCTCGGTAGTACTCTCAGATCTACACGCATATCTGACAGTATGTGCGTGTATGCATGCGTACATTACTATGCATATGTGCTTGTGATGTGTATGTATGTACATGGGCCAACTAGGATAGTGATAAAGGTGTCTGCGTGGAGACAGATAAACGTGTGCGCCATCGTTCTCCGTTAATTACCTGCCCCGGCATTTATCGCCGTGGTCCCGCGCCTGTGCTTGTACCTATGAATGTATGTGCACATACATACAATGCGCTTGGCTCAAAATGAATTTATGCCTGCTCGGCATTGAATTGTTCACAGCACTACTTTCGCAGCCGCTTTTCATAATTCCGGCAATCGACGGTAGGGCGTCGATTCTCAATTAATATTAAAGCGTCCCGAGGCTTATTAGCGTTATGAATCATCCAAATGCGCTGACTGCGCTCCTGGTGTATGCCTACCGTACTATCAGTCGCTAAATACACCTTCTCTGTTATCTCCCTCCAAGAAATAAGTGGCTCAAGTGTTTTCCGATGCACCCAATCGCTTTCCTATCGGGCATGATGGCGGTTATAATACTGGATTAAATTTGATAAAATACAAAGAATATGACTAACCTTGACCAACGTTAATCATTCCACTTGTATAGCAGAAGAGAGTTTGAGTGTGGGGTTTTTGGTTTATTCGGGGATTATAATTTGCGATTCATGCAATATACTCTAATCCTTCTCGATATGAGTGTTCTTTAATAATTTCGAAATTCTAGATATTTATTATCCATGTGTAACAAAGCCCAATACATTTCTAGAAATATTTAACATATATGAAGTTTATGAACCATCGAAATAAAATAAACAGTTTCGGGCGATATCGGTAGACTTCAGCGAAGTAGAAGAAATAAATTTGATTAGAGTGTTGAAAAAAGGATAATAACAAAATCGTAATCTCAGCAAGTCATAATTTTCTCGTAATCTGTGAGAGAGAAAGCCGAGAGTGTTGGGGCGTGAACTGCGACCCCCAAATATTCTATTAGCGTGAAAGGGCGTCATGGGGTCATTAAAAAAATCTCGATAAGGTAATCCGATAAGAAGGGTTGAGTCTTTCGAGTGGCGATGAGGACCCTCGAGCGCAGACTAGGGTGAACCCTAACCATGTATTTACGTGGCTTATCTGTATCGGCCGCCCGACACGTGTGACTTATCATCGAGATTATCGAGCTTTATCGAAAGCCATGTTGATTTTCGAATTTACATAAATCTGAACACAGTTTACCCGGCGATATGTGGGAGGGATCCCGAAGAATCCTCCACTCGAGAACGACAGGAGAAATTGCCTGTCTACATCCAAGATTAGAATCGAAATGATATTCGTCGCTTAATATGGGTGTGCGGTAACACGTCTGATTAGCATTGTATCGAAAGGTTTGTTATTAATATGCGCAGTCAGGTGAATCGGAAACACAGGATGAATAATTCACCGGACCTTCGTCTACCGCTTCGGCTATTACGAATCTCGATGGCATAAGTCGTTGCTGAAAAAATAGAGGCGGATGTTTGAAAAAAAGGCACTACAAAATTAACAAATATTCACATTAAAAGCAATTAATTCTCATAGTTGAGTATACACTGACAGATATAAATCTCAGGAACACCTTTGCTGGGTCTTGTACAAGAGTGCATGTCACAATTAGGTATAGTGCAGAGAACGCGGAGCAGGAAATGGTAAGAGTAAACAGTGATCCGGCCGATTATCGTATTAGTCGTTGTAGAGTAGCGAGGGTGTGCGTTAGTTGGCGGCTGAAAAATCAGAACACGTTGGAAAGCGATGTGCTTTCGGGGAGAAGGACACGTAGAAGATCTGTCAGAGGAGGATAATATTTCCCTGTCGAAAGCCAGTGACGTAGTCCGCCCTGTCATTCTTCGTTCGGGAGGACGCTCGACGCGACGGCGTGTGTGTTTAAATTTCGCCCTTCCAGCCCGGCTCGCTCTCTCCCTTTCGCCCTCCGGTGCGCCGGTGCTTTTTATTTGCCCCGGTAATATCACGATACTAAGTGCCTGCTCGTCACGTGAGTAAATAAGGGACGCCCGCCCTCCATTTCCACGTCGGCGTTTTAATGCGACCGCCACCGCCGCCCCGCCGCGCTTTGCTACCCAGTCTGTTCCTCCTGTGTACTGCTTGCAATCCTTGTTTGGACAGCGTTACAGTGCGGCCATAACAGTTTTTCTTCTTTCCTGCATAAACGAGGGGATAACCTTGCGCCATGGGTGTTCGTCCCACAAAAATGTGCTAACCTGTACTTCAATTCAACCTTGTGTACCGTGGCGGATCTCAAGCATTACGGAATTCAAGATGAAAACGTTCTTACTTTCAGATACCGTGATTCTAAAACGATCCTACACCTTAAACCAGGCACACAGTAGCTAGTTATATCGCCTAAAGGTGGATGCCCATTTACGAGTTGTAACATATAATACATAACCAATCTCCAACATTTTGAGTGGTTCGAAACGTTTATTTGAAAAGCGACATTGATTATATATTACGAGTTATTGCTCGCTAATGAGCACCGGGTGTAGAGGTTAAATTTATGCTGTTATCGTTCCACTTCTGTTTATGCAAAAGCAGAGTTCCAAACAGTCAGAGGTTGCGCCAGGTTGTGCGCGCGTGATTTCGAGTTTTTAGTCATGCCGGTGTTTACGCGAAGCGAAGCAAGCATTTACCGCGTGGTTGATCGGAGCGGCAATGGCGCGCAAAGAGCGTAGGTGGAAAATGTGGGAGAATTGGAATGAAACAGATGGCAGGCGTCCGCGTGCATGTTTCGCTTATTAAGTGCTGAAAATGTTTTCGAACGATTGACTTCAAACCCAGAGATACGAATTCGATTGGAGAGCACCGCTGCATCGGCTATTTTATGCTTTCGCGCGGTGAATTCGATCTTACCATAAACATGCGCGCGCGCGCGCGCGCGCCCGCCAAGTGAAAAAGAGCACGGCAACCTGAAAAGGTACGGGGAACGCCGTGCATTCGGGATTACGTATGCAGGCAAATCCGCATATACGTCGAGGAATTTCCATAGTGGGATTAGGCGAGTGTGCTGTAAATCAAAGCTCGTACACGACGTCAATCCGCGGGCAACGTGGTTGACAAACGCATTGCAACTTCACAGAGAGAGAGAGAGAGGAGAGAGAGGAGAGATGGGGAAAGAGGTAGGAAAGTCACGTATCCTGACAGACAGATACCGTACAGCCATACCACGACGTTTCTGCTCCCGCCAGAGAGAAAATCCGATCGCAGCACACGAATGAAGGGAAAGCAAATCTATGAAAGGAACGTCTATACCCTTTCGATGAAATACCCCTTTAATTGACGAAACAGTTAGAACAACTTGTGCGGTTTGATGAGCATGTACGTAACTATCTCCATAAATCGAAGGAAATTGACCGTGGACAAGAAGATTCAGCCATCATAGAATTCATCCGGATGTAATTAGCGACCCTTTCGTTAGGCAACTGGGCTTCGGTGTTGCGTCGATGTGACTAGAAACGGGAATTGTAGCGTCCTGGCGTGCGGGAAGTTTGCAAAGTCGAGCTAACTCTGATGCACGCACTTGGCTGCATGGCAGCGGGGTTTACATGAGCGCGAGCACATACATAGTATAACCGTGATATAGAGGTACCCGTATTACCTGTTCTAGTTGGGCGTACACGGGAAAGAGAAGCTGTTGGGTCCCGCCGTTGAATTAGACCGTATATCTACCGTTAAACCGACAGCCATCAAAGTAGTCGCTCCATCTTTACCTCGTTAACTGTTTAGATGCTCCTCATACCGCATTGAATGCGTCGCAATCCTCGATTAAATCCTGGAGTGCAAATGAGTACTTGAACGCAAAACATCCCCGACACGTGCTTAGCGAACTTTACACTTCGCCGAGCTCTCTCTCTCCTTCATTATGCCTGAGCAATAATTCCTATTTAATTACTCCCTGTCTCGTAATTACGTCGACGAAAAATCGACCAAGAAATTCGTGACATAGGAATCACTGGTGCTATAAGCAGTCTCATCATTATCCTTGTAATTCTAACAATAAATTCCAACTTCAGAATTCTCTTACTTACTGTTCGGTTCTGGCCCGAGACAGTGGCAAATTTGAACGCTGGACACCAGTATGGAATCACAGGCACAAGGTATATATCATACACGTATTATGCAACCTAAAGGAACAGCGACCTGTTTTCTCTTCTATTTACGCCTGACCATTCCACTTGGCAGTCTCGGAAGCACAACCCCCTTTGTATATGTATGGGGGATATCGTGAGCTGTCCGGCATCAAATAGAGCCGCGCGGCATTCGGGATCACAAAACACGTCCTTGCTCTATCTGCGATCCGTCGCTTATCTCTACGGTCTAAGGTGGACTGGGGCCGGCGTGGTGCAGTGAGAGAGAACCGCTCGCAGATTTAGTGGATCTCCGCGCCGGCTGAACGTCCGTTAGTTACGCGGGCCTTGGGTATCCACACATAAATTTCTGTATCAGACAATGGGTAATTGTGCACGATCCAGGGCCCGTTGTGCGCCGGCTCTTCTGCACTGCTGCACGCGCGCTGTGCCGTGCTGTGCCGTGCCATGCCGTCGCTAGATAGGTAAGACGATGTGCGACCTACCTGTACGCGAGATCTCTCTCCTTTTCCCTTGCCAAAGCTTCGTATACAGTGAGGCGAGCATTCTCAAGGACTCGCGCGAGAACGCCTGCACACGAAACCGAAAGAAAGAAAGGGGGTGGAGGGAAGAGAATGTGTATGTGAGAGAGTAAGAGATAGGAAGAGAAAAGGAGGAGGCAGGAGTGTGTGGAAGAAGACAGAGTGCACCGCGGGTGCAATGTGAGTGGGCGTGCCTTGCTCCTCGATGCCAGATTTACCCTCCAGATAGACGAACTACAGTCTGAGTTACGTCTCATCCTCTCTCCGATATCCTCGTCTTCCCTTTGCTAACCCTTGCACCCACCCATCCACTCATCTCTGCGACCTCCTGTTTCGGCAGTACGCGTGCCAACAGCAACTCCAACGACTGATCGTATTAACTCGGCTAATTATTACTGGAGAATTCTGTTGCTATTACTCTACACCCTCGCTTCAGCTGAGAAATGGATTTCGAGGTCCAATTTAGGCAGCCCGCACGTTGGATTTGCCGGTGGAAAAGTGGTGGAAATCCGGGTGCAATTTCCAAATCTTGGCCGCCTGTATTGGTAACGAAGTATTCACAGTGGGTGCACTCGAAGCGGCAACAATTTCCGTCGATGTTTTCGTATCGATGGCCCGCGGGGATGGAGTGCAGCGGGATACGTGCCTGAACTACAGTGCGCCCCTAGCGAAATTCTTATAAATTTATTGGAGAAGCGAGCAAGCGAGCAGGCTTCGATGATTAATTGTCGTAATAAATCGCGGAACCGAACGAGATCGCCCCGAGCACCATCACCCGAGCGGATATTATTAGATCGCACGCGTGTTGCGCGTGTAATAATTACAGCGTCTAACACCGTGTACGAGGAAGAGGGGATATAGTCGACGGCAGCGCCGTCTGAGAGAAGCCGTTGTTCCAGCTTCGATGCATTCAAATGGAATGCAGTCGGAGCTCGCTGAAATTGCTGGGAAAGCCGAGCTGCGGAAGTCCTGTAAAATCGAGGGTCTCGAGTGGCAGAGGACAGCCAGCGAGAGGAGAGGGATTTACAATAGCGGGGGAAATTTGAAAATCTGGAGAATGGGAGTGCCATTACTGTCGCCGTTTGTGCGCGCTACTACCACACGGCCGTTCTCTCTGCCATGTCGTCTGCGGCCGGTAACTTCCGGACAGTGAAATTGAACGGAATAACGTGCGAACCCCGACGTTTCCTTTGTTCCATCGGATTTTGGCGCAGACCGGCGGCGACGGCGGCGGCGGCGACGGCGGCGGTGGTCCGATGTCCAGTTCTGTCGGAGTTTCGTTACTCCCCGACATTACCATATTCGCCGCATTGCCGCTTTAATATTGCGTTACGTCGCCGCTGTCGTCGCATTGCGCCGGCAAAGTGCACACCCCCTGGAATTACTTCTGAGCTCTCGGCCGCACAGTAATCCGGTTCTGTTTCAGCGGAGTTCGGCTTGGTCGTCGTACTACCGGCTACCAGGTTGCCGCATCCACGCAGTATGCATGAGTCTCCTGCTGAAGCACCGAATTAGCAGCAATAGCGTTAGGGGACACGATCGAAGTTACGACGTCGTTAGGAGGACGTACCGCCTACCCAAGACACGTTAACGGTAATTTCGTAGACGGAAGTCTATCACGAGGCACTGGACCGATTGTGTTCGACACGAGGGAACATTCGTACTGAGAGTGACCCATTCTACCCGGAAGGAATGTCGTCTTATAAGTACATTTTTCACATATCTCAAAGGGGTACCCTCATCAGCTAATAACGTACGCGGCATTTTTTTAATGAAATACCGCTCAAGCTGGGTCCAGGATACAGCACTGGAACGTGAAAAAGTCGTCGTACGCTGAGAGAATTAGTTTTTTCACCAACACAATTACCCGTCCTATCCGACTCTTAAAGCAGATATACCGGTATCCATGCTTGTTTCGTTAATTGATGCACTCGGTACAAGTATAAATCGGTAGGATCGCATACGTGAAAAACACCTTCTAGAACTCGCGTTCCACCTGCTGGCTCTCCAGCCATTACTCTTCCGGCGCTCGAATCCGCTCTCATCCTCTAATCCCACCATTCTTTTCTTCCTTTAGACTCACTGGGTCTCGGAGTTTACTTCGGCTTCGTTTTACGACCAGTCGTTTGAATTCGATAAACGACCTCTCTCCCTCCGTCTTCAACCAATCGACAATCAGGAGACGGGAGTGAATTTGATTAGAAGATTCGATTAATGTTCTTTATTTTTTTCTCTTTATTTGAAAACATCAAAAACAGCAGCGCGCGCATCTCCGTGTGTGTTCGATTCCCGATGCTACCCTGCCGGATGCTGGTACTGCGAGTCGTTGACCGCCCTATCGCGCATATGTATATTTCAGACAAGCACGTATGCGAACGTGAAGAGCCGGGAGAGTATAGTCTCAAATTTAATTAAAACGTGGACCGTTGTAGCTCGGCGATAGAAATACTGATTTCTATGTTAATACTCGGGAAGACAACAGTGTAACCTAAATGCGTGTCTCTTTGTCCGGAGCGAACGGGCCGCGTGGTATTATTCTAATTTCACTTAATGTACGCGCGCTACTCGACACCGACACGACAAGGCAGCAGGGAGGCTTCGTTAAGGAAGTCGGGGCCGCCCCCTTACAATCTCAAGAGCATTGTTTCATGGCCCGGTGGCAAGAAAAGCATGTTCATTGTGCGCAAAGATGATAGGCGACATCGACCACACGCACCGCAGCACTCGTGTATATCATAGGTATTCATCTCAAGAGCGCGGTTGTTCCAAGTGTCGGACAAATTAGTATCGGGTTCTTGTTACGTCGAGTTACGTAACTCATACCCGCTCTCTCATTTGGCCGCGTGTCAGCATTTCCTTATTGGTACATCTTCCATTTGTCCGAGGTAGTAGGCATCACATTCCACCGTCCAAATCTGTTTCAATGAATAGCCACGACTAACATGTACGACCAATACCTATTATCTACTAATTAGTATCACAATGTCTCGCTGGAGGGTCCAGCTCGCTCCATGAAAACTCGTCGGGCAAAGGGCAGGCGTGTTAACTTTGATGCATCCGATTAAAGGACCAACGTTGGAATAGGAAGTCCGAGAGAGGGTGCTGGATAAGTACCGTTGATGCAGAATGTGCTAAATGGTCTTGGTCGAGGTGAGATGTTAAAGGTCAGAGGATCTCGGCCGGTTACATGGGGGATGGAACGGTCGAAGAAGCGAGCGCCGGCTCAGATCGAGTGGAATAAGAGAGGGAACGCGCGCCCGGTCGTTACTTGCGAGGATGAGTCTGAGAGTTGCTCTCCCGCGGGAGCCATAGTGAGGCTAACGGCTCCCCAGAAATAGATATGTATTCCGGCAAAGCCAGGGTATCCTTGCTACTTCCCTCTTCGGCGTGTCCTCAGAGTTCTTATACTTTCACCCGGTGTTGCAGGCGCGCGGGGGCTTTACGCGCTTGGTGAAAGTATTATCACTCCGATGGCAGACGTTCCGGCACAATGACGCGATCCCTGCGCAGCCTCTTACGTCGCGACGCACCAACCTCTCCCGGGCTGTAAAGACCCCGTTAAGGCCAGACGTGCTAGCCTAATCTGACTGAGGGAATTGTCAATTTGCGCTGGCCCGACTTCTCGCCCATTCTATCACTTGATAAACGCTAGCCAAACGGACTTATTCGCGGTAATCCAGCGTGAATGGCCGAGCTCGCTCGACCGTTTTGCGTTGTGCAGCTAT
Source organism: Ectemnius cavifrons (assembly GCA_964023945.1). Taxonomy (NCBI): domain Eukaryota; kingdom Metazoa; phylum Arthropoda; class Insecta; order Hymenoptera; family Crabronidae; genus Ectemnius; species Ectemnius cavifrons. The sequence continues at coordinate 6,187,416 of OZ030375.1, forward strand.
CGATTTCCAGAGCAGGCCGGATGATACAGCTCACCCCCTCAACCCCTTTCTCATTGTGCCTCCACCCCCTCCTCTCTCCCTCTCTGTAGAGTCGCAAGAGGTTAGGTGTTTGCAGGTCAGTAGGAAAACTAATCCGACTGCCTAGGAAAAAGATTGTATCGGCAAAGGTGAGAGTACCACTAATGCCACAGACATTCGCAAGAATATGTTCATAGTAGATGGAAGAGGATAAAACTATGTCACAATAATTCATAGTCAAGGAAGCATGAAGTATAATTATATAGTATGTAATATAGTATAAACGCATTGAGCTCATATTATCGGGAGTCTCCGGGCTCTAGTAAGAGGTTCTCTGTTTCTTTCGACAGCAGAGTTCGTGAGCTGATCGAGTAAGGGTATTAATCAGCGAGAGAATGGGCTAGCAGCCTGATATTTTCGAGGAATTATCCATTAAATCAGCGAACTTCACGCTAGAGACATCCAATCTATCATCGTGGACCGCGCGAGTCATCGGCCTCTCAAGTATGATAACGATCCAGCGACCCATGGCTGGTCGGCCGGCATCAGCATTACGCTCTTATGAAAAGAGGATCTCAATGCGCGGGCGTCCATCCAATCAGATCTACAAATAGGAATTACCGTTAAGCCCCGTGCAAACAATGCCCGGCCGATTGATTGACTTTTTGCTTCCCCTGCGGCTCTAAATGCGGTGCTTCACGTTTTCCTCTGCATGCCGTCATACACGCTCAGGCTCGGCCTTGTGTGTTTGGCCTGGCTCGGCCAGGTCTGTGCGGGCCACTCCAGCTTGCGACCCCCTTTTTGCAGAGCCCTCATGGCAGGACCTAGCGGTCCCTATCGGTTAGTACGGTAGGGCGCGATAATCCCACCCCGGAGAATGAGATCTCCTGCCGTCAGATGAGATTTTCTCCGAAAGGCACTAACTTCCGTCGCTCCTCTCCTTATCGGATTAGCCGCGCGCGAATCCCGAACCGATTGAAACCGTACTGTTGTCAAGGCCGGTCTGGCACCGATTCGCACCCGATAGTCACTGAGCCGTCCGGCCCGATTCACATTCCGAATAATGAATATCACGGAATCCAATAGCGGGCGCGAAAAGTTCAGCAGTTGGTCTGGCCACCTTCGGAAGTGCGAACGAGCTTCGATCAGCGCTTCCATTTAGAGAATCGCTCTTGCCTGGTTGAAAATTTCAATTGTATCGCTGAAATCCGATAGTGCCTCTTGATGATTCTTAGCACGTTGCGCTGTTATTGATCGTTAATTCAATCGAACAGCAACTATTGCCAGTAACAGCATTAAGAAGGTAGTTACATAAATTCCTGTTCAAATGCATTATCCTCTGGCGACAATAGCCAGAGCGCTCTAACGATCTATGAATCTTCATTGAAATACGTTTATTCGCAGAACAGTAATGCCCGAGGATGGACTCGGGTGTGCGTGTGCTCAGATTTGTTCTCGACACCCCATCTGCATGTCACTCCGAAGAGTGCGTGTGTGTGCGTGAGGCTATGTACGCGCGTGAGGAATACAGAACGATGGAATTTGCTCACGCACGTCGACGCAATCGGACAATGGAGCGATTAACTTGCGTCGGCGGACCTGTTGTTTATCGTTCGGGCATTATTTGCCCGCCAGCAATCGCACGCTTAAATTATTCGTCGCACTGCCTGGCCGCCCTGGTAGACTTTACATTGCTTTAATCGTTCGCCAATAATTCGGCCGGGCTATTGAAGCTTCGATCCAAGCGCTATTCTGACGCGCGCTTTGCTACCACCAGGACTATAGCCACGCACCGGCAGGACTCGCGCGCACACAAACACACCCTTCATACAAACATAAACGGGGCATCCTCCCAAGCGCGTTTCCCGTTGCTCCCGGCTTTTCGCCTCGGGAATTATGCTTGCGGACGTTCACCACTTCTATTCGATGTTTGCGATTTGCGGTACTAATCGATCCCCACAACTGTCTATGATTTTGAACGGCTACAATCAACCCTCCCTGTAATTTGATCTTCAATGTGCAAAGTCGAGCCACCAGTTTATAGATTTCATTAAGCATATCCGCAGAATTCCATGGAATTCGTAACAGGGAGACATTCTCGGTTAAATCCATAAATTACTTAACTATCAATTATCACCCGTCGAATTTAGATTTCACTGTTCTCTGGTGAAAAGTAGAACGGAAATCCTAGCAGCTTGCTTAAATCGTTAATTAAAAAGAAAAATGACCAATTTACCTTTTTCAATCTCATAGCAAATTTGAGCATGTTCAGAATTAGTTTTTAAAAACTGTACGCAATCTATTCAGGATTGTATTATCTACGTGTATTACATGGAAGATTACACGGACGAGTCTGACAAGACCCGTGTTTCAAGTTAGACAAAGTGTGTTATAGGGAGAATGACCTATAAATAAAGTTTTCACTGGACGCGTGGAAAGAACTTGGAATAGAGTCACGGAAATTTATAGGGTCGACCCCACGGGTGGTTGCAGCGGTCGTTTTGTAGTGCGGTTCTCCCTGGTGTAACATGGAACAGGTTGATCCCTCCACACTCGCTTTTGCTGGACCAGCGCGGCGTACTCTTGCGTGCCTGTTAATAATTCTTTTTCAGGTGCACGCTTATGGATTACATCAACAGCCTGGGTGACGTTTAATTATTCATGGTTGAAGCATAGTGTCGACGCCTAGGCGACCGGTAACCTCTCATTAGCTTGTGATACAGCACTCTTTTTTCGCCGAGGTATTTCTTAGCAGCTGTTATGGACGCTCGACGGCCACAAAATCGACCGGCCTTCAGTGTCGCTGAACAATGACTATACCACCGTTATATTGAGTTTCTTTAGCAGAAATAACTTGTCCTTTTAGGTAAATACTTTTGTAAGAAAGTACAGGCGTCCGACAATTTTGATATTGTTGTGCCTCGCGCCATCCCCAAAAGATCGAGAAACATGAAGCCTTTATTTATCACCTAATCGCCAGTGAGGAATATTAGCGATTTCGTAAAACTAGTTCGCCATAGCAGCTTGGGTGTCTAGAAAATGAAAATATAAGAGAGAAACCACTTCAAGCGGAAGTTGTATTTCGCTTTCTCGTTTTCACTATACAAGAATCGATGGAAAAGCTGGGGAAAGCGGAGAAGCGACTAGAAGATGCGAATAACGGGCACGTAAAAAGTAAGGCGCAGCCGTGAGCGTGTGGCGCGTAAGTTCGGCACTTACTGGTAAGGTAGTGCCAATAATAAATTTGTAAAATAAACAGCACCGCCACGCCGCGCCGCGCCGCGCCGGCTGAGGGGAAAGGGACGCGCGGTCTGTGCGCTATTCGGGCGGCAGTCCCCGCTGCAACGGCGGCCTGCATAATTGGTGTCGTTCGTTTAACTTTCGAACAGTCGGCGCGCAGCTCGCAAAACTTTCTCCCCGCTGTCTATATGCATGCCGGAAGGAAAAGAGGGAAGGAGAGGGTGAAACACGGCCGAGCCAGCCGGCCGGGGCGGGAAGAGGTATGGAACGAGGGAGGGTAGGGTAGGGTATACGGCGTAGGGCGTACGGTAGCGGCCGATGAAACACACTGAAAGAGGAAGCGGGCTTCGTCGTCGCCCTCGACGTCGGCGAGGTTTCCAACAGCGTCGTCTACATCGCGCAACCATCCCAATTTTGCAGAGTTCCTCGTGAAAATGCAAAACTAGCCTTTCCGCGGGAATCGTCGCACCACTCTCTCCGGCTTGCCTGTGTTGAGCAGTGCGACACGGCGATACGCAAATATAATCCGGGGTATCGACACCGTGGCTCTACCGATCCAGCCACTTTTTGCAGCGTTGCACCGCCACTCGGCGAGCTTTTAATCGCATTTCGTAGTTTTCAAACCCGCCACGCCAGAATTCAACGTCCCGCCCGTTCACCCGTCCTACCATTCGTCCGACATCGTGTTTTTCATTCACGTTTCAATGCGAGCACTCGACAAATATTACCTAATTAGAGAGCACAGAGATGGTATGCTAGGTATGTACTACCTGTCTGGGGTATGCGGTGATACGCCAATCTTTTCAAGCCGACTAATCCATGGAAAATCAGAGATGGATACACATTTATCACAGGTTCCAAACCAGCGATTGGTTCATCATCATCGTAATATCATTGCATTGAAAGTCACGGGAACTACGATCACATTCCAGTTACAGAAAATCTCACCGCACATGCGATTGAAACATAGTTTCATATGCGAGGCGATCTTGGGGATAGCGCTCGTCCGCTTCGGAGACTTGTCAATAACAGAGACGTGCGCAACGCAAACGGTCCACTGGCAAGGAAAATAATAGGGGAGGGAATAGGCGAATGAAAAGAAGACTTTACGGGCGAAAAGCTAGAGGCTGGAGAACGGGCTTGGTCGAGTTGGACTCTTTCTCTATCCGTCTGTGGTGAGCGTCGACGAGTAAATCCAGAGAATGTGCCCAGACCGAATCCATCATGAACGAAGGGTGCGCTCGCGCTGAAAGGATTTGTTGCCGGTGAGATAAGAAAGCGCGTACATACGCTTCATGAAATAAGTTAGGGTAGCTATGCAAATATGCAGGGCTGTCGGAGCGCAGCCAAAGAGCGCGTGCATACGTGCACGCGTCGATGTATCTTGACTGGTCCCACGCGTCCTTAATTATTCCAGTGTCCCCTCGAGAATATAGCCTTTCGAAAGCAAAACTTTCGCGCGTGCGGCGTAAGTGAAAAAATCATGTGCGTTAAAATTACTGGCGTACGAATATCCCGAGTTTTGCAAAGACCCGCGAACGTAGAGCGTCGATTTGCTTGAAGCCGGTTTGAAGGGATTTTACGCTTTTCATGAAAAGTTTGAAGCGACAGTGGAATCGAGCTCAATGGGAGGAAAATAGTCGATCGTGGACGCGGAATGTGCATCCTCTTGAAACTTCGGTCCGATGGGATCCCCTATTGTCGTAGGGAAGGTTTCCGTCATGCGACTGCGTTTTGTCGTCACTTCAATGTGCACTGCACGAATTTTTGTGTACACACTCGCGAGTTGCTAGAGATCATAGCTTATGATGGAAAACCTAGCTACGATGAACTACTAGTAAGTATGCTATACACATGTATATGAATAAGATTAGTGTGATCGATATTACAGACCCTTACTACTTTTTCTACCTTTTGTACAATTGTTTTACTACTTTTACGACTTATTATTACATTCTGAAGTACAATGGAATCTTCGAAAATTCGTCTATCCTTTGATAATCATTGTTATGCATTATCAAGCAACGAGCATAACTATTCATAATTATATTAACCAACCGAGCACCCCCTAATAGTTTGCTAGTACGATGACGCAAGCAATTTGTGAGAATTTTCCCCAGTTTCCTCAAAGGATGCGTTAAACGATGCATTGTCCGTGTCTAATTGCTAATTAGACCCAATCTAATTAGTAATTAGTAATCTAATTAGTCATTAGATTTGGTCATGCAAAATTACAAAAGGAGGATCACTGATCCAAAAACATTTAACGCGATATTGTTTTACGACTGTGTCTTGCAAAACGTAGTGGCGACGATTTCTATCTGAGCAGGGAATCACTGCTGGATGGAGCACGCCGGAAATCCGGCGCGTGCCTCTCAATATCAGTGGAAGGATCGCCCACGCGCAACGCGTGTACTCTTCCCGTTCTCCGTCTTCCTCGGGCACGCCGAGTTCCGGTACCATCGTGCAAGTTGATTCAGTCGACTTTGGTGTACAGCAGTCGTCGGTGTTGCGACGACCGCCGCCTATTTTCCTGGGGGCACATTCCACCGTTTGGCTGATCCGAGTCGACAGTTCGCCACCTGGCGCTCAGTGTTCAGTCTTCTTTCTCATTTTCCGTTTCCTCTTCGTGCTAGTCGTCCTGCTCGGATTGGAGGGAAGCTTCCGGCGACAGGGACTCTCTCTGAGGCCGGTATTGCGGGCCAAGCGAGGGAAGCCATTTCTTTTAACTGCTTATCCTTATCCGCGGCTGCTTAAAACCCTCTTCAGCCCCGGCACCCCTGCCATGCCTCCTCGTCCTTGCAGCGTAACTCCGTTATTCGCGCCCCTCCTGCCCCGTTAAGGTTTCCGCAAGGGTTCTCGCCATCTCTCTCTCTCTCTCTCTCTCTCTCTCTCTTATCCACTCTCCTTCTTTCTATGTTTCCCTTTCTCTCTCATCAGCCTTACTCTGCTTCGGTCTCTGTCTTTCGAGCACGCGCGCGCGCGCTCGCTAGCTTTCCATTCTCATTAGCCGAGCTTCATGCACAATGCAGCCAGCCACACCAGCTACATTCCACCCTGGTGGTCCCCATAGTCTGGCTATCCCCTTCCCGCCATCGTGAGGATCCCTTTCTCTTTCTCTCGTGTTTCTCTTTACTCTGTTCCTTCCGCCTCATCGGTGTTCTCGCGGAATTCTACCGCTTACCCATTCGCTATCTCACCCCCTCTCTTTCTCTTTCTCTTATTCCCTCTCTTGCTCTCATCCTTCGGATCGCAGATGCACTGGCTGCAGTGTGCGGATGCCACTTCAGACGCCACCCGCCTCGACGTTCTTGGTCTGTCATTCCGCATAGGAGGATTCGCACAATTTGCCACTGTATACTGCACTCCCGCGCTTATACACATATACATGGCTTTAGCCACGCGGCAGCCACCAGAGTTCGACGGTCTATTCGCGTATACCTCACGTCTGCTTCTACTTAACCATCCTGATACCTGTTTCTAGCATCATCCTCCCACCACAGTACATTCAAGTCACGAGGTATGGAGAATTGCTTGGAAAAGGCAAGTGGAGGGAGATACATTTCGATCTTACATCCACTCGCTCGAGTAGAGCTCAAGCTCGAATTTGCTTGTTTATTCTCATTATGGCGGTAGAGCGCTATCCGTGCTTAATGCCCCGGGAAAGCTGGGAGAATAGATGTAGTTTACAACGTATTCGTTAAGTACGATCCCCGTGCAGACAGTGGCAGTGGTGCGGCGACATGAAAGTCCCGTGATGAATGGAACCAATTTACAGGCCAACCATGCTGCCTATTTATCCTCCTTTTCCTCTCGGCTCACTTGCTGCTTATCTCCCGGCCCACTTTCTTTCATTCCGATTCTGCATTAGTAGCGCTTCCTGCGATTTAGTCGCCTACCGTGGCCATGTGTGAACACTCACTGAATGCTGTATTTCCTTGAACCCGTTAGATCAAGTGTAAACTCAGAATAAGGTGTTAGATAATTTTGGGATCGTATAGGAATATTCGCAGATTGTTCTTGATTTTCAATGTCACTACGCGAACATGGATCACCGAAGATTTGGAAATTGGGAAATCGATATCGTCCGTTTCGAGTGATATAGATTAATATGTTCGGGGATGGCTGTGCAAGGAGGCATTCCCGCATTTCCTCGAGGTGATGAGCTCTTAGGAGTCCAAGGGGGCAAAGCGAACAGCCAGTGGAACCAGTCGCACGGAGATATACCTCGGCCACGGGATAATCCTCGAAACCCAATTATATTTTACTGCGACTCGACTCCGACTTCCATCCCAGCCCTCTCAACCACAGAGGAACGAAGACGAACGAGGACCGTTTAGGCGATGAAATACGGATTAGCCGTTATAACTGGAAATTGCCACCCTCCACTCTCTCTTCTTCTCTCGAGACCCTCTTCCTCTTTTCCGCTCGCTTCTTTTCCCCCCCAACTGCCGCCCCCTACCGGAGGCGAGATGCTCCCGATGTGCTTTGAAAATCCCTTTCCCCCAACGAATCGCCGGAAGATCTTTGGCGACGCGACTACTGCGCTGCGCCGGTCAATCTCAAGTGAAGTCATTCGCCTATTGTATTGTAATAATTACGCAAACACTTGGTATGAATGGCATCGCTCTTGAATTAGGATCAGGTAATAAAAAATTGCAAATTGCAAGGGAACTGTGTGGTTGAATTACTTTAGACAAGGGATGACATGCTTTCTTTGAGAGGAATATGCCCAAATAACAGTAGAGAGAGAGAAGGAAACAGACGGGAGTGCATTTTGCGCATTACCCGATATCTCTCTGTTGCAAAGAGCAAATATTCATGGACCCAGAGGGAATCTTTTGCAAGTGCCCCTCCTTCAAGAGAATAGAAAAATATTGGCTTAGAGCCACCGCGAAGTGGGTCAGGGATTCCTTAGCTCTTGTATTCGTAGCATACTGAGTTCCATTCTGGCCGTCGCCTCGTCCTCGGGCTCGATTATTAAAAAATTCCCTTCCTACCATCTACGGCTCAATAACATGGAAATTACTTGTCTTTCTATGAGAGGTTGCCAATCTAAATATCAAAGACACAATTTCTTCATTGAAACGTGACAGAGAAGATCATGTAGACCCGGAGCACAATTAACTTTTCTTCTGATCTCTTTCATCCGCTGCCCTGGACAAAGGGTCGACGTCGTCCCGTTTCTTTAATGCATTAGCTATCGAGGAGATATTTATATCCAAGAGTGCGTTCGAAAAACTCCGGCACGCGGAGTTTAAATGCAAAAATCCGGCGGCCGACGAAGCGAATTAAGAACCGACCAAGTGGTGAAAGGCTTGCAGTAAACGATTCAGCATCCCCGGATTTACCTTCTTATCATTGCACTATGAATACTAGCTAACTTGTTGAAATATAAACACGAAAAGCATCGTTGTGCCGTTATTTTTCCTCCATGCAATGGAACGTTTAAAGGTAAATAAATTATAAGAATTCCAAAGATTCGTAAATGAAGAGTACATCAACTGTACCAACCAGCACATCTAGCACCAAGTGCAGCGTTCTAAACAGCTTACGCTTCATAAAATGAGACGTGTGTTTTTCATGGGGGTCATTTACAAAGCACGCGAGAGGTAAAAGAATTATGAAGCATTCTACCGGCACAGCAGTACGAAATGGTTTTCGCTGCCATTCCGCAATTGCTACTAGCCGCTTTCGTGGGTGGTGGCTCGCCGCGACGATTGCCTCTTCGTCGGCATGATGGACGAGATGAGAGACTTGTTCGGAAAGAAAATCGAATTGGATGACACGAAGATATATCCAGGTGGGTTCTCGTCGGGTAAATGAGAATTGCCAAGAAGAGAGGAGTGCCCGCGTTAAAAAGCTGGTGGTGCGTTGCACGCGGCGGCCGACGCACTATTAGAACAGGGATTGCCGGCGCGTATTGATCGTGAAGAGGCGTCGCGCGCAACATTCAGTTCTCGGGCATCTCCGACGATCTTCGTGGCATAACCTTATCCTCGCCCTTAATATCTGTATCCTGTGTAACCTTGTGCTTTGCCTATCGGTTTCCTAACCCAGAGTCCTCGCGATCTCGCGAGCACGCATGCGTATCCTAGATGATGCGCGCATATTGTTATCGGTATAGCCATTAAGCACCATTCCAGATTCAAATGGTTAATGAGGATTCTGATGCCGGCCAATCAAATACATGCCCGTAACAACACTAGTCCTACTAATGAATGAATCCATCCGTCGTTACTTTCATATATCACTATTTCTTTGGATCTCCTAGCCTTCCACCTTTCAACAAGATGAACTGTATTGAGACCCTTTTCAATCTGATCCAATACACGCAAGAGTATATATTCAATCATTTTTTTAGGGAAACGTGTCGCGGTTTCTACAACCGGTTGGTACTGAATGATCCCAAGGGATAACATTCCTCACGGGGGATCTTTCAAAAGGGTGCCCCTGGCTTTCGATTCCCTCTTCGAATGCAATGAAAAATCTCTCGACCGGATCAATCCTGCAGCCTGGCTAGAAAGCTCCACCTTTCAAAGAAACCTGGTATTGATTGGTGGTATCTCCAGCGCGATGGGCCTGTCTGATGAAATCAATTCGTGGTAATGGTGCCGAGTGGCTGGCGTCCCTCTCAAGAAATGAACGCGCTTTTTATACACTTATTGGAGAGCTAACCGGACATCCAGTGACAAATAAAAAAAAAATGCATCTTGCGATATACAGTCCAACGACCATTTCAAATGGAATGAGCGATGGGCGAGGAGGTGCGGGGGGTTGTACAGTGGAGGTGGGTGGAGGTGGAGGTACGGAATGTAAAAAAGAAGTAATCACCGCGACATCAAGGAGAAACGCTTCCCGCCTTCGACGAGAACATAACGAGCTCCGATATCCCTCGTAAAGGATAACGAAGTGGGCGACTTCACTCGTCTCAGCGATATAGAAGGCGCTGGTCAAATTGGATTTTAATTTGAATTAATTCTCAATTACAGATGACAGCGAAGAGTCGAAGCTTAAGGGAGGAATCTTACAACATTTACATCGGAGACGGATCAATTCTCGTGTTCCTTCGCCTTTCTAAAATCGTTCTGCACGAACGCCAGCTTTTTCCTACTCGAGTGAAATATACTGAGAAATATTATAACGCCTGCCGTTATTTTCACGATGCCCGCTAAAACTTCTATTTTTAAGTATGCAGTAATCGTTTTCGTGTAATCCCGTCGTGCTATGACGCAACACAAATATAGGCAGATCGAAATAGCGTTGGAGGGATATTCAATGCCATATTTTGCCCACGCATGGGATTACGCTTGATTCAATTGAGCGCCGCAAAATTTTCCTGAGCCCTGCGATGTAAAATGTAGCAGAGGCTGGCGAGATTGCTCTGACCTTTGGATGTAGTACGTGCGATTTGGAACCCCGCTGATGGTCTTTGCTAATCCGGTACAAATTCCAACAACTGAACCAAAAAAACCTGTGCGAGGAAAAGGTTTGTGCATTAGGTATTTGCGTAATCCCGCGTATTACGAATATTACGTTATTAGACAGTTTTTTTTTATAGCGCTTTTGGGCAGCCATTAACGAAAGGCTGAGTGTGCGAAACAAAAGACTAAAAGGCACGGGGCCACGATCGATGGGACTTTCCGGACGGACCCACTAACAGGTTCGCGAATTATCTGCGAAAATATTGCACTCTGTTGCGGAACTGGCGCACTTCCGGCCGCGGTGGATGGCTGCGGAGAAATTCGGGTCGAGGGGGTCCTTCTGCCGTCATTTCGCCGCAATTTTTTCCTACTCGTCCGCGCAAGGTAACGCGCCTGGAAAAAGAAGGACGCGCCCAGAAAAAGAGGGACGCTCCCAAAACTAGGAAACAGACCCACTTTTCGACCACGTGAAAGAACGTGGAAATAGCTCCTTCCTTCTTTTTACGGGCACGCTGGCTTTCATTTTCCAACTGAAACTCACTCCCACCTTTGTATGGAAGACTCACAATTCTTCTACAAGACTCTCTTGACCGGATTTGGAAAATGCGCCATTTCTATTCACCGAGTTTTAGAAGCATTTGCGAAAAATTATAACTACGAAATGCGAATCGAGAGCGTACTATGGTCAAAACACACCCCATCAGGTGCATTAAAAATCACTGAGTAAAAATTCCGATTCAAGAATGGTGCATTATTTTAAATTGCTCCCGGAGGATCTCATAATCAACATTTATCGATTTAATTGCATTCACCAACTAATATCCAGCGAGCGATCTAGGCGCCCAATTTAGGGGCGTTAAATGTGCCGAATCGGGGGAGGGAAGAAGGGAGGAAATGGGGCAACACGTCGAGGGTTCGGAGTGCAGAGTAAAAAGACCTTGGCTTGCCCTTCGAACGCTGAACTAATAACGCTTCGCACCGACGCCTCTGGGCTCCTTGCCTTCGAGATCACAGAAACGCGAATGAAGAACGCTACAGAAGCTTGGAACCAAGGAAGAGTCGAGGTATGGCTTGACGATGGATGGAAAGGTGGAAGGGAGTGGAGGAGAGCTGCTATCTTCCCGCTCGCCAAACGTTATTACTTTCCTTTAAGCGATCCCCCTTCTCCAGCCGGCAACGTCCGACACCTAGAAACGCCGCGGTGGCTTTCAATAAACCAGCAGTGACTTAATGGGCGGTTTATGCAAATTTTCATACTCAACGCAGCCGCACCACCACTTTCTCATTCCGGTATCCTTTCACAGACTTTTCCTGCATGCCCGTGTAAATCCGATTAGCATAGACTCTGATACTAATAGTGCTGTTTCAGGTTTCCTACTGTCACTTTCGAAATTCATATTCCTTACACAATATTGTTTTCAACTAGATTGAAATATTGAAATATATCTACGTTGATTTGAACAATGATTATTGACTGTCCACTTTCCAATCTTTTACCCTTCTTTCCAATACTTTCATTCTGATCTGTCAGTTGTTTCAGGAAAAGTAAGAAATAAGCCAACTTTTGTAAAGCAAGGCAAATCCGGCATTACAATTTCTTAAAATTTATGCTCCCGTATTATCGTGCGTCCGGGGATAGCGCACACATTTGAAAATTGGAATTCCGTTACGTGATTTCGGATGCAGCGAAACTCAAGGATTATGGGATATCGCGGAGGCAAAGAAAACGAGATGCTAGGGTTATGCAACTTTTTCAGCTACGTTCCACATGATAATCTGCGAGCGCGCTTTTTGTCCGTCGGCCGATTCATTTCTGACGGAAAAGAGAAATTCGGAGAAACATATATCACAGAGAGTATCACCAACACGGGCAAAAAGTAGCTTCCATCATCAGGAACCAGTAACAAGATAAGGTTTTCTGACCGCTCGTTCATTCTCGAAGCGATATGGCGGAATACCGGAAAGTGCGTGGAGATTGGCCGAAATATACGAGACAGGCATGTATCGTTATAGCAAGCATCGAGGCACACGTAATTATAATTGGTGATACAGCACATCGCATCGCTTCTATGAACAAAGACATCTTTGTAAATAGCGCCTGCTGTACCCGATTCCGTTTCTCTCGTCCGGCGTTAAATCATCATGGCCCAATGTTGCGGTAAGGCATCCCTTTTTCATTTAAAATCTCCTTTCAACCAATTTACATGATTGAATCCTCTTTATTAACATTGCTATTATGAAGAATTGAATTCATCAAAAACCACTGCATGACTTTTAAAGAGTTAAACAACTTCCTCTCTTAACAAATATCTCATAAACTAGACTTGTTAGCCTATCACCTATCACCATCACACGAGATTCGAACGTTCTGCCAATAACAACAACTGTTTTTCACAATGTCGATTCTCAGTAAAGGTTATCCCAAATAGAACAAAGCTTGTGCTAATCTATTAGCGCATAGGCGTACCCGGGTGAAGAACAGCGAATTAATTAACAGGCAAGTCGTGAAGACAAGCAGGTTCCAACTACGCGATCCCATAGACTTAGGTAGCGCAAGTAAATCTTGGCAATATCAGCTGCCTTAGAAGAAGCGTCGACGGAATCTTGCGTGGATATTTGTTCGCTGTCAGAGTGAGCAGGCCAATTCCGTGGTTGAAGGCAATGTAGCTTGCTACTCGCCAGTGTATCCCAGGGGATTGTTCAACTCGGCCGTGCGTTCGAGTGCGCAGCCGGACGCACCGCTAGCACATCCACTTATCAAGCGATCCTTCCTTCCGTTTCCGCCAACTTATCTGTGCTCCCATTCGCACTTTTTCCCGCGTAGCATCCCCACATGCTCAGTGAATCAAGGATTCCTCGTTACTCGGGGAATTGTGCTTTCAAGCGCCTGCGGAGTCGGCTAGCTCTGTCAGCGCAGAATGGAAATCCTCCTGGTCGACCCTCCCACTGTCTTATCTCCTCTTCAACCACCACGCCTGCACCTTCCACGATGCAGATCTCCCCGGACGAAGGCCGGCATGCTTCCCGCGGTGCGAGGATTTTAAATTGATGGGACCACCTATCGCTATCTGCCTCCCACATCTGCACGGCCTTACGAACTCTGAATTGCATGATGGATGGCACCGCACGAGACCGGCGCGCTCCTGAACTTTCTCTGCTTGAGAGACACGCACACCGTACTGCTTCCGCCGATCGAAAGGAAAGCTGCCGATTTATTGATTCTGAAAAAAACGCACTTTTTTTTACGTCTCCCCTTGCTTGGCTTCGAACCTGAGAAGAGAAATTTCTCCTGTTGAAAAGAATGGGAACTAGATACTGGTAAATCAGGGGGCGGCTTTGTGGTTTTTGTCCTGATGAAATATTCTTTGTTCTGAAGGCCACATAACTACTGTCCCTCCCATTTTTATCGCTTTACCACACCCACACCATTATTTCATTTGCTCTGAAATATTCGCTGTGTAGACTGCTATTGGCTCTCTAATATGTTAGTGACTATACATATGGCGCACGATGCGCGAGGAGGAAAAAGGCTGGTTTCAATATCTGCTAATATGTATGATATACAAAAATATGTTGGTATTCTCATCAGAAGAGCAATGCAGCATGTTTGGTAGACCGACGCAAATTAAACTCAGCTTCTAGTGCCAGGCGAGTGCTCGTGAGAATCCTCGTGCTGAATGCCGGCCAATTATAAAATGTATACATTTTTTGACCGCCGCGTTTCATATTGCAAATTGAAAAGCTGAATTCATCCACGGATGGAGTTCGTTCCAATGCGTTCTCAAATAGTCTGACAGGACTTTGGTGGGACAACACCTAAAAATTAATGTGGACTAATGTAGAGTGTACGATATTTTAAAATATGCGTGAAGAATAGGGAATGTATAACATAGGAATTCCGGGTACTTTGAGTATTTTGATTTATTATCAATTATGACCAATTTCAATTACTTTACGTTTATATTCCCATATATTAGTCTCTACGCTACCATGAATCTCACACTGGTAAAGGAAAACGAAACAAAAGAACAGAAAATCGGAAATATTCATTTTTTTAACACATTTACCATTTTACGACAGTATTGTTATTTTACGACTTTAAATCAATACCGCTACTTCACAAACAAATAGTATATCAAAGCGACGGTTACTTCGAAAATTGCAACCGCTGATTCTGGCTCCACTTGTAAAATTCGACTATATTTCCGGGATATGCTTTTTCCATTCAGAAAGACATCATGCAATCTGATTTTTAGAATTTCTCCCTGGAGAGAGATTCCTCTCGATGCGAGAGATCGTAGATCTGTCAATGGAACAGCTGCAAGAATAAGGCGGGAGGACAACCGCATAACGCTCTGCTCTTCCAAAGATTGAGGGCACCAAATGCATCCACGAATAATCGTGGAAAGACGACCGACATTAATTATACTTAAACGTCTCGCAAATACTGATTCCATTATCAAATCTATCCGGAAGCACTGTGAATACCACAGTGAATGTCAAACATAGTTTCGTTGTGAAATATCAGTCGAATTCCGGATGCACAGGTTGCGCCATATTCGTCTGTCCTTCGGTCTAGGAATAACAGCTCAGTGAATCTACCGGCGGGAGAGATATCGAGTGCTGAAATATGTAGGCAGTTAGCACCGAAAACATGGTGTTACATGGAAGAATGAATCGGGACAAGCAGCGGTGCTATTCCCCCGGCGAGATGGAGGAAGTCGGCGAAGTCTGCCCATGTAAAAATGGAGTATGCAAGAAGTCGCGGGCCTTTATAAAGAAGTAGACGATTTCGGACCGGGGAATTTTTATGCGAGAAAAACGATAAATTTAAATGTAGAAAGAGGAAGTTTAATGCAGAGGGGTCAAGTGGAAAAGAGAGAGAAAGAGAGAGTGAAAGAAGACGAAGGCAAGTGCATTCAGGATATCGCCGAAGCTTCATTAGGCCGCCCGTTCTTCCTCTCTTTCTTTTCTTCTCGACAGTTGCATCGCTGCATTTCGTTTCTCCTGTTCTTCCTTACGCTTGGCGCATCTCCAGAATAAAGCTGTTGATAAAGCGATGAACGGGGGGAAAGATTCTCTCCTGCATAGTGCTTTTTTTGGCTCCGTGTACATCGCAGATATTTGCAAGGCTGTAGTGTACGTGCGTGTGCAACACTGTCTGGGCCACCGGTGTGTACATGTTTGTGCGAGTCCCGAGCTCAGAACGTACATTTGCCTCGCGGCTCGATTCGGTTAACGCCTGGCGAATTCACTTCTGGTGAGAATTTATGTTTTCGCCGGCAGCAGCAGCAGCAGCAGCGGCGGCAGCGGCGCAAAGCGGCGCACCCCACCACCGCTACGTCAAAGAATTATCCGCGAGCGAATTCCATCCGCTCTGTGCACGGTGTGAAACGGCAAATTCTGGAACGGCCGCTCCGGGATATTTGAACATACATAACCATGAGGATCGCGATCCCGACTTTCCTGACGCGTGCTAGTGTTCGGTTTGTCCAAAAAATATCACTAGACTCCCGACGAATGACTGGGATTAATCTTGACCAAGTTAAGCGTTCGATTCGAATTCTTGCTTATCCGATAATTGAATAAGTGTTTCACTCAATAACCAATTAGAGTCGGCAACCAATATTTGAGCTTGTTATTATTCATTCGGTGCAAACACTTTGCCCTTTAATCCTCGGCCAGAGATCTCAATGTGGTAAATTTTGAGACCTTTTAAGTATATGCGCCCTACAGCGTAGGCACCATAATTTACACCTGTGCAAGGGAAGAATACCTGGCGAGGAAGATCGAAATGGCCATGTAAAGGGTGGATCGGCAGCAGAACTAATCTGAGGGCGGCCGATACACGGGCGGCATTAAATTGCGCCAGGTTCGTCGAGTAAAGGGGCGCAGTGGGGATCCTTCAGACAACGTAAATTACAATGCAGGGGCTTTCCTCTTTAGTATTCATTCGAACTGAATAATGTATCATTAAATTATTGGTTCTCGTTCGCGCAGGCGCTAAACGATCTGTGGCCGTCAGCTCTTCTTGGTCGGGGTGCGCTCGTTAGCCAGCGGGATATCCGCCGGCTGCTGATCCATCGATCAATTTTTACGCATCGCGTTAATGCCCGGCCCCTGGCCTCGGCTCGTTAATACCCTCAAAGATCGGATCGATTGGCTTCCAGTGTTAGCCGACCCGAGCAAGCGGGCACACCTCGCCCAGCGTGTAAGGCTGTTGGGAAGCCTGGTGATTAATGATTAACACGTTCATGATTCCTTCGGCGCTATGGATTATTTTAAATATCTTGGATAAACACCGACTGTCACTGTTTTTCTTTTGAAAGCCTGAAACACCCTGGCGAGTTTCCATCATTCTCATTTGTCAGTGCTCGAGAACGACACTAAGTATCGGTCATACAATCGAATATCTATGTATTATGCGAGACAAGCATCTGGCAAAATGAGTCATCGTGTCCCGCATGCACATTTTTAACCAATGCTAATGTATCTCTCGGAGCTGGTGAAGAATTCAAGTTTAATCCAACGATTATAGCGGGCAGCCACTGTCAGTCGTTAAGCTCCATGATGTTACAAGCGGCACGACCGCTACGAGTACATTGACCCGTACTCAATCGGATTTTTCTCCTCTCTACGGAAGATAAGAGAGCGGACCGTTTAGCGGCGAGGATTTTGAAGAGGCGATAGGAGCTCCAATGAACTACCCGATAAACATAAAGTCTAATTGCAGCCAGTCCGAACGGTCGATCCCCTTTAAATCTCGAGATCGTATTGCTCTCTGCCGTGAGTTTTCCTACTCTCTTCCTCTGTGGCTGTTTCTACATCACCCTTTCGCTTCACCCTCTCGGTTTGAAAGAGAGAAAGAAAGCCACGCTGACTATCGGATTTTACGGTAAAACAAATGCGCCGCTCCAGTAATGGTGGAACTGTCCTTCTGCCGGCTCTATTTATTTTGCAGTTTTTCTCTTTTGCCTTCGATTTTGCCCGTTCCCGCGTCCCGCGCCCAGCTTCGCCGGTAGCATCACTGGTTCAGTCTCCCGTCATCCAATCGCACCGTTGGGATCGACGAGCTTTGCTTTTCACTGGGACGCGCAGCAAGTGCATGTATTTCCCAGATACGTCCTTGATGCGCTTCCATTTACTTCCCGATTGAGTTATAGTTGTGAGTCGTGGCACACCGGTCATGCCCCTGGAACGCATACTCTGTGGTTGGTACTCTGCATTGTCACACTTTGACATGTGATAAACGTCGGGAGTCTAACCGACTTTTCACTGCACACTGCTTCGATACTTCTGTTCCATGTATACTATTTTTTCAGCTTTGGGACTTCTGCATATCCCACCCAATCCATATTATTTCAGAATGGAATTGAGTTATATATATATATAAAAAATCTAGTCCCCTTCAGTTCAACGTTAACTGATAGAGGGATTTTCCGAGAAGTTATTAGAGTAAGAAGTAATGAATAGTATTGTGTGCACCCGACACTATGTAGGGGAAATACAATATCATTTAAATAGAGTCACTCTCGTTTAAAACAGAAAATGGTTGGAAAATGTGATTTATTATGTGCTTGAGTAAGTGGCGGGTATGCATTTGGTTGAGGATATCAATGAATATAACTGTAAGTAATAACGTTAAATGGACTAGCTTATGTAATATCGTGTATTGGGTTCCCTTTGCGATTCAACCTTCTGATACGATGCGCTCACGAGGATTGCTATCACTTGGCATTTTTACGTCAGTGATTCCTGATCGTCGTTGTTATAAGTCGGATGAAAGATTCATCGAACGATCGGGAGAGTGCTTCTTCGGAGATTCCGGTTCTTAGATTGCCTGATTGGGAGACGTCGAACGTCGAAGGTACACGTAACTATGTGTGCACACGTATTCTCGTTCACTTCACAAGTCCGATAACTTTCTCTACTCAACTGCTGCTGAACTGCTCCCATATAAAAATTCGTTTTCAGAAGTTTAGGGCTTCGGTGCATTAATAAATTTTGTTGTCGACACTTTCGCTGCTATAAAAGCATTAAAAAGCTTCGTAATAGCATAAATCGGGTGACGGACGATACGTCAACATATTGGGAAAAAATTTTGCATAACTCTTAAGAGTCAATGGTGAAATACGCGTAACTCTTGAACTAATTTTATTCTTTTTTTTTCCAAGTCAATCAAACAAATAACAACAGACGATTCGGGTTCGAGGAGAATTGCGAGGTCACCAGTTGGTTAGCGCGATTACGTCGGACAATGCCGCTTTTCATTCTCTTCCGCGAGGCAGCGCAGCTGGTCCACCAAACCGAACGAATTCGCAGAATCACTCTGAACGGGTAGACGGGAACCCGACCTTTTAGCATAGACAGGCGTACACCGGCTATCCCGTGGGACAGATGGACGACTCGCAGCACACGTAGACTGACCGGTCAGCGTTTCCCAAACCCTGCTCGCTCCATTTTCCACTTGGATATCGCCTAATAATTTCGGGGATTTTCACCCTAATCCTTTAATGTCCTTACTCACGGACAACGGCCAAATCGAATATCCCGACGAAATGGTCGACTGTGTCACGCATCGCCGGCGAGCGTGATCGCACTGCGATATCGATTATATTGCTCGTTACGGATCGGGATATACGAGGTGCACGCTTGGCTACACGCGAAATTCGACCGTCATGGGATCTTTTTCGCGTGGAGCGAGAGAGGAGCGAGACTGCCTGCAGTTAACTCCATTCACCCTCACTCGACCCACCCTATTCTAACTCGGTCTCTCGAAATCACTGCTTTTTGCCAAAGTCGACTTCCTCCAGCCCTAAACCTCCCTTCTTGCTTCTAGTAACCACACCAATGGATCGCTGTCGGGTGATGGTGTCCCGCTGGGATATACATATATAATGAACATATGACTGGCAAAAGTATTTTATGAATATCGAAAATAAGTGACGATAGAGAATGTCACAGATTGCTACTTCAGAAGGCAATAATGCATAAGAAGACAGCGAGGGATGTTCAATAATCAATGTGGCCAATACGATTTTTCAATTAATGAATACAAGGCTGTCAGTGTACATTGATCAACATACTCCAAGGAGAATGCAGCAATTTTCAACGTCCCATCCAACTTGATACAGTGTGCAGGACCGCCGACGGTGCGGTGAAACCAGTAAGATTTATGACCGGGTAATCATCTGCTGATCTACGAGCATAGCCTCTCTCTGGCGCTACCTCTCCTGGCTCCAACCACACATACTTTTAGTCTCGAGTGTCCATGCTCATTGTTCCTTGTCGCGAGTTCATGTGACGGAGCTTCGAAACGGCTCTGAGCGAAAGCATGGCTTCGAGGGTGCGAGAGAAATGGGGCAAATGCGCCATTTACGAAGAGGGAGGGAGAGAACGTGATGCTTCAGGGGAAATATAGGGGAGTATGAGGCACCGTCACCCGAGTTTAATTCGTTTCACAGCGTCTGGGCCAGTGAATCGAGAGAGGAATGGCGCAACCGCTGAAATTTCTCACCACCACCTGCAAGTCGGTATCCTGGCAAACTGTTTATATTTTTTTTTGCAATATGCCCGTCTGTACTTTTTTTTGGACGTCAGCGCGGTATTTTCGAAGTCAAAAAATGTAAAGAAGGAATTTTACCGTTACTCACAACATTCGAAGGAAAGTTTACTTTGAGTGAGGGACAATAACAAGCTTTTCGATGTCGATACTGTTCGGATTATAATATGGTTTTAATTTAGGAGGAGTGCCACAAACCTAGCATTATTTATTTGTATTTAATTAATTCATTGCTGCCATAGTACTGAAATTAATATAATTGATTGAATCTGCATAAGGAGTTAGGTAAATTTGATATCAGTACTCCTGGGGATTGTTTTACGGTGTACATTAATAATGCAGGTTGAATAAATTGTAAAGGTTCGTAATTAATAATGGTCCCTTGTAGTGCGGTATAAACTAGGCTATATTTACAAAGGCATTATTATAACATTACTATCGACTTCTGCGCCGTGATTTCAGCGAATGCTGCGAGTTAATAAGCGAGTATTATAGGTTAGCCATACGCTCGTATCGGCAACCGTTGTTATATGGGAGAAAGCACACATGCGGTAAATGGAAAGAGCACATTGTCGGTGGGGATGATATCTGGCGGCTCAAGGAGTCTCTCTTCCGTCAAAGATAAAGTCGCCGATTGTCCTTTGAGTTGTACGAGCAAATAACGAAGTTCAACCACTTGTCATTAGTAGATAGAAGCATCGCCGGTGCCG
Source organism: Ectemnius cavifrons (assembly GCA_964023945.1). Taxonomy (NCBI): domain Eukaryota; kingdom Metazoa; phylum Arthropoda; class Insecta; order Hymenoptera; family Crabronidae; genus Ectemnius; species Ectemnius cavifrons. The sequence continues at coordinate 6,208,370 of OZ030375.1, forward strand.
GAACATGTTTCTTTTGATGTGAGAAATTCAGAGGCTGTCACTTGACGAGATTAAAGAGGAGTACTAATACTAAAACCTACTGCCGCAAGCTCGAACTAGTTTGCCTTAGTGAAGAACACTTTACCCGCGCCTTGTCACTGGGAACTCCAGGCGGCGCACAATGCACCGTTGCACCAAATCCCAAGTGAAACAGTGAGAATGCTGACACCGAATACAATCGCCGACTGAGCAGAATACAATCGAGAATCCATTGCAAGTGCGAGCGTGAGAATGTTTGGTGAAAGAGTCCGACGGACAGATGCATTGGAATAAACAGTGCAACTCGACAAACCGAAGTGGCGTGGAAAAGGAACATTGCGGTCCATTGAAATAAAAAGATAGAGAGATTGAAGTGGTAGGAGTAGGCAAAGTAGTATGTTGCAGTGCCAGTATTTTAGTAGTAAGACGAGATTCGGCAAGACGTCGCGGAGCGGATCGACGCAAGGAGTAAAGGGTAAAAAGACAAGATTCAACGTTGGCGTGCTTGGGGCGGCGGCGCGGTCCCACAGAGAAATCCGTTTTCACTTTTCGCCCTGAATTCCAATGACCGGGCGCGGCCGAGGAGCGAGGGAACAAGACGAAGGGCCACTACTGGCCGTTGCACCACATTCGTGCTGCGGCCTCGGTATGCAAACCCGCACTCATCCCCCAGTGACTCTCCCCCAACCTTCTTCTCTCTCTCTCCCACTCTTCCCTTACCTCATCGCGACCCTAAAGCCACCAACCAAGCACAGGGATATCTGCATCGCCGACTCTCCAGAGGCCCCACTCTCGGCTGCCTTTCTTCCATTCTCTCGTTATTTCCTTTTTCGCGGCTTCGCCCGACAAAGCGGACGAATTTCGCGCGTGGAACTCTCATCGAACGGAGAGCCGGCGAGGCGATGCCAGCCTCCGAGATATATGGGTAACGCGAAACTTCTCCACTCGCTGGGAACGTGCCAGGCAAATATTTAGGCCCGACGACGAACATTTCACCGAGGAATTTTCCTCGCGAATCTTTCTGCCACTCGAGTATATATTTTTATTACTGTAGATTATATATCCGTCAATTTAAATAGTTGGTTTAAGTTTACATTGAGTAATTCATGATACTCTATTGTACATGCATTGTTAATTTGAATTAGTGGGATGCGAAGGTTTGTACCGATATATCGTGTATTCTCATAATCCTCTTAAATTCCTCTGTGCGAGAGAATAACATATACATTGAAGTGGAATGGAAACATGGCATTGGAATGAAAGAGAGCGACAGGATAGGTGGTCGCAAAGTAAATTCCCGCAAGTGAGAGAGCAAAAAGAAGAGAAACGAGGAACAAATGTCCGATCTGGCAAACGCAAGAAGTCAAAGACTCTTCCAGAGGAAAGAGAGTTAGGAGAGTTGAAACGAAGAAGTTGTTCTATAGAGCAAGATTCATACGACTTGATTATGGCACTTATACCGGAATCCATGTAGCTATTTATGCAAGTGTGGACACATACATAGAAGGTAACCGCAATGGTTCAGCGATGATCGCTTATGTACACATCGGAACAAAGTTTCTCGGCAGAGTACAATTCCCCGTTGGGGTTTACGAGATCTTTTATCTAGAAAGAATAATTCTTCATTAAAAACCCAGTAAAATACATAATACATACTTTTATTTGTTATTGGCAGTGAATCGCACACTACTTATTCCCCATCGCGAAAAACTAGCATTACAGTGCATTACGAAGAAATTAATGAATATATATAGTGATAAAGTTTGGGAACAAAAAGTGGAGATGCGTTCAGCTCAAATTAGGAAGCTGAAGAATGAGAATTAATGCGTAAATGTCGCTATCGATATCGTCGGGTATCCATTGTTCTCAGAGTTAGAATTGGCATTACATCGGTAAACGAGAACTAATGAGGAAGCGTAAAACAGTAATCGTTAGGAGTGACCACCATTGCGAATCGGTGAGAACTTCTCTTCTCCACAAGATCGGAATGAAGATTTGTTTCAAATTAGTTCCCGTCAGCCAAGATTTGTTTCAAATTAGTTCCTGTCTACTTTAACGGAGATCCACAGTCCATCGTTTATAGCCTTTTTGGTAGTTCCGTGAAAGTTTGGATAGGTTCCTCTCCACTTGACCCTTAACGTATCTGCCCACTGATTCGTTTGAATGAACTACAATTTACGTTGAGAGTAATCAACTTAAAATAAAATTGCGTCGTACTTGGTAGAATTAGAAAAGAGCAGTGTACATAAAGTGGCACAGGGCCCGTAGAAGTTCTTCGTTGAAAGCGACGAGACATCGCATATCGATTCTGGCATCGGCGGTGAGTCAGCGGGCGCGCGCAGCTCAAGAAACAAATCGCCCTTATTTCAGAAGGCTATCAGACTTACGAACTATCTTAATACCTCGTCTTCTAATTAAGGCTTCTTCGAGGAAGACCCCACTGCATGGATGGACCTCGCCGAATTATATGGGCCATTGCTGATCTTTATGGCGGGGAAGGAAGTTTCTGTGTCCAAGGGGTCGTCCCCGGCGATATGTGTCTCTATTAGTCGAACAGTATACTTTATTTGATTCCGGAAATTCAAGGCATCGGTACGGCACGGTCTCCGCACCTTACTAATCTTCTTCCGCCAACTGAATAATTAACTGGATACGGAATTTATTGACCTCATGAAACAAACATTCATGCCTGCTACAGGAGTCTACAAAATCAAGCTTTGCGCCGATGAACTTAAGTGATAACAAAATTCAGTCGCTGCGTACCGGAAGCTTTGTCGGAGCACGTACAAAATGGTGGAAATTCCAGGAAGGCAGGAATTCCACAAACAACAGGCCGCATCTAAAGTAACCCGTGCGTCGGGGTAACCAATCTGCCCGAAGAATTCCCTTTGTGCGGACAAGGTATCCGCATGGTGTCAAGCACTTGCGCGGGTCCCGCAGCGGAATGAACGAGCGCTCCCGACTCTCATTCAAAGGCAATCCACGGAGCAATAATTAGCTCCTGGATGCGCGTTAAGTATAAATCAAGACAATGAACCGAGGATCGATTCAGCCGGTGCGCCAGTGGTTCGCGTGCGTCCAGAATTAGCTCGGCAGATAGCAGCTGTTGGAGTGTTTGCCGGGAAATCGGCGCGCTCACCGTACAAAGTACTAGTACACGGAGTATCTTTTTCCTCTCAATATCCTGATTTTTCATCGCAAAGATTCTACCGGCGAAGAGACTGCCTATCGCGCGTGTACATTCGGACGAACACACATAATTAGCTCGTAAATACAATGCAAGCTTGCCGCGCGAGACACGCGTGTAGTCTGCTGTACGGGCGAACGCTGCCGTTCCGCTCTCGGCGGCATGTGCTTGCGAGCACGTGTGTCTGTCGCGCATGCAGCTACATATTTATGCGGGTTCGTGCTCGACAACAGCAAGAACATTGCATGGCATCGAGAGTGAGAGAGAGGGGAATGGCGGGCTTTGATAATTTAATTTATACGCCATACCAAGCCTCTTATGGATCTCGGCGTGCCAGGCTAATTGTATAAATTATTACCGGCCCGGAGGGCCTCGATAACTACCAAGAGCCATAGTCGCGTAGCGCAAGAAAGAGAGACGGAGAAAGAAAGAGAAAGAGATGCACCATTGGATACTCAGCGCGTTAGTCGAAGGAATTCGGAAAGATTCTGCAGTGCGGCATGCCCGATTGTCAGATAGGAGGAGTGCTGTACGTCTCTTCGCTGTGGATAGCTGTGATAGCCGCGAGCTCCCTGTGTCGATAGAATTTCGGAATCCCACTTCTTCTTGGAGGGAACGAGGGATCGAGCGGGTTAAGACCCTTGACGATCCTATCTGCGCGGATTTACGAGCAGCTCCGTCGATCAAGACTCCGTACTATCTCCTCGCCGCCGGTCGACGGAAAAAATCACATTGGCCGCGTTCACTTGGTTAAATAGAGTGGCTCACTTCCTAAGAGAAAGTCTTCGATGCCACCCCCACATAGCCGTGCTCTAATTCCATCATCATGGATCCGCTGGAGATTGATCGATTTAAATGAATCACTAAGCGCGACTATCTAATAAAATTGAGGCATGTAGCTGTGAATGAGTGGGTCACCAAGCATTTATGACTCACTGATTTTTTTTGTCGGGTTTACCAATTACTTGGCAGAGCGGAACATTTCTAAAGGGAGTTAAAGCGTACACTAGCAGTAGATATCCCTTGTTCGTGATTCTTTGATCTACGAAGGCACGCCTTAAACCACTAAGGTATAATCTTTGCGTCGAACGTAATGTGGTTAGTACAACAGGTCGATTATTAGACTAGACAAATGCTCCCTCACGAAACATTCCATTGAGTGAACCCGTGCCGATAATGCTGTTGGACAGCAGTCGTCCGTGAAGCAAGGCCATTACGGGCTATTTGCAAGGAGAATCACGGTACATCCGGTCCCACCTCGTTTTCCATCAGTTCGATAGAGCTTGGCCAATGTGACAGTGGGTCACGCCCTGGAGATCACGAGACTTCGCGCGGCCTGATCGATTTAAAATCTGCTATTAGGCACTCGGTAAGCCGTTGTCACAGAATCTTCCTATACCGTTGAACCGTCAAGCATCATTGTCCGTGACGCTAATTGAACCTCCATCAGCGACGCTGCTCTACTCCACAATATCCAGTCTTCACTCTATGAATACATCCAACTGGACCCGTGCGTCTGTCTATCGAGAGAACACTCGCGGGATTTCTTGTCGAGGCATGACTGATTGAACGGACGTGGACCGGCAGCGAAAGCAATTAATTTCCTCTGCCATTAACTCGACGTCGAAAAAAAGTATGAAAGAAAGGGTAAGGGCATTCTAATGGCGAGTTGGAGGCTACTGAAATCGGAAGGGCGAGGCGAAAGCCAGGAGAAATGTATCGGAACTTGCACGGGAGGTTGAAGGGAACTCGTTAATGTGGACTGGCGAGCATTCATGGTGTGGATGGGAAATACAGGCGCGCGAATCGGACAGGAGCGTGCTCGTAAGGGGAGTCTCGTGTCGCTCGGGCTCACCCGGCTAACCCGCACCTAGAAACCTGCGCGCAGGGAAGTGCGTAACATCACCGATGACTTATGGCATCCATAAATCAAGCCATTGAATTTCAAAGTGTCGATATTTCGCTCTGCCCGTACCCCTCGCGCACAACTCTTCGATCCTCTCGCTACCGATCAACCCTAGTCCGTTCGATCTAACGAACATCGAAAGAGTCGATCTGCTCGCGGAGTCCGAGCCTCCTATCTAACCAACACGTTTTACCCGCCATTTAACCCGGTCCATTTCGAAATCGACAGGCTTCTTCACTGACCGAAATAACTATTCGCATGAGCTTGCACCGTCGGAAGTGTTGTGAAATCTTGTTAACTAGTTGTACTTTTGCGAGCATACATCAGCAGCTGCATCGAAGTAGGCTGATCTACCCCGCTGAAAGGATTTCGCTTTTTATTAGTCAAGTTCGATGAGCATGACATTTAATTAAAACGATATTATTATACACGTGTCACTGTCAAGTGTCAATCGAAAGAAAGCAAATCTCCCTGACCTTGATATATTATACTTTAATCTGTGATACCGAGTCCAATCGATAGGTGTCAGTGTTTATATAAATGCATTAGATCTATCAATTGTCGAAGTAAGCATATCCATCAACATATCGTATATTTAGCGTGTTACTATTTGCATTATGCTAAGGATATTGAAGCTACTATCGATTAGGTATAATTACATGGATCTATAATTCATTTTGAGGGGTAACATGATCTACGTTCCTCCGTTCTCTCATTCTCATTTTCGATATCGCTGACATAGAATAATTATACGGATATAGAAATATCGAGTGCTTTCTAGTCTCCGTGCTTGGTATCACCGAAACTTTCGGCGATTCTGAGGTCAGGTGTGGTAGGGTTTCCTTTGGTAGTAGCTCGAAACTACCACCGGACTACTCAACGGGAGCAGTAGGCTATCGGGTTTGCGGTGTAACCGGACTCGGAAGCTGCGCGTGCTACTCTCTAACCCCGGCTCCTCTTATTTCGCAAGATTTCCCCCGATGCTCATTGCCTTCTTCCCTAACACCAACTCGTTCTTAAGTTCCAAGAGCCCGGTTTAGCCTTCCTCTTCTTTGCCGCACTGCCCCCAACACCACGCGCTTTCCTTCACTGTTCTCTCACTTACGGTACTTTTAGCCCCCGGAGCATCAACTTTCTGCTCCCGGCTCTAGCCCGAAAGCTCGTGGGAGCGCGCGTCAACAACCTTTTGCTCTTTAACTGCAGTACATAGTATGGCGGAATCACGGCCGGTGATTTTTCTGAAATTGCTGCAATGTTCGCTCTAATGGTGCGTTTTTAATTCCGGCGAGCGAGTTAGTACGCCGGACCGGTCGTTTGGGAAAAGAGCGTGAAAGGGTGAGCCACCGCACTCTCAACAGCTTATTAAATTTCTATGTGTTACTTTGCGAACACGCGACATGTAAGCTTGTAATTATAACGAAATTCTAGAGGGTGTGAGACGATCGGGGGAATTGTATATAATATTACAATAGCAAGCTTCGATTTCTTGCTCTCTGCTTACGGAGCGTGCGGCGTCTCGCGGTGTCTCACGTTACGGGAGAAACAATGGTAGGGCGTGGTGCACACGTGCCATTTACGGCGCTCACGCATGTTTGGGACCTTTTAAGCCACGCAGCACTCTCGCAGCTCGTTACTTCGGCATTAAACTAAGTACCCGTTGCAATGACGCGCTCGCTCGCTGCGCACCGTTTCAGTGGCCGCAATCAGCGCCAATTCTGCATTAGTCGTAATTGAAGCCGTCGCTGCGGCTCGCAGCATCCGGAGCGTGGATTTCGAGGGGCGAGGGTGCATTAATGGAGTTACCGGTATCGCGTGTTGCCTCGGGGGCCTCCTTCTTCAGGGCGTCGGATTTGCATTGGCGCGTTGACTCAAGCAGATGCCGTTAATACCTTAGTCCGATGCGGCGGCAGCCCTCACAGCCGCCAACAGAGACGCAGTTCTCTCTGCTGCGCTTTAGTAAATTGAAGGCTGCGCCAGGAAATCGCTGATCGGTCAGAATTAGCGCGTGGCCCTTCCTCTTTCATATTGAGCGACTAAACCCGAGCTCCACTCGCAGTTGGTCGACTTATAGCCGGATTAGTTTGCGCGCGCCTGCGATTCCAGTTCAATTTACTCTCCCGTGCCTACACCCTCGCTCCGTCAACAGTTCCTCGAAACTTTGACGGTAACTTTATCGCCGTACCGTTTCACTGCCATCCGCCAGACGTGAAGCGGCCCGAGAATGATCCAGCGTTATGTATTCATTGGCAAGGGGTGCGCGCTTACAAGCGATCGGCAAAACATGCTCGTTCATCGTTTCTGTCTCGAGCATAGTATTAAACGGGAAGTTCTATAGTGCTCGCTAGTTGCGTACACACTCTACGACATATCCATGGAAAACAGCTTCCAGTCTCCTTAAATACACTCTCGCCTTCTCATAAGGTTGTGGACGCTTTCCCGCAAGAGGAAGTGTCGTTAGCGCCGAATAACTCGCACGCCCCGTACCCGTCTCTTCCGAAATATACCTACGCCACCTGAACGAACCACCCTCGTCCGCTCGGTGGTCCCCAACGACGCACGCGTCTTCCGTCGCGCATACGAGGAATTCCCGCACCCTCAACGAGCTGGAAACAAAGCGACGCGGCGCGGCGCGGCACGGCGCGGTGACGGTGCCTGCCAGGATTTCGGTGGCTCGAGAGGAAGGAGGTTGTGCAAGGGATAGAGGGCGCGGGGTGCGGGCCCACCGACAATGTCTCGTGATCCTCATGCGCGCATTGTGCTGCCTCGCCTTTCCGTCTGCAGGCACAGTGGCGCGCACTTCTGCAGACAGCGCGAGAGAAGAGGTCTTGGAGAGATGCTGAAGGGATTCCGAGAGTAGAGGGAGTGTAGACGCCAAGGACTCTAGCTTCGGCGTTCCCTCTGTTTCCGCGTCTCCGTCCATTTCCACCCTTCCCCAGTCATCGTACTTACTTCTGGCGCGCTGATCTCCGTCTCTTCTACTCTTGACTACCTTCCTCCACCTCCAACTCCCCCCCCCCCCCCCGCCGCTCCTCACCCCTTTACCTCACTCATTTCTCGGTCTCCTCATCGCTTCCTTCCACGTTCCTCTCGATCTCAGCACTGACTCCCCATTCTCTCAGTCTCTCGCTTTCTCTCATTTAACTTAAGATTGGATTGCAGATTACACATCGTACCAGCCTCCCTTTTGCCATTCTATTCTTAACTTCGGTTCAGCGCTGCCACCCATACCCATCCCCCCACCCACCCACTGCCGCTCTTTCATTCTCTCCGCTCAAGCGCCCCTCCTCTCAAGCTGGTACTCGCGCGCTCAACCTCTCTTCAACTCCACGCGTACCTCTCGCTCTTCCTATCGCCGCTTGTCATCGTTTATTTTTTTAATTCCGTTTATACACCCATCCGCGGATGAACTACCGAGTGAAATAGCACCGGAAATGAGAATCCACCATCGACCGAGTTCGAGCCTGGAATTGCCTCGGCGGACCTTAGCCGTTCATTATTTTCCTCTTATTAAAGCCTCGCCTTTATTCGAGCAAGTAACCCCGGCAGTTCACAATTTTCGATTCCCCGGCGTACGTCCTCGCCCCACCACTCCCGTCGCCCTTACGCTAACAAAAAAGTTACCCTTCATTATTCGGTGTTTACGCTAGTTGTCGCTTGCGCATTTTAGGGAACGGGCTAAAAGAATTTCCCTCGCCTCTTGAGAAGAGATCCTTCTTAGAGGAAAGATGATGAGTTATCGAAATTCACGAAGTGTGGGGGAGAGTCTCTTAACTTTCCTCATTCCCTTTTCAGAGCAGGGCGACGAAGTACGTAGTTTTTGCTAGGTACCCAAGAAAAAGTCTAGCTACATGTTCTGGGAGAATCGCAGTTTTACCGGGTGAAATTATACGCAGCAGGGTGAGGGGATGAGAAAGAACCAGTGTTTCTTATGCATAGTAGCAGAAAGTCACTTCTGTGAAATTCCAGCGTGAAATAGAAAGATAAATCTACCACGTCAGTGAGCAAAGGACCTTGGGCGAGAGTTCAGCCGGTGTTAGAGGGTACGCCTTAGAGGCTAACTCGACTTGACTAACAATCTTAAGTCGAGCTAATTAAAAAAATTCAGTGGTGAGTGAAGCGAAGTGCAAAAGTGGTTCGTCGGTACGAACATCCGGCGGCGTTCCATGAGTGCCGGTGGGACTCGCGTATCCTGGCAGAATTAATATCCTCAGCCGGCGCGGTGCACGTAAGACCACCGGCGTTGCGGACGGTTGTCCGGATTAGGATAGTAATTACGATTACAGTCGACGTTGGTTCCCACTGACAGGTCCGTCCGGGCGTGCTTGCCCTTCCGTGACATCTGTCCAAGCGGGGTTGCTGTGTGTGTATATACGCGAGACAAGAGAATACGTCGAGGAGGAAGAAGAGCGACTGGCGAGCGCGAGGAAAGGGGCGGGAGTGAAAGGAGGCGAGGCGGATGAACCAGGCAGGAGCAGGCGGAGGCGAGCCGAGTGTAGTAGGTGGACGGTAAAGTTCGGCTAAATGAAAAGCAGTAAGCCGAGCCGAACGTGTTTAGGGGGACGCTCGTATTTGAGGAAGGCACGTGACCAACAACCACCACAGTCTCCCAGTCCGTGGCAGCTGCGAAAAGGCTCTATCTCAACCCCCTTCCCCCGTCCCCCCTTCGCAACCCCCCTCCCTCTTCCTCCTCGTTCCATCGTGGCCGCTACTCCGATTTAACCCTGCTTACCCCAGCAATCATATCGGCAAATACGGTGCACAATTAAAGGCAATATAACGCGACCGCTCTTGACATGTGCATCGGCACGAAAAACAGTGTGCGAGAGAGAAAGAGAGGGGGGAAATTCTACCCTTAGGACACACACGGTATTAATTGAATTGTAATGCCGAGAATGCTCATCCCCGTCATAACGCATCAATACACGCGGGATGAGCACACGCGCAATGTGACATTGACAGCTGGCGACGAGAATTCCACGCGGCTTTTATGCGCCAGCAGCTGGGAACCTACTTACTCAGTGCTCTGGTTATAATATTAGAAAGCCGTGGCCCGATTATTAAGGCGCTCTATCTCGCCCTCGATCTTTTTCAATTCTATTTACTATTTTACCCGATGATGGTCGATGATACGATGATATGATGATTCTGGTGATTTATCATCGCGACAGATATACACCGATCGAGGAAGCAGAGTTAAATATGCCGTGAAAAATCTAACACTTCAATCTGGCTGGTTAATAATATTTATCAGTAATGCGCGGGTGGGCGTGCGCCACCCCCTACGTCCCTCTGCCAATCAACTTATTCGATTCGATTATTATCCGTTAAGCGTGTAACGAGATAATACCACTAATTGCAGAAGTAGGGTATTCCAAAAGCATGGAATGATATTGGAGTGGAATTTGATTAGCTCATGTATCGTTTTAATGAAAGAGCATTGTTTTCATAAATTGCTCAGTGGCAAACATCAAGGGTGAGAATGTTGGCGGAATGAGAAAGTGGGTTTGTGAATTTACCAACTCAAATATTCGTGATATTCAATGAGATTTTCACGAGCAGCCTATACGAAATACGAAGTTAGAAGATAAAGGAAAGAAGCTTGAAAATATCGAGGTTGAAATTCATAATTCGAGCGAAGATCAAGTCGGCAGACACAACAGAGCAGTGTCAAGGATTACGAGGAAGAACCGAAGTGGAGGAGCGAGAAGAGGGCGATCGTATAAAGAAATGGAAGAGAAATGTTAAAAGCTAAAAAGGAAGGGTGCCGCTTGCCCGTGTCGTTTTCCTTTTGCATTCGGCAGAGACGCGCAGTCGCCACAAATAACTCGGCGTAAACTACGGCCGCTTTGTGCTACACCCGGCGAGGCTTTACGTCGCGACAACTACGTGCTCTATAATCGTAAAGCGCCCTTTTATTTCGCCTCTCGACTCTCTCTTCTCTCTCTCTCTCTCTCTCTCTCTCTCTCTCTCTCTCTCTCTCTCTCTCTCTCTCTCTGCTCTCTTCTTGCGTTCCTCCTCGACCCACCCCTTTTCCATATAACCTTTTTTACCCCGGGCACCAACTGTCCGCGGAGACATACGACAACCCGGGCGAAGAAACGGAGCGGAAATCATTCTGACCTATCGAATTCGAAGAGAACCTGGCATATCCCACTTTGTCTCTGGCGTACTTGAGGAGTCAATTGCTTACCAAACACATACCGCGTAATACGAGCGCCTTATATATAGAAAGAATGCTTGTCCCCGTCCAGGTTCTCGCAGTGAGCTACTCCTGAAGGCAGCTCATCCAGCTGGCACACACGGGGGATATGATCATTCGAGCGAGCGATCTCGGACGACCCAGTTTCCCAAAGGGGATTAGTCACAGCGACGCCCGGTGCAGGCAGTCGATAATTAATTCTCGTTGGCCTTCTTCGCAAATTAAGCTTGCTCTCTCGTGATCCGCGAAACGGAATGAAGTACGATCACACACGCGGACTAGAGTGTAACCGCATGGGCGGGTTAAGGTTGATGGCCGTCTAGAAAAACACACACGCACACACACACACACACACGTACGACCTCTTACGCTAGCAAACAAATATGAATATATATTCGGTGGATCGCGTAGCTGCTTTACACCCGGTTTAACAGTCGATGGTTATAAGTCGTGGGTAAATATTGTACTGGTAAACAGCACCGGATCCATAGGGCCTTGGGGCTTCGGTGGGAGCGAGCCGAAAGGGGTTGTACAGTGGTTTGAACGTGTCACTATTTACATAGTGAAATGCGAAAAGAGAGGAGGGAGAGACAGATCGCGCGTATTATCAAAAGGCTTATGCACGCTTTCTCAACCTCTCAGCCTCTCTCCCACCCCTTCATCACTCTTTCGCTCCCTCTAACCTCTCTCCCTGTCTTTCTCTTTGGCGTATCGGTTACCCTGCTCGAGTCTGTCTGAGCTTCCACTTTGAGGCTACTACCCTTGTGCCTTGTGTTGTCACCCCCGATAAACCAGGCCCGAGATCCTCGTCGTGTGGCCTCCGCCTGCCATAGACTTCCCCACCATTACTACGCTAGAGTTAAGAGCTGTTTCGTGCTTCCTTTACAAATTATGCACACTAGAGGAACGCACTGACGGCCTGGCGAATGCAATTCACCGGCTAATGGCTTGCAACACGTTTGTGGCCTTTAATAATAATAGCAATTGGAGTAATCCGCTTCTAATACTAGACTACTCATCCTCTCCACTGCTCCTCTTCGACAGCTAATGAGCCAAAAATATTTCTCACTTCTTACAGTAAGAACTGATTCTCCTCTCGAATGTCATGATTGGATTTAAGAGAAGATATTGTATACTATTGGGTTACAGAAATCGTGACTAAATGCATGTATAAATACTCAGAGTGAAGATCAAGAAGCATGCATAGATTCTTGACAGCTAGTCAAACAGTTTGGCAAGCCGTCCGTCAGGCTTCCTCCAAAGCACTATCGGAGAGCTATAGTCGAGCAAGTATCTCTCGAAATACGCCCGCACTGGACAAGATACATATAACCCGAATCCACTCGGTAAATATACTCTCCTAGTTAGTGTCGTGGCAAACATTGATATGTACGTGAACCTAAGCAGAGGAGCAGCTAGGAAAAGGAGTTTGCTTACCGAGAAGAGGTTCAAGAGTTCAGTGATCTCTCCTGACTGACCCTGGAGAGTTCTCGAAGAGAAACGGTTCCTTCACGATTGGACGTCCGATAATGTCTTCACACCACACACCTCTGTGGAAGCGCTAAAGTTAGTAACATCGCCGCAATGCATTCGGTTATTCATTGCAGTCAGAATTTGTAAGCTGATAGTTAATATTAGATTCGATTTCTTTTATTAAATCCAATGTTTTAATTGTTGGATGCACGTCAGTTTCCTGTGGCGGATACAAACGTAGAATGCTCCTGAATAGACTAAGCTTCGCTAACTACCCTTTCTGACAGAGTTTCGGAAAGTAATTAAAGCAATTCTAATAATAACAAGTTTATGATTGCGTGTTCATTTTCGTGACTGCGAATCGTTACACGGGGGTTTTGGCGGAAAAGCGGAAATATAAAAGACTTTAAAAATAGCGTTCAAAAATAAGCAAAGCTCTACGTAAACCTATTCGTATCGCAGTCGTTTTTCCAGGAAGGATGTTTCCGAGTATTTATCTCCGCGTAATATGGTCTTAGATAAACTTACTCTAATTTATATTTCCACCGCGTGAACCGCCTGCAGAAGGTTTCAAAATCCAAATCACGTTCTTAGAGGTTAATCCCATGCCGGACATTTTCCTTGTACATACAAACGTGCGCTTGTGTCGGAGGATCGGGCGAAAATGTAAATAGCAAAGAAAAATCGTGTAACATCCGGAAAGAATCCGTAGCGTAGTGTCTAAAAATTCTACGAGTAGCCCGTAAAATAATAGTGTCCCTCGGTACAACGACTGCCTTTGTCGAATGGTCGTGTCGATTGTGCGTATATGTTACATGCGCTGTAAGTGTACATGTACACTACAGTCGCAGGGACAGAACCGAACCACCGAATAACCCATCTTGTCGGCAAAGCCGCGCGCGGAATCGTCTATAGGACGCTGTGCACCTTTACGATCCCCGTTTGACATAATGCGTCCCAACGACATGCCTTCGGAAACATTTTCCTACATTCCAAGTCAGAGGTCACATGCGCTTCGGTGCACTTGAAAAGAAGGACAACGACATACCGCTCGAAACTTGCTTCTATCAAACCGGCATACCGACTCGAGGTATGCAAAATTCTATATCCGCTGCTCCACACAATACATAGGTTCACGCTCGAGATGGAAGCAACGAGGTGTCAAGTACGCTATGATTATGGAATGACAATCTTTTCCCAAGACTTGCCGAGAAGCCTTTTGTCCAGCATTTATTTTCTAATCGATCTTTCCATTTCATCCGAAGGATTCATGATCTTTTTATTTAATTTCGTATCAAAAAATTCAATGCATTAAAGTAATTGCATAATATTTCTTTCTGTTATTGACTGAAAAGAGTTATTTCTTGTGAGACAAACAGAAGCATAACTCTCGTTGTGGTAGAATTTCTCCGGGGTCGCCAGGCCGGAGATATTCTCGTGTGCCGCGTCGTCGTATATCCTTTAGTTCCTCTAGGTGGGATAGGCGTGCGTGTGTCGCTGCCGTTGTATTCGGCTGTTCAAGGGACGGGAGCGCACGAGTGCGATGAGGTTGTAACAGCTTCAGCGCGAGACGTTTCCAGGAATAAATGACGAGGAAAAATATTCCCGGCGATATAAGAACCGATCAAATTCCTTCAGGAAATTGTCTGTGATATTACAATGAGCCTCGCACCTCTTCTTCCTCTGCCTTCTCCTTCTGCGCTTCTACCCTCCCGTTCTTTCTACTCATCCCGCCTACCCTATTATGCGTCGGTTCCTCCGGCCTCTCCCAAAGAAAACTCGACGTCGATAACTACGTTGCTGTTCCCATGATGGCTCACAGTAACTTTGAAACGGAAATATCCTCGAAAAGAACCCTTCTCCGCTCAGTAGCGCAAAACAGTCTTGTTGTTCATAAGACACCAATAGTCGCAATGATTTTACATGTTAATGCTGCATGTTTGGCAGTTCTAACTTTACCTTTCTGATAGTCTGAAAAAAGATTCTTAAGGGTCAGTGAAAATAGCACGTGGAAATTCATAAATCTATTCGTATATATGTATAATAATGACGACATTCGCTAATTCGGAAAGCAAATAAATTCAATGGAAGTCGACCGTGAAACCCATGCCAATCAAGGTGTTAACAAAGTTCAATGTATGTTTTCCCATTTGAGTACACTTGCCGCGTGATATACGATGGCATTCTTTCGCCGCGGTGGACCTCTGACACTGGCATCGCCTTTGAATATATCAAGAAAGCAGGCGGAATGTTGCGCTCCCGGGAGCGAATGCACTAGCTACCTAACACTCGGAACCCATAAAGCATGGAAGCCGAGTCACATCCGGCGCATAAATCTCGCGAGGGTTAGTTGGCGTAGCTAGTGCACGTGGGTAGCCGTGGCCGAGGTTCCAGGCGCTCGAGGGCGAGCATGACAGGACGGCACGCACCCAAGCTAGGAGTGCACGACAAGCGTGTGCCAGCCAGCCGGCCAGTCTGCCGAGGGGTTAGGACGAACTGCAGCAGAGCATAGGGCATAGGACAGTCAGTTAATGGTCATTAGCGAGTCGCGCCAGTTTTAAATCTTCCCAGTAGGAAGAGGGGTGCGCGCGACCCCTGTCAACCTCCGAAAAGGCTTACACCTAGTTGCGCATAGCCTACTCCTGCAAATTACCCAGCTCCTCCTCTCTTTTAACCGGTTGGTTATTACTTATTATTATGTCACCCAGTGCCATGTAGGCCGCACCCCTCCGAGCATGCCAATTATTCGCGCAACCCCTTTCTCGCAAGCCTAATGCACACCTACTATACAACAATATCGTCTGATTGCAGTCGTCCCACCCTAGAAATTATATATTTCTATAATCAACAGTCACCAGGACTTCCCATTTCCAACATCGATAATTTCATTAAGAGAAGGGAGAAGAAGACGGAAGTGGTGGGTCACGTGTATCTGACAGTGATTGTCCTGACTCGTGACAGACGCGTCACTATTCAGTCTGTTTGAGTTTTCAGCAATAGCCGAATTTCTCGGGCCGGGCCAGTTAGCAGGTTCGCGTGCAATAATGCATGACCTCGACGAATGCCTAATAATGATCCGGGCAAAGAGCTCGGCGTGTGAAAGCGACCGACTAGGTCGGTGCGGAGAGGAAGTGCGAGAGTGGTGTAATGTATCAAGCGGCAGTAATTAAAAGCCGTTTCGTAGCCGTTGTAATGGTCGGCCCCGTTACGATCATCACTGCGCTGGTTATAAATCGTGTCGTAGGTGGGTGCCCCGCCCTCACTAACGCCGCCACCGCCACCGACGTGTATCGGTGCGATGCTTTTTTCCGCGCGTTCCTCTCGAGAGCCGGGTTGCTCGCTCGCGTCCCATTGCTCCACGCTACTACCGAATGCTTGATCTCCCTCGTAGCCCGCGCGCTTGTCATAAATAAAAGCGAACATCTGGCGGATCGCTCGGTTAATGATCATTAGCGGTAGACAGTACGATCTTAAATCTCAGCAAGCCCATTGGCTGCGTCCTCTCCCTTTCTCGTTCTCTCGCTCTCCGTTTCTGTTGTAAGCATCGTAAACAGTTCGCTTAAAAACCCCGATTCAACGGAGTACAGTCGCGCTTCGATGCAACTCATTTTCCGATTGTGCTCGCCTTGGACCATACGAACAAGTCCCAAAGTACTTGAGCGCACAGCACTCTTCATTGTCAAACTGTTTAAAGGTTAATACGCCCGCCATTTCGATGATTAATCCTTTCGCTGAGCTGCGTGATGTAGCTGGTGCTACTGGTGCTGAGAACAGCCGGGTGTACTTAATCCAGACTTCCCAGATCCAGGATTTCGCAACACCCTTGAGGCATCACCTTTCGAGTCACTCGTTTCCTACGATCCGTTGAGATACCCTTTCCCAGCAAATTACTTAATACAGGGGGATATGATTCCTGAGATAGAGCAATGTAATCGGAGTCTCCCCATATTTACCCGGATTAGATAGTGAGCTGAGAATACGGGGTTTCCCGTGATTTTTTTCCATCGGGGTATCATCTCTTTTCAACGAATCTCGAAGTGCGTTGCGCTTAATGAGGTCTCCTGAAGGCAATGGCCTCGGCCCTATAAAAAATAAAGAACTCCTTGGAGGAGGGGTCCCGACCTTATAGTCGTCATTGAAATGTACATTTCCCCGCGGAGTCTAAGTTCAGGTCGGGCTAATTACGTAGTTCAAGTGCTTCCCCGACTTCTGAATTGCCCTCCAACTACATTTGTGCTCGTGATCCTGCTTGCCCGAACCGCACCACTCGCTCGCGCCGGCGCGCACTATATTTATTTTAGGCTGGAGCAATTAATTCGTTTCGGAGAGACAGCAAAGGGTTGCCATTGGTGAGGGTCAGACCGCTGCTGCTGTAGTTCTAGCTGTAGCTTTAAGTCGTGCAGGGGTCCCTGGTTCCTGTATAACGTAGATGTGCCTCCCAGCAGCAATGTACTTGCTACCTGAGAGGGAGAGAGAAAGTGGTGCCGCTGGTTTTACGGAGTCGGCGTTAATTGCCTCCAGAGATACCCCCACGGTCGTACGGTAATTCACGCATAAATACATGAAATTACTTTCCGCCTTATTTAGGGGCTCGTTAAACAGATCTACTGTTATTGCCAACAAACCGAAATGTGCCAGGGGCAACAGAGAAGACTCGCTGTTCGTCGCCCAGCTGCTATATGTGGCCGCGTTAAAATTTAGATTTAATTATTACGAGTGTTGCGCAACGATATACATGGACACTAAGCATTGCTTAGCACTCATCTCTGCCTCGCAGTAGAAACAACGATTCATAGTTAAATGAGAAAACAGACGATTAATGAAGCACGTCCACCCACTAGTTACTCTTGGTGAAACGAGTGTATTAAGCTGTTGATGTTTTCAAGAACACTGACAAATATGCGTACGTTTAGTTCGTCTTTAAACGAAACGTTTTTCTTTGTATACTATCGAGTTGAAATACAAATTTTTCAAGCATGAATTGCCGTGAAACCCGATACGGGAGTTACTTCTTCGGTGAGTGTCGTGATCGTTACTAATTACTCATGCTATAAAAAGGCAGCGTGTAATTCACGATGTGTTTACATTGGCGCGCACGAATGACAAATACACGTGCTATTGTTATTCTTCGAAGTTGTCGATTGTGTATCTTCCTGTACGCGCAGCCGCAAAGCCTAGCTGCGCTCTCCCACAGAGTGACGTTGAACACTTGAACATACAAAGCCTGAATGAGATCAGGGTGAGGCTGGTAGACGCGTGTTGACGATACGCCAGCTGTCCCATCTTATGGGTCTCTGGAATCGATCGCCTTTCCTTCGAAACCTGTGAAAACCATCCTCGCCGGAAATTTACATGGATCGCGTCAATTGCCTTGGCTAGAAATATATGAGTGGATTTAAAGCCTCGTAGCATCCCTTGCTCTTCTGCATCATGAATAAACGAATATTCTTTGAAATTAATGTAAGACTATACGGCGCCTTAAGTTAGTGTGGCTACTCGTAAATAATGTAACTCGTCAGGGATCCAATTAACAAATGTAGCGTACAATTATATTGATGCGAAGATCAGTAATACAGTTGTGTCAAGGCTGAAGTGAGTCCAAGAGTGATGCTCTCGGACATCGCTCGCCGACAGGTTACCTGTGTCAGCGTGGCCAAGTCTGGGGGTTTATGACACCCTGGGTTTTCCCTGAAGGGGAGAGGTGCCCTGCACAGCCTCCACGAGGCCCGCTCTACACGCGCATTCGCATGCCTATTTCTGATTTTCTAACATTAAGAAATTCTTTGTTTAGAATTCTTGTATTATACATATAATTAATAGTGCGAAATGTATGCAAGTTCGCAATGGACGTTAAGCGTCAGTCAATGAGAATGAATGCCGCGGTCTCAGCGGTGTGGGCAAAATTGGAAACCTAACGAGCGGTGAAATGGGGCTGTTAGTGTTCATATGCTGCAAATGTAAAGCTGATCTCAGGAAAGCGGATTTGTCGGGCCGCTGTTTTGACCCTTGTCTCACCTCATTGGACACGTTTTGGTAATTAATAACGATAAGTACGAATGCGTCTACACCGCAGCGTATAAACCCGTGGTTCACCAAATTCCTAAGAGGAACCTACTGTACATCCATATGTGCTTGGTACACGAGACATCGAACACTCTTAACCGCTATGCAAATTCACTTTAACAAACTTCTCCCCCAACGCTCGGCTTTCCTAAGGGAAAATCTTTATTACAAACAAACATTCATAATTCACTACATTAAAAAATTCAAGAATTCCCTCTATCGACTAGAAACTAATTTATAAGTTCAAATAATGCGTCTTCTCACTACCATACATGCAGATTACATCAAAACCATGTAATCCAGACTTCCATCTAGCGCGATAATCACTACGAAATCCAAAGGGCTGGCGATACCACTATACCGCATTGTAAGTGCACCGCGTGGACCCTGCTTGAAACCATCCCGTCGACTCTTGATGGTGTTGGATATTAAATTTTGTCCGCGACTCCGGTTTATTGGATTACGGATAAACGACCGGGGACAGGACATAACATGGCACTCAAGAGAGAGGGAGGGAAAGAGAGAGAGAGAGAGAGAGATAGTGAAAGGGGGTGGTGGTGGGGGGAGGGGGTTGAGAAGGGGGGGTGGGGGGTGGGCACGGTGCCACTTTCCTGTACTCTGTACTGTAAGCACTGTCTCCCTGTGTATCGGCGCACGTACGAGAGCTCATGGCGGCCATGGAAAATGCTGACGAGACCACCGCCAAGAGAGGGCAGACTGGTGTTTGTATGAAAATGAAATTCATAACGATAAAATCCTTTACGATTGGCAGGCGTACGTGCGGGTAGAGTGGAAATAAAAATGAGAGAAAGAGAGAGGGAGAGAGCGAGTGAGTGACTGACAGAGAGAGAGAGAGGGAGCGTGTGTAGCCTCCTGATCCCTCGGTCCGCTCGAAAAGCTATCGACGCCGCGGCGAAATTCGGTGGCTCGCAATCAGCCGGAGTCACGAAATTGAAAGGCGAATGTACACGTTCCTCTCGCTAGCACTGCTGGCGTATATACACGCCGCCCGCCGAGTTCAAGCACTGACTGAGTAGCCACTAGCTACCTACTACCTGGTATACGCGTCAAATTTCGTCACCCCACGCCGCAGCTCGCATGAATATGTATTCATAGGCTGCGAACCGAGAGCGACACTGTTTACCCACTTCCCCATACGGCATAGCGGACAGCCTGAGTGAGAATTGGGAGGAAAGCAACGTGGCTACCGGTCATCTACTCGAATCGACTGTATAGGATCCGTTGTAGAACAAATGGCCGAGATCGATGGATGGTGCAACGGCTTTCGAAACAGAAAGGGAGCAAGCAGTAATTTAGCTTTGGGGACCACCGCGCACGATCGGTGAAGGCTGGGGACTACTGTACGAACCTTACGATCGGCTGCACTTTGAAAGATGACGCCTGGCAAAGCGGGTCACGATGGCGTCGATCTCCGAGTACAACGGTTACTATACATATACAGAGTACGGAGGAGGATATCGGTGAATATCTGGCAGAGCTACTGGCAGAGCTGAGATTTATTTCCCGCTGGATTTTTCGCGCGGTCCGCTCGCGTAAATCAGTGATTCGCTGGATCGTTAGTACAAGGGAGCAGGAATACCCGCAGAGAAAGAGAGAACGAGGAAAGGGGGAGGGTGAGGGGAGAAGGACGTCGGGATCCCGATGATGAAGTAACAAGTAAATAGAGGCGAGTTCGTTCATTGACGAGGGAGACGATTGCTTGGCTACTCCATACACACATACGAACAATCACACAGATAATCCTGAAAATCAAGAGCGCGCGTACTTGTGTCTGTGTTCTCTCTGTGTGTGTGTGTGTGTGTGTGAGAGAAAGGGAGAGAGAATGAGTTACACAGCCTCTGATGTAGATAGGGAGGGAGAGAGAGAGAGAAGGAAGCTTTACCCACTTTGTATCTGATACATTTGGACGATCTATAGAGAGAGAGTGATGGGAGTGTGGTTGCATTCATGGGTCAGGTGGAATCGAGTGCAAAGCAAACTGTTCTTTATTCAAATGAACACCTACCGATGCAAGTATACCAGTCTACCCGGTCGATTCCACGATCTTCCTAACGATCGTTAGCTGACTGGATTTTGCGTAATCGAGCAAATTCGCGAAAATCGCCATCGATACTATAGATAACAGAAAGGGCTCTCGGTACGAGTTTGTATTCGGAGTTATAGCATTGCACTTTTTTAAATCATGATAGCTGCCAATCCTGGAGAGGGTATTGAACGCAAAGCAAATGTTCCATATCCAGGATGCCGGCAGAGAGGGTGTAATTCATTGGTCATCAAATTGGAGCTAGCTATTGGCGTGCTAACCTCACTCGCCAATGTGTTGATAGAGCAATAGTAGAGGCCGCATTTCAGGCTGAATGCCGTCTGCCTATCGAGTACATACTTCGTCAAAGGAGATTCTCATAAAGCGAACTAAATTAAATCAGGTTTGATCAGTTCGTGGTCTCGCTAGTTGGATGAAAGTATAAGAGTTATAGAAAAAAATTACTGATCCTATCAGGATTTTCCAGTGAGTTCTGAACGTTGGGAAATCGAATGGATGAAAGTATTGATATTTCTCATTTCGATAAATCGCAAATCCTATGATTGTAATTTTCCTGCTTGCCGAGAATTACTTTGGTACACAGTTTACATCCAATCTTACAAATTAGTCCGAGGAGGTATAGAACGTTATGCGTATTGCCAGACTCCCATTGATTCCTGTCATTCCATTTGGGTGTCATTGTCGCTGCTCTGACGGAAGCATCGAATGGTCTTCCATTGTCGCGATAAGAGTATCCGCTGGCGAGAACATCGATGCACGCAGCACTTTGCAAAATTGAATCTGCCGATTTGACTCGGCCCCGGGAACTAGAACCGATTGTGTCCTGTTGCTGCGAATACTGTGGAAACTGAAACGAGTAGACGAAGATCTGCCATTATGAAACGCGAGTCATTTTGGTAATATTTGGCCATTATCGTGTTTCCACGATTTAATGGTCGGAATATATGTTACAGAATATCATTTCAGTATGGAATATCACAAATCCGAAGTATGGTACATTTGGGAAATTTGAGAGCCAGTGGAAGTACTAATTTTCAGCGGAGTAGGGACAATGTTTCGAATACAATAACCGGCAAAACTTGAAACTTGACGAAAGGTAGGGGGTAGGAGGTATAGGTAGGGTGGAGCAGGCCAGGGCTTTTCATACATTTAACCCCTTCGTAGTTTATAGCCGCACACTATACTGTCCCTCCCGTTTCATTCAATCGCTTCCTCATCCCGCTCGTTCTCTTTCTCCTGGCACTCCCTCGCCCGTTATAATTGCCGGCAGGTCATTTTTCATGGGCACTTTCACGTGGATGCAACACATACACGGGACAGAGCGTCGGCACACCGACCGCCGGGGTTGAAAGAAGAAGGGTGGTGATTGATGACGTTGTTTTTTCGTTATTTCATAAATCCAGATTCTCGTTATCGACGAATAGGCAACGAGCCGCGCTTTAACACGTCGGCCAACACGTCGCGACTGCCGCTCGCCGCTTCTCGTCCGATCGTTTTCAAATCCCAGGTGAACATTATCGCTTTGTCCAAGAAGAAACTACGCTTTCCTTGCCGAAGCCTACAGCAACGCGCGGAATTTCTCAATCACTCTCACGAGATGAACAGGCATCTCTTCTCTCTCCCGGAGTAATGGCTCCTCGAGTAATTTATGAGCCGGGAGTTCTTTATTATCCGAGAATTTCTAGAAGGATCGATACCCAAGCCCTGATGGAACTCTGGTGAATTCAACCTCCTTGAACTTGTGCACCGGTCGTACAAGCTTCTGTCCCAAAGTATAACTTATAACAGTCCAGTTTGTATTCTAACACGTGCAATGTTTCTTTCTTACTCATTGTACTCACCACGTGTAAGTGCCATAGTGGGATTATTCCACGTACCTGAAACAAGAGAAGATTGATAAGTGGGGAAAGAAATAAGTTGATCTAAGAATGAATTTAGTTGGTAGAAAGTGCTAAGAAATGTCTTGTTTAACAATAGCTACTTAGGCACTTGTGGCAGGACGAGTGCTTCATTTTCGGTGTCGGTCATTCGGTTAAGTGCGATCGCTTTACCAGGCATCATTACCATTTCGTCGCGCTAGTTATTAACACCCTTGCACTAACCCGCTCGACTAATTTGCATACACCACGTCTATTACAGGCCGGGAGCGGGGGCTGACGGACTCCTGTGCGCGGTAGCGGCAGGGTCCACAGGGCTTCCGGGCTTCTCTACCTGCATAATGGAACGGGCCATTCTATACTCTTGCCGGGGCGGTGCCAGTGCTTCGCTAATTGATTAATATGATGCTGAGCGAGCACCAATGCACTTGAACATTGGCTGAAAGCACATGAAGCGGAGAGAGTAGTGCACGCAAACAGATTGACAACGTATACACACAGCAAGTGCCGGGCAGATACCTACGCGAGATTGAACTGAAGCACTTCCATCTAATTTTCGATTTGATGCTCTCTCATACTAGTGCCTGCTATTCTATAATCTTATTAGGGAAATTTAACTCTTCGGAGGCCCATATTTCGAAGCAATCCAGTGCTCCGTAATGTGATTTGGATTATCGTGATACTTTACTTCAAAATACGTCCTCTCGCCTACCTGATGTAATTAATTCGTGGTACGTACTGACACGCTGCGCAAGGGAACAGCTTCCACAATGCTCGCCGCCGTCTTTTTGCCCGGCGCCGTTATGTGCTTTTCAACTTATTCGCCTCTACCCTTTCACACAAGAATTCCGGGAGTATGCCGGGTAACCATATGCCAAGGGGTGAATGCGTTAACGCCGGGAATTCAACTGCCGTCCTCCTCATATTTCTATACATATCTCTGTTTAGAACGACGCGAGGGTTACTAGTACGGTCTCTGTACAAATTGCCTAATTTATATTCGGCTGAAACGGCTCACCAGCCTTCACTATCTGATTCCATGTACCCGTCGACTTTTTCCGGGATGTCCAAAATTTTCCGACGTACCGTCTACAGGTTTCGTAAATGAGGAAAGGTGAAATACTGTCCTGAATTCCAAATGTTTGCGAGAACTATGTATGCTACAATCTGTAACTGAGTTTCCGTGGGTTTAACCGAGAAATGCGACTTCCATTGCGGTAAAACTTATTTCCAGTTACTGTCACTCTTACATTTCAGGAGATGTAGCGAAAGTTGAAAACGGTCGTCCGTTTCTTTGAGGATTTATCGCGCGAGGGTGCAGAAGTGATTCTATCTCTTCCTTGTTTTCCTCCTATAGAAAATGAAGCCTTTCCCAAGATATCACTAAGTTCAAGAGATAATCAACAACTCGTAACCCTCCTCGTAACAATAGTCGTTCGTTCTATTACCGAATTTTCCCTTATCGCACCATCCCAGAGGGTTGTAAAGCCATCGGAACTTTTCTGCCAGTCGCCGCCCCATGTGCAATGGTCGGGAGAGTGCGAGAGAGCTACTGTTTATCTTACCGCCCATCTCATCATCGTCTTCCTCGATTTCCTCTACCTCTGTGCTAGAGGCGCACCCGTAATTCCCTTGATTAAAAGTCTTTGCCGCACGTGACCGACTTGTGAATATCCTTGGCCAGCTTCCCTTCTAAGCCCCGGAACGCCCGTGGAAAAATGTTAGTCATCGCTGTGTTCACTCACCCTCGGACTCCGTTTCTTTCTATTCTCGTCTTACCGTTACCGTCTCCCTCACCCTCGCGCTCTTTTGCGCGAATACGTAGAGGCGCGTTCGCCGACCCTCTCTTCATTTCGAGCCGCGGATCATAAAAAAGACGACGTGCGAGAAAGGCCAATGGAAGGCTGGCCAGTGGGGTATAAGTGGTGGTCAGAGGAAATGGGAAAATGGAAGAGGAAAAAGGGTGAGATGCGAGTCGAATGAGAGAGCCAAAGGAGATGAAGGGATGCGCGGCCTTCAAGGCCATCCGGGCGAATAAAAGTCCGACAGAAATGTAGAATTGCATCCGCGATGGGGCTGAAAGTTACGGTGAATCATCGGTACGGTGCAGCGGAGGGCGCGAGTGGGCGGGCATCGCTTTTGCATTACCGTGCTCGTAAAATTGATCTGATATTACCCGACTCTGGCGGTGCGCTTACATATATAGCTCGCTGCCTTACCGGCCCACCATTCCGCTCTGAATCCGGCGAGCTTGCGAAAGGAAGTCGATGTCTATATGGAGAGAAGAGTTTAGGCCGGAGGGTGAAAGAGACAGGGGAAGAAGTCTGGCTCGATACAGCTTCGTCACATTTCAGTATCATATCGGGGCAGAATCAACGCGCCTTCGGGGCAGAGCTTTAAAAGGGGAACTTTCCGCGGACCTGACGATCCACGTGGGTTCTCTCCAGGGAGCTGCTCAAGTTAAAGTCTTATCTGTCAAGCTTTTCACTACTAGTTTTCGAATTCGAATCGTCTGATTTTTATGGTATGCATTACCGATTGAATCGCCAGAAAGGAACAGACTTTTGCTATGGATTTCGACGACTGTCAAGTCATCGACGATACACACGCAAAAGGAAGCGTTAGAGCCCTCCAATAGGATGATAAAATTGAGCACGAAATATGAGCTACAGCTGCGAAACCGGGGAAGGGATAGGAATCGGACGACTCATGTTTTTACGAGAATCGATGTTCCTACAACATGCCGGATCTCGTCTATTTGAGGAGAAGGGTATGGGATTGAAAAAGTCGTAAAAAAAACGTCTCGATTTAAGATAATCCCACGGATAGTTTTGAGTGGTGATAAAACGATCGCTCGTGTCGTCTGCACTAGATAGTAGTTTCAATTGTAACAGATTGCCTCAACTATATCCTCTTGCGCGCTGTCGAATTAGAATGACTGAATCATCGAAATAATCGATCGTCTTTCGAGTAAACAATCACCTTTCTATAAAGACAACTTGTATCACCGAGTAGTTTATGATCTTGGATATTAAAAGTACATTCGATTTTATGGCTGTCAACATTATTGTCGTACTGACACATTTCGTCCACGGGAAACATAAAAAAGGCCGTAATAAAGCGGTGCTAATAAAGTTTGACACCGAGACAAGTCGACAGTTGTCTACGTCGTTTTACGATCGAAGTCTGACTGAAAATATACCAATTCCATTCTATTTATTCAGCAACTTTTCAAACCGATGCTATGTCGAATTACTTGCTTATTACTCTGGCAGCCTGAAAAGGGAGCCGAAATACGACTGATTGTTCATGGTACAAAGTGAGAGTGCAGCGGTACAATTGCGTTTATAATAGGATAAAATGTTTGGGATTAAGGTACAACGAGTCTCGGCGGTTGCGGAAAGAGAAAGTTTCAGTTTCAACGCCACGTCGGGCTGTCGAGCGGCGCGGTGCGGCGTTGGCGTCGGCGTCGGCATCGGCGTCGGCGTCGTCTAAGGAGCAGGAGCAGGCAAGTGCGCGGGGTACGACGGTGGTGGCGGTAGAAGGACGATAGAAAATTCTTTTCCTCCGGTGTATTACGACCGGGACTGAAGGTGGAACGTTGTTCTCAAGCGCTCCCAGCGGGTTGCGAATGAATGTTATATGAGGTATGAGCTTTCCTTTCTGCCGCTTCCTCAGCTTTGCTGGGCGCGTCTCACCACTATCATCATTCCCCATGGTTTTTCTTCCTGGTTGAGGGGAAAAGTGAGACGTATGGTGTGCGCCGCGCCAGATAACTGAGCCGACGAGCACCTTCAATCCCGGCCTGCCATCGCCTTTTATGCTTTGGTCCGATCCAACCAAGCACACCTACTGTGTATAGGAGCGCACACGCGTTCGAGACGATTAAAGAAATCTGCATACATCACTCCCTTGGTGGCTATTCTTCCCTGGTGAAAATCTCGTCGGCCTTAACAATCGAGAGCTCGACTGGTGTCACCGCGGAAGCAGGGGGAATTGTACGGCAAATTCCTCTACAGGGGGGTTTCATCTTGGTAGCTAAGCAAGAGACCCTCGTCTCCGTTACCACCGGAGGCTATGGCCGCATAATGAACAATTAATATGCAAACAGCGATTACTTGATTCCAAGTTGTGCGGCAGATTTTAATAGACTGCTCGTACTAGCCTGGATCAGCTACGGGGAAGCTTGTCTTCTACCACTTGAATCTTAGGTAATTTCTGTACGACGAACATCGAAGTCTAAAGACGCTATCGTTACATTTCCTCGAGCGTGTACTATTTTCTTAACTGCCTGCGGGAGGAAAGGATCTTTGACAGACACGGAGAAGTATATTACTTTGCCAGGAAGCATTATTTCCTTGGTCATAATTTAGTCTTTGGAAAGTATTAAATTTGACTCGGGATAAAGGATAGATGCCAGTATTACAACCGAGACAAAGGTTTTAATTGAATTTGCCAATAAAGTTCCCTTCACTCCCTCGCTCGATTGCCGACTTTCTGGCTGCCGGGTTAAAAGTGTCTTCTTGTCGCAATCCATTGCTATGAAATATGCCTTTATGTCTTTAAACTCATTGAGTCCTTTCAGTTTGCCCCATGTTACGAAGCGTGCCATTCTACTGCTCTGAAAATTTTCCCGTCAAGAAGTAAAACTTTATTCCGCGGATTTCCCGCTTTTGTCTTTTCCACTTATCAAGATATTAAATAAAGCCGTACTCGCAATGTCCACTGTCCATTATGCCATATGAAGTGGAATCAGAATTTACGAAATTTATATTATCCAGGAGCGAACGCAGCGACCTATATTCTATCGAAATGTGGCTTTCTTGTGTCAATATTCCGTTCATTAAAATGGAAGTTGTCGTGTCTGGTGCAACTGGCGGATTGCTTTACTGCTGGATTAATTATTTATGAAGAAACTTTTCTTTTTGTGTCTCTCAAGTCATCGTGCATCCGGAACTAACTTCTCCTTTTACCCGCTGTTCTCGACCTCGACCTCTTCAAGACTAGCGGTAGAAAAATGCAATTAGTTCTACGAGCACGCTTGTATCGCGTGTGTATCAACCGAGTAAGTCGAGTCAGCCGTAAAATTGCGCCAATTACAGAGAATAATACAGTGAAATATTTGACGGGTAAATGTCAATAATGCATAATATCCGCCACCGTACGCTACCTATGTTTAACGGTGCAGCGATTGGGGGATAAATATTCATAGAGCGGATGAGTTTACGCACGCATTTTGTGCCGTGCGACCCCGAAATCACTCAACTAGTTATTTGCACAAGCTTGTATGTACACACGATGTATTCCTTGTGTCCCTTGGTACAAGCAAAACAATGACAACAGATAATTATAATTCATTATCATTTTACCAGTGAAGCGCTCATGCTGCTTACAATTAGAGAGTTCAGGATCGAGGTTGAAGGAGCTTGAGCACAAGTGCGCAAGGTGAGGAATGAGGAAAATTGCGATGAAAAATGTTTGGAAAATACGACAAGCAAGTCTGGCGGAGGGGGTGGAGGATGAGTGTAGGAGTAAGAACAACAGCGTCGAGTCGTCTACTTGACGAAATACGTGGGGGTGGAAAATGAATTTTATCAACTATACGCGTCATCGTGGCGGGCGTAATTCAGGAAAATTGGAAACAACCCTTCACGTCGGGAGTGGAGTTAGGGGATTTCAGGGAGGCGAGTACACCGCCGATGTTTCTCTCGCTTTCTCCCGGGGTACTTCGTATGGAAGGTTTTAATAGCCAATCTGTGGGGCGCTGAAACGATCTTTTATGGCTCGGCACATTCAGGCCTGTCAATGTATGTATGCACTGTCTGTGCACTTTCATTCAAGGGTACGCCGCCAATTCGAACATTTCCAGGAGAATCTCCGAGTCCCTTCCCCCGCCGCGGCAGGTTTATTTCGTCGCGGTATTCGTATACCTCCAGAGAGTAATCTCGCTCATGTACTAATAACAATGGCTTCTTGAAAACTCGAGTGCGTACGGCTATTCGAAATAGTCGCGGAACTTTCACAGTAATCCGAGGCTAGCACTTCTCTGTGCCTCGCTCTGAAAAATAATTTCAATGCCCCTTGAATTAAAAGTCACCGGGAGAGTAATGCGAGTAATGCTACGTACAGTTTCCTCTTAATCTCTTCGTTCCATCATACTGACGAGAACGTGTATAGTCAATGGTACTTCTTTGATTTGAAGTAGTTTCATAGAAAAATGTTAAAATACGACGGATAGCTGTTTCAATACTACCCTTAAAAGAAATTGTGTCTGTAGAGATTACGAATTGTCTAACCTTAATGAATAATCCAAGCACGACTGTTAGTTTCGCCTAGTAGCCCTATCTGCCTTCTGAACGACAGATTGGCTGTATATCTCTTTTTGACGCGCGCGTCCAAAACTCGTAACGATCGAGTGTGTCGCGCAAGACGATTTGGTCCCCTCGATTTCACCGAATTGCAATCATCCCCTCGTAGGATCCTTTTACCCGGAGGCGAGATGTATCCAGGCAAGTGGAGTTCGATGCGCATGAACCATTTATGAAATCGCTGCGCGTTCTCACTCGGACGATCGCCGATGCGTGAAATAGCGCAAAGGGTGCTACCCAGAGCGAGAGAGAATCTCGAGGGTGGTAATTATTAGCCGTGCCGATTTCGCAGCGGGGTTCACGGATTTGCGCGAGATATTGGGCGCTCGATGCCTAAAGCGATTCGTCGAAGGGGTGTGTTCTTCTTCCCAGGCCGGGAACGAAACCCCCCAAAATTTACTGTCAAGAATGACACCGTTGCTGGCAGTAAAGGCAGAGTGATGGATAACGCGATAAAATATTCCTAAAGTAGTCAAATCCAAAGAGATAAAGACCTGCTTTCTCAAGCTAAGTTGCTCGAAACGACAGCTTGCTTCAATCCAAAAGCGGCATTCTTATCCTTGAAAGTTGAAAATCTGGTGGATATTGCATAACTTATTCTAGCATTTCAAGAACAATTTCTATCTTTACCTGCACCTAAAAATAAGCAATATGGAATTGGGTTTGAATAACGATGTTAGTAGCGGAGGGTAGGTATCGAGACATAAGAATAATTGGAAAATATCAGTTAGAGAATGGAGCAATCGATCGTGATAGTATTGACCAATACAAAACGGTGTTATTAACAACTAGCGCTGCGAGCGTAAATTCCCGAAATAGAACTATTTCCGGCTGAGTAATCTCTCGGAGCAGAGACGTACATATATACATCTATCTCGCGATGTACATGACGGAAGAACCCTTTTTTCCGACGCGACGCGTAAGGGTGGGGGCAGCTGTGACCCTCGTCTTTCCGTGCCTCGGTCATGACCTAATCCAAGGGACTTAGCCGCTCGACTTTACGTATCCGATGGAATTAGAGGATAGAGATTATTAAGTGACGGTACGAAGGAGTCTTCCGGAACGAACGGACAGCCAGTAAATCCGGCTTGATGACTCGCGAGATCCCGGTATTTCTGATTCAGTTCTTCTTCGATCGAGCACTATTCAAACGGTACAAAAATATGGTCGAGTCCTTATCGCTGCCTTAAAAATAACTTCAAGACCAAGTATGACGACACAACAGGATATGCATGTAGAAAGTGGGGAATCTGTCAAGCTTTACACGACGTGTTACTTGATTATAGCGAGTGGAAGAAGGAGTTCCAATTTTTCCAAAGAATTCATGGGGTGCTCCTGGTTTATTATCCATGTCACCGCAGCATGTATGAAGGTGGTGTTTCGGGAGGGTGTCCACCCAAAGCCAAATGTCTGCGCGCCTGGGAAAATTACCAGGCTGGGAATTAACTGGCCGCGCTAAACTGGAAGGGAACCTTTCCTTCGCCGGAATCCGTAAACGCGTTAGGAACTTTCGTCGAATTATACGGTCCAAGCAAAAGTTACGCTCTCCCGCCCTGCATTCGCCTGGAGAGTGAGGCAGCCTGTGCCTCAGCAAAGTTAGCGGCACGACACGTAAGTCCTGCTACGTCAGGTAATCGCAGAGTGATCATGTTAATCGGCTAACCCAGAAGCGAACCCTAACTCTCCTCGAGGTACTAGCGGTAGCAGAGTTTCCTCTTACATGTATGAGTTCCGAGACACACACACACATACAGAGAGACTTATCTGAGCACCCTCGAGGGTGGGCTTAAAGTGCGTGCAGCGGAATGCGGTCGGCCGTTTTTCGGATATGGTATGGCACGATGGTCTCCGTCTATCTCTACTTCTAGTGCCCTGGTAGAACTTGCCCCTTAGTAGCAAGATGCAGCCTTCCGCTCGAGAGGGTTGAAAGTGGTCCGTCGGCTATGTGGCCGTGCTCAACTCCTCGCTACGCCGGCGCCGCGACGGCATGGCGCGGCGCGGCGCGGTGGCAGGAGAAAGGTGCACGCGAACGGTACGCCTCGATGCAAGAAAGTCGGAAGTGCGAGAGAAAGGGAGACAGATGCAGACACATACATACACACGTACACTAGAGTCACTAGCAAACTGGTAAACTTTCCAGGAGCATAACCGTTACCGTAAGGCAATGACGAAGTGGCACTCTGCGCGCCGCGTACAGGTAGATTCATCTGTTCCCGTACAAGAGTTACTTGTGTGTTCCGCTCGCGGAAAATAACTTCTACGGAAAACAACCTACACCCCCTTCGTCGTTTACTCTTGGCTTTTATTTATTTCGGATTTATGGTGTTTTTCATCGCCGTCAATGAATCTACCCTGAAGGTTTATCCTGCCAGCGCATTTTACACGTAGCGCGCATTTCTATGTTTTCTGAAGTCTCGCAGAAAACAAGAAGCTGAAATTCATCCGAATAACAGTGTATTTTTAGGGAAATAAAAATCACAACCGATTGTGTTTCGGTTGTTTGGTATTGAAAGGGATTTTAAAAGAAAAGATAAAGAACGTGACGGAAATTGACGTTTTGAGGTGAGAAAGCACGGTATTTAAGATGGTCTTGTAATTTTAGTTAAACGTCAAAGCAGAAAGTGTACGAGACTATTTTTCCTTTGTAAGTAAAGCAGGAAAGCTGCTTGTTACCTCGCATAAGGATCACGATATTGTAGCACGCGGTACACAAGAATGGATGGGAGTAAGCGTATTGATTCTTTCCAGTGATGAATTGTCGTGAGAATCATTCACATTCAAAGGGTGCCGCAGTTGAAGAAGTAAGCACCACAAGAGCATATAACCGCGTTAACGAGTACTCGCGCCAATCGCGATAATTGAACTTATCACTCAGCAAACACCCCTCTGAAACAGTCCGCCACAATTATTGTACAGTTCGAGTTCTTCATGACCTGAATTCGCTCGTGTTTGAAGAACCAAATCATAGGTGGATACCCACGGGGATTAGGATAAACCTTTTTATCGTGTAGCCCGCGCATTCCAAGGACAAACGAAGAGAATTGCTGTTCTTTTAATAAGGAAAAAAGCGATCGTTTTCAATTGGTGCGAGCCTTTGAGTGACTGGAGGATGGTGCGATTAAGGGAATCTCATCGAACTCTTCGATAACGAGCATTTCCACTCAGCACCGAACCAAGAGCTTCGCTGAGTCGCTCGTCATCGTTTTCGGAAGGATCCCTAGTGAGGCTCTAGGGACAGGATCAGAAGGGACGTGACCTTCCAGCGACAAGGCTGCGTGTCTAGGGAGCTGAAGAATACATCCAGGTCTCTCAACGAGCGCGCGCTCTGCTAACCCAGTGAGACTCGGATAAAGTGACAGATTACCGTGTTGCTGCCGGAGCTGACGGTACACTACTACTCCCACCCCTCCCGCGCGACCCTTTTCTCTACGTACGTACGGACTCAAGACTGATGTGGCTTTAACTTACCGCGCCACGCTACAACGTTGCTCCATCTTCCCCTGAATGAGAAACAACGTTAGTACATCCGGACATGCCTCGAAATCCGACGGAAGCTGACGTTAATGCAAGCTTTATTCTAGCCGCGCCGGGTGCTCCGTGCGTTGTCTCCTGTGTCACGTCCTACCGGAAAGCTTAAATTCGCGTTGGGGAAGAAAGTAGATTGGGAGCTAAACCGGTGCGACTTTGCGACTGGCTGTGACGAATAATTCATTAGACGAAAAACCATTGGACCATTTCCTACCGCGGTTTTGTGTTGCCCTTAAAATGTGGATCAGGTTGGGTGTTAAAAGAGGAATTCCGCTGTTTTCACCATTTTAGCAGCAAATGTTTACTTCTCCCAGTACAGCTGGTGGTACTGTCAACGACAGCAAAGCGTACTAATCTCATCCCGCGTAACCCTTTTTTCTGTGGTGGCTCGCAATGGATGAAATTTCAGTCGGCTAGTTATCTAGCCGAGAGTTGGCGGCCAAGTGGACGGGCAACGAGCTTCCTACAGGAAATTATACCAGCGTTCTCTGGCGCACCCCTATGCATCTATGTGTTACGGGACAACAATGGCATTTAATGTACCTCCGCTTTGCAGAAGTTTAGAAATAAAAGTTTACGCTTGACAATTCCATGTATATTATCGTTGATTGAGCTCTGCCGTGAAGTGAATACCAGTACTTGGCCACTATCGCATAAAATACAATCTCTTCTCTGAGCATAGTGCACTCTCAATTTTGATCCAAATTTGCAAGGCATGATTGAACAGCGTCGAGCGAGCAAATGCGCAGTAGTAGGTGATTTTTATCACAGTACATTTATTTTGGCCCATGGGAAAATCGGCGTCCCTGTATTTCGGTGGCTATGGTTTTCAGGTAGAGTAGAGCACGTAGCAAATGCGGACGGGCCTCTAGGAGATGACTGACCCTGTCACCGTCCCCGGCTGATAAATCGTTCGGCGTGTCTACCTCCGTCCGCCACACCCGCGTCCAATCCCCGGCATTACCATTTTTAAAGAGATAACAAATGACGCTTATAATAAAGCGCATTCATAACGGCCGCGCTAGCGATCCCTTACGGCCAGTACGGCTGTCTTTTTATTTTTGCGCACGTGAAAGTGCGGAACGAACGCGAGAGCAAGAAGGAACTACGCGCTCACTCTCTCTCTCTCTCTTTCCGCTCCCCTCACTTTACGTCCTTTTTGTTATCTATTCTTTGCCGCCTCATGTCTATGTGCCAACGGACTGCGGGCCGTCGCCGGGTCTCGATAATTTATGAACCATCACCCCGTGCACGTGGCACGCGCGAGCAAACAACGATCAATTACGATTTTTCTCCGCGAACTGGCGTACGCTTATCATAGAGGATTTTTACAGATTATTATATCGGTGCGGAACGAGACTCGAGAGCAGCAGTCCCCCTCGACCCCTTTATCACTTACTCACTCACTCTCTCTCCCTCTGCCTCTCTGGCAATAAGCGAAAGGTAGCCATCCATTCTGCACCCGTGTACCTTTGATATGCCGCGGAGACGATCGAGATAAATCAAGAGAGATCCTGGCGGAACGGTAGTTATACTTTATCCCATGCTCGCTCGCTCTCGATGTCAGTGAAACGTGAAGTCTCGAGACGTCGCCGTCGCAGCCGTCCCTGTCGCTCTTTCGTTTGTGCCGGTTTGCTGGCGTCGTCGATTCGTTTTCTTTTCGACTCCTGCGCTGTCAGTAGAAGATGGCGTGTCGTCGTCGTGGCAGTTCTCCATTCAGACGAGGGGGCTCGACGTATCGCGATCGCGAGGCTAGGATCGCTCTCTGTGTTTCCAGCGACGTACGACTCTGTTTTCCATGAATAACGCATTTCCCGAGGAAATCGATATGCAGATTGCCAAGTGTACCTAGCTAGCCCGCCGCTCTCACGGTCCTTCTTCTTCAGCCTTTCCTATATTTCATCTTATCCGCACTCCGTAGTTACGGGAAGCCCACACCACCCGGATTTGGGTCAGTAGAAAGTGCGTCTGACGTCGGCCTCTACCCTCAATTACATGAGAAATTCAGCTGGAGAGTGGCGTAAAAAGAAATTGCGTCACTGAGTTCTGGCGGTAATCTGCAGCCGGGAAATTGAATTACTTTATTGCTAGTAAGCTTGAAACACCTCGGATATACACAAAATAAGACGTGTTCTTAGTTCGGTCTCAATACAGATTCATCTTCCATTTAGTTTTCCTCTGCAATACGATTAGACTACTTTTTCACTTGGAAGCTGCGCTCGAAGTACACTCATACTGGCGTGCGTGTATAAGCTTCCTGGATCGGCCAACTTTACCTTATGGCGCTAGTAATCATGCTGTTTGCACTTTTAATCGCTATGTTTAACAACATCGTCGGCCTTTCGTCAAACATAATTATATGTTTTCCATGCCGCTCAAGCTATATCGATTATGAATGACGAACGACTCATTTCGTTTATCTCATAATGCGCGTACGAAATTCCGACGGGTAAATATCGATAATTCAAAGCTTTCCAAACAAATTGCCGGGACACTCGAATTGAGAGGTGGTGATGCCCGAGTGATTCTCGTCGTGTCCATAAATACCCGGGAGTGGTATGAGTTTACAGTAATGAGCCTTGCAATCCATCGATCATGCGCCCGTGGGCCAACACATGAACACGTCCACTTCGTGGAAGATTTGGTTCTCGATATAGTCCAGGATGATGCAGATGCATACGTCGATATTATCGGCGTACATAATTTTTTCTCCACTCGAGATGTCATCAGTATCGCAGAGATAAACTAGTGCTCCGCGAACAAATAAATTAGCACTAGAGCAATTACCATTGATTTCGTACGTTCTAGTATCATTCATGTTATCCCACTTTAATTGATTAAAATGGAATACCCTATATGCATAGTTTTAAATTTGGAGTCGTGGAATGGAAAACGACTAGGATATGCCATCAGTTTTTCCAGTCCAACCAGAGAATTTTTATAATTTAAAACAAGAAATCTGACTAATCCGTCATGTTGACGGGTTTGATTGTTCCAGTGTTAATGAAAAGTCTCTAAAAAAAAATTTGTATGAAAACAAATAGTTTTCGGTGGGATGAAGTGTGCGGGCTCGCGGGCGTGTGAAATTTTGAACGGGAGCTTTGACAATCAAATAGGACAATTGGGGACCACCAGCGAGCAGTGGCAGTGGCGACCCAATTTGAACGGGCGAAAAAACGAGAACATGAAGTTACGTGGCGCGTGGCCCCTCGTCACCGATGACAGATAGATGGACCAGCAGGAGAATCAATAAAGCGTAGTTGACGCAACGCGACCAAACTGTCATTATCGATGCAAGCTAATACGTAATGCTTTCAGGGATAGATTGAGAGAGGTTCATTTCGAAAATCAACGTGGGTAACGACAAACGTTCGTTGCAGCTCATACAGCCACCGTTGAGTGTGATTTCTGGCTGGTATTTCGATCGAGCAAACCGATCGTCCAGCTTCATTGTCCTTGCTTGGAAGTATTGCACTGACGATTATTAACGACTCAATTTGCAGCAATCTCTGAAATGAGGAGTGAGCTTTTTCAGGGCTCGTCCAATCGATCGTGGCAATTGGGCTGGCTCATCACTCGGTGAACTAACTGGGATTCCGAGAGTGCGGCCATCCTATCGGTCGATCTATAATAAGACTTATCCAACCCGTGATCACCTAGAATCACTCGAACTTTTAATTACTATCGCGTGGACAGGACTGTGCACGCCCTTTTTAGAATCAGCTCGTACTTCTTTCACTGGTCGAAACTGAGTAGCAGTCTTGGCTTCCGTGACACGCCGCCACTAAATCCACCCTGCTTGCTAACGGTTAAAGAGGGTCTCGAAATATGCGGCCGCCCGGAGAAGCTTGGAACAGCGAAATACCATAGGGTAATTAGCGCCCCCGTAATAGCGGAATATTCAGCGGGGAACAACACCGCGATGTCTCTTCTATCGCATTTCCAATGCTGCTTCCTGTTTCCTTCGTCGTACAAAGGATCGTCGCGCGATACATGTATATATACTACATATGTACATATATCAGGCACATAGCTACTGCGTACACATATGTTAAGCTCCCGCGTAGCGCAGTTCTCTGCCTTGCTGAAAGTGGGACGCGTCGGTTCTTGCCCCATAGCGGTGGCTCGATTGTCCCAGATACACATTTAACATTTCTCGTTGACCCGATGATGCCAAGCACGAATAACTTGCACGAGCTCTTTCTTATGTGCAAAAGCCCCACTGATTCAAATCAAAAGCCGCGCACACTGTAACTTTATGCGTATATGCACAAACTCGGTCATTTCCCAGTTGGCTGGATATTTCACGCTCGTGACTTTTGCTCGTAAGTCATTCGGAATTGTCTCGAGCTAAACAAACTTCCATGGATATTTGGATAACTACGCGAAAAGATTCAAACTGTATTAAAGAATTCTTAACACTGTAATTTAAGTATCAGCGTGGCTACAAAAAGTGTCTAGAAAGTTTTGAAAATCCGGTGAAACTTGTTTTTCGATCTTCTTCATTCGGTCGCATGTTCACTCTGTCCAAGCTGCTCAAGTGACTTGCCGAGTCCAATTAAAAATGTCGAGGTCATTTATTTGCCCGGCGGATACCAGCGAGCTTGAACAAGATGGTGAGCTGCACGAACGGGGCTAGGTGTAAATAATGGTCAGCGGTTGGAGAGGTCGGTCGCTGCCAAAGAGGGCGGGCGGCAAAGAGAAATTAAGGTGAGGGACGTCGGTTGGTAACGAGTGAGCAAGGGGCCTCACTCGAATAACTGAGAAGCGCCTTCTCCCTTAATGCTCCGGGAAAACTTCAAATCGTCGGCATTAACTCAACTAGTAAAACTTGATGTTCCGCGTTGATAACTACTCCTCATTCCTTGGTTCGCCCTACTCGATCTCCACGATCAATTGCAACTTTTTCGGGTATTACTGTTGCAAGGATACTTTAATACTTTCAACAGTTGTTATCAACTATTTCTAACACACAAATAAAAGTGTAAGAAAGTCCTTGCAATCATAAGCACAACCGTTATTTCCATCGCTATCGAATCGTAAATGGGGAGGTCAAAATCTATTGTTTCTGCGAACATCAACTAAATTCTGTGGATGGATTAGGTTGCCGCGCACAGTGGCAAGTGTGCACGATACGCGTTTCATAAAGAGCTCTCGTAATATTACTTGCCATTCCAGCACGAGTCGCCGCCACTGAAACTACTGTCGCTATTGGCGTGGCAGCGACGGCCCATTTAGATTTCATTACGAGTCTAAACTGCGGCTGCTCTAACGACACGGAATATATAAGTCTCGCTACGCGTATGTACCACCTAATGTCGCGGCACATTGCTCTCGAGAATTTCTTAATGCTGAAGTTGAAGGTAATGATCAGGAAGCAAACGCATTGTGTCTGAGGGGTGCGGAGTGCATGATGGCTTCATAAGACTGTCTGCAATCTGGAGGAAAATATTGCACTAGCTACTAGTGCGAGGACAACGGGCTGAACAAAGCTGGAATAAATCGTATATGCGCGATTGCATTCTTGATAAGCACCACCTCAAAAAATTATGATATTATAGTGTAATCCTGGGTCGACATGGAAGAAGCTCTAAATTGCTGGGGGATTGCTAGATGCCTTCCGCGGTAAATTAAGGCTCGTACATAACGCACGCTTCTGGAAACCCTCAATGACGGTAATAACACTAACTTCTCGTCAGGTTTCCTCTAGAAGCTCCCCATACTCATGTAGGCTGTTGCCGCTCGCTCTCTCTCTCACCCTTCCTCACCCTCTCTCTCTCTCTCTCTCACTCTCGCTTCTAGTTCCTATGCTATCAGCAGAATGACCGGGTGAGTCTCATGCTCTAGTGGTGGTATGCTTATGGCATCATTCATAAAACAAAAGGATAAATAACGATCACATTTATCGAACGAGTTATTCGGTCCCTCTTCCGTCCACTTCTTTGGCTAGATAAAGACTATGTAAAATATACTACTCTTGCATCCTTCGCGGATATATTTACAGTATAAAAAGAAGACAATTAGCTCGAGCATTATGTATTCAGCTACTGCTCCATGAAAACAATCTTTAGTACTCCTTCATTCTATTAATTATTTCTTTAAATTTGATGTTGTGGGCATATAAAGAAGCAGCAGTAATAAATCAAATAGTCAAAAAATGGCGAAGAATATGGCTCAGTAGTGAAATTAGTTAAGAAGAGTCGAGGAGACAAGAGAGTTTCTTCGGAAAGTTATCTGAGCCACAGCTTATTCGGGTGGGATCGATGCAGTACAATGCGAGGCAGGGTCTCATCGGCAATGACTTTGTCTACTTGGTCGGCGTTTGTGACAGACTCTAGGCTATTGCGGAGGGTGGCGGGCGGCGGTTAGTTCGGGCGTGATCCGGCATAATGCGAGAGCAATTTGGTGAATGGAGTTAATTCAATAGAGGCTCTCGAGCACGGCTCCGCTTCTCTTTAGAGCCGGGTGAACGTTAACCTCCAGTAGATATGGTTCTTCTTCGTCATCGACTGGAAGCCAGCGATTCTACCTTGACTTCTTGCTGATATTGAGCATAATACGACGCGAATTGAATGCACATGACACTAGAAATTTCTCCTGCGGTAATCGACGTACTACTGCAGTTAACAAGAAAAGTCCTTATTATCCAAGCGAACAGCTATCAACAATGCTGACAGAGTTATGCACGGAAGCAGAATAGATCTGGATAATGTTAGTGAAGTGAAGGAACAATATAGTCGGAATAGTCCAGAGGAGAGTGAACGGAATATTTCTTACCATTTCTTCTCGATGATGCATATTATGGAAGAATTGGCGGAGAATACGTTTATTTCAAGAAAGTAAAAAGCAGGCGAAATTGAACGAATCAGTAAAGGCGGATTGATGGGAATAAACAATTAAAACACGCAACCTTGCTATTTTACCACTACCAATTCGTATTCTCTTTTCTCTTGAAAATTGGATTTGTTTAGAAATCAGGATTCATTAGAAATATCTGAATCAACTAGTTCAATGCTTGCAGTCTACATATACTTATAAATATGTAC
Source organism: Ectemnius cavifrons (assembly GCA_964023945.1). NCBI lineage: Eukaryota > Metazoa > Arthropoda > Insecta > Hymenoptera > Crabronidae > Ectemnius > Ectemnius cavifrons. Next base: position 6,248,100 of record OZ030375.1, read on the forward strand.
CGATGTCTGCCGCCGTCAAACTGTGAAATTCTTTTTTGTACCATCGAAAACAAATATCGAACTGTTGCTGTAGAAAATTCTCACCGAGACCCATCGTTAATTCGATTAAACCACTCCGTCCGATATTCGTTACTTTTTGTTCGCGGGCTCATAGAGCATTCCATCCTAATGAATGATATTGGGGGGAGGGAAGTCAGTTTTAATTATCGATTTCGCAGCTGCGCAGCCATATAATCTGTCCTATATTCCAAAGGCACTTGGCAGAGTACGTGCGATTCTGCGGCTCTTGTTTTCCCAACAATATACACAGTTTCACTGCAGAGCCTCGCTGTGGATATTTAGAAAGAAGATGCGAATATCGTCATAATGAGACTCGCTCTGCGCGGCTGCATTTAAAGCAACAGAGAACAGAGACTGCGAGTGAGGCAGGGTGAGAGAGAGGGAGAGAGAGAGAGAGAGAGAAATAGAGAGTGGAGAGGTTACTGGCGAAATAGAAGAGAGAATGAGAAAAAGCGAGAAAAAGTGAGGGAAAGAAAGAAATAGAAATGCCGAGGTGGGCTACATTTGAAACTCGGCGCGATTGCTAGTAGTGATCTTTCAGCACTGAAAATTTAGGTTGAAGATAGGTGCGCATCCCTCATATCCTTTTAAAAGCAGCACCGGGAGGTAGAGAGGGTGACAGAAAAAAGCAAGCAGTAGAGAGCAGTTGGGTCTCATTAAAATAACCTAAATTATCCTGCAGTTAAGGAAAATAGGGAGCGCGTTGGCATAGAAACGATGCACTTGCCGGTGCGCTCCTATTTCTTTATGTGACCCGAGGGCAACTGCGCCAACGAGCTCTATAGATTTGCGAGGGTGGTTCGCTTTTGGCCGGTATGAATAGAGTTTAGGGTTTTTGTTGACGTTGTTGCGGTTTCTGAACAAGAACACTGTTCCCTTAATATCCGTCGCTATACCATTGTATACCATAGTTGTGGCTGAACGATGTAGCGCCAGCTACCGGATCCTGTCACCTTGTTCTCGTTTTTGCGGAATGCAACCTCTCATACAAGTTTTTGTCGACAGGATTTCAATAATGGAAACGCGGCTTTCCAGCGACGACCGCGAATACGTGTAGTTGCCCTGATCGTGTGGTAGAGACATCACCACCACTGACGCGGAACAATTGTAGCATTGATTCAATAAACGTGAACGACCGCCCTCTGCTCCGACTCTGCTTCTCCCGTCCGCTTCTGATTCGACAATGGCGCATCCACTTTTTTAATTAGCAATAACCGTACAAGTGGATTATCGTTGTTACGTTTCAGATTGGAGGCTCGGGAAGAGCGGCGGCCAGGGCGCGCGCGGGTGAGCTGTTGTATCCATTGAAATTACGGGTCGGAGGGAGCACGGATACTCGACCTAAGGACAGTTTGAGCCACGAGTGCGTAATTGTGTAACCGGATACCGAGGGTGCAGGGAATGCAAATATTGTTTCATGTCCTTGCCAGGTCACCGACGCGCTGCTGCACTCCATCTCCCTCTCATGGCCTTGAATATTAGCCTTCGTAAAGCAAAGGGCCTTCGTCAGTTCTCGACATTGCAAACGAAGTGAACGACCCTAGTGCTCGGTCTTATAGCTCTTTCAAAGACAGTCAAACAGATGCAAGGTTCCTATGTGGTGCGATACCACTGAAGAAATGAAGCCTCGCATTGGCAGAAGTTGGAAACGAACGGAATGTCGTACACATCGAGTAATCAAGACCGGTGCCAATCGGTATTGGCCAGGATGGGACGGGACAAGCGACAAGCCCTAGTCCAGTGGTTGAATCGTCGGATCCGTTTTCGCGCGAGCCCTCACAGTCTCCGGTCGCCGCACATTTTTCGGCTGCGGACACATCGCGTCGGCACGAACTCACTCAGAGGCCAGCCTACAGTCATGTCAACGTGGACAATCGATGTTGGCCATCAGTTGCAGTTTGCGCGGCCAGTTATGCCCGGGACAATTGTTATTGACAAATCGTAATGCCGGTCATCAGTCATGAGGGGTACAGCGCGCTCGCGTCCAGGCCGAATGTGGTCCATTGGCAGTGCTTGCGCGCACGTACATCCACCACCCTGTGCCTCGATCGCGCCACACATGTCGCTATCGCGCAAAGATGCTTATCGCGTCAATCATGATTGGCTATAGGAAAAATCCCTTTAATAAAGCTGTTAAAGTATTATTCGATTAAAAAACACGTAATGCGTAAGTACAACACCTAATTCCAATCAAGTATTCGACGCCATAATCGTGGGATTTCTATTGGAAAATTCTCAACTCGAGAGGGAAACTTTTTAAAAGCAAGTGCTTATCGTACTGCAGAAAATGTAAAACAAGACGATCGAAAAACTACGTTCCGACCGTTTTATTGACACTCTAGCCACGAATTGGCTAGTCAAATTACGGCGCAAATACCCGTCAGGGGAATGGCGTTGCAGGAAATCCTTTACGAGGAGCTCGTTTGCCTCATAAAATGCTCGTAAAGGTGTTCGACGTGTGATTCGCGTGCACTGAAATACAACAGCAAAAAGGAGCAAACTCCATTTTGGCCCTGGGAAACGTTAATTGTTGGTTAACGTGTGGAGTGCCGATTACTATCGAAAATTGCATCTCATGCTTATCGTTTCATAAGAGCCTTGATTTGCACTCACCCAAACACGTGCCTACAATTCTTAGCATAAATATATACATTATTTGAATGCACAGAGTGGTCCATTATTTGGTACTTTTTGTTTTATTTTCATTATCGTCCTGTGAGAAATAATGCTTGCCAAGGAAAGGAAGGTGCAGCATACTACCAGCACACTCTAGGGTGTCGTAAGTAATCTAATACAGCAGCGACGCGATGACTTTCCAAGTGATGCAGTAAATAAGATACAAAGCTCGGCATAGAGTAAGTTAGTAAATCCCAAATAAAGCAATAGTATATATTCAAGTGGCGAAATGAAAGTACGAATTGTTTCTGGCATGCCGGGAGTCAGGATTACGTTGTCGCGTTTTGGTTGAAAGGAGCAGGAGCTCGGAAGTGGTAAGCGCGACGACATTTTAAAATGGTATACGAGATCAGAGGAAGCCGTTCATGCCCAGATAACCCTGTGCTCGGCAGACAGAGAGTGTGTATGTGTGCGAGAGAGGAAGACGGAGCTTCGACGTGGCTTTTGGGGACGGGATATCGCATTATTCCCGACTGAATAGGGTAAATCAGGCTCTCGTGGACTTCCAACGTAGAATCGCCGGGGAACCGGCGGATCGGCGATGTCGAGAGGATGAGGATTGGCTGGCAGCAGCGACCGCCTTGGGAATTCAATTATACTGACGGAACAATGGCACCCACACCGGTAATGAAGGGGCCGTCGCCGGGAGGTCATCAGATTACATGGTATTTACAATATATAAGCCAGATAGCCGTCGGACCAAAAGGAACATCTTCTTTCCATCCGAAACCCTTCTACTTCGCAACTTCACCCCCTTGTGTACTCGGCTTTCGCCCGCACTGTGCATGCTTCTGCATCCTCGCGAAAATTGGATTGGATATAATCAGTGCTTATCACGGATTATTCGACGAATTTTGCTGGCTAATACAGCGCACTGCACTTTCCTGTTTACGCAGTCCTCCTGTTATCATTCGAGCGGATCTTACATGCACTCGAGAGGGTGGAGGGCTGGGATGGGGTTGGGGGTGGCGCTGCTTAATTAACTTTTGCCATTGATTCCAGCGTGAACTTTGCGAGGCTGAGATTCGTGGCGAGAGCGATCAGCCGCATAAACATCAGCTCGGCTTTTCCGAGAAGGGACACGAGAGACCAGCAAGAGGGGGGGAAAAATTGCGGCGGGAGAACCCCTTTGACGCGAGGCGACGACGAGTTTCGTAATTACGTTACGGGGAAAAAGACACGGGGGTGCCGGACTAGCCCCAGTACTCTCTCGTTCTCTCTCTCTTTCTCTCTCTCTTGCACGGTCGGTCATGCGTTTAGGAGCAGGAGTGGAACCCGTAAATAACCTCTTTAAAAGAGACTAAATTCATTATTTGCTCCCCAGTTGCTTGTCTGGTATAGAGACCGGTTTTTTTTAATACCCTCCTCCAATGTCAAAAGGAAGTTTCGTTCGTAAAGACACACCCTCCCCAAAGGGGACACTAATACTATTCCGCGTCCCTTTTTTAATCGATCGTATTGTCGTTTATAAGACATCACGCATTGCACCATCTTGAGAGGAGACAAAGAACTCCCACTAACTCTGTGATACTATCTATCATCCCTCTAGACTGGCATTTCCAGGTCTCGTGTTCTACACCGGCATTTGCTCAAAGAATAGTAAAACCACCAGCAAGAAAGGCTAGCATTAGTTATTCAATTGTTCGCCGCGCGTAGAAGGGGAGGGAAAATCCCCCAAACGAAGGTGTCGAATGAAACGTGTCTGACTGCCCGGGAACGGCGGGAGCCCCGTCTCGTTAATATGGATTTCTCTAACGATCGAGCTAATTTGTACACTTGTCTCCGGCGATCCTGCCTTCCCGTAAAACGACGAGGAAAACCTGAGTGGACGAAGGTACAGCGCGAGGCATTCCGTTCGGGCATTGTGCACCCGCGGGATACCTAATAGGCGGCGCGGTATACATTTGCATCTGAATGGCCAAAAAGGTGCTTGCACGGCGTCGAAACGTGGTACGGTGATACTCTGTCACGGGACAGGTAGGCTAGATAACGTCCGATGTCGAATATGGAAACAATCGCCAGGCAAAGAGGGTGGTCCCAACAAAATAGCCCGATGGTCCGGGAGCGCACGTGTCTTTTCACCCCGGGAACAAAGTAACCCAACTCCCAAATACGAGCGGACTTGTACACTTACCGGTGCCCTATAATTAAAAACTTGTTCGGTTTACAATACAGAGCCTGGCGAGAGTCTATAGTTTGCATAGATTCTCACGCAGTCCACACTGGTAAATGCTTTACATTAAAGTTTACATAATAGCCTTTTCGCTAGAACGATATTTCCCCGAGAAGAGAACGAACGAGAGACTCTTCGGTCCGCATTTACCACGAGAAAAGAGGCGGGGTTTAATAGGATCGTACGTCCCCCCAGCGTTTGATCTTTTATGCGATCCGACGAAAAATTTGCCGATATGCCATGGCCAGTGGATACTAATGTGATTATGAAATAACAGCGCCGTCCTGGTGGTCGCGGCCAAATTGTGCGAAACCGATGAAAGACCGACTCGCTCAAAGTTCACAATCGATACATTTGACTGGGCGATTAAACGATCCGCGGAAATGGACGAGGGTGAGGGAGTGGACGGGCGATAGGGATGCTGCGTGGCTGGTACCGATGGAGAAGCGTAGGAGCGCAGGGCGTGAGGAGGTGGGGCGGGCGTGCGGATTGCGGAAGCAGTCGCGAGCGTTTTCGCGCTTCACAGCCGCAGCAGTTTGGAGTTGCCATTCGAGGCACGTAAATTGCTAACCTAACTTGTTTAGCGGTTTTAGCGGTATTTGATTAGTTGAGTGAATTTCCGAACTGTTTCAAACCCGTTCGCTCGCGCGAGCGTACGGATTATGTCCTCCATCTCCGCCTGAGATCGCATGCCAGACCTTTCCCGAATTCTACATGGCCACATAATAACCATGCATTCGCTCTCCGCGCTATTCCGGCCTGATATGTTCGACGAAAAGTAGCAAACGCCAGCTCTCCAATTCATTGCAATACGTATAATCGAAAGCTTCTGTTCCTGATCTAAAGTGCAGACGGAAACGTCGAGATATTCCAGCTTACCTTGCGAGTAGTTCATGTCCTTCTTTCATGTACTCCAGTAGTTACTCCTTATCGGAGTCTCGGTTGCACGAAGACAAACTAGTTTAACCTGAAACAAACGCACACCACGTTAGCATCGTGCATGTGAGACAAGCATCAATCGTATGTCTGTGGTAGATAGGATATTTTGCAATTGAAAACCCTTGTATGTAAGCGCAATTCAAGAAGGTTAAGTATAAAGATTCTAGGCTTATTGTTTGTATTCTGTTTCATGCGTGGCACTTGGATTTCCATTATCTCCCTTCGCTGCCCGCAGATCGACTACTATTGTTACTGATTGGAAAATCGACGTATCCACTGTATTGGTTGCTCACTCCCATTAAGATGCCCTTAGTGACTACAATATACGTACTATAGTTATGGAGAAGGACTTCATGGCTATTTAACGGCTTGTCCATCTGGTGAGCGGATTCGCAACTTACAGGTATACGGGGGTACAGTTTTTATAACCGCACAAGACCTCATGCCTTTTAATCGCGTTCTATTGTTACAATTTCTAACGCTGCCACTCAAGATAATCCCCCTGGCGTACAAGGAATAATTATTAATTACTGCACTTATTTATACCTTCGCTAGTAAACCGCAGAGAATTCTGTACTCTTGATATGCTGTGCTTTTTTTACTCTTCATAATTAAGTGGATGTGTCCGTACTTCTTTTTTCACGACCCAATTTCATAAAACAATTTTACTTTCGCCGTTCCTATACAATACATGTAGTGTGGATGCCGCATTAGTATTAGTCAAGGTCTCGAGTTACAAACACTTGATGGAAGGGAGTTGGGAGGTGAGTATTTGTCTGAGAATATCTCCTCCCGAAATGCATTCTGCGTTGATAGCGGCGAAAGACAATTATAGGAAAGTGGGCAAAGTTGTCTCAGCAAATACCACTTACCAAAATACAATCGAGTCTCGTGCCAATCGAAGAATGCATCGGGAGGGCGCAAGGGAACACCCCGGCTGAAATAATCGGATAACGTAGCGGGCGCTACATCACCGAGATGTGGCCAGGGGATCCCGAGAAAACGGGAAATAAGAGGAGGGAAGACACACTCACCGATGTGATTCGATACGCCGGAGATAAATTGATGTGGGATCCTCTTGCTAGTATTTAATTGTCAACTGTAGCATTTTCTCCGTAATGAAAGCTTGATCATTTTTTCTTCATAAGAGGACAAAACATTCAAAGGAGGCGGTGGTCACTTTGTAAAATTGATGTGATATGTTTTCGAATCTATCAGTTTTCATGAATCTGGTGGCTGACGTGTGGGGTTGGGGGGAGTGTGTGGTACGAGGCGTTGGTAAAATGAATTCAAGAACGGGGGCGGAATTCTTTATCGGGCAGTCTGTTCACAGTAATATGGGCGAAAAAGGTCTGACCATTTGCAGGGTAAAAGGTTCCGGCGTTCTAGACGTTGGTACGTCAGGTATGTAGGTGTATGAACTCCCTCACAAGCGCGGAACGAACTACTAGCAGCCGGCAGCTGCAGACAGAGATGGCGAGCGGTGAGGGAAAAATTGAATTATCATAAAGAAATTGCGTCCGAATATTTCGTCCGGTTCTATTGAATGCCAACGAGTAGATGAGAAGGCACCGATAGCTTTTCCAATATGGCCGCAGTCTGTGCCTGAGACTTGGTTCGGGAATTTTTAGAATCAAGGTCCTCTGGCTGTGGATATCCGGCAAAGCGGATGAAAGCTAAGGGCACGTGTACGATACGTCTCTGTTCGAGTGCGTGATACCCCCAAGCATCTCTCGCTCTCTCGGCTCTCCTTTATCTGTATGAGGCGCTATGCGCGGGAAATTGAGGGGAGAGAGAAAAGAGGAATTGGGTGGTGCTCGCTGTCTGAACCCTTTCATGATGCGAGCTGCCCGTTCAATTGCACTTCCAGCGTCGCACAATAACAGTATAAGGGGGGGTTGAAAGGGAGTCTGGATTAGATTGTTACAGACGCTCAAATCCGTATTTCTTCTCGTGTAGAAGCTATCAGTGTCTGTTCCTTCCTTTGAGCTGATAGTTCACTTCCAAGAGGAAGAAAGTGCTCTTGTATGTATGCATTCTCATAACCATACAAATCATCAACTCGTAAGTAAAAAAAGATATATCTACTTTCCCTTAGTGTACCATATGTATGTATACAATATTAGTAGAAATGTCGTTATGATAAATACTTATTCGAGAATTACATCTATAAAAGTTGACGGTCCTAGCATCAAGTAGTCTTAAACGGTGGTTTTGTGGTTCCGCGAAGATTAAAAGCATATAGTATATGCGCATATCCAATGTATCACTCGATTTTAACGACAATAAAGTGCATCATGATGTAAACCCAATACCCTCTAACGTACTGCGAGCAGACGCTACCCGATCCCAGTCTGGATACCAGGATCAAATCTCCGGACAGGGCTATTATACGCTCATTTCAGGTTAATACTTGGCTGATGTTGGTGCATTGACCTGACGACCGACACCGACCGACATTAAAGTTGAGCACCGTTGATCCGTATCGTGCGGAGCGCTTTGTCCGCCCTTATTTGCGTAGTTACCGAGCAAATTATCCTGAGAATTTCGCCGGCGATATTGACTGTGTCGAACGCAGCTGGGACCGACTGATGATGTGTTTACTCTCGCGCAGTCGACGCTAAAGACCAACCTGGTTTTGAACGGCGGCGCTCGAGTTATCTTTTCGAAAGTAGACTGCTAGATACAGTAAAGAGTAAATGCGGATGGTTCCACCGAATCATAGTAAATCCGTGGCCGCACGTAATCTCAGTTACTAGAAAGCAAGCTCTCACGGTTCCACGTAACAACGAGTCGAAGGCGTAGTGAGCGGGGACGAGAAGTTCCGACCGAACTTTCTACACAAAGTGCGAAAACGGGCCCGGAAGCGCCGAGTGGAAGAGGAACGCCGAACTGCGCCGGGACTTTGCTCGCCTGGACGGTGGAAGCGAGGAAGCGAGGGTGAGTTTAAAGGTCGTCTCGCGAGCCGCTCGTTTCGAGCCTCCTCCTCCTCCTCTTCCTCTTTCTCCTCTTCCTCCTTCTCCTGCTCCTCCTCCTCTTCCTATAGCAAGCAGGCTCCAGCTTTGCGCGCACGGTCTCGTTCCACAGGAAAGTAACTACTAGTCGTAAAATTTCCAACGAGCCCCGAACGCTCGTAGTCGCGGCGGGGGAGAAACGGTGCGACGTAACGCGCCTATATCCTCTAGGCGCGTTCGCAATTTGTAATTCAATTCTCTGCGCGCTGCGCGATTTCGCCATCGCAGATTCTTTATTATTGCTAGATATATGCACCGCTCGTAGGGGAAATCTGGCCTCTGCTTAATCGTGAGTCACAGTGTACCACCGCAAAAAGCGGTCGCGCAGCGCTGCCAAGAGTCATGTACTTAAGTGGAAACCTCACGCAAGTTGAACGCCGTATAAGTTGACCTAAGCAAACCTCAAAGCCTGGCATATGTCACGAAACCACCAGGGATTTGAATCCACAGTGGATTTGTCCATAACTGACTTGAATTGGTCAGGAGCTGTCCAGTTGCCGATGCTGCCGTGACATCGATTTTCCGCATTCGGTACAAGGATTAGTACTCATAAAATTCTAAAGCGTGTAATCATAAGTAAAGTATTTCTCAATGTTACAAATAAATGTTTGAAATTAAATTATAAATTTAATACTCAGAGATACTCAGCTATGTTAAAAATAAATGGATGTATTAGAAACTCAACGTAAATTGTGACAGTTGAAAATTTTGGGAGAATATTAAATATATAGTTTAGATAATATAGCAGTCGAATTACATTTACTGCCAGATGTAAATAACCAATGTAAGCGGCGACGCAAATCTTGGCGATATGAATTACAGGCGTCCCACTGCTTCCATTAATTTCACGAAGATAAAGCGATTAGCTATCGTATTGGGGACGGGTATTAAGAAAGTCTCGTGATCTTATCTTTGAGCAGATGAAGTATTACTCATAAAAGATAGGGGAAAAATAAAAGGGACTACTATTCTGTGTTTCCATTGGTGGGGGACATAACAAATTAAACGTAGCCCGCTCCAGGGTGCATCTCAAGAAAATTAGAAGCATCCTCCAGCAGTCAATTAGCCGGCGCGCGCGCGCAGGACTACCCCTAGTTTGAGCTAGAAAATCGTGTAATACTTATGGCGCACGAGGCGAATTGGAAGTGGAAGTCACAGCTGTACGAAATTACGTTTCCCCGGGCACTCAGTTAGTATTATTAGGTAAACTTCGAAATATGCTTCTCCTTCCAAATACGACATAATTAAGGCATTCCGAAATAATATAAATTTAAACTTTCTCACTCGACTCTGAGATATAAATATCCCCTGGTCCCTTGAAATGTCAAGCTCGCTTTCCTCGAGAAATAGAAGATATCTTGGAATTGCTTTCCCTGAATAAACGAGCTCGTTACGCTACTTCCTTGGAAAATTGATCTTTACATATATGTATGTCTGCCATATTTTACATAACAAAGCTGTCCCCTAGAGTTACGTTTCATCTGTATCTTGGGCTTTATTACATCGGAGGGGCTGCGTTAGGTGTGAGGATATTTTTATTCGTATCATACCGGGGCAATATGTTAACTAGGCGACAGTGGATTTCTAGAAATTATTAGGGCTCGCCGTGGATGCAGCTTTATTATCTTCATCGAGTTAGGGGCGTGTGGGTATACCAAAGGCATATCTGATTAAGAATGCACCCTTCCTATGGTGTCCATGGCCCGTGGTTAGGGCTGGTGACATTAATAGCAACTACCGTCGACGATCTACTGCTGCCCCTGAAGCCTTCTTATATTTAATTCAACGCTACCGCTAATTTACTCCAACGCCCAAAGCATATTCAATCATATCGAAATGTATAGCACGTCGCGCCTTTATTGTTACGTGCATTCGTCTCGCTGTGGGTTGTAATATATATCGAAGGGAGACATTATGATATCTCCATAGAATATATACATCTCGAATTTAAAGTCTTAACTCCACCGATTGATTTCAATCGCATTGATTCTGCCGTTTGTGGCGGCCGTCCAATTAACTTCGACGATAGAGCAAAGCTCAAATTGTTATTCATTAAACTGTCATCGAAATGACCAGCTGATCACTTCATGCTATTCGATTATAATCGTGATACTGAAATCGCTAATGGATGTAATATATGCTACTTCTGGCTTACGTTAATCAATGTGCTTAATTGGTGAAGCGTAATAACCACTCTGACTTGGTCGAGTGTTCGCAATATAATGATATTACAGCCAAATCCTTATTAGATTGCAACGGCATCTCATTTTATTGGGAGAACACGTGCGTGTAGTATGCAATATGCAATACAGAGATTAGAGTAGATATAATTTATTCCATGCTATCGAAACAGATGAAGAGGAGGAATTACGATCGAAAATACGATGAAAAAAAACATGTATCACTTGACCGACTAAATAAACTGACTAAATAAATCATTACTGCGACTCGGAATCTCATTTGGAAGGTGTTTCGCTGAAAACCTCACGTAACGTCCATTAACTGTTCTGACAACGAGTGTGCGCCAGGGACTGTATTCGGCAGAGTATATACTCTCACAACTTTTGTCGTGGAGTGGAGTGTCATGTCAGCCGTAGGGCAAAAATGATTGTCAATATATTTCATGAGATTATCCCCCGCGCAGCACGGAGCTTCTCGCGTCTCTCACACGTCGATCTTGCAACCAAAAGGCATCCGTGGTGCAGGCCGAATTAAGTGGACCAAATTGAGGATTACTCTCTGTCACCCTTGGATATCCTTCTTACTTGTCACCCTAGTCCATTTCAAGCATCGTGCGTTGCACTTGCCTCTTATAGGCTCTTTCCTTTGTATTTTCTAGCATGATAAAGTTCGCTAGGCTTACACAACGGGCAACGTTCTACTGATTTTGCAGGCTGACGCAAGCCCGCGTCAGACGGAATGCTAATTCGTGCTCCGTAGATTTACACCTTCTTAATTTCGCAGTCACCCTTATAAATTGGAAGATCGTGGCGCCTGCCTCTGTACCAGTCTCGGCACACTCCGTTCCTATTTAATCGTCCTTCGTCCCCTCGATCTTGTTTGCAACCGTTTCATCCAGCATTTTCCTCTCGAAATCCGTCCACCTTCCCTCACACCCTCCGGCGTACGCAGGAATACTAATGGCACACTGGCGAAATAATAAAAATCCTCCTCCAGATTAGCTTATATAAGATAGAGGCACGTACCATCGAGGAATCATTCTTAACTCGATTCTTTATTCGTTTATAAACCTGTCTAATTCCGAATCGTAATTTTCCATAATTTATTATCGACATTTATTGTTTCATTGTAATCCTCTATGTATACGAAAGGTGCTAGAATCTGTTGCGTAAAATGGCACTTATCTCCGTAAACATTTCCTTTCCTTCAATCATCTGATTCGTCATGCGCAAGATGGAACAATCCGATAGCAGGCGTACCAAGTGCGACTTGATGAAACTGATTAGATTTCGATGGGTGCTTAATCGGAGTGGTGCTTTTAAGTGCCACCATTAAATCCCCGATGGAAAGTTGCCCGCCGCCGTGAGCTCATGGCTAACCTTATTATGGATTCCTCGTTAAACGCAGACGAACGTTTCCCAGACCTCTTATGCACCGAGCGTTCGTAACGACGAGTCTTTATGAGTGGTGATTCCCTCATTATGACCTTGATATATTTTATGAATGAAAAAATCTATGACCTTTACGAATCATCCTTGAAAGCTGCAAATCTACGCACTGAAAAGTAAGAAGCTTTCGAGGAAAAAGTAATTTTCAGTCGAGTCAGAACAAGATTGGGCCACCGAAGCATTTAAAGGCAGCACGGAACGATTTGCCCACAGACGTTACTTTTCAGGGAAAGTTTCGCAATCTCATTTGTGTGTGCGGTGTAAGTTACTTACGGGGGAGTAATATCGAGTTACCTCGTTATATCGAAACGCGTCCAATGTATGTATTACCCACCCTCTCAGAATTTACACTTAAATTTGGTGCTTCCGAAAGCAGCACAATGAGACTGCTGGATCAGCTTCCGGAAGGGAATCATATTTCGTAGAAGTTCAAGGAGATATTTGTTCGGAAAATTCGATCCTTCTCAAAATGGTAGTGATTACGTTATAGACTAACAAATCGAAATTTGAAAGCAAGCCTCGAGAAATGAATGAATAAATTGCGAATGAATAGTAGTGTCTCAGTCTGAGGAATATCATAGGTTGTTCTAAATTCCCCACCGAGATGTCCAGGCGCGGGCTCTCCTTTGTTAGGGGGTTTACGGGCGTAGCGATTTCTCTGCGCTTGCTCAATTATTTCAGGGCACTCGCGGGTACGTGCGTACGTTACGGGGTGATGGATGACGTGCTCAGGAAGCCTCCCTCCAGTTCGGCCGAGCTCTCCCTCTTCCTCGCAGGGTGCTTCTTGCGCGCGCGCGCGCGCGCGCAAAGTGCAAACACAGGCACACATACACAGGGCCGCTGTACCCTCGCGTGACTCTCTCTCTCGCCACAGGGGATGCCGCTTGAATAATTAGCCCCACGGTGCACTAAACTCCCGTCTGGCTACGTGAAATCCGAGCACTGAATTCGCCAGAGCTTGCCGTGGTACTTTAAGGCTAGACCTCGCAGGCGCTTTAAGGGCGAGCTTCTAATTAATACTCCGGGCGCGACGGCTGCTGCTTGCCGCTGGTCAGGCTTGCGAATTTCGCGGTGTGTCTCGAAAATGTTGAGGCCAAGGTAGTGTGAGTGAGCGCACTGGCAACCAGCGTAGCGCGCGCGCGTTCACTGCGTGAGGAAACACGATAATTAGAGGGCGAGGCCGTCCACGGGCCAAAAGGGATATGATTTTTTGAGTGAGTCTGCCGATTAGTGGAAGCCGAGGGTAAACTTGCGCCAAGTGTTCGTTACGTCGCTAAAGTGGCGGTGCGGCAAATCCTCCCATTTTCCCATACACCACGAAAGCCCAGTTCCGAATTTCTCCCCTCACCCTCCGCAGCAAATTCGGCCGAGCACTTGGTTCACGCACTGGAGGATGAAGCGGCTGACGTCGAATCACAGACGGACTGGTATTTGAATAAGCACGAGAGCTGACCGGCCAGCGCGATAATTGCTCGCGTAAGAGGAACAGCCGTAGCGTCTAGCCGAAATACACTCGCCGTCCATGAATTATGTGGCGAGCTTTCGGACGACAGATTGGGCATTGGCTATGGGTGTGGAGATAGGAGGGAGCGCTCGAGATCCACCTTTGTGGACAAATGTCAAGGAGATGGAGCGAGAGAGCAAGGATCAATAGCCCCGGGGCCGAGTTGTCGAGCGATCAGACCCAATCGGTACTCTCTGCGAGTTACAGTGGTAGTGTGGTGTGGTGTGGTCGTCGCGTTCTACTATCAAGGGGGTTGTAACTTCGAAATTCGATTTTGCACTGGAGCCTTTTTTCAATCAGCATTATCGGCCACTTGGCAGCCCTGTCGCGAAAGGGTGAGTAACAACGAGGGGCAGAATGTTGCGAACGTAGAGAGACATTGCTCGCAGAGAGGGTATGAGAATGGGAGAAAAGCGCGCGAGCGAAAGAAAGAGAGTGAAAGGACAAGGTAGGATCACTGTATAAAGTGAAATAACTTGGGGCGAGCTTCTACCTACTCCCGGCGACTTCTTTAAGGTCAAATGGGGTAGGTGGTTTAGCGTTAGCAGCAGCCTGCAGCCTTCGAGCCTCCGAAGTCTCGGCACGTCGTCGATGAATGGCCTGACGAGACTCCGCGAGACTTTGTGAGACAATCGCTGGGGAAATCTGGGGACCCGCTCATCCACCCTTCGTTCCTGTCTGCTCTCACCCCTCTCTCCCTCTAGAGTCCTCTTTCGAAGCGCGCTTGTCGCTCGCGTAGCCCTGTCTTATCCTCTTTCCCTTCTCGGACCCTATGCTTCTCTACCTTCCGCGTTCCTATCTCGCGTGTGCCGGACTGCTGGCATTTAATCGTACGAACGAGTCGCGATTAAATTTCTCGCTTCTGAAGGGAATTCTCTTGGGTAACCGCCCCCTCAGGAATCGTAGGGAAGCCTCTGCCCTTCCTTCCGCGGGATGATGCTGAGTCCACCACATCATTCTACGCTCCATTGTGCATATATATATATATACTAAGACGCAAAGGACACTTGTCAAAAGTTGCTGATGAAAAGGTTTGGTGTCATCCATTTCAAATAGTTCGGATCGTACCATCGGCTGCACTTTGCTCTATGTAGAAAGAAGTATTTTATTTAAGCTATTCTATTTGCCTTTGACTGCAACAGCTTGCCCAACCGCTATATCGAGCTCTGAAAAACTCAAGGAATTTACATTGGGGAAAGTCAGGCACCCCTATACCGGGGAAAGTTCCTTATTTCTCGATGTCGACGACAACAGCCTGATATTGTGGCAGTTTGCCGGCCATAAATAATTCCTTCTCAGCCTCGGACTGCATCTCGGCTGCAACGCGCGCTCTACGTGCAGTATACATTAGCACAACAATTACGGATGCATCAACTTTAGCCAATAGTCGATCAGCGTACATTTCATTATTCAGCGAGTTACGCAAACTCATTCCATCGTGACCTACTATTCGCCTGTTTTGCAGGATGACAACGACAGTCATGCCTTTTGATGAACGAAATGCTTCTGCGAAACGGCACAATATCGAATGGAAGATCCTTGAATTATTTTCAGTCCTAGGGTAGAAGAATGTGGAATAATAGCCAGCGGATAATCATTTTAATCAACGAGCTACCAGAACTCTCTTTCAGCTAGTTGAGAGCTTGGAAGGATAAGTTCATCAATAAAATGGTTACCAATTGTCGATGAATACAGATTGGGTTTCCCTTCATGGATCGAGTGCATTGATCCACAAAGCATTTAGTTTACCAGTGGCGACGAATAGCGCGAAAATGATGCCACTTGGTTTCTACAGTAAAACGCCGAGTGCAATTACAGGATGACTTTCCTGTTTACGGGTTGCGAGTCCAAGACTTGAAAAATGCAGAGGAAAGCTCGCCTTTCGAGGCGTCTGTTTGTCGGAGCTTTTACTTCAACGTCTTTTGGCTTAACTGTCTATCCGGCGAGGAAAGTGCCGTAACTTGACACTGCGGTTTGTTCGCGCTCAAACTTGACCGAATACCACTAAGCCCCCTGCGAAGGTCTATCTTCTCCACTCGGCTACTGTTGTTACTCGAGCGCGGGATACCCCTTCAAGTGCATTTCCGGGAAGAAGGTCTCCTCTGATATTCCTCGACGCTACCTAGAGCGTTGCTCAACACACTCGCACCAGATGAACTGATGCAAAGAGGGATGCACGATTGCTCAGAGCCTTGGCAAACCGTATATAAATCCAGTGCCCGTACACTGCTGTAGTTAAGTCTATGCGAGTTTGTTTCCAACTCACCGTACTAACTCCGTTCACCCTGTTCGACAACGATGTGGAAGTTTAGAGAATGTTCATGTTTCAAGAGTGTTAAAAGTGACATAACTTTCTACTGCGCTAGTTAATACAGGAGTCTTTCTATTTGTAGGTTTTACCAAGCGAATGTTTCCTAGAGAGCGGATGGAGGAAACAGCTTACACGCATACGGTTACGGCACCAGTTATTGCTAAGTCTTCCGAAAACGAAATAGCATGGCTGCATTTTAACGATGTGGCAACAAGATCTTCTCTACGATCCTATATAGAAGCCAGAAAACAATACCCTGGAAAATGGGCCAAACCAAAAGCTCGCGCATCGCTATGATTTATATTGCAGTGAAACGTAATCCCAGCTAAAACTTTAAGTATACCAACAAACAATGAACTGTAATACTCGCAATCGGCTTCCATTGTAAGTCGAACCTCATACCACACTATCTATGCTGTGATTGGACTTTTATAAACATTTCATATTCATTGTTCTACAATGAAGCTCACGTCGAATTCAAAATATAATACTGTACTATTGGTCAACCATCAAAAGAGTTCTGACTGCATAGATGCATTGGGGTGAGAAATAAATTCATTTTATCCGCTTAATGTTACGATATCGACTAGACATTCTAGTGGAGGTAATGCAGCATTGAAAGAAATCGGCGAATCCAGATAAATGTGTACCTACCAGCGTCCCTGAGAAACTGCAATGGTTCAATTCCATGCAAATCTCTAGAGTGTCCCGGGACACCAGCCTCGATACCATCGAACCGTCTGTTATATCGGCAACTTTGTTTACGACCCATTCGTACATTTGCGCCCTACGAATTTCACTACAATGTAATTAATAGAGATTCTACTCGTATCTTATGAAAATGGAAGTGACTGATCAAATTTAATCTGTCTTATTATTTTTCAAGTTGAGATCCAATGTGACAAACAGTGAATAGAACTGGAAAATTTCTGTTCCTGCGGATCGTGCGGATGTGCGTATAATTTCGCGAAGACGAAAGGGAGGATCGTAACTAAATGGAGTGTGAAACCCTTGTAATTCGAGTTCGTGGGAAGCGATCAGCTTTCTCGAAACGCTTGAAATTTTTGTAGGCTCGGGTGAGGCCGCACAGGGCGAAGTATCTGTGTACATAGTTTGGTGTAAAAGTCTCTGGCTCCCCGAGCATTTCCTTACTTCCTGGATGCCTTCATGATGCTGCGTACATGTAACATGATCAAGCTCCACTGAAACCACCGCCTGCTTTACTTGATTCGCAGCCCGAACCTTAGCCCGTTTATTAATATCAAATTCTCGTCCAACATTGGCTTCTTCAATTTTCTTTGGCGAAGTGAAGAAGTTATTTTATCGTCAGAAATAATACAGTAATTTTTGTCAAAGCATCTAATGTAGAGACATACATTTCAGAACTCGTGTATCAAGAATTTCAAGGATTCAAGCTTCGATTGATAATAGGAAGGTAAACGGAAGATCAAAGGCAACAGTGTAGCAGTGTTCAGTAGGAACTTTGAAGCTCGGCACCGCAAAGCGGCCGATCCACTGACGTCAACGAGACAGGACAGAAATTCACATTCACCGGCGGGCGTGCGGACGGTGCGAGGGAGAGTAGTAGGGAAAGAAGAGAGAGGGACGAAGCTCGAGAGGGCGGAACGCCCAAATTTGCATTCTTGACCGCAAACAGTAGCAGGTAGAGCCGGCATAGGGACCAACGGCACGGCAGTAGCGCCGGTGCAAGGAGGCGAAGCTAAACTGGCACAAACGAGCTAACTTGCTCTCGTTAGTGTGACTGCGTACATCGTCGGCGTTATGAGGGGCGCCGTGTTAATTATACTTACACGTTGTCCGAACACCGTGATAATGCATCCGGTCATCCAAGCTACCATCCGGAATGTATACCCATACACTGTAGAAATGTGATGTCAGAGTATGTCGTAGCGCGAGCACGCCTGCTCTGCCAAGGGAATATTATTGCCGTCGAGTGCGAGAGCACGCTTCAGCTTGGTACTTCTCCCGTTTTAAATGCTCATTTCGCCTCTCGCAAGAAACACTAGAACCTCCGGCGCCGTTCTTAACTCTCAACGCGCCATCGTCCACGAAAACACGTACGGATTTACCTTGCAGACAAGCACGAATTTCATCTTGGATTTTTCTTACCCTTCCACCCTCTTCACCGTTTCCAAGGCGAGCTTCGGCGCGACTGAAGGACGAGACAAGTAGTCAAAATTCAAGTGACACTGGCTGGCGGAAACTTGGTGAAATCGACGTGAATGCAATGCGTCCTGGTATATATATGTTAGAATCTGCACACAGTGTCCTAACACATATATCCCAAACTAGTCGCACTGCTGAAAAGGTATTCGACAGCAAATCACGTTATCGACATTGGCCGCTGTTGCTGCTGTTGCTTTCATTCGCATGCCCTCGGATAAATTCCTCTTCTCGTGTTGTCTTATGTAAGGGTAGCCTGTGGCCCTGAGGGTAGTTGGTCAGAGTGCGTCTGTGTATGTGTTGCGGCGGTTCCTAGCCACGAGGAAGAGAAAGGGAGACAGAGAGAAAGGGTGCTGCTGCATGCCGAGTTCCACGGGCGGCGTGTAGCCAAAGCGGCAGGGGATTTAGTTGTATTTTATTCAGCCACTTTATTCCGGGAGTTGTCACAGTTTTACATTTCCATCGGACTGCAGGCAGCACCTGGCGCGCCGCCGGCTATTTCTATATACGCCACGTAGCGCTTCTCCGCGTCAGGCAACCCCATCAGCAACTCCTCTTCTTCGTCTTTCACCCGCCACACTCTGCATCCAGTTGCAGCGATGCTTTCACCAACTACACCAGCAGTACCGCCTTCTTCGATACATAATATCCATCTCTCTTACTCTAGCTACCTCATGCTCGTTTCACCTCTTCCTCTTGCTCGTGTTACAATTTTTTACTTGATGCTCACAACTACTCTGTGATTTTAGATACGTTCGTATCGTATTCCTGTAGGTTTAGATAGTTATTGAGAGCTATAGTGTCTTAGATTAGCATCGGGAATACGACACGTGCTTGCGTTACTGCTCGCAATATAGTGTGAAACTTTATTATAATAATGTACATCTTGTGGAAAGTTCAGGAATTCGGCATCGCCCGTTGGTTTATTATGAATATCTTGGCACAACTGTTTCACGACTCTTCCTCTATCTTTAAATGGTTAAGAGGGTGCTTTGCTTAATAATTGAAGCCTCCTTACAACTAGGTGCTTCGTCGCTTGAACGAAAAAGTTTTTCTCTCCTACGAAATAAACATTCCTAAATGTTCGTATCTCTCAGCCGCGGATGTCGACGTAAGGTTTAAAGAGCCTCATATTTATGACAGGGAAAAGGAATGGCATGTTTATACGAAATACACCATACTTTTATGCCTTAAACGCCATTTTTCATGGTCTCCTACACCGTAGAGTATCTTTTACGCGAAAGATTTTCCCGAGGTGGTTCGCAGCGTAGACCGAAATATAGGTTGAGTGCTGTAAAGCTTTATTTCTTAGCCCGTACATTGTATCGGCGTTCTGCCATTATACTCGAGTTTTAATGCACCTGTGTAGTGCCCATTTCCCCGAAGCCATTTTGTCATGGCGCACAGACCATTAATTCCATTCTCATTCTTTTCACCGGTATACGTACTTCCGTACATGCACTGCGATCCAGTTAGATCGATATTGTCATGAGAAATCCGTATTAAAGGGTACCACCGAGCGGTTATGTACTCGGTGATGTTAAACAAACCTCAAACCCGTCAGTTGGTCGGATGAGATAAATGCACGAACAAACCAGATGAAGTACGACATATCAAACAAGGTTGGCCACAGTTCCGAGCTTACTTTTCCTCCCCACCAGTTCCTGGGTTACTGTTCCTCGTTAGGTATCCCGCGTTTCGTTAGATCCACCCGCATTACTACGTCAGTCCGAATGGATTTCAACCCTTAAGGGCGTTTACCCTTTTCATCCTTCCATTATACCTCTTTCATTGTCGTTCGACGACACTCCACGACAATGTATTCTTCACACGTTGTACCGGCACAGAACTATACATTAATCCGTCAGAGAACTCGCATTCACCATGTTGCGAACTCGTAATTGTTGAGAATGTAGTCGATGCTGTTGATTACAAGACCCATGAAGGTCCATGGATGCTCTACAAAGAAAAGACGCTTGGTTGACTAAACCAATTAAATTGCAATCAATTAAAATTTCCCAGAAAACACCCAAGCAAAACCCAGTGTATGCTCACTCTTCATGGAACAAAGTAGACGCGTATGAAAATAGGCTGTTTATCGTAGCATAGAAACGGGCCGTTTTTCAGTCGACAATACAGGAAGCGTGTTTGGTACAGGTGCAGTTTTGTTAGAGTTGCAATGATGGAATTCGCGGAAGAGCACTTGCAGTGCTCGTTAGTTCCCTAGTTGAGAAGCTGGCGCCTCTAAAAGGGCAAGGCAAGCGGCCGTAATCCGGCGCTGGCCCTGCTTTTGTGAGTCCGGCGCACAATTAAACGTCGCGCTCCTAGCCTGCGTGACTTTGCCGTGCCGAAGCGAACAATGCTATTCGGGCGCGATGTCGAGGACCACGCATGGAATCATCCGCAGAGAGGGAAAAAGCAAGAGAAAGCGAGAGGATGCTAAGGACCACCGTGCAAAGCCTGGCAAAAAAGGAAGGGACCCTTAGCTTGAAGCCAGCGAGCTATGCAGCGCGCGGCAGGGCAGGCGAGCCGCATGCAAATTACACGCGCGCGCACGAGGGCGCCCGCAAAAATGATTCTCCGAGTGCACAAAGCACCCCGACACCCCCTTCACGCTAGGATCCCTCTGTAAACGCCAAGCTGTTTGACTGCACTTGTATTTCCCGTAGCCCGTTCCACCACCCGCAACACTCCACCTCCTACCGGACACTTATTATACTCTCTAATCGATACAGCAAGACTCACGTGCGTAAACCTTATTGTATACAATGCACTGCCTCTTACCGTTGAGGGCACGGTCGCTTATGTTCTTCCTCTTAATCAATATCGTGTTGCATATACTTGCTAATTTTTAATTCAGTACCTCATCTAAACATAACCTTAATCAGTAATTACTATAATACGGGATGTACAAGATCCAGACATATACATGTTCGGATTTGTGAATTGTTTAAGAATTGATATGACCTCCGAGTAACTTGCTGTGGAATACGGCAGTACTTGCATGATAACTTCCTAGTACATACTAGTTAAAAGCTTACGAAATCTGTTTTCTTGTTATTTCTTATGGGTTTGTCTGGTATAAGATGCTGCGCATCGAATTTCGCGAGTGGTATTCTTCGAGGTGCATTGTAGGCAATAAGATCGGCGAAGACACGTTAGGTCAGCTGGGACTCTTGTACTCCGTCGATACAGCGGTGTTCCCTCGTGCGAGAACCACGCTCCTTCTCCACAATCTCTTCCTCTATCCTCCTATGGTGGGCTGGCTGGTATAATGGAGTGATCCGAAACAAAACCAGGAAAACAAAGAGAACCGCAAGCACGAGAACACAGACCCACTCGCCCGTTCGGCCACGTGCTCCTCTCACCGCAAAGCATACGCTTAGCAAAGACCACTGGCGCCGTACATGCCAGCGAGCGAACGAGTATCTATACACACACACACTACATGTGCGCACGCAGTTAAGAGAAGGACTCGGATCGTTGGCCATTCTCGCGTATACCACCGCCAATGAATATACGCGCGGCAAAGAGTATCGTCTTAATCGCGTCTGTGAGTATTTATTGCACTCGTACTTGAACCGCAAAGCCTACCACTAATGGTAAGCGTAATTCATCGCCGAGGGCCAACGAGAAAGAGGGCACCAATCATACGATGACTTACAATCACACTATCCAATTCACTATTAAGTCCCCGTGGGACGAAGAGCAAACGCGCTCGCCGAGACTCGAATATTGGAATGTCGAGCGCTACTCGATAGATAACCGAGGAGCCAGATCAAGCTGAATTAATTTACGGCAGGTTTAACTCCGACGCAACGATTTGTCGTGCAGGTGAGCGCCAGTCGACCCGTCCTAAGTATTTAACGAGCGTTTGATTGGCCGTCTGAAATTGCTGGGACTACTCGCGACAAATCGAGTTTCCGGTTATTAATAAAGCCTGGGTGTGAAGCGCACATCGACGCGAAATCCGCCCTGCGCCCGAATGTACGGGGACACGTATTTTCAGATGAAATTGGACTGACGTGCCGCGCGGAATACACATCGGGCGTCAGGAGTCACTGAATTCGACCGCGCCACGCCACGCCACGCCGCGTCGCCGCCGCCGTCGCCGCCGCCGCCGCCAGATGATTGCCCCCTAATGCCGTCTGCATGTAATGCAGCGGCTCGCCATCGTCAGGGGAGTAGAGCCCTGTGGTACACAGAATCGTACCCAGGCGGGACTGAACGTTCGTTAGACGAGGCAGGAGAATTGTCCTGTAAATGAGTTACGTCGTTGTCGATCGGACTAATTGTAATATTTACTGGACCCTGTTCACCGCTCCTCCGCCGATACTGACCCAACTGGACCACCGTTCATATATTGCCCAACTGTAATCCGATCGTATTCACTGAGGATATCGCGTGGAAAACATTTTCAATTATTACCATCTAGACAAAAATGACCGGTTGCACGCTGGCAATGGGAATCTTGTTACGAATATTGTCAGAATAACAGAATCCGATCTCCCGTTTGTCCGGTTTCGCCCGGAATACGCCTACTCATCACATTTTCATTTGTTTAGTCTCGGGTGAACGATATTGCTATTATTAGATAGCAACCCACTCCTCGGCAGAAAGGCAATCTGTGTGCCTGTGGCATAGAGATGCAGCAAAATGGACTCGCAATGGGACTATAATTGCAATTGCAATATTACTGCAAGAATAAAACGGTTAACCACAGATTATCTATAATCTATAGCAAAACCGGATTTGGCTAGTGTGTGATTGCAGGTCGGCTCGGGAAAACAGTAGACAGGCACAGTGTGATTCCAAATTCCAATACAGGATGCGCATGATGTTCAGGGGACTGCGTCAGTATATGTCATAGCTCCGCACTCGCTCGTTTAATATTTCAAGTCCGCTGCCACCGGCGCTTTTGACGGTACCGTTTTCTCCGCGGGATCGTTCATTCCCGCGAGTTTATGGAAACGCTAACGGACATCCATTCCAAACATAACGTATACACGAATAATATATGCTGCGTCTGTGTTTGAGTGGAAAACAATTGAACGTGCTCCTTTTTGAATTTAGATCCATAGGATGATTTCTGCTCATTCGAGCACAATAATAATATAATTGAGGTAGCGGAAAGTAATATGATAAGGAAAATAGCTTGTGGAGTAGAGCTGGCACATATGGAAGAGATATCTTTTCGAGGCCTTGGAGGTCTAAGAGAGCGTGTATGATAGGTGGATGGTTGGAGGAGCGTTGAGATCCCAATGTTAATAGAGCATATGAGTAGTCGCGAAACCACCCAAGTCGTCGACTGGAATGGGTAACACATGTTTGCAGCTAGTGCCGGCGCACTGTTTCTCACATTGCAATTAATCTTACATGCGTTCTGCGAATCGCGGTTCCTCTGACACGCGCGCAGCATGCGACCGGCTTGGACTGCTGAGAGATCGAGAGACAGAGGAGCATGTGCAGCCAAGGGAGGCAGCTATGGCATAGCCACCGTCAGCGGTGAGATAAAATCATAAAAGAGATAGAGAATTCTCTCATCATCCTGATGAAAGGTGCACCAGCTCTCTGCAGCTAGAATGACCTGAACTGGAACAGTACAAGTAGCACAACACTTCGGCCAGTTGCTTTGTACCCGAGAGTCCTCTCTTCTTTCTACCTTTGTTTCTTTTTCATTTACCTAAACACGTCTTGTCACAGTCATCGCGAATATAACCACATATTTAAATAGATATGTAATTATACTGTGGATGGCTTGCGCGAACAACCATTCACTGACTGTTAAAAAAATCTTTCTTGTCATATGCATGAAGTCTAACGGAGTACTTAATCAAAGGTATTCCGGTGTGTTGGAAGGAGACGAAAGAGGATTATGCAGTAATGCAATAGTAATGATTAAACCGAAATGGCCAGATTTAGGGATCGGACCATCAATCAACGACGTGACGAGGGCAATTAATCAACATTCACCGGAGCTCGTCGGGATGCAAGTAGCCTTTTATTCTTGTAAATTACGTTAGACGCCCGTAGAAGCGTCGCTCGCCACGAATAACACAGAGAGGACCGAGCAGCTTCGTTGTTTCACTCGCTTGAAAAGCTAGTCCTTCCGGTGCAAACGTGCGTCGGGCAAGAAAGACAAATGTCATTGCCGCGGACAGAGAGAATGGAGATTGCCGCATACTCCTCGATGCTTTGGCTCTCGAGGAGCCACGGAACAATTTGTCAAGTGCTGACGTTAAGCCGCTAACTTTACTACGAGTAGAGTCATAGCTCATCTTACGGGCGACGTTGTGATGCTTAAACCTTAGCTGCCGCGTCCTCCTGTCGTCTGTGCAGCTTGCCACAGGATCGCGCTTGTCTCCTTTAGGCGGAAGGTGCCAATTCGGCAGCAGCTTTCTACTTCCACAAACCCCTCTAACGAGAGTTCAGTCCTAGACTAATTACATCACCCGACGTCCCGATAAGTCATTCGTATGAAGAGTACAAATATAAAATGTAAGCACTAGAGACAGATAAAGAGAAACTGTGTGTGCATATTCTGAGTAGAGCACGAATGCTAATCAAGTATGAATCGAGTTCAAGTCGATCTTGGCTTCGAATAACATTCCATTCGTTAAGGGTGGAATAACCGCAATGGGTTGTGGTCTACTGTCGGAAGATAAGGGTGCAGTATAGTCTCTCGGGGACATTATGTTTTTCCTGTCTTGCTCCTTATCAAAGAGGCTAACGCAGAGAAGGCACCCAGTGGAATGCGTCGAAGAATGTTGGGATTGGGATTACATCGGGGTCCGATTCGAGGAGCGAGATTGGCAAACACGGAAAGTAAGTTCCTGGGTCGAAGACTCGTGGAATTCGACGACGGGCGCGACAGTTGGCAACTGTTCTGCGGTTATTGGAAGCCTATATAGATAGTCCACTCGTTCGCTCCAACTCGTGACATCCTGGCAATCGGGAAGTTATTAGGAGGGTGCATTGCGAGGAAATGGAGTGAACGAACGTTGCGGCGCTAGAAACGGCTGTTAAATGGGACTTGAGGGCTGCCACCCGAAACTTTTTATACTACGCCTTCTTCCACGCGGTCTAACGTACTTCTAGCCAGCTGCTTAACGTACAACAACTGCCACTTAATTATTCATAATTGTACTCCTCGGCCCTCGAACGGTTACTATTGCACAACCTATCGGATACTAGATCGAACACACCTTGAAACCGGATGGGTTTGTTCACTTCAATTTTAAAAGCTGTTCCTTGCCGTATCCTGCACGTTCACAACGAATGATATGGGCCAAGCTGTTTCTAAGAGAAACATTGACCAAAGAAATGTAATCGAATGCGGCAAACATTCGTATCGTGTAATCGTTCTGAAAGTGGCAGAAGTTACACCGGTAGCGATGTGACACTCACTGATATCACACAAGTGGAAGGCAGTCATTACGTTACGTTACGTAGATAATTATTAGATAAGTTGTAGAGAATTCAAGGTCGGCTGTAAATATTGCCTTGTGTGGAAGGACGGTTTAGCGCAAGCGCAAACTTGCTGAAACTATACAATCGGCGTTGTTCATAGTGAAACCGGCAGTTTGTGTTCGGAATTCCTTGTTACATGAAATGGTTATGGTATAAGGATAGAGTGCGCGCGTTTGGAATCACGTACCGCTGTATCTGGTAATGTTCTGCTTTCCGAATTGGAATCATTGAACTTGATGGTCCTGCTTCCTTCGGACACTTCAGAGAGTTTACAACACTCTTAGTAAGAGAATAGCAGAAATAGTGCGATATATGTCACTCGCTACTCTAAAAAAAGGAGATTCTTAGAAAATGCTACGAAACTGACTTTCCATAACCAATTTCTCTTCGTCGGTGCAACTTAGTGAGATAGCTAGTTAAGTCGTGAAATAGACTGGAAATCGGTCAGTGTGTCTAATATTGGATCTTTTTAACTTCATACAACTCGAGTCTTTCCGAGTGCAGCCAGAGGAACTAAGAAATACTCTTAAGATGCGGAGTTGAAGTAAGTCGTAGCGTTCGGTGATTACGGCTAAACAGTCGCGGGTGCTGGCTGGTTGGTTGCGAAGTTGGTGCCAAATTACGAACAATGGCGAGAACCGGGGGTCCGCTTTCCCGTCCAATCTAAACAAGCGGAGCATAAAGTTACCAACTTTCGTGACACCAGCTCCCTTTGTCACCACTTGCACCAACACAGCGGGGAGGGAAAGTAACCACCTCGCCGGCTTCGTGAGTGTCTCAATAAATTAGCGTGATAGTCCGGACGAATTGAGACGACCGCTAGTAATGGCAAGCTGGATAATTACTTTCAGGGTTTCTCTATCCTTATATTCAGTTTGAATTTCGCTAATTCTAAACCGATATCGCATTTTCTTCTGGACAATAAAATTTTAATTCAAAGATAGCCCGTTGACACAGTAGAAACACTTTCTATCCAGTCTAATCTGGATTGCAATGTTCCCATCGTACAGACTGTATTACATTTCTTTGTTTTAATGTCTACCTTCGCTGTTCTTATTATAATAATCCTGTGTTCTACCCTTCACGCCACATCTTCGCGAGCGTGTCAGAAGATCGATGTGCCAGCCTTATGATACCCGCATTAGCCCACTTTCGTGAACGGCACTCGACCATAAAGCCAGATAAGGAGAGAGCGAAGTTTCAACGCGGCTAAAAACTTCTAATACCTTTAGACGTCCGTGGGCATTTAAAATCCGTAAATTTTCATAATGTCTGTAGAAAGTTTTATCTGATAGATCACCAACGGAGGAAATGGCTCGTTCTACCACAAAAGAAATAACAAATTGTTAACACCCTTCGAATGGTTCACTGTGCATATTCATAGCTGTAGGTGATGTATTTATGACAATTGCAGCTTTCCGTAAAAAATATACTTTTAACACTAGAACAACATTATTCAGGTAGAACAGAATCATATACAGAACTTCAAAATTAAAGGGATTCGTGAGAACTGCATTCGCATTTGTAATTATATTTTTCATCGTGACTAAACTCAACAGAAATCTTGTCAATGACGTCTTAAATCAGAGCAGTAATTAGAGAGGTATACGATAGATATGCTATAAATATGGCAGTGGAATGCCTAGGAACGATTGTCTCTTCATTACATTATATATTAGGATAAGTGTGCAGCTTGTTGACAGGCGATGTTATTAAGGGTTGGGTTAAAATTCCGAGGTAATGGTGCACGAGCCATTCTCTGTGGATACAATGGTAATTAGTCTTATCTCTAGGCAACAAGATTGCGCGACGGGGAGCTTCGCGCGCGCGGGAGTGAAATAGATAGCGAACTGTACGAGATAGTTTCCAGGCTGAATCCTCTACGTTTCCCTTCGCGTCTACCGTTCTCTCCGCCTAATATTCTGCGTCCCGGGTAAAATCTAGCGTTGAATCTTGCCGCCTCCCGGCGTCCTCGCCCTTGTCGTCGTCGTCTAGGAGAATGGCAATTTCAACCAGCAGGAAACTAGTTTCGAACGACTTGTATTATCTTTCTCAATAAGCCGCTGTATTAACAAGCAGGCAACCTTAACTGCCAATAACCACGGTGACATTGCGCTTGGAAGTCCGATGTATACAAAATACATAACTTGCTGTAGCAAATAATTTTGTTTCTCAAAGGGATTCAAGTGTTCATTCTGTTGGAGAAGTACAGAATAGTGCACATACAGGTTGGGATAACTTACTTGCTAAGAAAAGTGAGATTTATTGTGAAAGGAACTATTTGAGTCATTTTGAGGGTCTTCCATCTGGAGGAAAACATGACATTACATATTTAAACAATGTTTATTTCACCCAAATTGATGTGTTTTCTCCTGGTCACCTATCCTGCTGCCGTTGGTGGTAAACTTCACGTGTTATAAAAGTATCATACCTCTCGAACTGTATGATGAATTTGATCCTTCGAAAAAAGTATATGGGGCTACGGTCATGCGAAGTCAAAGTGTTTGCTCGAGCATGAACTTGAGTCGTGCTTTAGTCAATGGCTCTAGGAAAGTTCAAGCGGAGAAACGCCGGCCACGTCGTGTAACCTAGTTTAGAAGTCGCGTGATGCTCTGATTACATTGTCAAAAATGTACTGGCATCGAAATAGCGATTTACGTATAGTTCCAGGAGTTTTACAAGATTGGTCGAAATGTAAGACACCGCACGCAGGGTAACATTTTTCCTGTACCAATTCCTGTCGTTAAGAACGGTTCCTTCAATCCCCCTCAATATAAGGACAATTTCACAAGTACTGATAGAGTTCTGTTTAAAATTTGCTATCTTGTGAAAAAATTTCCTTCACTTACACATACACTTTATATAATTTCAGTGCACTGTAGATGTTTATGCAAATGCACAGATTTTCAATAGAAAAACATGGAAGTTATTGTCTAATCTACAGTAATTTAATCGCAATTTAAGTCATAGCACACTTTCTCATTAACGTATGATAAAAAGGATTTTAATGAAAAAAAGTACCAAGTAAATTAGATCGGCGAATGAGAAAGAATTTGCTAAACGATTCCCGGACAGGGAGCGAAGAAAAACTGGCCGATCCGAGAGAAAATTACTTCCGGAACATTTTCTCATCGAGGACGTCTATCTTACAAAGGAGGGTTGGCTGAACTGATTTTTTTCTTTAGAGCCCGGATCATCGGTTGGAAGTGCAGGAAAGTCAAATTGCCCATACCTCCGAGTAGGGTCTCTCGCCTCTTTCACGGCTGCCACTTTCCTCGCCTAAGAGGGGAAGACGGTCCTTCGACTTTTCCCGAGCAAGAAGCACGGTGCGCGTTTCTGGAGTACCATTTCGAAGATCTGTCAGCCTTAAATAATTCCTTACCCCGCGTACCATAAAATTTTATTAGAAGAATAGTCATAATGTCCCCCTCCACCGATGGCCCACCACCATCACCTTTTTCGTTCTTTCTTTCTTTGCCCCGGCATGAGATAGTAAGTTCAGCGTCTGCAACGTCATAGATATGCCTGGGCTACGAAGATAAATTCGTTCGACGCTAAATTTTAAAAACATATATCCTATCAAAAAGGATGCACGGAGTCTCGCATTAATTATCGCTCACTACCCTTAGTTGCTGCAATAATAGGCTCTCTTCACCTTTCAGCATTATTAAGGCCATAAATTATATGGGCTAATCCTACTCTAGTGTTTCCGGCTTCTATAGCAGCGAATGAATCCGGATACCGATCTCTTTGTCCGCCGTGCATTTGCTCACTTCACAACATTATAATTAAAAGTCAAGATAAAAGCTCAATTATAGGGATACGCTCTCAGATTCCGCCCTCTCGCCAAGTTTACTGGGAATCTGGGACAGCGTTGTCTTGAAAGAAATGCCAGATAGATTCGTCCCGTAGATATTACTATTTCGGGCGCCACGATGGTTCGTCATTATGCCGAAACATAATAACGTATCATTAGTTCGTAATGTGTTTGCTGGTACGTTTGCGCATCCACTCAGGGCGTCCCGGAGCTTACGAACCCGATACAACCTAATTATCGCCGGCGTGGCGCGCAAAGCATGCCTAACCTATTATTTTCACCCGATAGTGCGAGGCTAATGTAATTATATATCCATTCCGCTTTTGATGCGGCTTTAATCCGCTTCACTTCGTCGGGACTAGGAGCCCTTACTCTCGGCCGCCTTTCTCGCACCCGTGCCCAAGCGCACGCGCTGCCAAACGAAACAACGAATTTCCGGCACCACTCCACATCCCTAATAGCTCCATCGACACTCACACCACGCCCTACACACTTTTCCAAATAGTTAAGCTGCTGTCACTTGCATGCAGGTCTTTATCGATGAAAAATTGGTAAAGTGGAAAAGTGAATTTCTTATGGTAGATAGAGCCTTTTCACATTAGCACCAAAGAGATGTTACACCGAACACATCCATTCCATATTTTCAAAAAATTGTATAACTTATCTCCTATGTGTTAATATGTCAAAATGGAAAATAATGAGATATTAAAGGAAGAGACTCTTTGTAAACTTATACACCAGATGTTTCGGGTTTTCCTAAATAATAAAGCAGTGTATAGAACATACCGCTTGTTTCTATTGACTTCTTCCTAAATGTGTCAAGTTGACATAAGATTGGGATGAGAGTTATTAATTTGACGATTCCAACTTCTTTCTCACTTGGCTGCTGAATGCTTCAATGATGAAACATCATTGATGGGTTTACCTTCGCCATAAGCAGAGAAGTTCTTTGAACTCTACTTGTCTCTTGTTTTAACGAATCGTGACACTCACTCGTACTAATGAGTGCTGCCTTGAAAGCCTCGCGGTAAAAGCGAGTCTATAACGATCGTTTATCTACCTGACGTAAGTTTCTACAAATTGACGTTAAAGTGAGCCAGGAAAAAGGAGAAGCGAACGTACTAGTTGGAGGAATAGCTCGCGTCTCTCTGAAATGTTAGGCAATCAACTAACGTTCGGTTCGCTCCGTTTCAGAGCGGAAGTTTCGCACCGACGGTTCCGCGAAACTTCACCTTGCGTGCCGACACCCTTCATTATAATAATTCATGCGTAATTAGCTACGATTATGCGGCTACACTGCATTCTTTAAAAAATTCAGAAGCTGTTATTTCTTCCTTAATCAATGCTTAAAGGAATCTCCACGCTCTTCGGTGTCTATATTTATAGCGGCGGTGAGTGGAACAACAAGTTGGGAGAAACAAGCCACTTATTTACTCTGAAAAGCGTGAAATTTGAAGATGATTACATGACGCCAAAAACAAGGCAGCGGGCTCGGGCAGAGAAAAATTGGTCCTAATGAGATAGAGCGGTCACAAATCTTCCGCTAACAAGAGTCCTCCTGACAGGAAAGGCTCAGATTGGTAGGCGTGGTGGCAGGTGCCCAACTGAATTGCGACTGGGAATAGCGAGCACTCCAAATAATCATGGTTCTTACGTTTCCTTTTATCTAACATACAGCGAAATGTTAAAAAACCAAGTGTCCTCTGTCACAACTACCAATTTCACTTCTTTGGAGAACGTACTTCTACTACCAAGAAGAGATTAACTTACGATACTGAAAGATACTTTTAAAAAGCTGTCTACCTTTGAAAAAAACAGTCCACATGTCCCACACTCTTCACCCAAATCAACCGTAAACCTGCAAGACAAGAACCTGTTGCGACAGCTGGTGCCTCCGTGACATGGGGCTTGTTTAGGGGCCCATTTCGCGAGCATTAGCTTGTAATGGAGGCTAAGCAACCACTGTTCTTACCTAGTGGCCTCTTCGGGCGGAACAAGCACTAAACTTGGGCTACCGGTTAAAGAAATCTTTACTTCTTGTCACGATGTAACATTCCACAAACATATAGTATAACATTAACGTTCCACCTAAGCAGCCTGGAATACCTATCTCCTATGTGAAGGCACACCATTAATAGGCAGACATAATGAAGATTACTGGAAGCGAATCAGAAGATAAACTTGATTAATTATAAGATGCTGAAGTGTTCTAAAAGCGAATTTATTAATCCAGAGTGCTAACACGCGGATATCATATAAAATGTTAAAATATTAAGTAAATAATGATTCGAAGATCAAGTGGCGGCAACCGGAAATCCAGTAAGAGTTCTGCAGAGCGTATTCTTTAATGCCTCAGCAAAATCGTTTAGATCTCGAGGTAACTAGAAGAAAGCAGGGGAGGACAGATACTCGGTCGCATTTTTCTCCGCATCCTATCTAGAATCTTGGCGCCACCGAAGTAGTGGCGTGCCGCGGGGTGGTTGGGGTGGGACGAAGGAAGCCGGGAATAAGAAACACGCGCGCGCGCCCTCCAATAGAGGCGAAAAGAAAAGACGATCCTCGAGACCGAGAAGAAATTGCTAGCTCGTAGAAGGGACAGCTAGAACGACTGGTGCAAAGGGAAGGCAGGGCGCTGTACTGGCATCGCGGTTTCTTTAAAAAATACCCTCTAGAGGAGTTTCCAGCTGGAGTATAGCGAACTCGCTCCGGCTCGGATTGAACGTATCCATCTCTCCTTGCGGCTGCTGTCCACGCGCAACGGCGTCTCTCGGCAGCCCCGGCGTTTAATAACGATTCCTTTGTTGTGTCGGAACAACGATTACGGCCGGCACCGGGAACAGCATCCACTAGCGCTCGAGTGCCATCGCCGTTGCCATCCCACGTCCTGGCCTCCATCAACGATGGATAATGAGAAGGTGGCCCGAGGGACTCACCGCGATAGACGCTGACAGAGAAAGAGGAAAAGAGAGAAAGGGCGAGGCCAGCGACAGGAGAGGAACGGGGGGTTGGCGCGCGCATCGTGCAACCTGCCTCTTCCTTTGCTAATGCTCCTCCGGAAAGTAGGCGAGAAGAGAGAAAGAGAGAGAGAGAGAATGATAGGAGAGATGAAGGGATGCATTACGTCGACTCCCACACTAAATTGCAGTAACGTAAGGGTACGCATACAGTGGTGCAGTTGGCAGACGTCTCGCACACACAACCGCGTAATCCAGTCGGCTCGCTACTGAAGAATCGAGTCGAGAGTCGAGAGTCGAGAGAGGGTTTAAGCCTCCTGCACGGCCAAGCAGCAAGCATCTGCCGGCGCAGTATTTTATCCGGTGCAAACGGGCGGCAGCCGGAGCCGCGGCCAGAACCACGAAAGCAGCTCGCCGCATCCAACCAACCGATATATATCTGATTGGTGAGATTTAACGAGGAGGACCTGCGGCTCGGATAAGATTCATGGGGGCGATCTAACTACGTTGGGAGAGCAGCACGGGAATGCCTTTCTTCCCGGCGACGTGAGTAACGAGCGCCGCGAGAACCGGGCGTGGCTATACCTTGCAAACTTCTCTTGGACCGAGGAAACCTTATCGGCGCGAGATTAAAGGCTACACCTCTGATCGACACCGGGATCGACATTGAGCACTCGATCGTGACACACCATCTGAACAGCGGGCTACACGACCTGCCCTACTGTGCTAGAGTCCACGCACATTACCAGTGTCAGCTTTTCTACTGTAAAGTTTTATTCAAGTTTTACTTAATCCTTTTATAATGAATAGTTCATTATGATTTCCTGTATGTCGGTTTTATTTATCTCGCCAAAGAGTGCGCTCCTGGTCGTACGACATGAAAATTTGTAATCAATAATACGATATACTACTGACTCTTCTATATGATAAACTAGTCCAATGGAATGTATCATACGTATATGAATTTATGAATATATCATGTGAGTATACAATCTGAAGGATTACTCTAAGAAGGGTAAAAGCCGAGTAGTGAAACATGGGAATGGCAATAGGAAGCAGCCCTACCTTCGAATCTACGAATCTTAGGTGGGTTGGGAATAACCTTCACGATTCTGCCGGCTTTATCGATCTTGCCTGTCTCGTTCCACTTTATCTTATAAACCTTATTTAGGATTAATGACGCGGGAACGAGTTACCGTGAAGATCGATAGCACCCACCACTTCGTTAGTGCGAGGAACGTTTCTGCCACTGACAATCGGCAGAGGGCAACTCTTCTATGCGGGATGGGGCCAATAGTCCAATGCGAAAAATTGGAAATCAGCTGATAAACTTAGGTTTTAGACTTGATTACCAACTACCAAAATTTCCTGTGAACAATCTTTGGAAAACACATTCTAGTAATTAAGAATTGATAAAGTAGACAGTGCAATGACCCGTTTTATCATCTTTATCGGAGTTTTGATTGGAAATCTTTAATACATCGGCAACGATTAAGCTGTTTATCAAAAGTGATGATCAAATCTTTCAATTTTCGACTTTCTGTATTAATGTTTACCTTAATGATGTGATAGTGGAGTGCACGCGACGGCTCCCGATAGCAACTCCTTTTTGATTCTGATCATGAATCGGCAGGAGATA
Organism: Ectemnius cavifrons; assembly: GCA_964023945.1. Taxonomy (NCBI): domain Eukaryota; kingdom Metazoa; phylum Arthropoda; class Insecta; order Hymenoptera; family Crabronidae; genus Ectemnius; species Ectemnius cavifrons. Next base: position 6,282,470 of record OZ030375.1, read on the forward strand.
GCGGACGAAGCGAACGTGAACGGAGTGAGGGTGATTCTTATCAGAGGCAAAAATCGAGCGAGCCCTTTGACTCTTCGGAATGCTATCTGCTGGAAACAAAGTCCGTGGCAGAAGCCATAGTTCATGCCGCATGGAAAGGGCACAGTCGTGTTTCCCTGCGGGACGCCGAAGGGGCCCGATTGAGCAGATACGGAATATTAAAAGCGACATTTTCTTCGTCCTGCCCGCGATACGTCCGATTCGCGATATGCGCTCCGACGTACATGGATCCTCAGGAGATGCACTGCGAGAGATATCAGAACCTAATGGCGAATGTAAGTCCGATATCGGTTTTATCCGGTAGGTAGACTGTCAGCTGCTACGTGCTGAGAAGGAATTCTTGTAAAACAGAATCCACTCCACTAGTCTAACTCGAAGGTTGAAATCGATGGATAGATTCTCATATACATATTATCACGATTTAATCGTTCGATAATAATTAACCACGATGTCACATCGATCAGAGGCTTTTCAATATTTTCGAAATTATCAAAGTTTAAATAGAGAACTATGAAATGAAACGATCCGCGTAAATGCAGGAATTTGATTAGCATCGAGAATTACTGATAATTTATTGATAATGTATTATACAAAATTTCTAAGGTATGTAATCCAATTAAAGTCTCATTTATTAAAAACGGGGTGGCCTTGATGAAGGCGGACACTCATCATATGCTGGAGTGATTATCTTGAGTAATGATTTCCTCGGTAAACCCAGGATGCAAGACACATTTGGACAGAGCACAGTTGGCGTTAATCCAAAGCAACTGAAGGAGTGGATCATTGATTGCAACCGACACTGCTGTGCCGACTCCACAATGTAGTGCAGGATTTCCAGCCCCAAGTAACCGAACCTCGCCGAGCAAGAAACCCTTTTGTCGCCATGTCGATTTTATGCAATCCGCATCCCCTCCTGGCATTTGGAATTATAATGTAAAGATGTCAACGCGCATATTATAGCACGTACGATTTCCCTACTCGGTATTCAGTAGAGACCGCTGATAGTGATTTAACGTTACACGAGAGCGAAGGTATATATAAAAGATCATCAGCACTCCAGGCTCCGGATTTATTAAAATCATAGAGAAGTGAGTGCTGGCTGACACAATCTGGAGTCATTATTCCGTTCACAAAAACTTTAGTTAAGCTCGCTCGTTCGCGAGAATTAGGTCCTTGAAGTCCAATGTCTGTCTGGTGTACGTCCTATTTTCTCTGGAATCCAGGGACGGTCCTTAACGAGTTCGCGCTTCTGGCTCGGCTTCAGTCTTCTCCTCTTTCCACCCATTTCCTTTCTTAAACTCTCCGACGACACTACGTCTTTCCTTCACTTCCCTTTCCCTTTCCCTCTCCTGCTGTGGCCCCCTTTCTCACTCTTTGAGGCACTCCTTTGGAGCGAGGGGTCAGGAATTCAGCGGATGGCACTTGCCTGCTGCTCCCGGCGGGCACCTGCATCGTCATCAACGTCAGTTGCGATAATGAGGACATCTTGTACCACTAACAAGACGAGTGTCACACCTCCTCGTAGTCTGCTCCCGTGTCTTCAGCAAGTGGAGAACGTTATTCGCCCAGCCGCGCGAATATCATAATGCGTCGGCGAAGCCGTTGTAGATCTGCTTGCGCAGCGAAACTCTACAGCGAGGCACGGAGCCACGAAATAGCGCGTCTTGTGCCGCGCCACCGATGATTTCGGGAAAGCGTACATGGGTTATACAGCGACGCTCCCGCCTCGATGAGCGCGCCACGATGGGACTCGAAATTTAGCGAACGACCTACCGTCAAGACAGATTGTTCTCTCAAGCGTTTACGCGAATCCTGATTAAAGCACGTTCTGCAGCCCGCATATAGTATACGCGTTACGTGATGTCGGCTTCTCAACAGTATACTCCTATGTCTTCTTCACTCGCCTGATGATTCTAACGATGCCCTAGTTACAATATCTTTCTGTGCCATTAAGAAGAGTGCCGCCCAAGAAGTGCGTAGCGCTTCCAATTTGCCTAAGAAGGTGTTGTAAAGCCCGCAAGTGTCGACGGAACCCGTGCCGTACACTTCCCTAGCATCATTTATCGACCCATCCAGTTTTTCGCCTCGGTAGCGTTACATCCATTGTGCAAACTCCCCTTTTGAAGTGACTCGAGCAACGGAGTATCTGACGGTCAAGTGTCTGCAAACTCAACCTTGAACCTTCTAGAAAGTATCATCAAACTAGAGGAGAGTGAATGTTCTCGATGGGGCGAATGTGCGAATTTCAACCCTCGACAGCCATTTTAAAGAGTTCCGGAACGCCTAGAGCTGATTTTATTGGATTATTCTAAGAAGGTCTTAATTGTTCATAATGTACAGGTAGTGTTCATATATGATTGTCGATGGGTGAGCGTCAACATCTATTGGTCGAAACTTTCCCTTGCTTCTCTTTGTAGCGTATTAACATGTGAGTATATACCGGGAAGGCATCAATATGTATGTAAGTCGACGTTCATCGGGGCTTCGTTGTCCAGCTTAAGCGGCGAGCGGATCCCCGAAGGTTGAAAATTAGGGGTTGGGAAGGAAGTATCATAATACTTGTAAGCCGTGGGACACATTAAGAGGATCATATCGTTCGCATCCACGATCAAGCAGACATTTTGGATTGATCCGTGAGCCGCGGAGGTCCGTTGTCGTCTGGCAGGTAAGAAGACGAGGAAAAGCCGGGTTTGACACGTGGAAGAGAGCGTGCGCGCGAACCGTCTGTCCAGACATGGCGTCGGTTCACCGCCTTTAATCCGATAAAGGTGCCCATACCTGCCCCAGAGCTACCTTATCCTATTAAGTCTGGTATTAATAAAAGTACACATACGGTTATCGCTTCTCCCCGCGCTATTATATGAAAGTCCCTCGGATCCAGAAGACCACAGTCCCTTGGTATGCACTCCATTTTATTCATGCAAACGTCTACATCCCTTGGGTGCCCGAGACTTCTACCCATCCCGTCCAACTTTCTTATAGAATCATCAGATAGTCCTAATGGTTCAATTTTATGCGCATCCACGCGCCTTTCCCGCCTCTTCCCCGAGTTTCTGAATACAGTCCTTAGCCATTCATCATTGTAATTGGTGGCTGCAGGATATATAAGGTCCAAAGTGAATATCCACAAAAAAGAGGGGACCTCGAATAGTAGTGGAGAAGGCTCGTCGAAGGGTCGTCAGCAAAACAGCCGCAGGATCGACCGATTGAGACTATAAATGTTTCAATTTCACATCCCAGGCTTTTTTGTGAAAACAATTTGAATACGAAAATGGATATCCATCGAGGATTAATTACAGATGAAATTACTTGGATATAGTTTGGGGCAGGCGATGCAGATCAGAGCGAGGCCTGTAATCAGAGCGGACGAGACACAGAACGCGTCAATTTATTTCCCCTTTTTTAATATCCGCTTAGACAGAAGAAGAAGGAGATCGGCGGTCATCCGTCATCGTTAGCATTTCATTCAACGACAGACGAGAGCGGGCGGAAGCGACCGTTGACTGGGAAAGGTATGTGTAAAGCCAGTGAGAAAACAAACGTTTTGTAATCGGTCAATAGTCAAATAGCGCCACACGCCATACCAAAATGGAATTGCGATGCCATAGATGAACCGATGAATGGGAAACAAATAGTTATAATTTACGTAAATTTCTGTGCATATTCATGCACGACAGCCAGGGAATGCTGATATACATTATACATACATAATGTATACGTTTCTACATATGTACGTTTCTCTGTGAAGTCAAAAGTCTCCGGATTCACAAACCGAAAAAATGATGGGACTGGCAAGCAAGTACGATGCAAATGCCACGAAAAGCGTCAAACGTATGTTGCACCAACCCGAAATGGCAATCCCAAGCTCCAGCTTTAAGCCCCACATTATCCGCCGTAAGTCGCTTTTGCAAGCATCATCTATCCAGAGATGCAAGCATATCCCAGCCAGCATCCGAAAAGTACAACGGGATATAGCTCACTTTTTTCCACACGCAAGGTGAATTCCGGGATTTCGGGATAGTGAGGCGAAATGAAAAATGAAGCCACTGCAGAAAATCGCCCAGCTATAGTTGTCACATTGCACTTAGAAAATATGGGTCGTCCCGATTATATTCGACGTATGTACTTAGATACTCTGGTGTGTGTGTTACGGTTGAATTCGAACAAGAAACACGTGATGCTGCAGAAGCTCATACTTCAGTTGTGTAACTAATGGCCACAAACGTCAGCAATTCGCTGGCTGTGTATATTTTTTTGTGTATACGCGATATCTGCCTGTGCAGTATTGCGCGCGTTTTATGCTTGTAAGTTGTCTCCGCGTAAGCGCAATTCACAGCATAGACGAAATTGCATACGCTTATAAATACCGTATGACTGAGTTTGCCGCTATGGTAAGTCTGACCGATTACACTTTGTATTTACAAATACAAGGTTAACTACATTTCAGAGTTTTTCACTTTATATATAGGCCTAATGTATGGTAGAGGACGTTGTTATTATTTAGCATAATGTATCCTATCAGTACGCACAGAAATAACCTCTTCATATGCTTTGAGGAATACTTATCGCGTCTGCTAGGCTATGTTCAATGTTTGAAAATACATGTAAGCGAAGTGTAACACGTTATCGTACGTTCAGCGATTATCTTTTAATAAAATTACTTCTGTTTCCAAAGTCTGCTTTATCATTTGTCTGTCGACATATTGTTTCAGACAGTGGAATCGTATTCTAACACCCGATATAGCATGAAAAGTATAAGCAGTGTGAAATATAGATTCTGATTCGATATCAGTCTGCCAAAAGCGTCAGGGTAAATCTGAAAAAATAAGTGTGAAAAAAAAGAATATTTGATGCTAATATGATTATGAAATTCGACTGCGAGGTTCAAATCCGTACTATCAATATAATCACAGTTATGAATTTGTATTGCGCTCTATAATGTGTAAAATTATAGAGGCATATATGCGAAATTGGAGCATAATACGGTACGTACATACATTGAACATCGTGCGATTCATTCTGATTCCCAGGCCGATAGGAAGCAATCATCAGATATTACATCGGGAGAATAGGTCAAATGGAATGGGAGCCTTATGAACTATTATCCATGAGCGCGTAACCAAAGTGAGTAAGAAGTCGGCGGGGGCGGTGCATGTTCGCGAATGAAAGTGGAGCGTCCTAGAATTTCGTAGCAATTAGTCACGCTTAGAATCGAGTCGGGTGGATAAAAAGTCTGTGCTTTCAGCCGATGAGCCAAGCTTTATTCTCGTGGTAGGTGGTCCGGAGAGCATGGCGAACAAAAATCGAAGAATGCCGCGAGGGCAGGAGGCGCTTCTCGTTAGCAGGAGTAACTTCAGTCTCTCAGTAGAGCTAATTGGTATTCTTCGAGTGAGGAGTGTCAGCCCTTTGACTCGGAAGCGCTATTTCGAGGATTCGAGTAGGTTGGCTGCTACCAGAGAGATATGCTCTCTTCGTTTCCTCTGCGGAAATCGTAAGGCTGGGAAGTGTCCGGGTAGTAGCGTCCGCCAACAATGCGCCGGCCAGTCCTCGAGGACCTTGAATCTTGAATCCTCTCAGACCGGTTCCATTCCGACCTTCCCAAGCACGACTCTGTTTAATCGGTCACCACAGCCAGCGCCATTGTCCTATCGCCTCGTCGCAAAATCTCCTCAGTTGTATTCGTGAGCCGCTCTGGAAGCCTCTCGTCTCTCCTCCTTCCTCGTCTAGGAGGTACGACTTTCACACTTTTTTACTCACTCCATCTCTCCCTCCACCGTCACCGGACCAAGATACGATCTACGAGTCTTAAACTTGAATGCGTGAGGCTGGCATGTGTACTGTGTTACCGGTTACCGCCTCGGGACTCCGAGCTCTCCATGAGCGGGACATCGCCCTGCTCTCGAGCCGTCATATTTCGTGGGTGGACTTGCTATGCAGTACGTGTGCCAGCAGACACCTCAACTTCCAGGTGTGCGAAACAAATCCAGTAAAAGGATGTTGCCCTACGTGTGTCCCACGCGTTCACCCTGTCGGACAGATCCTTCTTCTTGATAAACTGTGCTACAACCATTTGTCTCGTCTTTCGACATTTCATTGGGTGGCTATCTGCTTACTCCGTTATCTGCCTCTCTCGTCTCTGTGTACCCGTTTTATACTTCAGCATTCCACTTGCTCCGTTCTAGCTAGTTCGAGAAATACAGCTGGGCAATACTCTTTGGGTTAATAGGGCTGTGAATGAGCGCGTGTTATACCGGCGACCAATTCATTCACTGTCGTTTAATTACCGAAAGTTACGTGGCTAATTAGAGTTCGCGGTCTTTTGCGGAAGAATCTAGCTAACAGAAATGAAACTATAACGCACAGTGATTCTGCACGATGAACGCATTTGGTTGGAGCGCGGGTTATCAAGGCGGTGCATGCCGACCCACATACTATCTAGCGGCATTATCGCAAACGGATTGTTATTTATGCATCGTTTCATTATGCACTGATTTATCAGCGCCTCGTGCTTATGACCCAATGTTATTGCAAAATCCGAACACGGGTGAATTGTTTGTCATTCAAAGCATGTTCCGCTTTAATCGCACCCGCGATTATCGCTATTATTATCGAATTATTTACTTCGATCGTGGAATCCATCAATGATTGTCTCTCGAATTTGAGGTATCAATCCAGATCTCAGCAATCTGCACGGCTGCTTCCCAAGATCTTTCTCTCGCAAGTAAATGCCACTGAAGAGTACATAAGCTTCAGCGGAACAGGAAGTGGAAAGATGCATTTATTGAAGACACGATTATATTGGTAAAGGTTTGCTTTAACATTGCGGGATGAGAGTTAAATTTTGTCTCGTCCACAAAATTCGGACGCGCTAAAACGCATATGAGTAGGAGCAATCAATTCAGATAAGACCTCGTATTGTAACTTACAAGGGAACTGCCCCTGGTAATGTGTGATAATGCTGTACGGAAACGGCAACAAACCGCCCATTAGCGTAGACACGCATAAGTTCTTCTCGTTCAAACTTATCACTTCTTTCATAAAACGAGTATAAATCATTTGTTGTGAATCTTTCAGTCATGTCTTACTGTTGTCATTCGTGTCGCTGGTAGTTATAATAAAAAAGACTAGAATTATGCAATCTTGTTGAGTCTTTGGTTCAGTATCATACGATATGCAAGCTGCATCCTGCTTGGATGCACTAATTAAGATATGAAGACCGAACTTAAAATTCCTTTATGAATCTAATATAACACTCATAATATTCTGTCGTAACTCGGAGTTAATTAAGCAATCGGTGCACAAGCTGATGCGGGAATGAAGCACTGTTTGTAAATTTTCTGCATTATTCAGTGCTCCGACCTCGAGACCCAGTTTGCGCGGGGAGCCGTGACTGAAATACTTATTTTATGCCTGCATAATGAATTTCCAATGTACGCAACCACCGAGTATGCCTTCAATACTTGCAGCTATGTACTTTTAAGCTCCCCATTACCCCAACAAATTCATTATGATAATCTTCTTCCCGTACACTTGCCGCACTAGTTGTTTTAAACGTTACTTCGACGAGTATACACAGAAAGTCAACGACGAGCATTGAAAGAATCATGGTCGGGTTACGGAATATCCCCTAAAATAAGTGTATACACACGGTTGACTGTTCAGCAAACCGGTATATTCACTCTCGAGAGAGAAATCCAATCAGCTGTATATTATAGAACTGATGAAAATGTCAAGAAGTCACTATTTTGTTCATGGACTGCTGTAACCCTGACGATACACGATAGCTTACGCAAATAACGATAAAATGAGAACCGTATACGAGTCCCGGTAGTATAATTTATCTGTGTCGCACGTCTTATAATAATGCAAATATCATGCACGTGAAATGGACTATTGGTATTTAACTGAGGAGTTTTTCCCGCGCGTTTATTTGATATACATATGGTCAAGTCGAGGTAGTAGGAAAGATAATTTCCTTTCACTCGCTCGTGCCTGCTAAGTTTCCGCGAAGGGCAGCGTTTACGCACATAGTATTTACACGTTATAAAGAAGCCAGAGGAGAGGACAAGAAAGGGGAACGTGGGCGTCGCTGTTAACCGTTATCGTGACCTCACGTGATGCAAAAGCAAACGAGTACGACTCGCAAATTGTCTATTCTCTTAGAAGGCAAAAAAAAAAGTTTCGAAGCCTCCATAAATAGAGCTGTCAGCAAACGGCAACTGACTGACAGCTTCACTTTCGAGCTAAATCGCGCGCTCCGATAAACTCCGAAGACTTCGCTTCCAGTGGCAAAGTACAATATTTGCTTAACGATAATAATCCGCGCGTTATATAGAGTAGAGGGATATCTTGAAAGTATCCATGTGTATGTCGTGAGTGCGTTGCTGCATTATGTGACAATGAAGGACCGATACTATCGTGTTACTCGCAGATTTAACCGTGGGAATACTGACCGGCCCGTTGTCCAGGCTCAACAGGTAGCATAGCGTTATACAATGAAAAGTTCCAGAAGTCTAACATTTCTTTAAGCATTACTTGGAATATTGCCTGAGAGCTGGTAATTCTCACTAGGTCGCAGTGATTAATGCCAGGAAACACGTACGAAGACACTCGACAGTTATGGCACTTATTAATGACGCCTGCTCGTTAACTTAACCTCTTCCAGAACGGTTCTTTGAGAATTTTTCTTTGTTTTAGCACGATAAAAATAAAGCAAACTGACGTGGAAAAATATTATATCAGTTGAGAATCATATTTTGGACGATCTTGTATCCGAAATGTTTGAGTTACAAAATTGATTTCCAAGACCGGTTATATGTATTTTCACTTTCCAGACAATTTAATAATAAATAATGCGAAATCAAGGTTTGGACGAATCAATTTACCTACAGAATCAATTTCCGGCCGATGAAATACTCTGTTCTTGTGTTGGTAAATACGCTCCATCGAATTCGGCAGCGGAACTCGTGATTGCTTTTTATTACTGACAAATATTACCCGGAGCGCTTACGCTGATACGTAACTTTCACCTCAAAAAATGTATCGGGTGTAACGAGAAGTGACGAGGCACAATTTCTGTTGCCAGATGTAATACGTAATCTTAACAACGATAGGAGTACGACCGGCCCGGACTACTATTGGAGCTACTCGAAGGAGACAGAGCTGTTGCGGTCGCGCAGCGTGTTCCCGCTCGTTCGTTCCCCCCGATCGAATGTTACCAACGATAATTCGATAGTCATCGCCGCGCACTCGAATGTGCGGACCAGTGGAACTGACGATTCCGCTTTGATCGATACGCGCACGGAAACGAGCGAAAAAGTGATAGCGGCCTGGCGCGACCTTTGAAACGGAATGCTTATCGCCACGGTCGACGCACACTAGAAGGCCAATAAAACCCAAGGACCATCCAAGATGGGTGAGTGTTACTGAAATTACCTTTCAATCGGCAGACTCTGCACACTCGTATAATTTGTTAAAGTGTACTTACGTGTCAGTGTAACTGGGTGAGAGCTCGTCTTACCAAACACTGACATTTCAGCCACAGAGTAATGGAACTCCAATTCTTGTCCAAACACATATCCCTCACCACAAATGGTCACTATTCTATCTCACATTTCCTGCTAATATCCCACTACTGCCTTTCACTAAGAATCTGCTTGGCATTTAACCTGTACATATAGCGTCAGAAATCTTCTCAATATCCCAAAATAGACAAGCATGTCAAAGAATAAATAAATCCAAATAAGCTTGAGTGAGAATGAACTAATGTGTTTGCACTTTCGCGATGTCAGTGGGGTACATGAGGTACCTGTTCGCTGTGATGCTGTGCATCGCGAACATGATCATTTACGGACTGAAGGTGAACATCTCCACGGCCATAATCGGTATGACCACGGCGAAAAGGGGAAGTACTGGCACAGGTGATTGGTCGAATGAATGTCCAGAATTCGCAAATGTGGAGGGCTCGCCAGCAACTGATTTGGATGGTCCGTATGACTGGTCAGGTGTTGAACAAGGCCTGGTCGTCAGCATATACTTCGCAGGCTACCTTATCGGTATGCTCCCGGCTGGATACTTTTCGAACCAGTAAGAATCCGCGGCACTCCCACCCTCTTTCTTGTTCTTCCTCACCGACACATTGCCGCCCGATGAATATAATATAAGAAAATTCTTTGCAGATTCAATACAAAGATGGTTCTGTTGATTTGTGTGCTGTGCAATGCGATTTTCACGCTGGCAGTGCCGTGGGCGGCGAGCTCCCTCATCATGCTCTACATTTTAAGATTCTGCACAGGCTTAGTGAGCGCGGCAAATCTGCCGGTGGTAAATGTGCTTGTATCCAAGTGGGTTGTCTACGAGGAAAAAAGCACTTGGGTCGGCATCATATATGCCGGTACCTCTATTGGTACCGTCGTGTCAATCCTTTCCTCCGGCTTAATAATGTACTCTCTTGGCTGGGAGGCCATTTTCTACATTCATGGCATTCTACCGCTGATCTGGTGCGTCGTCTTCTTTATCTTCTTCGAGGATACCCCGGAGGAGCAGAAGTATATTACAGAGGAGGAGAGGAACCTATTGGTGACCACCTATGGTCACAGATCGCCCGGTGTCGCCAGACAGAAAATACCATGGAAGAGTATATTTACCTCGGTGCCATTCTGGGCCTTGATTTTCACGAATTGTCTTGGCAATTTCTGCTGGTATTTGCTGCTCACGCAGTTGCCATTGTACATGAACAAGATCCTTCGATTTGATATTAAATCGGTACGCTACCACTTTCAAACCTTAACACACCCAACCCGTTCCAGCATCCACCCGTAACGCTTCTCTCCTCATCAACTATAAGCTGGCGTATTGTATTGGTTGGTATTCGCATTGTAGAATGCTGCGATTAGTTGCACTCCGTATCTCGTGAACGCCTTCACGAATCCAGTGCTCGGAAAAGTACTCGACTGGGGACGTAAAAACGGATACTGGTCACAGACCACAGCGCGCAAGACTGCCGTATTCATAAGTAAGTTCGAATACTATTGCTTGCACGGTATTGGCCTCGCACTTTGAGTATAAGGTCACATTCTTTCCAGGTTGCGTACCGCCTAGTATCTTTTTGATAGTAATTGCTTACACCGGCTGTGATCGGATCACCTCCACCGTCTTCCTGTCACTGAGCATCATTATCACCGGTGCCATTTTCGTCGGCCACCTTATCAATCAGAATGACCTTGCGCCAAACTTCTCGGGTATTCTTATGGGAATCACCAATACACCCGGTACAATATCCGCTTTCATCGTGCCCGCATTGGTTGGAGCCCTCACCAAAGAAGGAGTAAGTACCCAACTATACTCTCAAATACATCTCCGTTTCGTCATCCGATTTCTTTCATTCCAATAATTCTCCACGGATGAACACAAATACGCGACTCCCTTTGAAATTCTTGCGCCCGTTAAAAGACCTTTCACGGTCTTACAGCTATTAGAACACTCTCCCGCCAGTTTGTGAAAGCTCGAGCACATTCGTTTCAATTATATTCTTACATTACATACATTTCAAGTGCCTCTAAACCTTTAATCTTTATGCACACATATCTACGAAACTCCGTTGCTATTTCTAGCTGAATCTATTAATACGATGTTTATAATACAGCATACCATGCTCCGATGGAGGTTCGTTTTCTGGATTTGCATTTGCGCCCAGCTGTTGGGATTCCTAATATTCGCAATCTTCGGGTCAGCGAAGATTCAAGATTGGAATTATCCGTCGATAGAAGAGGAGGACTGGGAAGGCCAGCCACGACGGCGGGTTCAAGAAACGAAGACATAAATCTTCTGACCTAATCTACAATCCTATTCGATGTCGTTACGTCGTAGGCAAAAAGATATAGGAGCATTAAGACTCCTGTTCCAACTAAGACTACTAGTCCCCAACTGTGCGGTCGAGTTATTATTCCAGAGTAATTCCAGGCGAGAAATTCAACAAAGTTGCACGGGCCATTCACACTTAAGATGTTTCTCGCTCACGAGGTAGTAGCAGCTACATTTCTATTTTTGCTTTACCGTACTTTCGTATGTATACACAATTATATTTTTGACGACTCTACTTTCCTACCTTTTTACTTCGCTGTGCCAATGCGATTGTACTTTGATACATTTAACAGATTTGATTAAACCAGCGAGAAGTATTGCAAGTTTTGCTGTGATTTAATATAAGTCCTTCGATGTATTCCTTTGAACGCGACATGATTCGAGATCGAGAAGAACGGAGGAGGGTCGTGGCTCGTACTAGTAACGGTACACCGACACTGCGGTGGTACGTTTCGTTGGAAATTCTTTTGACGCGAATCGAGGCGGCAAAACATCCTGTGCGGGCATAGGCCGACGATGCTCGAGAATGCGCGAAAATCTTGAAGCGCGCGCGTGGAAAGGCACAAAAGGCTCGAGCCGGCGAGCAGTGACGAGGATGGGGGTGCGCTTACGACAACGAGCGAGCGAGCAAGCAACAGTAATTAGAACCGCGAGAGCGGTTATAATGACGGGCGACCAATTAGGGGACCACCCGGTTCAAAAATCCCTCTTATCCCAATTAGATGGCGATGCGATCTTTGTCGCCCCCGTCGACGCGACTACCGACGCCGCCGCCCCAGGGGCTAAAGACTTTGTATTCGTCAAATCCCCGAAAGAGAGTACCAACATTTGTGCCACTGCAAACAGGAAATATTCATAGCCCTAGGAATATTACATTTGTTATCTAGTTCGAAATACCGCGCTCTCAGTATACCACCATGAAGATGGAACAGCAACCGAGGAAGCGCGAAGCGTTCCCCGACTGCCTATGTCTATGTCATTTCCTTTTCCTGCCACGATGACATTGAAGGAAATTCCCTTACGAGAACCTTCCGCGTATGATGCGAACTCTCTGAGATCATTTGCAGATTTAATCAATTATGCTGAATCAATACAGAGAGGAAATGAAATCGTCGCATTGGTAGGTCGTAGAAAACGATTCGAGGATTTAAAATTCCAGATGAACTTCCTTCCAGGTGGGCTAGACCGCAGGCAAGTATTTGCAGGATTGCTCGATCGTATTTACTAATTCATGAGTTGAATATCTTAAGGATAAATGCTCTCGGTATGAATAATGCTCGTTCCTTAACCTCTTGTGCAATTGACCTATTCCTTGCCAGACATTGGCGCTCTCTGTTGTATCCTGTGTGCATCACAGTTATTACATATATACGTAGTAGGAGACACAGATTCACACTATCCGTGAAACCGAGAGAAAGTAGAACCTGCTGTTGCCGATTTCTTTTATCGCTTCATCGATTGGTTCAGATTTCCTTTTAAGTGGTCCCCACCCGCGGAACATCGCGCGACTAGAATTCGTTTACTAGGGTGCTTCTAGGGAGAACAGTTTTCGATAAGTAGGCAATCGCCAGTACCCGCGACGAGCGGATACCACCCTCCTTGCTATAGAACGAGCAAATTTCCTTGCGCTTCTTATGTCTCCGTTGGATTTCGCGTTTCAATGAACCACGAGTCTCTTACTCTTCAAGTGCTTCGATACTAATCTCAGCGAATTGTGAAACCGAAACGGCGATTCAGATCATCCCCGGACCTTTTCTGCGGTTATTTGAAGTTCCTGGTGAGTGGCAATAATTACAGTGCGGCATTGTCAAGTCGCCTTATTACTTCTTAAAGAAAAGCCTGAAAGACTTAATGTCCAAGATCGATCGATGCCCAGGACGAAGCGCGGAGCAACTCCAATCTTGACCCATTAAAAAACCCCGCCTAGCACCTCGCAATCTGTCCAAGCGGCAATTAATCAAACTGCAATTATAAGTTCGGAGGGTCCTTGGTTGAGAGATCGAGAGAGAGAGCGATAGAGACTATGTTGGCTGGTACGGTGAACAGTGGGGAAGTGGATGTAGCCAGAAGTCGCTTGACGGGACACTTAATCAATCCTCAAGCACGTTACAAGGGGAATGCGAGCAATGAGACGAGTAGAGGAGGTCGACGTTAACGCATCCAGAGCGACACTAAAATGTCAGGAATTGTTAATCTACCTTGGTGCGAGCGCATGCTCGACGCACGCCGATATCGCTCGCGTATATCCCTAGACGTCTTGCTACGAGCAAACCCCTACTTTCCTTGCTCCTTGAACCTCCAGTTTCCCTGCTCGTCCTCTTCTCTCGGGCGACCTCGGCTATGCTCCCGGGAGCCTCTGGGAGACATTCGCTGTCGAGTGGCAGTAGACCGCACCGTTATTACTAGCGATAAATCGCCGGCCTTAATAAGAGCTCGTACTACATAGCCGGGTTAGGTAGGCCAGAGCAACGCCAGGGAGTATGCGCTGGAAGAATGCTGATATTGAAAATAAAATGAGATCACAGAATTGGGCAGACTTGCAGCCTATTCAAATGACTTCTCCGTTCAATTCTCATTTGTGCCATTTCAACACTTTCCCCCTCGATCCAGACATTATAGGCTTCGATGATTAAGTCAATTTCTTTTTATGCTTCTTTTCCTTTCACAGATGTAGATCAAAGTTTAGCGTACGGATAAAACGTGCACCGCTGTGGATACATGCTTCGATGGAACGGGAAGAAGTAGTTTTATGTAAATTTGACAGCTGATGTCTGTCGGGTAAGGAAGGATAGGGTTTCACGGAGGGCCAATCAATTACCCGCAAGCGATTCGCTTTTCACTCAAGCGGGGATGTGGGTCAGTGACGGCAAAGGGTGATCTGAATACCTGAAACAACAAGAGGATAGAAAATGCAGCTGCCAGCAGTCACTCTATCCTTATAACTTTCCACCACAATCCCTTTTACCCGTGAAACTAGCCTATTATAGCTACCACATGCCACGTGGCTGCACTCCAGCACAGACTTGCTCACGTGCGTGACTCTTCATGTACGCTTTCTAGACTTTCAAATTTCATTCTAGCTGGGTATAAAGGCGTACACAAACCGTCACGCATTTTGCATCCCACGTATCACTTCATTAAATAAGAATGGCTGATCAAAGCACAAACACCAGTCTCCTAACCTTAATTAAGGTTCAAGTAATGGTCCTTTACCTTTTTCAACGAGACTCGTACATGTCCACAAGTTTCGTTTGTTCTCAAGTCGAGCAAGTTTTAATAGAAAATGATCCGAAATAATATGAAGTATTTTATTAAATTCCTCACTGTTTTTCCATTCCATTTTCCTCTCATTACGAAATAAATGTCAGCTCCACTTCTACTTAACTAAAACTGTATTCGAACAATGGATATATTCACACCGCGATGTTGCTTGGCTATTCTCTGCAAAAAGTATTGGAGGAATTTCATACTTTACGCGGAGCGCTGAATTGCATTGGCTTACGCACTGTGATCCGAGAGTATCGGCAAAGTAAAAGATCGTAGCTCCTGCAAATATGCGTGTACCGTTTGTGTCACAGGCGAGCTTGATGTAAAAGCGAATGGCCGCAGGCTGGGTGAGGATTCAGCCATGGGAGGGATACGTGTATCTGTGTGTGTGTTTGTGTATGTGGGGGAGGGCATTCCCAGGAGAGATCGTTTAATCGGCGGTCGTTGCTGCTGCATCGGATTTTGATTAGCGTGAGCCATGTCACGTTCGTTTGTTGACGGGTAAAAAAAATGTATCGCACACGTAGGCCGGCTTGCCGCATAGCTTGTACATGTACCGCGGCATAAAGCGTGTGTGTGTAATATGTGTATGCGTTTGATAGGGAGAGAGAATGAGAGAGAGTGTGTGTGTGTCTGTGAGAGAGAGAGAGAGAGAGGCAGAGACAGGAAGGGAGAGAAGGAAAAAGAGAACGCCTGCTGGCGCGCCAATTTTCCAGGCCCACGCGGGTGCACAACCTCGTCCTCTCGTGCCCCTGCCTTTGATGACTTTTAATCTTTGAGGGTATTAAAACTATCCAACTGACCGTATGCTGGCTTTGCCGACTACTCTCAGCTACGCCGGGCTGACCGTTTTCCCTCAGTGACCTTATCCTATTCCTTCAGCTCTTCCACCTCGATTTATGTTCCCGCTTTTTGCTATCAGAAGCAGCAGTATTCCTAATCCAACCAGACTCACTGGGAACGAAAGATTATAAATGTAATCTCGATTTACCGTTTGAAAGTGCAGAATCCGAAATTATTAAACAGCAATTTGGCTTTAGCTGTGTTGCAAGTAATATAATTGAAAATAATTATACACCGTTCGATGCTCGCTCGGAAAGATAGGGGAAAGAATAAAACTGGAATAATCATTCTGGACCATCCAAAACTGTGCAATGTGAAAGCCAATTGGATCAGCTTCTACGCAAATAAATATTAACGCATGTATTAAAGCCGTGGGTTTGTAATTTAATTAAGTTGCGCTGCCCTCGCTCGCTGCAAAAAAGACGAGCATAAACGACACTCTGGTCGTGTTATTTGCTTTGTTCGTTGCTCAGTGTTCGCACTTTATTGTTATTTCAATTACGCTTAGACGACAGCGCTGCCTTTCAATAAGTCTTCGAGCCCTTCTCTATGGGGGGCGCGCTATGTCTCCGCCACCCTTGACCACCCTTTGCTGCACTCAACCAGCCCGTGTACCCCCGCCCACCCCCGCCCGCCCCCCTTCTCCACCAAACCCTTGAAAGCCGTCGGCATATTGCGCATGCATAATTTAACGTGTTCAAACAAATAACGAAGTTTTCGCATGCTGATGAGGAACGCCACCGCATCCAGATTTCGGCTGCCACCGACTGGCTGTGACATATTTTCATTTGACACTCCGTGGCGCCGCTATGCTACACATAGCACACGCTTTCAACTCTCACTGAACATAACTCCCTCTATCACTTTCTTCCCGTTCGATTCTTTATCCTGTTAAACCATTATGGAAGATCCGTGACTTCTTCTAACACATTAGTCATTATGTTTGCGGTTCCTGGATGCATACGATCAACTAGTTAATTTAAGTGTAAATCGTGTACACTGGAACTTATTTCGAAAATATCTACTCTGTAGGTGATAAGCATTATGTTACATGAATAATATCACGTAACAAAAATGAATCCCCTGGAGAAAAAAGCTTTTAATAGGATTCCCGGTAATGTACATCCACGAGAAAATCTGCAGACTGGAGTCATAAATAAATGAAATGTTAAGAGAAAACTGCATATTTACAGCAAAAGGTAAGGCGGAATAGCGCAAGGGGAAGAATCTTTCATGTATAATAAGGGTACGAAAAGGGTTTTAGAGAGCTTGAAATTATATTCCCAAAATTTCTGGGTCATTTTCAAGGGAGCAATTCAAAATAGAACGGGCAACAAAGAGGGTAAAAACTGTTACGATTTCTCGAACAAACGAACACGCGCAATGAGCCCAGAAATTTATTTCCCTTGCGAATTGATTTCGCGCGGCAGCGTGTGAGTACGTGAAACGCAGGGAGCGTGTAATGTATTTTTGAAATTTAAATTACAAGCCGGTTATAATTGTTAAAGCTCAGTACTGAACTGATCGGGGTAGAGTTGGAAAGGGTGTTCGTAAAATATTCACAATGCCTTTCTCATTCTTTCCACACTGCTCTCGAACGACCTACTCTTTCCGGCGGAAGTTTATGTTAAACAATTTTTAATACGCTCAGGTTTTGTATTATTTTATTCACTCGATAGTTTCGCTGCTTTCAAACAAAATTTGCTAATGCCCTCCATGAAAACTAGTATAACATTCTTTCCTGTCAGCGGTGCCCTTCAAGAATTTCAATAGCGCGCTCGAAACTGCCAAGAAGAAGTGACAGTAATTTCGAACTACAATAATAGACAGACTCTACAAGAGGATGATCGAGTTGATGGTATTAGTCTTATAAGATCACCATAGTAAGAACTAAGACATTAACCCGTTAGAAAACTAGAGCTTCGACTTAGTATAACTCTCTTAATCTGAGCACTGTATCAGTTAGTTTAATATCCTTGAATGTTTATTCTCTTATTATAAGAAGTGTGAATATCCTTGCAGTAATGCCTGGTGTATTCTTTGCTTTAGTTGTTATCAAAGGTATTGTATGCGCATTTCCCGTTGGCGGAGCCCTTGACTACAGCATTATTAACCTGAAAAGTAAACTCGCTCCTTTCGTGGCAGACACGCTGCCATGCTACGAGCCAGAGCCGCCAGGATTACATAATGCTCGATGAAAAGCTAAGCTGCTACGTGCGCATGCGAGTATAACGGGGGTGTTTGCCAGCCTGGCTGGCAATTTGCCTTCGCATATCGCCGTCTCACTCGAAGTATGAATAATAATGACCCTGAATATGCGAATTATGGGACGATTATCTACAGCGAGGGCTGCAACGGTTATTGCAGCGGGATTCCTACCAGCGTGGATCGATCCGACTACTTGGCATTGGATTTCCCGTCCGCGTTACTTTTAATGGTATCGAATTAATTACCGCCGATGTCAGTAATGCGCCAAGGGACCTTGTCCACCATGAATTTCGTGCCTTACGGAAGTTCGATCCACGAGCATGTGCTGATAGATAATATGTGACTTAGCAAAAGTACGCAGCAGACAGTCTCTTTATCAAAACTTGAGAGTTTACTTGTTAACCGTTTCACTGCTATATAGTTCTTCTAAAGTTTCAAGTAACACTTTCAACAATGTATTACTAGTACAAGATTTAAGTTACATACGGTTAGTTACGATTAAAGTTCATGTAAAGTCACTTCAATAATCTAGTCCGCTAGGCATAACAAAGTATGCCTAGTAAACTCACACTCTTTTAGCCCTGAATTGAGTAACAAAAGTCTATATATAGTATCTGACTATTGTTCGGCCAACGCTGGCATTACTAGGGAATTGATACAACTTTTTCCAACCAAGAAAACGATAGTACTGTAAATCTAGCATTAAACTTGCATGAGATACTAGTGCTGGCCTTCCCCAGGCGTGGCGCCAGCTGCCGGGCTTCCAACCCTTCCGCGCGAGGGAGATTATCGGAAGAATGCCGAAGCTCTTTTTCTCGTGTGGCAGAGCAACGTTATTCACCCCCGAGTAATACGGCCATCATCGTATACGAAGAGTTAGTGACTTTCCTCTTTCAAAATACTTCCTTATCATTTTTAAACGACAGCGGTGGACTCGGCGGCAACTCCCTTTGTGTATATTTGAGGCAACTCGGCGGGCGCGTTGTCCTCGCACTGTACAAAGCCCTGGCAGTTGTTTCGGCGAGTTTAGTATGCAAATTGACATGAAGCGTATAGACGCGCGTGGGAAGTAACTCAAGTGTGGCACATGCGAGTAACGAGGGTTATAGTCCCGCAAGCCCTTGGGCTAGTGTTTCGAGGTGCGCCGAAGTCGCACTACTGTGTGTATCGTCATCCAGTCGAAGAGGGCGCAGTCGGCGAAAGGGTGAGGGAGAAAATCGGCGTGGAAAAGAGAGAGAGAGAGAGAGGGAGTGAGTAGAGAAGGCGTTGCCGCATAAATTTGTGGAAACTAGCTATGCCTTCAACCCCTTATGAATATCGGGTCTCGGAATTTGACGAATTACGCGCTACCTGTTATGGCCTGATTCTCCCAAGCAGATGAACGCCTCAATGCATACGTGAGAAAGTGCCTGCTGCTGATTATCTATTATCGTTTTCTCCACTCCCAGCTTTTTCGTTCATGAGGTTTTTTGGGCGGGAATTACATGCCGACTCTGCCTATCTAGCTGCGCATAGACTTAATAGCTGGGCATGAGAAAAAGGTGGGGTGATGGCACCGGCCAAAAAAGAGAGCTTAAAAAGATGCTGAGCTATGCGTGAAAAATAATATCTACTTTACATATTTATGGGATGCTAACTGGATCGTAAAATACCGGAGCATTAGGAATAAATGTGGAATACTCTTATCGTCTGGCGCGCTTATATTACACGCGCGTCTTAAAGTACCGCTAAGGGCTCGCTTAGGTAATTCATGACTTCATAAGGCACGTTTCTGTGCGTGAGTGTTAGCTTCTTAGGTAAAAGTACGCCAAGGATAGGTATGCCAAAAATATATATATAGTGTGTCTGTCAGCTTACGGTGCAACGAAATTTTAAGAAAATATTGTTGCAATTGGTTATTCAAGCGTGTGTATTAATTATTAATTTACAAGACCTTGCTGATATTTCCTCCCATTGGAGCTAAAAAGATTCGCAGCGTATAAAAATGGTTCTTCAAGTCTAAAAAGTTGTAATTACTTTTCATTTATGCGCATAACTCTTCGTGCAACATACTGTTAATGAAGGCGTTCCGTTAAAAAATTCTGGGATATAAATCGAACATTTTATCCCCTAGTGTAATCGGCTGGGGCGTTATCACTTAAATCATTGCCAGAATGAAAAATTTCACTATGGCTGTGGATATGCATTACTTTCGCTATATTTTTGCGGTCGCCCAGAAGCACTGTATTTACTTTATAGCTAGCACCATAGGTCCTTTTTTACTGGGCAATTATGCAAACTGCAGTGAGGGAAGTGCTCATAGGAAGGTTTCAGCCAGTATTTTTCGGCTTTACGATCCATCCCGGCATGGTTACTTCAAGGCTTTGCTTAAATGTAGTACAATTTCTTTCAGGAAAAACGTAGGCATGATCGGCTCTATGACAGTCTAATTAGGACAACTTTATTGCCATTATTAAACTTTATCAGTTCTTCGTATCGTGCATTCTGTATTAAAGAATTCCAGCTCTCACTTAACAAAAATTGATTTCGGTATAAGCACATAACTTTGGTTATTCTTGAGAAGTGTCGAAATTCGAATGCTTGTATTATACTAAATAAAATCAGTAATAATATCGTTGAAATACCCATTTATTCTCTTACGCTTCAATTAATGATATCTGGGGGCGCAGTGATTAAGAGTGTCATAGATTAAGACACTAAATAGTCAAGAAATTTTCTTACTTGCGAGATTGCAGTAGCATTCCGAGATTTTTCGTTTTTTTTCACGGCTCTGCTTCGAGTAACTGGAACCGGACTGATGTAGGTCGCATTTGGGAGGCGTCTCTTAATTAATTAACAGCGGTCGGAGTGCAGCCGGGAAGAGATGGAATTAGTTAGCAAACGATGGTAGGAAAAAGTTCAGAAAGGAGGATTGAATTTTCGAGAGGTAGGTATTCGTTCTCCGTAGGCATCGGGGAATAAGTGCCGGGGAGTTTCTATCATTTAAATGCAATCACGAAGAGAAAGATCTCGAAAGGTGTGCAAACTATCCGACGACGACGGAAGAAGTCTTAAATTTCCCAATTAAATTTAAAAGGTAGAGACCAGAAGTCGAAAACGACGGGCGGGCACTTCACGAGTGTTCGGCATTCCTGCGGCGGAATTAATAGAATAAAGTAATTGAGAGTAATGCACTTTTTTGATTAAGACAGACCCTGTCAGCCGGAGCACGAGCCCATTGTAACATTTCTGGATTGCAGACTGATTCGAATGAAAAATCACACCGCTAGAAAGAAGAAGCGACAGAAATCCGTGCGAGCCTTCGCTCGCGGAAGTGTTCAACCTCTGGTAAGTAGGTCGAGCTAACATTAAGTAGTTCCAGCAGCCCTTAATTAATTACTCTGGCTCGGTTTCTTCGCAAACGGTACAAGTATCGTTGCATCTCTCATTATTCTCTCGGCAAAGATCTTCGGATCTCAGCGGATCTTCTATACAAATGTTATCATAACTTGCCTTAAAGCAGCCTTCTGTTACTATTTCGTGCCACTAACAAAAATGGGATTTCCTCCGTTTCACAGGCGCGGAAAGCGGAGAACGCTCATAGCCATAACCTTGTGCGCGGTCTCCAAAGGGTGCCAAAGTATCTGTCGTTATCACATTTCTATTTGAATCAGAGCAACAACTCCCTGCTTAAAAGTGTGTCATCAAATGCACTGCAACAAAAAGTGAGCGGCCTCCCTTCTGCAAGATCAAACAGTTGAGTTGGGAATACAAATTCCATCCGGGATATTTGACATTCGGCCCCAGTAGCTTTGCCGGTCGCTATTACACCCGAAATACTTGTTTTGCGAACTTTTAACATAAACGCACGAGACAAAGTCCCTTTAACTTTTGGCTCATAAGTGTTCAAACGGCACGTAGTGCGGACGTAAGTAGACACTGGCGTGATGCCAGGGAAGCTGCTGGCGTGCGCGCGTGATCCTTGCCGGTTCGCGCTTTTGCCACAGCGCTCGTCGCTCTTTTATAAGTTTACCTTTTTGCTGAATTCCGAGGTATTCCGGATCAAAGTGTCTTTCACCGCATACTATCATCGCCAGGACTCGGCGAAAGCGTGTCAAGACTGTGGACGATAGAGGGAAAGAGAGAGCCTCGGGGATTTTGCGGATGGTGGTATACTGCACTCGGCGAATAGAACCGTCAACGCCATTTCCCTGGCACTCTCGGTCTTCCATGTGTGCACACGGTTTAGTGGTAGCGGAGCCAACGAAACCGTTATTCCTGTAGGGGCCGTGAAAAATATTCCGAATACTTGTGCGCCACTTTAAAACGAGCTTAGCTGCCGCCACTGGGCGCCTCAGACTGTTCCTCGCCAGCTCGAGAGCACACCATTTCACACACCGCGATATCTTACTTCGCTCGACGATGGAGGCACAGCTCGCTCTCACCTCGTAGTTACAGGAGCGTTAGCAAGAAGTAATCTCTTTCTCGAGGTGTGCGAGCGAGCGAGTGAACCAGCCAGCGAACAGGAGTGAAAGAGAGGGAGAGAGGCAGCGCGAGGTATCTCCTGGCAAGGAGATATTTATTTATGGCGATTAATCACGCAACCCGTCCAAGGCGAGCTCCTAGTGGTGCGCGGCTTGCCCGGAACTGAAGCGGCTACGAAAATGAGCAAACATTACAAGCGGGATGATAAGACAGCTCGGTATAATGCGGTGTGACGGTAAATGCACCCGAACTCTCTCTCTCCCCATTTTCAAACGTCAGCTCTTCGGAAAGCCGCCACCGCTACCCTCGAGGTATTCCCTTAGTCGAACAAATCGCGCCCACTACACTCCTTGGCGATTTATTCACTGCAACTCCCGGTGTAGGGAACCTTTTGCTCGTCCCATATTACACTGTCTTCCCTGAGAAGTTCCAAATATTTTTCGTCTCGCGTGAACTACTTTCAATTCTGCCATCCTGCTCTTCGTTTCCTTTCTTTCGTCGTTACTATTTTAGTGACCCAGTATACCCGGCACATCATCCTCCTTTTTGTACTCGCTTGATAAATTCAATTGTATTTTTAATATTATGATAATTAACTATAATACTGTACTATCGAAGTATAATAATGATATAATAGAAATGTAGAGTAGTAATAATAGAATTTAGATTGCAAGTAACGGATCGATGCTAGTGTGAAAATCAATTTACCTACTTTGAAACTTTGAGAAATATAAGCTGTCTATCAATTACTCGGGCAATCGAGCCACAAGTTATTGGATAAGTCGTTGTCGAGCTCTCCGAGTAGGAACAAATGGCGGTCAGGTGCAGATAGGAATGCCTCTGATTCGACCTAATGTGCAATTAGTAGAGGAACTACTCTCCGAATACGAGTACCGGTAGACGAATGTGGCTACCACATGCCATACACCGAATACCGTCGGTCCTACTCACTATCATTCCTGATTTACTGTCTCGTTACATACGACTTTGAGACATGGTACCAGGAAGGTAACAAATCCCTGACATTTTCTGGTAGTCTTTGATAACAAAGAGTTTCAATAACAAATTTACACCACGAGGTCGAGTTTCTGTATAAACAAGACTTAGAGTTTAAGTTTAAGATGGAATGGATTGCTCATAAGTAATAAAAAGGGAAGCAGAAGATAAGATATACGTTTTATGATTAACAATGCGCTTTGAGCGGGTTAGTTTTTGGTGTACTTCGAAGTGATACAGACATTTAAGACTTTAATAGGAGTGCACTGATGGATACACACATTGAAACTTTACAAGACAGTTCCGGTGGACCATGCATGGGAATTAACAAACGACTATTATTCCGTACAAATTCGATTACAGGTAATAACGATTATTAAGATTTTACAGTACCGTACTATAAAAGACTCTTGCGCCGGCAGTGCAATCAATTTCCACTATACATCGGAAATATTCCCATTATACAATCGGCTATTGTCACTTCGCGCAGATTAGCGGAATAATTGCATAATAAGTCCGGCGTACTGCCTGCGCTTTACGCGTCGCCGAGCACTTTCGTATTTCAATATCAAATGTAGGCCGAGTTAACTGGGTGATTTATAGTAATTGTGTCAGCCGTAATTAAAATATGGATTTATTGTTTCGCGAGTTTCTCCGCCTGCGGCTCGAATAGAAGTGAACGTTTTGATGTCACTTCTTTCTGGCACAAGGGAGAAAAAACCCCGACTAATTACCGCGATGTCAACTTTCTTGAATGAAAACCGACAAATTACCCGTCTTTCGCTACTCGTGAACTCTGGCATTTTCGCCGGCCCGCCCTATTCATAAGGCTGCTAAAATAAGAACGCCGATTGGAATGGGCAAAATGGATACATTCCAAATATTTTTTATATTGAATGTGACATTGAAAACCATCATTCTATTGCATTATCATAATTATCATTGGGAAGTCTTCGCTTCTATTAAAAGATACTGTAAAGATTTAATCTACTCTTGACTGCATTCAATTTAACCTTATCTGTTTATCAAGAATGCTGAAGTTCATTTGGTTTATAGTTTACTATTCCTCCTGCCGGAAAGCCATCCTGATTATGTACGCCGGATCAAGATTACAGGGGAACAGATCTTCCCCTTTAAACATCTGACATTCCGAAGGCACCATTGAATATTTTTATGTCCCTTTCTTGAGCTATTTGTTGGAGGACTCAAGGATCGCTTTCTGCTTTTCTTGGTGGTCGATCATGTGTGTTGAGTGGTGTGATCAGAAAGCGTGAGGAACAAGGGGTGCCTCGTGTTCTGTTACAGCAGCAGGTTAAATATTCAATGAAGTCCGAAACCGGCGTATCTACCCGGTTTTTCAAAAAGACGCCTATATAGCAGGGCAATTATGTAGTTAGAGAACAAAGTTTTGCCAACCCTTTGTAACTTCAAAAGGATTCCTCGGAATCCGACAGGCTCGTTCTAATCACAAGTAGATTACGGATTAAATGTTAATATGAATATGTAGCGAATTATGCGAGCGCTCTAAAATATGCTTTTATTGTTCCGACATAGCCGGAATTATTCCGGGTCTTCCGACACGTTTCAGCGGAATTCCAACCTTTCCTGTGCGAGAGGCTTCCGCTCATTATCTTTCATTGCTCTTTGCCCCGTGGTTTTGATAGTGTGGACGGCTGCGTGTGATGACAGTTCGCTTTTAACTTTGCATATTTGAGGAATTTAACGAAATAAAGCAATACTTTGGGAAAATTCGGGATACTCTTTTAGTGAACGGATGGACTGACGGACCGGAGTGAACTGGACATAGTAACTAGGTCTGACAAGTAAATTAGGATTCCGATGCACATAGGCGTGACTAAGTATCGCGTGAATCCGACCGAAACATACTGTTTGTACTTTGTTGATTAAATGTCCTGGGAAACACGACGCTGTGTGGTCGGTTTACAGGAGGAATCGGACGGTGTGTCCTGCACCTGACATCACATAACTGGACGATGGGAATGGGGAGTGGAAGCTACGCAGGAATGAGGCGAACAAGGAGGAGAAGATCGGGCTAATTGGATGTCGGATTCGCAATCTTGTGGTCTTCATTTGTCATTCGGGTGTGCGAGAGCGATCTCATTCTACTTCACTTTCTCCTTTACCTATCTCTTCTGCCCTTTCCATCGCGTTCCCCATCCCTTCTCGCTCGCGCCCTTTCTATTCGCACGCTATCGTCTTCCTTGACCTCTTACCACCCTCAACCTTCTTCTATTTCTTTCCGCATGGCTCACCTACACGTCGATGTGTGTTCCTTAACATCCGAGGACACGACCTCTTTTGAAATCAGCGACTGTGCCGATCTGCGCAGACGTTAACCGGCTATTGCGAGAATTCTCGAGTCCGTTCGATTCTCTAAGGAATTCGAACCACGTAACTCTGAGATCAGACCAAAAATCTTACTGGTTTATCTATACATGTATGTGTCGTAGGAACCACGGACATTTCTTAATAATCTTTTTAAAAGTCGTGGCTAAAAAAAGCAGGGGATGTAATAACGTGAAACTTACGTGAAACTGATAGGACGACGAGTTCATTGGTTTGAACTTACCTGAAACAAAATACAGAATCGAATGTTAGTACTGTTTCTCTGTATACATACATAAGGATGGATATCGTCATGTACTACATGTACATATCTGCAGTTTCGTGGTTAATAATGGAATGTGGTTACAGCGAATAGCATGCGCATGTTTTGCCCTTTGAGCATATGTTCTAAATGAGCGGATGTAATGAAATAGTCTATGGAACGAAAACTTCGTGAAACTAGGTTAGTAATAATGAATCGCATTTCACAGCTGTGACTGACTTACATAACAAGGTAAATGAAGTGAAGTTTGAAACTCGAGAGGGGAAAGAAGGAGTGGGAGAAAATCGTGAAATATCAGTACCGCTTTGCGGACGAATAAATAAATGAGTATTATAAGTAAAATCTGATAACTTTTTTTATATAAATAAGCCAGCCATAGTAGAAACTCAGGGGAGAGATATGACGTGCTTAAGAAACCGATGGCACGTCGCAAGTGGGATTTTTAGTGAGCAATGGCAAGTACTGGTAGCACAGACAGCCCGATTAGTCTTCCATTATGCTCAGGTGAATGAACCTTTATTTCCTCTGGCTGGGCTATAGAAGCCGCGCGAATAAGGCCATTCTTCGATTGGTTCCATTTCTCGCTCTCCCGCATCTCGAAGTGAGCTGGTGCGACGTTCCGGCAGCATCTCTACAAATCATTCCTTTTGTGGTCAGGACGACCTCTTGATAGCGTACATTAGAAACTACGAAACCACTTATACCAGCGTGTGCAACAGTGTACACTGATCGTAACAGGATGATGCATTCTTCCATTGTCGCGTCACGTTAATAGAGAGACTAAGTTTTCTTGAATTTCTTGCCACGAGATAGCCACTGGTTGATTGCGATATTTGATGCTACTTTTCTTAACCTACTGGCCGGATGGTGGATTGCATGATCCATGATCCGTCTGGAATTCCAGAAGCCCGTTTTCCTCGACTCCTCCAGGTGATATAATACGCCTCTTACATTCAAACTACAGAGTTTAACCCATTGTTTTTTACTGCTCCTTTTCCGTAGCATGCCATTTGTGGTGTCTCCAAGTCAATTTAAATTATTCAATTACAGGTTTTTATATATACTGTATTTATGAAAATTAAATCTAAGAATTCGATTAATAGTGCCGATCTGCACTATTTATTCTTCCGCCAAACAACACTGCTTCCGCTGATTCCCGTAAAAAAATCATAAATAAAAATCACACCCAGGAGCAGTAAATGCGCTTCGGCCTAGATACCGTAAGGGTTGTGCAGTTCTGATATTTTCAGTTGCAACAGGAGTAGCGGCAAACTAGAAACTATGTAAACAGTTATCTAAGCGCTAACGCTTAACCATAACAGTAAACATTGGTGCGCGCAGTCGAAGCTTGACAGCGCAATCCGAAATCACTGAGATCATCTGAACTGATGTTTACTGCGAAATAACGCCAGAGTTTATTCTTGGTATGGCGTGAGAGTGTAGCGGCGATGGAACGGCAAGCGGGTGCAGTACGAATACGCAGAGCGAAAATGCTTGGCAGTTCCCATGGCGCGACGGAAGTGTGCTCGCTTTTTCTTAGGTAGACGCGGTGGCCGGGAACGGTGCCGCGGGATGATGGCGCTTCCCTCCCACCCGTTAAGGGCACAGATGCGATGAGCGTGAAACGTAGCAGAGACGACAGGAGACACAGGTGCGCCGTAGACATCTGTCATTTCTCGCTGCTGCCGAGAGAGAACAAGCAAGAGCGCGAGAGCTTCCGGCGATGCGAGGACGCCCCAGCCTTCTCTCCTCCACTTTGCAACCCTTCGTCGAACAGTTGTCTCCACCCACACGCCACCCCCCGCCCGCCGCGGCCGCCGTCAGCTGTATATCCGTCGTTTTCACCCTACGAAAATTGGAGGCGCGCCAATTGCAGATCGATCAACGATGACTCGCGAAACACGCTGCCAGAGGAAGGAGAGAGGGCCCTGGGAGTTTGCAAACGCGCCGTAGACAAGGCGCTCAAACACCCTCATACGCTGCACCACAGCTAGGAAGAGATTTTCAGAGTGCGTTGTTGCAATCTCGTGTTTATGAGGGCTTGATTCACCGGCAAGCAACGTTGAACCCAACAGCGTTTAATGTCTGACTCGACGCCTCGGGTCCTCTCTGAAATTGCAATGCACGCAGCTCCCGAGGACTCGTAATGATGAGTTGCCGGGTGGATTCACATGGAGGCGTCACTCCGATCGACGAACATGGCTGAAGATCATCCATCAAATGCCTGGAATCCACGGATAAACTCCTTGGCAACTCGTGTCACCTCGGTCTGCAAGGAACTGCTATTAATTACATCGAAAGCAGTACGACCTGCAAGCTTGGTTGATGCTGTATCTTCAGTATCACTTATCTCATAACTCTTCCTCCCCCCCTTCTCCCCAAAAGTTATACCAACCGTGATTCTCGAACGCAGAGGACGTAGTTCTCGCGAGACCCGCTTTACTAGCAGTTGATCGCTAACTGAATCCCAAGAATGAGAAAGCTGACTTTTCATTGGAACTGAACTCGCGAGTTTCCACCGATAACCGTACTTCACCCCGAAGGAAATTATCATTGATGCGGTGGAGTTTGGCGTACGCTGCCGCTCCTGTTCCTGTTACTCTTGTCGCGATGTGGTTGTTCGTGCCAGAAGAAGTTGCGCAAGAGATTAAGTCGTTCTTGATAAAGGAGAATGGCTAGTGCGATTAGGGTGCGGGAGAACGGGGCAAGTGTAACGAGGAAGCACGCCACACTTTCCACCGAAGAATAGGTTAGAAGAGGGAGTGAGAGAGTGAGTGAGAGAGTTAGGGAGAGGGAGAGGGAGAGGGAGAGAAGTGGAAAAAGTCAGGAGAGGAGAATGCGGGAGTCGTCCTTACGGATCCGGAATAAGAAGTTCCGGAGTGTTCGAAGCTGCGGGCTGTTGGTAGGCGATAGTAAGACGAAGTAGAAAGGGGTAAGCGCGGCGGAAGAAGGAAGCGGGCGAGGGAAAAGCGAGATAAATCGAGCACCCGGGGCGACCAGATAAAAGTCACTAACAAGTAACAAAGGTTTTGTCCGACGATTGGGAAAGGGTGGGAGGACAGGAAAGGGCAAGAGACGAAGAGCGGGCTACATATTGGTTCCAGCGTGTTCTGCCGCTCGCGCCACACCGCTCCCTCGCTCTTTCTTTACCGGACCTTTTGTTCTCTCGGACCTCTACCTCTCATCCCGGAATTCACTCGACGTGTTTCGCCCGTAAGGCACAAACTGTGCGCCCGCTAACTCCCCAGCAACGTAGGACTTCGATTTTCAATTGTTTCTCTCGCCAGCACCCTTCCACCATTGGCACACGGATGCCACGCCATCGGCCGGCCACATGAGAAAAGCTCGAAAATCCTTGGCCAAGGTTACTCAAGCGGCTATTAGGTGGACCTGAGAATCTCTTGGTTTCTAGCGCCGGACCACCACACTCTATATTGCTCTCTGCAGTACAGTCAGACCTAAGAGATGGAACTTACGCCCTGCCTTTCATGTTAGTATGAGATCTTTCCTCCTCTCTGATAGACTTAACTTTTCGCATTGCACGTTCGGACCTGTCTGACAAGCGCAGCTCCAATCTACTCAAGTAGTAAATGTAATCGCACCAACGTGATTATCGCTCAAGCCGCAAAGCTGGTTTGAAGGTATTATCTTTGACATACATACAGAGGAAATAGCCTTTATGGAAAAATGTAGTATTGCATCGTAGCGGAAAAGTTTGAAGATTGCAGGAAAAGTTTCTTCAGCAACTGGAGCATCTTTTGGCTTCCAAGATTTTCACCATAAGACGCAGACAGTGGTTTTCCGCCATGGCGAGATTTTATAATATCGCTTCATCTGTAATTCACTATACGCGCGTATTTACCATTGCTATCTAAACGAAAGTAGGGATGGGTAGAAAGTTTCGGGAAGACAGCGGGGCCGCTGAGAAGAAAAGGAGAGTCATTTGTTATGCGTGACTGACGGTCAACCGAACTAAAATTGTGCTAGAAACAAGGATTGTGCCCGGATGCTCGAGCAAAGGAGTGAAGAAAGTATAAACTTCGGTGGGAACTCGTGCTGTGGGAGGAATAAAAAAAGGGAGGGTGGGGGTTGACTTGAACTTATCGCGCCTCCAGCGTAAAACTTGTATCCAAGGACTACTCGACAAAACGCTGGGAAGTTCCCTTGAATAATATTTTATTCGTTCCATTCCTGCTGAAGGGACTCCCATACTAAACATGTATTACTCGGTATACCCAACGACATAACTACGACTAGTAGTTAGTAACAAAGAATGATTTTTACCTTGGTTGAGAACCTTGTACATATATTTAGTCTCCTGTTTCTATCTCACATCTTGGTGGATTAAAAATACGCTTTATCGAGCGGACCAGTTGATAATATTGGGTCATGCGAAGAATAATTAGGGAAAGATCGTGGCCAGCAACGGGAATAAATCAACATGAAGAAGTGCGACTCTTGGAGAGACAACCGCGGGTTCTCTCGCGCTCTCTCTCCGAAAACAATAAAGTCGAGATGAGTACGAGTTTTTGATCGCAATGCGATAACCGAGTAAAAGGGGGTGGCTTTCAGCGGTACTGTCCGCGTCATAACTCTTGCTCCTTTTCGGTGCGGAGGTTAAAAACGGGCTCGGAAAGGCGTAAGGTCGATGAAGCAACGGTGCTACGAGGCTGATATCAACTTATCTTCAAGCTGAAGGCAAGGTGGCCGCTCAGCTTCTATCGGCCTCGAAGCCGGAGCTCACCTTCTTCTCATCTCAGCCCGGCCGATACCCGACCTTGATTGAAAAGCAGATGACGCGGAATAAGGAGTTTTCCGGGGGTCCAGGGAAAATGTCTTCTACCCCCGAGGCTCTCCAATTTCTCAGAAACGCGGAATTTATTTCATTCCCTTGGGTCTGATGTGGAAGGAAGCAAAGATGAAGAGGAACCAGGAAGCGACGGAGGAAGAGAGGGAGACAGGGAGGGTCGGGGCTCTGAGATATCAAAGCGGAGCTGAGTGAGGAAGGACGAAAAGCGAGAGCCATGGAAAAGTGTAGCCTCGAAGGGAAGAGCGAGCACACGATATCCCTTTACTGGATATTCTTCAACGCAGATAGTTACATATCTTCCTCCAGATGCGCCGCAATATAGAGACGCGAGCGGAATTTCCGCCCGTTTTTGACAAATTCGACTAGCGAATTTGCGAGCGTCGTGAGATTTATTCGTGAATCGATTCCCGCCAAATATCGGCTAGTGGATCTGTCAGGATGTTGTCAGGGATCGCGCGTAAGTTTGCTGCTATCGGCTAGGAAGGATGGCAAGGAAATTTGCTCGCACAAGGTGCAACACGGTTCTATACGTATTTGATACACATTTCTACCAAACCTGGGTGTAATACTTCGCTCTAGATCTCCGAGCGAATAGCTGAAAAATTAAAGGATCTTCCAAGTGTAATGTAACAGCGGAAGGGAAGGCAAAGGGAAGAACGTGAAGCCCGTAGACATTCAAAAGAAGGATCTTGTGGAGTCAACTCGATATTTTACGGTCTCCGAGTGGCACACTTGCTCGATTCTGTTGCAGGTAGGAACAACATACACTAGGCACGTAGGCTTCGTGCAGTGCGTGCGCTAGGAAATTTCGAGTAGTGAAGCAGTAGGGTCGCAAGAAAAAACTACGCTTGGGTCAAGTCACGTAGACTCTTTATGCGAGAAGCCACTTACAGCTTCCTTTGGAATCACTCCGCTCGTCAAAGGGCCTTCGGTCAACTCTCCAGGGAAAAGGAGGCATGATCACGGCGGCTGTCTTTTCGGCGTGCCATATGAACCTTTCAAGAGTTAGAAGATCAACTAGCCGGAGAAGTGTAGTAGCTATCACTTAATATGTCATTCGAAGGATAATAAACTGCAGTTATAATACTGAAATCGTCAAATGAGCAAAGTAATCTGAATCAAAATATCATAAACATCAAGCTGTTTAAAGTAATTTGTGTTGTGAAGCAGTCGTTCCTAGCGAGATTTAAAGTCCTGACGCACATTCCCTTGTATCAATTTGGTACATCTCCAATTTAAATTACCTCACATGTGTCAGTATCAATAGCATAGTTCGGCAGTAGATTCGCACAGATGGAACAAGGAATGGTACTCATAATAAAAGAAGTGATCTTCGGCAAAGGGAGGTCAGATAGTTGCCGCTAGTAGGGTTCGTACGAAGGGCGCATCGTTACTCTTCATCCAGGGGATGGCCTTTAATAGCGGTGATGGTGAAATATCATGGCAGGATTTCTTAGAGCGGACCATGTATACGCTGAGGCAGGGCAAGATAGAGGTAAGGGTAGTAGTGGCGGAAGTAGAGGTAAAGATGGAGAAAGAGAGAGCGAGAGAGGGAGAGAGTGGATTGGCTACTATTTCGTAGGGCGCTTGACAAACGATTACGTGGACGCCACTTTTGCGAAAAGTAAGAAAACACTCTCGCTAAATCATAAGAAGCCATTACCAGAGGCGCGACTGGCCGTTCTAATAGAGGAAACGCCGCCG
Organism: Ectemnius cavifrons; assembly: GCA_964023945.1. Taxonomy (NCBI): domain Eukaryota; kingdom Metazoa; phylum Arthropoda; class Insecta; order Hymenoptera; family Crabronidae; genus Ectemnius; species Ectemnius cavifrons. Next base: position 6,315,292 of record OZ030375.1, read on the forward strand.
AGACCAAGGGTTCGTTCACTTCTTTCCCCCCGTGACCTTCCCTTCGCGATTTGTCAAGTTCAAAGGATCGCAGTCCCGTGTTTATCTTCCTCCTAATGTCCCCTCTTTTTCCGGGCCCGTTGATGGCTCGGGTCCGATGAATTTTTCAAGAGGAGAGCGCGCGAGTGAGTGAGACTCCGTCATCATTCCTCGCCCTGTGAAATACACTAGTCTCTGCACTACGTGCACCAAGGAGAAGGAGAAAGAAGATGTAGTATGTGAGAGTGAGAGAGTGAGAGAGAGGAAAAGGGAGAAGGGTTTCCAAGTAGCTCGGACGCGAAAACCACCTCAGACGCGCGGGCATTCGTCAAGATAAGGTGCCAACAGGGAATCCGAGGCAAGGATCGGGACCGGGGCAGACTGATTTTAAAGGAAGAAGCAGATTTCACGTCGAGTTAGCGGCTGTGGAGGCCGGCCCCCCCAATGTCCGGCTTATGCCGGTTTAACACGATACACCGATAATGACGGGGTCGTGGCCCCGTATCCACTCGGTTAGCTCGATGCTCGCATCGAGTCACGCAATAACGTGTGTCACGCAACGGAACCTCGCCGTGGTGAAGCTCGACTTCGTGGCAGAGGCGACATTCCGATTGTCACGGTACCGTGACCCTTAATTATTATTGTCTCCCGTCCAGCAGTTCATTACGCAGCTCGCCCTTACCTCCATCACGGAGAAGTTCGTGCGAAAGGGCCTTAAGGGAGAGTTCGAAAAAAATCCAGGACATCGGTTACGTGCATTCCGAAGCTGATCCTTCGTGGTGATAGGAAACGCCTACATTTTCCCCGGCCGTGACCATCACTCAGGACAAGCGGTATAGCACCGTGAGACGCTTGACGAAGAAGCTTTCGAGAGAGCTTCCTTAATCTCCCTGATAACCTCGGGAATACACTTAGCGCGGCGTAGGTGTTACATGCAACGCCACAGTCACAAAGCATTATTCGTGGGAATCTCTAGCTCGCCCGGGAACTCTCAGCTTCACGAGCGTTTAGGTAAAAAGAGGCTTACAAAACGAGCAGCGCACGATGCCGCACTGACAAAGCCTTAGGAAGCATATGGTCTACGATGCAGTGGCTCCAGGTGTGTTTGGTTTAAGAGATCTGCTGAAATGCTGCATCGAAAAACGGATGTCAGAGAGCTTAACTCATCCAAGTATTTGCTTAGCTCTTTCCCATCCAAGTTATCTGCTGCAGTATGTCGAGCTACTACCTTTAAATTAAATTATTGCTGCTGCGAAGTACATTATCGTTAAACGCAACTGTGTGCGCAAGAACCACTGGAGCTCATAGTAGGTTCCATTGAGCCGTTCTTCTTTATATATTTTGTTGAAGTGAACCGCATTATATCTATACATACACATTGCGATGAAAACGATTCAGGTCTGATAAAACATGGACGGCAATCCTACAGGCCGCTGGAAGTGCTAGCTGGCCAAGTATAAAACAAAGATGGTTCTGTGATACCAAACATATGCCTTGCGCTGGAATGAGCTATAAAAACCGTATGAGCGCGTTCCTGAGGCTATGGCCCTGTGACGCGATCCTTCTGTTCGAGAGGATGAACTCTTTGCAGATGCCGACGGTGGATTCTTTCTCGTACCTTTCCTTCTACTTGCCTCTCTCTCACTCTTTCTTCCTCTTTCCCTTCTGCCATTCGTAAATAACTCGAGGTGCATGCGAAAACCTTCCTCGAGGAAAGAAAGTTACCATTCTGAAACAATCTGCTAACTTCACTGGAAAGCCCTGCTGTATTTCGACTTCGACAGATGGTCTGCAGCGTGTATAGTACATGTACATTTTTACCAAGCGCAAATCTAACGGAGACGAATGCCCACCCATTGCAAAATGAATCTTTATTTCTGCCTACGTGATGCGAAATTCGCCCCAATTTCCGAGCTCTATTCCAACGGGGGAAGACACGAACACACTGGTACATGTATACTACGCGCACAACACGAATGCCATAATTGATCGACTAATTTAGCGTCTGTCGCGCTTTCCGAGCAGCAATAAATCGCGAAAGGGGTGACTCTGAATACAATTTAGAAGTCAGCTAGGTGTAACGAATTCTCAGAGCAGGCGGAGTCTAACTGCGTCTAATAAAAATGGTATATTACTAGTTAGGAGTGCGCGATTCTTTGTCGGGCTTGCACCCAGATTTATTACAAGAATTTACGTGAAATGAATACTGCTGCACTTCTGATACGCTTGGCAATTTATCTATTCTAATATCGCTGAAATCATCGCATCAAGGTCGGAGGTACTTCTCTTGTTAGTAGAGGGTGACCGGTGCTTGCAAGGCGTGGGTCGAAGGGCAACGAATCGAATGCACCGTAATTAAAATTTATCGGCTGCCTGGCCGCTGCCGCGCATCGACCTCGGCTATCAATTACCCTTAAATCAGCCAACCCCCTGCCGCCGCCGACGGCCGGGCGAAAAATCGAACGAAGCAGAAGCCAAGCAAGACTTTTAGCAGTGTCGTCAAGTCTTCTATAACTCTAGAGCCAGAATATTAAGAAACAGAACGCGGTAATATAACTTAGTAGAACAAAAATAGAAAATAACATTTTCCGCTAACGTAACATTGGGGTGTAAAGAGTTTATTTCAACAAACAACTACGATAAGCAAATTGCTGTTTTCGCCAAGCTCGATCAAAAGTTTAAATATTCCCGTCGATACTTCACTTCGAAGGAAGAGAAATTACACTGTGGGAGAAAAATATCTGGAATTCTCACTAGTCCTCTTTATAGTTGTGCGCACTTCTGATGATCTTGTTAAGGGTATAACAAGTAGTACACAGTGCTCAGTGACAAGTGATAATCGGAAAGATGAGTCCTCCAGGGACTTTCCACGGTTTACTGAATCTACTCGTATGGCAGGATGTCACGAGCTACTTCGTCCTCCCGTCACGTATCTCTGCGGCTCCTCAAGAACAGCCCGACAACGTAGATGGACAGCACACTATTTATAAACGGATCTCTGATGCGTCAGCGTGGTTTTCTTGGATATGTACTTGAGTCCCCATTGCCAAATGCACAATGGGAACGGCTGAAGGAATAATAATCAAAAGTGGAAGCCACAAGATTCGTCACCTGCCAAAAAATAACTTTCATATCTAAGAAATAATTGGCGGGGAAGATATAAATGGAGAAGATATCATTTTTTGTGGGTGAAAATACTGTGTAAAGTTGAACGTTTCTTTATACATGGTAAGTCACGTGCTACAATAATAACTGAATAATACAATGGCATACACAGTGGATTGTGAGTTCTCGTTAGGTTCGATGATTTCTACCCTACATTCTATTTAGTGCTAAGTATTTCAAAGGCATTCCCATTTCAGGGAGCAATCGAATGCAGTGCGGGCCTTGATTAATCAGCTCTTGAAGATTCACTTTACAAAAGGGAACTTGAGATGCATCTATAGCAAACGAAACCTCTCTCTCTATATTAGGTTGACGGTGTTTAGAAGATCACAGCTTCCAGTTGGTGGTCAATTAAACGTTTTTGCAGCCACACTAATCAGCGTAAATTTTACTTTCAAGAAATTAGAAGAGCTACGAGAATGTCCCTGAAAGTGCTTCGGTCAGTCTTGTAACCCAGCAGTCTAATACCTCTCGCAATTCAGAATCGAGATTTTCCTATTGGAAGAATTGGGTGGTGACCATAACCTAACATTAAATGAGAGTGGTCACCACCGATAACATTGAAAAACGAAATTACAAAGTATAACTGAATACAGATAACACATAGTTAGAAATAGGGATCTGACGCTCAAATAATTTATTCTTCCAAGTCGTTGGAGATATTTGAAGGCCTAGGAACATTTATCCTTTAAATTTTAATGGCATCGCACCTCAGTAAGATGCATTTATTTTACCTCAATCCGGCATTGTTGCCGGGCGCGTCGAAGGACAGTGCGACATCCGGCTGTCCTTTTAACTTTCTTTCACATTAATCGGCATGACGCTGTTAAATGAGCTGAACAAAGGCAAAACCATTATCCTAATTGGTCTGCCAACAATTTCCGATAACCACCGAAGCATAGCTTTAATCCTCCTTTGGACTGTCTTGCGAGGAACAGAAGTAGCCTCTTGAGTAAAGAACACAAGGAGAAATCAAACAAAGCGAGAGAAGACAAAACGAGCGGGCGGCCGGCCAGGAAGTGAGGAAACGACTGAAGTTTATCATCGCAGTCTCGAGGATAAAAGGAACAGAAGATGAGTGACTGTCTTTCGTTCAGTCGTGTCCTTTCTTCCAACAGAAAGGAGTAGCAACTCCACGTGTGTAACTTCATATTCGCGTTTAACAATTTAGTGTTGCATATCTGATGCGGTCGCTTTACCGACGAGTTACACTTTCATCCTGCAAATTATGATTGCATAACGCAACATATGCAATAGAATATAAGGGACAAATTCAAATACACATCTTGCTCATTAAAATCTATGAACTATGTTATTGTTAATAATGTTGTTTCCAGCGCGTCTCCTTCAATGTCAAATGTTTTTTATATTGTCATCCTGCTTGATCGCGATAAGGGCGAGGGACCAACGAAAAGTATGAGAAAAGCATTAGTACTTTCCCATAGTTCCAAGTGCTATTGGAAATTAAGTTCCGGCAATTCAGTTTTGATTGAGCACGAATGATACGGTCCAAAAACGTCAACTGCGGCGAAAAACCTAGAAGTACCTTTTAATTAAAAGCCCCTTTTTGTTAAAGCCGTACGCTGATAAAGTTTGCAATGAATGGATGCTTTTTCAAATGCCCATCATATCCCAGGGCCGATCAATCGACGAAGCGTTGCTTACAGTCGGCAAACTAAGATATTTTCTCGTGCGCTCCGCCGACACTCTATTGATTTATTGACTGCATCTTAGTAAATGCGTAATCTAATTGTACACTTAATTAAATGCAAACTAATTGATGCTTATAGACATTATTATTTCCAAACCACGTCGCACTCGTTCAGATTCTTCGTTCTTGAAGTACGACCTTTAATGAGAAAAGCGACGAGAATACTCGCAATAGTCCGTAAAGTGTGTAGCATCCGTACACTTTATGTGGATGATATGGATCTAGATAAACCTCTACAGTATAATATGTTAAATGTTGTACACATATCTATTACTTTTCTGTTCCCATAATTAAAGCCTAGTTCCTGAGTGTTCTTTGACAATTGTCAGGCGCAACCAGGATGAATAAAAATGAAAGGCTCTAAACTATTATGCGCTTTCATTAACGGAAATATATTCCACTCGCGTTCAGTCGTAATAAAATGTTCGTCGTTTCCGTGCGTTGCCTACGTCCCCCTGAACAAGTAACGCACAGGATGGTAACGAGCGGTGTTTTCAAGGAATGGCACCTGCGTGTCGAAGGTACGTCCACTATCGTCGCCTGGCCATTGTGTTCGCGGAGAAGAACGACACTTTGTGCGGGGACATCGGAGGAACCGCGTGACATCCGGCAAGCAGAGGAGGTCTGGCTGCGCCCACCTTCATTATCATGTGCGTAACGTTCAATGGGGAAAGCTTTCGGTGCACGCCCACGTGGCTCACACTACCTCTGAGTAAGAGAGTCATGGCCTCGCGAGAGAAACCACCTTTCCTGTGCAGAAGAACCGCTGGCTGCCATCAGGTCGATTCCACTTATACGCTCCTCCAAGAGTTGCATTGCGGAAATGGTTAAATCAAGTAAACGAGGCTGCAGTTCGGCTGGCAGGCAAAGGCAACGTAAACCATTCAAGCTGTTCGCCCACACGCACTCTTGTCGCCCCTCTCTCTTTCTCTCTTTCACCCTCTTTTGATAGACCACCACGCGACGCAACCGAAGCCTATCCCGGAATATTAATTCGGCCCGTTTCACCGCGGAACTCAACAGACGGACGTGCGTCGCTGGGTGGACTGCATGATTCACGAAAGAGACATTAAACTGGCCCCTGAGTCACTGGCGATCCGCAGGTGCCGCCCGGGGAGCTCCACCCCTAATTGATGGGACTCTCGAACGTGTCGCCGCGCATCCTGATTAGTACCGGCGGTGATTTAACTCGATCATAGAGTCACGTTTAAGTAGCTATTTACTCGTTGCTTCTAGTCACTGTTTCACTATGCAGACTTTATCGCATGTCACATTGAAGTCTTATGGCTACACCATCCGCATACTCTGCCATTGGAGTACGATTTATTTCATTGCATGTTTAAATAACTTTTAGCTCCTTTGAGAATTCAAGGATTCAACAATATCTTTTGTGTCTCACTACTTTTGTAGTGGTGGTCGTGTTGAAATTAACAAAAATAATAAGTTCAATGGCTGCGATTAACAATGACTACCATAAAATAAAAAATCTTAAATACTATTGAAAGTTCTCATAAAATCAGGATTTAACAAGACCTTTAAAACGATGAAGGTATAAACTTAGAAGAATTCTAAGACACAGCTCAGGGAGGTGTCAATCTTTGTTTGGCTAGACTTGCCACTTCCTTTGGTACGCTGGAGAACGTTGGAGCGTCAGAGCTTTCATAAAATTGCTGTCAGTCATCGTTAGTAAGGAGCAAACCAATATCGCGACTTCTATTGTTGCTTTATTGAGGCAATTATTTATTATCCACATCAGTCCGGTTGTGCTGCGGCTTCGTCCGAACTCTTACGTAGCCGACCCTTCGTGACCGTTTCTTGTAAGCAAGATGAGATGTAATGAAACAAGTACGGTCAGGAGTTTGGATTATTAAATCTGATCACAGTAAGTACCTAAGACAAATTGTGTTAGTACTATGTTCAACCTGACGGACTTCCATTACTTAAACACATTATTCTCAATTTGCATATCGCGGAAAATATCCGACTATTAGACAATTAAATTAGTTATCACTTGTAATGGCATAAGCATAGCTTTCAGAATAGTATTATTAGGAATTGCCAAGTGTATTAGCTTGCGTGACGAGTTCGTGATTTAAAGCCATCTGGCTGTAGAGGTTTCGTACGAGTCCAGTATCAAGAGCCCTTATCGAGGATGGGACGAATATTCGATCAGGAGTCTGTTTGCCATGGAACCGGGAGGAGCCACTCCCTTCGTTGCCAAAATCCTGGTGGCTTGATTTATGCGGCACTAAACAGTTTTCGACCCATGGACATTCGGGAATAATTTACAAGCGAAGTGTGCTCCGATAGAGAGCAGTCGCGTTCGCCTTCACGACTAAATTATTAACTGGCACTCGATATCTCTTACCGCAGATTCCCAATCTCTACGCTGAAGTAATTACACGATTATCGAATCAGCCACTCTCGTTTACTGCCTGTCCCAGGCAATGCGAGAATTCACTGAAAATTAATTTGGATTACCATATTTTGCAAGAATCTTTGCAATAGCGTTGCTGAGCTTTTTAGAGCACCAAATTGGACTAGATTAATATAGAATATGACATTTCTCTCGAATTTCAGTTGTGTTTTAATTATTGCGCGATTCGATACCAGTTAGTTAGATCCATGAAGAGTTAACAAGTCTCTCCTATCTTTAGCTGTACGAAATTATACGTAATACCCTTCCAAAGGCTGATATATGCTGATAGAGCATTGAGTTCCAGTCAAAACATGACACGTTTTTTTCGATTTTCGCTTATCCAATAAGTCAATTTGGGATATTGAACTGACAGTGATTAATCAGTCTCTACTATGACGAGCTTGTTTGCAATGTCTTCGAATACCGTTTAAACAAACTGTTGTTCCATCACGTCGCGTTGCGTCGCGTCGCTCCCACCTCCCTCGACGACTGGACAATTTGATTACAATGTAACTGTCAATCAGTCGATTTCTCCTTTATTAGCCGCCTACGAACGCGATGTACGCGACGAGCTGTCCCTCGGCCAATAGCAATCGTCGCGCCGCTCTACCTGCATAATGAGAGCCCAAGCAGGAAACATCAAGCTGATGACGGTTGTCAATCAGTCGTTAATTAGTACCCGCTGGAGTGCCGCGGGTGCGCTACCACCGGCGCGCTCGCGTAAAACAGTTGAATCGCCATGCCGATCAGTAGCGCGGGGCTCGAATCCGACAGATGTGTACGCACGCCTTTCGAAAAGGCTGGCACAGGCTCCCTTTATGTGCTTTCGATCCGCAATTTCCATCAGCCTGCTTTTCAGCTGCTGGTTTCAAAGAACCCTCCCACCCCTCGCCATCCTGTAGAGTGCACGGCCTGCGCGATCTGAATCGCGCTTGAAAAATCAACAGAGCTTTAATATATCCCGAGCGCCGCACAAGTCATTATTTGTACTCTTCGCCGCGCTCGTATATAGTAACACGTTGTACATTTTCTCTATTCTGAGAGAAACTGAAAGGGTGAGAGAGAAAGAGAGAGCGCGTCTAACGGAATTTGGTGCTTTATAATGATAAACGCGATACATTATCATTTATACCTTTTCGTTTGCATTGGTAGTTGATGTACTGTTAATCCAATGACTCGTTACAGTAGAGATAGCCACATAGTCTGCAGTTATATGGGCTGCGACGATCGCGCTTCCAATTCGGCGAAAGTGGCGAGTAGAAAGTCAATCAGTCGTTAATTAGTAGCCGATGAACAGGCATTACCTTATCAGGAAGCGAAATGCGCCCAATGCGATCGGACAATCGTCCAGAATTCAAATGGCCTCGCACGTGACACACGTGCCAGTAATTAATAATCGATTTCGGCAGGAAGCCCTTGCCGATTGGACATGTATGATAATGGCATGAACTACTTGCTCCCATGCTTTATCTCGAGATCTGTAGTAATTGTTTGCCGCGCATATAAAGGCGCGGGGAAACGATTGGTTCGTGTCAGCTTTGCCAAGACGGGGATCCCAATTTAAGAAATCATTTTCAATCGGGGCGTGCTTCTGCCTGATTTCCAGGTAATTCTTATTAGTCTTCTGGTAATGTTCGGAAAAATGGAATTGGGTCTTGTGATTATTCTAAATTAAAATACAGTAAAAGAATCATTCGACTTGATAGCTTTTTAAATGGCGCAATCCAGTACCAATGGTATGAAAATCGTTACTTTTGGAATGTTAATTACGTTTTTAATAAGACTGTGTTTACATAGGACTTCCAGAAAGCACCGCTAATCGATACGAAGCTGAGTGAAGACTTCTCGGTTTAATACTAACGAAACGAAAGATTTCGTAGCGTACACGGATTGCGCGTTGCAGTGTATGTTTTTTAACTGACGATTCGTTAATCCTTTCGTTTTAATGAAAGACAGATTAATTAATTTAATAATTGAGGGACCAGCTTGCTAGGCAGAAAATCCGAACTAACGCAACAAATGGGTGGTGTATAACAATGGTTTCTCATTATACATGGTTTAGTCGTTTATCCTCTTAGGCTAAATCATGTGCGAGCAATGTTACACAGCTTGAAAGACGTAAGACAACTCGAGTAGGCACGTGCGCCAGGCATTACTGCATATCATCTGAACAGGGTTTACGAGAAACGATTAAAGCCCGGGTAGAGAGACAGGGGATTTTTCAAAGCCGGTATTAACGGAGCACAAAGTAGTACGAGAGTAGTCCGAAATTTTTTACGTTAGAGAATTGTAAAGCTTTAAAGGCCAAGCATTCTCTACAAACGGTGAACCGCTTCGACTTCTTGCGACCAGACAAGTAGCGGGATTAGAGCAAGTATCCAATTAACGTTTAATCAACCATTATTCTACTCGTTAACCTAATCTCGAGAAAGTTACTGCATTGTACTGTCAAAGCGTTCTACCCTATAATGTCAATGTCTGGAAAATTGCTATATCAAACAAGAATACGCAATACGTTTATTCAATAAAGAGTATTCTCAGTAACGGAGAATACTAGGAATACATACATAAACAAAATCAATATTGCACAGTTTTCACATACTGACTCGTAGTACATAAATAAGAATCTGTTTTTGCATAAACAACCGTACTCTGCGTAATATACATTTAAATATCCGTTAAATAAGCGATTATAATGGAAAGGGATTATGGGTGTTGGAACTCTATGTATACCAAAAAGGATGTGGGATTTGTAGGAGGCTCTAAAAACTGACTGCAATAGTCGGCACTCGATCGCAATGCGTGCGGCAAAAGTGCGATTAGAGAAAGCTGTTTTTACGACAAACTAATTCGGCTGAGCTCACTGCTGCAATTTTATTGAGTGTCGATTCACCGTGCCCGCGCTTATTGCTCGAATCGAACAATCCCCGACATGGCAAATTATATAACCCCGTTAATCGTTAATGTAATTGCAGCTGAATACCGCCGCGTTGGCGAGTCAACGATGGTTGCGTCCGTGTCAAAGTATTCCTATAATGACAATTTATTTAATTGCCAGGTGGCGATGCAATTTTCAAAATCGTTCGCGAAGTATCAAAAAGCACCGGCCCGTCGGCAGTCCGATCCGATAATCATATAATGGCGTCAAGCCAACAAACGCATTGCGGCCATACACGACTTTTCAACCGTGCAAAAGTAATCTGCCCCGAAAGTTCACGCGAAGCGTATTATCGCTATTTTGCAGTTTCGCATTCGGTGGTGTGCGGAGCCACGTGCAATGTGATTTCTTACCAAGCGCAGTGCACAGCTGCGATTTTTGGGGTATCAATTCACACACGTGCGTATTAACCCTGTATGATCGCATGACAATTGAATCGTGACAATACATTTTATTCTAGCATTCAATATCAAACCTAAAAAAACACGCGTTTATCGAGTGATATTAATAACAGGCAACAATTCATGGGACAGAATCGTGAAGCTGTTATTAGGAGCAAAAATAAGTTATCTAACAGATAATAATTGGAGATACTGCTTCATTTATACATTCAGCATCCACTCGTGTGCGCCCTGTGAGTCGAGCTACATCTCTACATAGAATGCTTCCTTAACAAAAATATGAAATGCAACGTAATTATTTTTATCCAAGCGTGAGCGGCTCACGAGCATAGTGGGTGTATACCTATACTGTGAATCCAGCTTTATAATTCAAAGGGGTGAAGGAGTAGGAGGATACGGAGGCAGGATATGTATAACAAGAGTACAGAGATGGTAGTATGTACCTGTGGCAATGTGGGTATGGCGCGTGCGAAAGTAGACCCGGTTTTATGGGTCAAAGGGTGATGTCGTGGAGGGTGAGCACGGGCTCGAATAAAACGTCTCGTGGCTCGAGGTATCGCGCCGTGCATGACGTATCGCCGGAGATTTATCATTTTTACACCTGGGGCATCTCGTGCGCCGATTATGGTAATTACGGTCGTTACCTGGTAATTCGACGATCGAAAGAGTCCGCTTCTCGAACGTGTCCTTATCTGATGCACAGCTCCGCGAAATTCTCTCATCCTGTCCCTTTCCTTTATCGTTTCTCGCCTCTCGCTTCTCTCTGCGCTCGTCTCGTTTGGTCCGGTCTGGTCTGTTCAACCTTCATGCAGTCTGGCCTTCGGCGGAGCTCGTGTGAAGCTCGAGAGATCGTGAGCTCGGAAGGCGGAGGGGTTACGAAACGGAGAACCGTCCGGCGTGGGTAAAAAACGAGGAGGCAGGGACCGCCGGAGAAGAGACGAGAGAGATTTATCGTCCAGACCGTAAGATATGGAAGGCGGAGAAACATATTTATGGAGTGTATATGAGAACGAAATCAATATTGAATTGATACGAATACCAGCAGAAAGATAACTGTACCTGCAACTTTGGCTTTTCATTCACCCACCTCACGTCCATCTGATAGCCACGCAATCGTATGATCACGTGCTAATTTACTTCCGGTGTAATGCGATAGTTTTTCGAGACACGTTAAATGTGATTAAAAGAATAAAGAATAGAAGAAGGAACAACGGAGCGACAATAGAATAGTATTGCAATCTAGAAGGTTGAAAGACGCGCAGTTATCCCAATGCACTAGCTTACTACGACTGCCTTTTCTTTAATGTAATTTTGCTAAAATTACTTGGCGTAATGCGAAGGGCGTAATATGTCCGCTCATAAAGAAGGGACGATTGCCTGGCGCGGAGTCGGAGACCGGGCCGGCCGGGCTATCTAGTTATGCGTGGCTACGCTACGCCGCGAAAATCGTGCATCTCCGCGCGAGTGGTACATCACGCTAATATACATTTGTTTGCCAGCCATTATTCAGCAGCGTTGCAGCCGCTGGATCCCGGTAGATTACTGCTTTATTTTCCGGATACTAGCATTCCTCATCGTCCATTTCTCTTCTCGCACGCGGCCACGGCCATGCTTGCCTAAGCTTTTCACTCCTTTTCTTTTCTTTCCCAGAAGCACGTAACCCTCCCCAGCGCTCGTAATTTTTCGTTCGGTGTAATATGCGCGCGAGAATACACATATTGGATGGGAAGTTTAATTTCAAGCCTGCAGTATATTTCCCGGCCGCATTGTCTCATTGTTCCGGCGGTAGCGAAGATTCCACTCTTCTCTTTGCGTTAAAGGCAGATCGGTCAAGGCATTTTGCCGGAACAATCAGCACCCGCATTTGGAGTCTTTCATTGTACCTGCGGGATTATACAGTGTCCTTGCTCAAGTCGGTTACCGGTAGTTGTTTCCTTTTTCATGCCAGTGTCCTCAAGACAGCTTGCTGGATTGCATGCAGGCAAGGCGTTTCAGGTTCGACCTCTCAGAGATTCCAACGGTGTTCGGAACGAAAGGGTAAGCTTCAGGGACGGGACTTACGGAAGTCGGACTAGCTGAGTATGTACACTGCAGACTTCGAGTAAATGCTCGACGGCTTTATCGTGAATGCTGCGAGTTGGAAAGGGATGGAGCGTTATTGTAGGAGAGGATACGAACTGTACGTCCTTGCCTGTAGCCACCCTCGAATTTCAAAGCTCGAGCCAACCCTGAACTCACTCTGTACGCCTTGAAACTCCTGAAACGATAGCACTTCCGATTGATTTTTAATAGCACTCTTCTGCTAAATTACACATCGACTATTCAGCAGCAACTCGTCAAATTCACAAGGCCATCACACCTTTCTTAAAGTATCCTTCCGCTCGGAACCAAGTACAATGTAGAAGGATTTTATATAACAATTTAGTTTATACTAACTACGTGACTTTACGCCATCAGCCCAATTATACAGGCCAGCGTTCATTGTGCTCCGTGCAATATGTGTATGTATATATCCAGCGTAAATCTTCGGCAAGTTGATCATATTCGATGGTAATAGCGCGGGTATCCGCATTATCGGTTCATTGGTTTGCCGAGCTCATATATCAAGAGGTAATTAGAGCAAGGCGAAAATCCAGCCCGGAGCAAGTATCGGCGCGAGGAGTTGGTCGGGCAATTGAACGCTTGTTCATTGAGATAGACCACCATAAACCAGAATGGGTGTTAGCGTGTGTGAGCCAAAAACCTCGCTGGAACGGTTATACTATGAACGCTGCGCGTTCTCTTTCTACCCCCCTCTATCGATTACGCTCTATCATATCGGATATCCCACTCTCTCCTATGCTTCGGCGTCTCCAGGAACTGCAGGATCGACCGATGACCAATATTGGTGGATTGGGATGTAATAAAGCCTCAGGCGTCACGAGGATCATCCCTGCCGCCCACCGTTATTGAGACAATATTATAGGATATATCGTGTGTGTCTCTCTGCATAGACAGTAGACACTCTCCTACGTGCCTTCATATTGGTATATGTATACGCATATATGTAGCATCTATACTACGTACGTGGTAAAGTAAAAATAACTAACGAATACCTCCGACGTAAATAGCGAACACGCACGACAAATGATAGGGAGTTATTCATTGTGGTTAATTGTAGGTGGTGCTTAATGTCAGAGGCGTTCCCTGTAATGCTTAACGCAGCGATCTGCTATAAAATTAATTCGAGAGATCAGTAAGAGCGATAGTCCCGATTTGGCTTCACGCGACAGTTTCGACGACCCCATCAAGATAAACAACGTCGCAAACAGTACTATTTAACAGGTGGCGATTTCTTGACTCTCGTGTTGAATGGATTAAAGGTCGAAAGCCAGTAACAATCTTAAACGACCACAGGTCGATCAATAGATGACCTGTTTTTAGAATTACGGATACTCAGTAAATTTTTAGGAACTCCGGACAGCCAAAAGTAACTGAGAGCATTCCTGAATGAAATCAGCCATCGATATCGATTGACCAATTCATATTTGAAGTATGACACTATTAGGAAATGTGCGTCATTGCTGTGTATGCATGCGTCACTAGTTTGTTCGGTACTCTCGTGCAGTTTGCTTGAACTTTCACACCTCTGGAACTTCTGGTCCCAAGCAATCCTTCAAGGCCAAGGCACGATAGCGCGCGCACTCTTGCACGAAAGCTCGCGACCCTTGGCACCAGCTGTCGAAGTAGAAACTTTTGTCGGGATCGCTTAAGTACCGCCAGTGTTACTTCGAGACAATTTGTAAAAGATTTCCGACATCCTTGTGATGGGATTCGTTATGACGATGTGTCTAGTGAGCGCTATTTATACGTGTGTCTGGAGCCCGCCACCCGTGTCAGTTTTGACTGAGATTTAACAGATTACGAACGTGTTGGATGACTGGTTATTAAAGGCACAAGTATTGCGTAACGAATTTCGACAAATGCCTCATCGCACCCTCAGTAAGATTGTAACAGGGTTGCCACATTAGTGTAAGTGTTGGGGGCGAACGGCTACCCGAGCTTCTAAGTTTAACCGGGTGGACTAGCATTTGGAGTGCTATGATAACATCAGCTAAAGTGCTTGGAAAAGCGTGTGAAGGCTAGGACGAAAAAGCAAGAGGTAACTCACGTGTTCGTCCGTCGATATGGCGGTCAGAGGGTACACTTGACGTGTTGCGTTTACTTCCGTTTTCCGGACGACATTCCGCGGGACACAATCTCGTAGGAACAATTTCTCTTGAGCTCGATTTGCAGGAGAGCCGTGGTGTGGGGCACAGGCAGGTGATGACACTCTTTGTAATAATAACACAGTGGTTCAACGATCTGTCCTTACACGTGCTCGACGAGCGTCTGGCTCGATTACCCTTTCAAAACATTCACGGAACAAGTTCTCTGATATCACGACGCTCCACGTTGTAACAGTCGATTTGTATTATGAAAATGTGATTTCCCTCGCGGACACAATGGGAAATCGCGCGGTGCGCCGTACAATCTCGTGAATACCGACGGGAGTTTTCGGAGATTTTATTCATACGGCGAGATCGACGCTCGATTGAAACGAAGATGGTTTATTGTAGAGAAGAGCATGCCAGGTTGGCGAGTCATCGGAGAGATTAGGCGGTAAAGCCGAGCTGTGATCACTGACTAGAAGAGAAAGCGAAGACGGCAACTCGGCGAAGTGCGATTCGCGGAGTCCTCTCGACTCGACTGACGGCATGAGCGGGCTACGGCTGTAGAGCCGCCGAGACGGAGGGTGAAAACGGAGGGGTGGGCCGGAGGGGCGCGAAATCCACCCCCGAGATGGAGAAGGCGCGAGAAAGGAGTTGAACGATGCGCGGGAGGAAGATACGGCGACTCGCCGTGAGCCGGACGCGCCGCCGCCTTGACGCTGCTTCCGCGCCAGATATATATCCACCTTGCACACAATTCGGGGGTTGCTCTCGGGCCAAGACAGGACGAGCCGGAGGCTGGAATGCGGAAGAAAGGGGTCCGGTAAACGGTGCGAGAAGGGGGTAGTAACAGTAGACTGGCTGCGGCGAGAAAAAAAAGGAGGACTGCCAGCCAGCCCCATCTCTAGATTCGAAGTCTCTCTGAGGAAGTAAGTGGAAATCGCTGTAGGTTCTCGCTCGACAAACACTGCTACATTGCCGAGATATACTCCCAGACCAATATCCGAAATTTTCTCTCCTTCCCATCGCGCGGGGAACTTACTCGCCGCTTCATGGTAAATCGTATATTCCGCGACACGAACGTTCGATTCTGCCATATCGCGAGATTCTTCTGTCTACCAGTCCAACCTGCCCATACCCCGTTTCTCGATTACCCTATGATGCGATCCGTAATTCCTTCCTCCTAATTAATCACTAATTGTAAGGGTATAGTCCAGCTCTATACTCTTCTCGCACTTTGACCCAGTTAAGTTCCACCAAACGCCAGAACCGTTACCTTTAAGCCGAACACTGTGCTTTGCGACTGAAATCTTTAGCAAACTACTTGTCTATCTGTCTTTGTGTATTAGCAAACCACCCAATTTTTGCGTATTTTCATATTTTTTGTTATGGATAAATTCATGGATAATCCGGAGGAATGATTTCCATTGATAACATTCTCATGAGGAATTTCATATTAGTTTCATTGTATTGTTGAATTTCCACGATTATGAATATGACGCAGTCAGCCTGCATCGGAAGGTGATAGGTTTCAATAACGGAAACAGGTAGTATGTGTAGGGCTACCATACACTTTGAAACTCGATCGATGTTGCAAGAGTTATCACTGCCCAATGGATGTTATCTATGACTTGTGACGTTAACGCTCGAAACATTATATTATACCTATCCGAATAGAGGAGCGCGCGCATTCACCAATCCGATTGTACCGATAAAGTATTCTTTAGCGCATTAAAAGCAGAAAAATGTAATACTTTCCACATCCTTGCCTTTTCCAGGGTATTCAACTAATTCGATATAGTAGATTGTGATACAAGTGCGAAAAGTGGCTAATTTCCAGACGCGTGAAGTTGCTGCATGAGCCGAAGGCGTAGCGGCATTGACAGGAGGACGAGTGTGGAAGTTGTCGCACGAGCCGAAGGCGAGTGCGATAATCACACGAGTCCTCCTGTCAATGCCGCGTACGCTAAGGCGAATGATGTAAATTCTTGCGTCTGGAGGTTGGCTACTTTACGCACTAGTAGGACACTATATTTTATGCAATGAATGGTGCGAAAGTTTACTTTGAGTGAATTCACAAAGAACGAAGTTCCTAACAGATTATCAAGGCAGAAATCTATAGTAAACATTTTATTTACCTAAAAAAATACTCGAGAAATTATAACATTTATTGGTGCTGTTTAGATCGACGGATTGACATATGTCTCTGAATTTGGCAGAAAATGTAATATAATACCGTTAATCATTTGTTTCTCATTACCGCACTAGTGCGGTAATAATTTACTTTCCGCACTAGTGCGGTAAAGCGATCGATAAAATGAAATAAAATGCTACTTTCAGCACGCATGCAATAACAGAGTGAATATAGATTAGAGTGCGGAAATCAGCCACTTTCTGCACAATACGCAGGCCTCGAAAAGTGAACTTTCGCACCATGCGTTGCATAAAAGTATATACCGCGTATGAAGTGCTCGCGCACTTCGTAAAGCACTTTTTGACTTGGCATTCACTTATAACTTATAGAATAGATTGTCGGATAAAATCTGCATAATTATTTCGCTCGGTCGAGGCGACCTGAAAAGCTTAATATCGACAATTGCTGCAGTCCCCTCGGGAGGTGGAAGAGCAGGAGTGGGAGGATGAGTGGCCGCCGCGTCCGAGGTAGCAACGAAAGGGCGAGCAGAACAGAAGCAGGGCGGACAGGATAATTAATTTTATCGGTATCGAAAGTAGAATTGCAGTTTCATCGAGGATTTATCCGTGGGGCTGGCTAGCTGGAGGTAAGCGGAACGGGCTAGGGCCGGTTGCTCTTGCAGCCTCCTACCAACTGCCGCGTCGCCATCCTCCACCGTCTCAACCAGCATCCCCATTAGCAAGCGCCGCGACGAAAAGGGAGAAATTAAAGCGAAAATAAAGCGGAAGGCAAATAAAAATAAGAGAAATCGCCTCTCACCCTCCGATCCTACCAACCCCTTGCTGCTGACGAGAGCGTGGTGGGGTGGTTTGCGTTGGGTTAGGTTGGACTGCCACCAATGGTAGCTCCATGCACGAGTCTTTCGAACAGTTTCATTTACCTACCCGTAATTTTATAGCGAGTCTTTTCCCTTCCAACCCCTTTTCCTATTCCTTTGCGCCCTCGTCGCCCCCGCGCCGTACCAGCCGTGCGGAACGCGCGCAAAAAGCCGCCAGCGTGTTCCGCGTCCTCTTTCTGGCTCTCTCCTCTCGATCCCGCTTGCGTCTGACTGTGCGCGCGTACTTCTTTTACTTACTGGCCTGTGCACCGCCGGCGGCGCCTCCCCTGGTCAGACGTCTTCGTTTTATTGTGCCTCTCCACCCTCACTGGTGAATTTCACTGGCGGAGTAACAGGAAGGGAGGTCGGCTCTCATAACTCGATTCCGTCGAGCACACGAGGGTTCTTACGATTCCGTGCGATTCGGTTAACTGGTATGTGCATCGAGCTGATAACGAAGTACACTACCGCGCGCCTCCCGAGCTCTGCTGGCTCCCGTCAAAATTTAATAAAACCGTGGTCTCGACCATGCACCTCGGACAGCCGTGCTCTTAATTAAATGATACCTTTCTTTTATTGCAATAGCTTATCTTTAAGCTCGTCCGCAGTACAATGGTGCATCGCGCAATCAATCGAAACAGTCTCCTTCAGCTTGCAACCGCAGCGTCTGGCTCTGAGCACAGAATGGATCGAGTTATGAGTGACTCGCTGCCTCAAAAAGCAATAATAATCAGTTCAATGATCCCTCGCGTACCTCCCAACTCCGATGTGATCGCCACGGATTTGCTCAGAGAAAGTAGACTTGCCAAAACATTTTGATTTCCTCTTACGAGCGAATGCAACTACACGCGCGAAAACATAAATAAGACTGTTGGTGAGAGAGGAAACGGAAGCATAAGTAGACTACTAGCGAATGGACGTTTGTAGGAGAGGCGAGTAAAGCGAGTGCAGGAGGGCGGCGATTGTATGTACGGTCGAATGCATCCAGTAGCCGTATTTCTCGGAAGCTCTCTTAGGTACCTTTTCTAGAAGGGCGAAGAAACGAAGTGCCAAAGTGGCTTGCACCTGACAGCTGGAAAATAAATATTTGCGCGTATTTCAACGATTAGACCATTATAAGCGATGGGAGATGGTTGCTGTAGACGCGGTAACACGATTAAATATCCCACACTTTCGATTCTTGTCTCCAAACTCTCTCCTTGCTACGAACTGAATCTCCTGTCTTTTGGCGGTCACCTGTTATTCCACTCGATATCAAAAGACCCCTTGGACATAACACCCTCACATACGTGGCCGTTCGACCTTCTGCAAGAACTTTTTTATCGTGATTTTCCTCGCCATTCGAGCTGCTACGCTTCATCCCGCGATTGGCTTTTGACAGGGCAAGCTCGTTTCAAGGTTTCCAGAATTTACTACGATTCTTTCGATACACCGATTGTCGAGCCCGAGTATACTATCGGTTCTTTCTTTCGCCGATGAACGCTACAAGCAGCTCTACGTACGTCAATTTTCTACCAATATTCGTGAAAGTTCTTTCAACTGAAATTACTTTGAGTAATAGGATCTGGCCGGGTATTCTAGATTTACCTAGCCACTGCTGTCTTTCTCCTAGCAAGTAGTCCGTTTGGACATAGAATACAACTCGGAATTGAGCGTCTCCCTCTGGTTGTCTCATTCTCTGTTATTCCGTCCGGTCGCAAATCGTCACGAACCCGACGAGCGTCGTCCTGCAGGCCGAATTGAATCTCCGCGAAATCCCGGTAGGCAGAGCCGTCCGTGGTACCATTGCAACCGTTGCTCCAGTTGACGTTCCAGATTTTCAGGCTGCGCAGGGGCATTAGCATGCGCCGGGAATCGCGCCGGCTTCGACGATGCGTGTCACGTCGCCAGCCTGGCGTCGCATTCCTGTGGAAGCGGCCTTAAAGGGCGACACGTCATGCCGTTTAGCCAAACTCACTCTCTCGCTCTCGCTCTCTCGCTCTCTCTCTGTCTCTCTTTCTGCAGATTCCGCCTAAAGAGAGTTCTGAGTTCTCTCTGTATTTCGCAAAGGTCGCTGATCGCCGCGACAAACGCGTACACGTGGTCAAAGGCCGCCAGATTTGACGTCCTTTCAAACCTTTGCCTTGTACGTGTCGACCACGAAAAATCGAACAATGCATTACGAAATTTCACTCGCTGATCAATGCAAAGAGGACGCTTGGTAACTAAGCGAGAAGGAAACCCTTTGATTCGTGCATGTCCACTGTGAAATTGGAAGGTCCTTTCGTCTATTTCAAGCCATTTTAAAATGAACGCCACTGTATATTAACCTCGCGTCGCGATGTTGAGTTTAGTCAATATATGCATATTTGAAAGATATGCGCCTGTTGTTTAACCTTGGAACCTTGTTGCGAGGACACTTTATCAGCGGAGCTATTCTCCTGAAACTGTATTCGGTCATTTATTGTAAAAAATGTACAATGGCTGAGAGTACAAAAGGGGCGGTGGTGGGGTGGTAGGGAAGGGTGTAAAAATGTACGTGACGTATAATATACAAGCATTTTCCAACATTGCCAGAACCTTTCGTTGAAATGGGTCAAGGGCACAGACATCTCAAAGGAGAAGAAGTAATCCTCCTCCCCCTTTCTTTCTTTCTTCCTTAAAACAACAAGGCCATATTTTTCGAGGCTCAAGAATAACAGGGGCCGAGTCTTAGAGATAGATGAGGAATGTGGTAAGGTTAATTCCAACTCAAATACAGACGTCTTCACACGAAGACCTTTGGCTGCGATCTAATAATTCGCTAAAGGAATGATCAGAAACATATTCAATATCGATCAACAACAGTGTCGACGTTTATCCATATGAATGAAAGATTGGCTGAATGTCGGTCACAGAAACTAGATCGAAATTGATTTCAATGCACTGCCATTGATAGTCACTCCCTCGAGGATTATAAAGTTGGAGCGATGTTATGTTGCAATGGTAAAAAAAGGGCACGATGTGAAAAAGGACAGAAGGTCGAAAGGCAAAGGAGCTTGAAAGTAACATCGCCTCCTTTTTCCAAGATGGTGCGGGCGAATTTGTCGGGTCATGAGGGTTGAGCCACACAGAGGGTGCTAATATGCCGAGTAAAAAACTAACAGCAGCATCGTTTGGCACGAAGAAATATGACAGGAGATGATGGTACATTACGATATAAATAATATAAACTGCCACGAGTTTTACGCATCATGTTCTGTTTTGAGTGCTACTCTCTTTGATCGGCCATTCTCGGAATTGCCACTGGTCAGTTAACACCGACAAAACGAGTAATCATGCTATCCGGAGCTCAAGACTGCGTGGCTAAATCGCATGGGATTTTCACAATTGTGCCAGTATTTCAATACGACTGTTTATAGTCCAGATAGGCTCGCATACTGTTTCGCACTACTGAAATGTAGGCAGGATTGCATCCGGCATCCCCTAAATAAGTAAATGCTTGAGAGGATGGCGGTGGGTGTATCGCCGCTCATGTTAAACCGTCTTTCGTCCGAACTCTCTTTTTGCCGCCTGTGATTTAAATATTCAGTCTGGTGAATAATGCACGGCAAAGCGGCTAAAACTCTATGAACGGATTCGGACGGTTCGTTTCGAGTTCTAGGCGCGGAAGTGTGGTACGCTAGAATAATTCAGAATATCATTTCAAGTTACAGGTTTCTGGATTCCACTTTATTTCACTACTCTGGCCGGCGCGCGCGCGCGCGCGAGCTGCACCCCTCCAATGTCTGCCTCCTACATAATTAGCCGTGATCTACATTTCATTGTGCTAGAAGCGAGAACTTCCATTTGCTCTCACTCTCCCTCCTACCCTCTTTTTGGGATCCGTAACATAAATCTTTCGAAAAGTCGAATGAACGTTAAATATACTTTAGGTGGCCACAATGCGAGAGCGGACCAGAAGACAAAAAAAAATGGAAAAGTAAGGACGAGCAATTTCGGTGAACATCTGATCTTAGCTTGATACTTGAGGAAGGTGCGATATTCTCATCCTTAAAAGCAGTCTCCCACAGTAGCAGGTAGCCGGTGCGACGTGTGCACCTGGGGCAATAAAAAGGTAACTCCCGGGCGGGAGTTTCTATATCTAGGCTCGCAACGTCACGATAAATTCCATTAGTAGAATTTACCGTGCACCTACGCCGCCAGACGAGCACCTAAATCAGAGGTGTCAGTGGCTCTCAACCGCATTAGTTCAATGTGCTCGTTCTCCCTTGCGAATGTTCCTCAGAAAAAAAATCCAGCTTTCAACTTCTACTCTTGCCATGAGAACAATGTGAGTCATCACTCACTATTAATAGTACACACCATTCTAAGTCTGCCAATGCAGCGTTTATTGCGGCGAGAAAATACATTTTCAACAGCTAAATTTTGTAATTCCTTTTAAAGTCACGAAATCGTCGATGGTGATTAATTGCAGGTGATTGATGGTTGTGAGAGTTCGAGCTGTAGAGAAAACAATCGCGTCCAGCAGCCGGAAGATGGGTCCAACGCTCGTAATATATATCAGGATCGGACGACGGTACGAGGCGCAGTAAACGGTGCCGGGGAGAGGTAAAGGGGTGGGTTAAAGCGTAGAAAAAGATATGCCAAAGCTGCTAAATAATACGATAAAAGCTGGCTGCTGCTGGCGAGGATGGAGGCAGCAGTGTGGGGGTTTGGGGGGGTGGGGTAAATTTGTAAACGAAGTAACGCCCGGTAATCTTGACGCAGCTACGGTTTTCGCGTGCACGAGGACGTTCTTCCGCCACAGCCGGAGAGACTAACGACGTCCTCGCCCCCTTATCTGCTCGGTCACGTAGCCCCGCCGGGACGTAGGCGGCCAGACCAAAAGACAAGAGTCCTGGAGGGAGCGGGCGAGGCCATGTACAGCGACGTCCTCTCGCCTAGCAAAGCTGCGTCCACCCTTGCGCACGCTGTTGTTGCTCCTTCACCCTTCTACTCCTTCTTCCCGTACTCCTCTTACTTCTACGCCCACTCCTCCTACCCAGAAGGACGAAGCAAAATGCGAGCACGCAGGGGATAAGGATCGCTGGCGTTCTCGGTTAATTTAGCCGGCAAGGAAGTGCCGTAAATAGGAAACGTCGAGGTTACTTCCGTGGGTCTCCCTCCGTAAGTCAGCGCCATATTCGAATCGTGACTGTGCCGCGCGTCGAGCACATTGCTGCTCTCCTACTCTCACTCGCTACCTCCGACTCTTCCTGCACACCCTCGCTACTGGTGGACAAACCGGTCGCCGGGGGCAGTGACGTACGATATGGGATATCACCTGACTAGTGTTACCTGCATTGCGCAAGCTCTCATCCATAGAATATTCATAGACTGCAGTTTCGAGCTTCCTATCCTTTCAGCGCTGTTTCTACGGTTGATCGTCCTCTTCGGCGATCACTACTCTAGCGCTAGGCAATAGGGAGCACGATCCCTCCTGCCACCTAGTTCGCAACCATTCCAGGGCTACGTGGAAACAAGGCCAAGTGATGCTTCGCTCGTAATTGTGGACACTCGCCGGGAAAGTAGATGGGGTTGGGCGGTAATGCCGGTGTGGTTCCGAGGCATGGAATACCGTCGGGGGATGAAAAGTCCGCACAACGGTACCTTCCTTTACTGTCAAAACCCAGTAATCGGACGGATCTGTGATATTCCAAACAGTAGTAAAAAAGAAATGTACGTTTCTCTTTGGCTTTTTCACATGGTCTCACCGACATGATGTCTCGTCGCAAACTACCGGACTTTTTTTTGAGCGGCTTGTTTCATACAGAGCGTAGCACGGCGTATTTTCTCGCGAAATAGAAGCAAATCAGATTAACGAGGACATCGAGCTTGTCCCTGAATGTAACACGCTTCGGAGTCCGCCGAAGCGACTGCATGCACCGAGGAGAGACACGCTACACAAATCACAACAAAGCCGATGCATTAGCACGACATTATCCCAAAGCCCATGTCACGTTCTCCCGAAGCTTGCTACGATATAAACTGGACTACTAGAGCTCTGACGATCAGATTTATCCCCATTAGTCCTCTCTATCCCGAGGAAGGGAGGAACGAATAGTGAGGGAAAGCAACATTTTCCTCTAACAGTTACCATTATCGCCACAGAAATAATGGAGATGGGTTCTACTAGCGATCGATTTAAAAGAAGCAATTCTCAAATTGCATTAGTGTGAGAGTATCCAACGCGCAGCAAAAGCCTGGAAAATTCTTATCAACCAATCGTGGAGAATCGGGAGCACAGAGACGCCAGACGATACTCGATCTCCCAGCTATCCTTCCGGGTGAGTCGACAGCTAAGTCCTTCCACGATGGTCGTGGTTAAAACTTCGAGCATTTCGATCGAACTGCGCGCATGAAGATGAATGGCCCGCGAATTGCAGACTAAGTAGGATGTCACGCGGCGGCAGCCCTCCAGCCATTTCCTACATCCACCCTTTCCCTGCCACTCTACAAATTTATCCCTCCACCTTAAGCCCTCCGTCCGCTCATTCTCTGTCTTTCGTTTTCACGTGAGTTGCCAAGAGAGAGCTGTCTGTGTCGTGCATTTATATTGTTGTCTCTATCAATCCCTCTTCCCTCCTCTGTTCATTGCCGCCGCAGCATACCCTCCATTCACGACTACCATACCTTCCCAACCACCCTCACTTTCTGTCTACAGGCTGTGTGTTTCATACACAATCGCGGCGCGTCCTCTGCTTTCTCTTGGGGCTGAGCGTAACAAACGCAAGCACGGCCGCATCTATCATGCGAGCCACTTTGTCACAGCGGGATCAACAGCGCTTAAATTGTATTCGCGATTCGAGAACAGGCCATAAATTTTCATTGGAACGACGGGCCCATTCTCCTTAACACGCGCCGCGCCGGGAGCACTCCGCGATTCAACGGCTCCTCGTCCTTTCTCTTTACCCGCACACGCGCTATGATCCTTCACTGTTCACCTTTGCTCTCCCGTCCCTGTCGCCTTTGATTTACGCTCGCGTCTTTCACTAATTTCGAGAAAGCAAGCTTCCACCCCCCTCAATAAAAATTTGACCTGCCACTCTGTGAATATATGAAGGCCAGAAAGTTATTTTGGCATCGCCAATCTGAAAGACGTTGCCTACGTTTATAAAAATCCGTGAAGGAAGCAATTGCCTTTGCAGAGTATTGCGCTATTAAATCTCTGATATCCTGAGTGAGAAGTGAGAAGTGAGAAGGAACAATTGATGGCCGAGTGCAAAGAAATAAAGCCGGAATTTCGCCTGCCGAAATGAAATGAGGATCTATACTTTCCCAATGATCCCGTGGCGCATGAAATTTTCGAGTTAGCGGAGAAAAGCTGTATCGCATTATGACCGTTATACGAGGTGTACGTAGAATTCGGGCAATTTCTCGGCGGAGCGTTTCGAACGGCGCGCCAGAGTCGGTCGCGTAGTTAGCGCTGAAATACCTGTCGTTAACTAGAGCAATCTACCCCGGAGCACATGGAGACCATATTCACGAGGGAGCCGCATAGTATAGATATATATCGGGTCTGGGTACAGCGGCCACATTGGCCCACGAGTACGTGTGAATGTTCGACGAATAATGGTTACCGGGCGACATTTTCGAATCGCATTGAGGACCGAGTGCGGTTCGCTCGCTCCGCGCGATTACCTAGCCACTACCGCCGCCAAGCCCCTTCCGGCCAGGCGTTCCCCAGTTATTCGCTTAATTTAATTAAACGTAATATTTCCCTTGCGCAATTTTTTTCGCCCGCAGGCTCTTTTTTCTATACTGCGCTCTCGCGAGCGAGAACAAGTACAAACGAGTGGTTACCAATACCATCTCACCATTTTTAGTCGGAGTATTTCAGGCAGCCCTGAGAGAGGAGGGAAGCGGAAGAATTGAGACCGTGGGTAGGCAAGTCGAACTAGACTCTCCTCGCCTGGAAATGAGACTGAAAATCGTCGGTGCTGCAGCGCAGCGGTAACATCGGCAAATTAATAGGCTCGTAATCGCTGGTGCTTAGGATTAAGGTGCGATGAGTTCGCGCGGCCGGCACTTACTTCGAGAGGCCTATTCGCGAAATACCGATTGAGTATTAGCGAAAATCAATTTCGTCCGTCGAACTCAATTCGACGGTGAAGCTGGCGCATGTTGCTGGCTACCTATATGTGCTTTCGAGTCGGCGAAGCGTATACGGATGCAGATTTGGAGCGTTGGATGGAGAACTGCGGCAGCCACGCGCTACAGCGCTCCGGTACTTATGCAATTACTGAAATGGCCTTTGTAAATTGAATCTCAACCGCTCTGCAAGGATATCGAGGGAAAAAAGTTAACGTCCACACCATTACAACAAGAGTGGTCTGAACGGGGTAGCTCGGGAGACTCCTGACCACTCGCATTCCCAACGGTCCTAACTATTTCCAGATATTCGGAAATTACTGATATCCATGGAATATGGGAAATCTCCACATTACGTGTACCATACGCAGCCTTCTAGATATACATGTATACGCCAGCTTCATCTTTCCATAAGCTCTACATCTACATCCTCTAATTCGTAAACCCTGTAAAAAGTCTTGGGTCTGACAGAAATATGTAACTAGTCGATTTCCAGCGAATATTAGATGAACAAACAAGGGAGTGTAAGAAGGGGAGGATTAATTACCGTTGGAAATGAGAAGATTAATTAATTTGGAATAAGGACTTGTGATTTTCAGATAGTCTCTCGGAAGTAACAAGTTCGATTAATTAAGAAGAGAGGGATAGCATTAGAGTTTGACGGGCAAATGCGAATTTGAAATCCCTGGACAGTGGCTTTGCAATTGGGCCAGCCATATAGAAGTAAGTAGGGCGCGAACTCGTTACGGCATTAATATCAAATCACTTTGTTCCTGCGGGTTCGCACAACTGCAGTGAGTGCACTCTCTAAATGGAGAGGAACAGAAAGCTCGAAGCTCCAACTACCGTATAAGTTACAAACTGTAAATCCGATCTAATAATTGCGGTAAAACTTGTCAGTTTCCGTAGGGGATTTCTTCTCAACATATTTCGTTAGCTCGTCCTCAACGCAGTGTTAGTCATCTTCGTGTTAGTAGAAAAAGTAGGGAGTCTAAAAGTCGTGGATGTTTTCGAAAAACGAGACGAGATACTCGGTCGAGTGCGAATGCTCCTCCATCACTTGGCGGAGTTAGTCGGACGAGTTTCTGAGAGGCAATGTCACGAGTAATTTGATTATCCGCCTGACCTACTTGCCTGCTAATTCGGTCGTTAATAACTATTAGCGATGGTCCCCGCTGTTCGGAACTGACACGGTAGCAGCTTATACCACGATTCATCTTTAATTTGGCTCTCTGACATTCGCCTTTCTTGAGGGGGGAAGTCATCGAATAGTGCAAATGTATTACGAGGCGACATGAATATCATCTTAATATTCCTCGCAGAGTAGTAGCTCATGAATTCCAAAGCGAAATTCAATCCTTGGGGAAGAATATCAAGGCTAAATTGGCTGAATATTAACGATTTCGTAAAATCTTAAATAGGTTGCCTCCAAACGGGCAGAGATAGTTTTAGGCGGAAGAAAGTTTTAAAAGGCCATGTAGCACTACGAAAACTGTGGGGCAAAAGTCATTCCTTTAATTCGCAGAAACTTCGGAAACTCCGAGATCGCGATATGGGAGAGGTCGCTAGAAAAAATCAGGGCGAACAGGTGCGAAAAAGAGCAGGTTGGAAATGTCCTTGGAACCGGTTTATCGTGAAACTTCTACGTTTTACTTGCCACTGGAGACGGAGGGGTGGAGTTTTTTGTCGAGAACCCCTTCACAAGCCTGTTACCAGAGCGTTACGCCTGGGGGTTTACATACATGCAAACGCATCTCTACCGGGTGTTGAAAAAAGGAAAACTCTTCTCGAAAAGCTTTCGAGTCTCTTTAACCATTCTTCTTTTAGCGTTTGGCGCGACAGTGTATGGGGTTCTTCTATCTGGCACAACGTGGTACACCAGCGTCACTTTTTCTGTATTCGTAATTACTTAATACATTATTAATAGACGGCTGACTTTACATAAGCCCCAAGAGAAAGTCGGGGAAATTTCGAGACGAGAAGTTAAGCAGATTGCCGAGACTGGACATTTGCATACCAAGACTTCCGGCAGTTTCCACAGTTTCCGCCTATTTCTCCAGCGGGAACAGCGGGCGTGTCGATCCTTACCACTCATAGTCGAAGGACCCACCGTTACTAGACGAGCCTCCTGACTTTTAAGGTGACCATCTTTTGATAATGAACGCAGAATCCGACTGCCACAGCTATCCACGCAATGATAAATCCGCACGAGGAAGTCGAAGGGACGGGCTCTCGAAGGATGCTTCTTCAGGAGAACATAAAGAGGATGGAGAAGAATAATCGATAATGCGGGGCGATTAAAGAGACGCCAAACTTGTAAGAAGGAGAAACTTTGGGAGCTCCGCACTCTAGGATGCGCTGTGATAGCATGCGATCAGAGTCTAATGATGCGAAAAAGAGTAGTTGGCAGGATAATACCGTCATATAGGGTAGGCGAACCGAAGAATCGTACCACCAACTTTTCCTAGAAGCAAAGCAAATCCCTGGCGTGTTAGCTCAGCCGTGCCTACTGCTTACGCACAGGGCACACAGACTGCAAGCCCACCTTTTGAGGAAAGTACAGTGCCACTTTGGATGAGCCCGAGGTTGGAAAGGAGGACAGTTTAGCGTTAGCGTAAACTCTGTAGTAAATTGGAGGTAATTTACGATGGAGGGAGTCGCTCGACCGACCAGTTAGCGGGCCAACAATCGCTGCTAGAACAACGGCCTCGCTCGGCCAATGTGCTCTAGTTACTTGAACGTCGGCGCACAAAGGCTTCAAAGGAGACGTGTCTGAGCACTTCTAGTTTATACCTGACTATACTGTCACATCCTTCGGATGATATTTGTGCGATATCCGCTCTTCATTCGGACTTGTTAATTGTACGCTATTCTATGTAATTAGTAGTTGATTACTGTTCATGAGGGTGAATAAATCCAATTCCCCCTTTTCCCTTAAGAGCGCACGAACTCCTTGATCCGAATGAGGATTACTATATTCGAAGGCGATGTAAGAACGTCATTTTCGAGGGGCGGAAGTATGTAGGGTATTCCCAATTATCTGAAGGATCGCACCGAAAAATCGCATCAGCCTCGAAGACGCTAGCACGAGCAGGGCAGCAGCGTCGTAATACGAGCTTAGTTGAAAAGCTGAATCGCACTCCAGGGGCAACGCCTCGCTCGTTGGCTCGGAACCCTCCTAACTTACGAGCAGATTAAGAAACTCCCTGGCTCTCGAAAACCAGCCTCCAAACTGCCCCGGGTCACTGCTCGTCTGCGAAACGATATCCCAGAGGAACCCCTTGGAATTCAACAAGATATTATTTTCCCAGCTACTCTCCTCGTGTTAATTACAACCGAGCTTTATGGTATTAACTTCGAACACTCGATACATTCGGAATAATGGACTCCTTTGCTTTAGAAATCTACCTTCGCCTCCTTTTATTTATTATTCGTTTTACACATCTAATATTCACCATATTCCTGCTATTTTCACTTGACTTCTCATGTTTCTTCCTACTGAAAAGAATCTGTATTATAATTGACTAATGAAATCTAAGGGGCATTAATTCAGAGATTACAATTACTAGGAGAGTCTTGTGTAATCGGTAACACGGAGTAGGGCAATTTCCAATTATAGTATCATACAGAGATGCATTTCATAATTTCATTGAAATATTAAAGTAAATCTTGCGGATTCATGCGCACTCGCTGCTCGATATTATGAATTTTACATAAGCCATATTAATGGTTACACTATAAATCCATGATATTTTAGTAAAGATGAATGCGTCCCGTTTACATCCACTGATAGGCACAATGCGTGGCTGTGGAAAATAAATATTCATACCGGGCCAATGCCAAAATGCTGCTGGTAGAAAGATTAAAGTTTTGCTCGGTCGGTATATATCTGCTCCCGTTGTTCATCGGACTCTATCTGGTTTTCTACGTGCACGCAATCGGCTTTTAAATTCCGTGCGCGCGGAGGACGACACTTGAAAATTTTCTGGCGGTCATAAAGACAGCACCGAGGACACCCTACTGCTCGCTTAATACCAAGGGCTGCATTCGCTGCATTCTTTTTCGTACGCGGCAAAAACTTGAGTGAGCGAATGCATCAACGTCGGCAAAACTGAGCCAACAGCATAAGGTAGAGAGAAATGGCATTTATGCATGCACATGTACCAGAGAAATATGTATATAACGGAGAGCATCTGCCAGAGAGAGAAAGAGAGAGAGAGAAATAGAGCACACCGACTTCTGTGGAATCTTTTGCGGTACGATAATACTGTAGGACCGGTTTCATTCTTCCCCAGCGGAGATTAGGATTATAATTGTGCAGTACGGTAATTACTTGTTCTCATCCACTACTCTGCATTCCCATAACGCTATATAGTGTGCTTTTTCCATGGGCATTGTGTACCCCACTCTCGTCCTCTCGTTATCTTAGTTCTTCCTTATTGTCGGAATTTTTTAGCGGACTAAAAATTTGCAGAGTCAGTTGAGCACGCGATTGGATTTAAGTTCTGACAACACACGGCCGCTGTTCTTGCGTAACGAATTTTTTTTTGTCCTCTATGTTGGAATAATATTTGTAGTTTGCGTAGCGGAGGTGCCTTAGTTGGATGAGAATATGTATAGGTGTTCGCATAGATCATGGGGGAAAAGTCCGAGCTTGGAATGGAAAAAGAATCGACGCGAAAGACGTGCTCTGTTTTGAAATTCAGCTTTAATGAATTCTCAACTTCGCGGAGAAGCCGTCGAAATATGCTAATTCCGTTCCATTGCCAGTCGTTCCGCTCTGCGAATATCGGTCACACCTGTCGCCGTGACCAGCAATGAACGCTTAGCTTATCGTATATACTCTTGATAGTATCCTGATGAGTACTTTGCGAGATATGACATAATATTTAATAGCAAAGAACCTATTTACAGAACTAATTGAATAGGACTTACAATTGTTATAAAATATCACCGTTCGCGGAAACTTTCAAGTAATAAAAACAACAGCTCACAGAAAGTTTCGAAAGTACAATGGGTAAGTTCAAGTTGTTGTCCACACAAGTGTAACACAGTGGATCCAGCGGAAATACTACTCTAATACTGGGAAATTCGTTTACCGTACTTGTTGTCGAGCGATCGGCAGGGGAAAACGGAGAAGTTTTCTCTGAAAATTACGATCGAGACCGATCATAAATAAAAAGACCAGTGGTTCCATATAACTCAGTGGATTTCCATACCGTGATAAAACAGATGCTTGGACCCAGGGAGCGATGATTTATAAGATTTTCCCGCTTCTCTTTCAGATGTACCCTCTCTGTCGCCGGGAGTGATTCAGTTCGGTCCGACAAGAATTTGTGATACCAGAATATTGCAGTATTCTTGCTGCGCCCCCTGATTATGTTTTTTCCCTGGTTCCGTATCGGCAGACACCCGGTGAATTCGTAAGTGCAGATTTCTATTAGCTGTGCTCGCCTCATCCTTGCTGTCTTTCTGTATTCCCGTTGCGAATATTCGACTGCCTAACACGTGTGATGGGTGGTAGGTGGAAACTCGTACGATATCTACCAATATATTTCAGAAAATATGGAGGGCTCCCTATAGACCGTCATGCTTATATCTATGCTATAGAGATGATAGCGCTACCTCTCTAACGATGCCAACTCAATACGCGCATGATCAATAAACGTACTTCTATTCGACAATTCTCTAAAATGGATTTAGAATTTCATTGATCGCGCAATTTTATGATAATATTCTTACGAAATATTTGAAATTCTGGTGCAGCTAACAAGGGAAAGCCACAACCTGGAAACGCTACTTATTGACGGGATAGGGCTTGAACAGTCAGGGTTCGTGAGTACATGAACAGCCTAGAATACTAGATGTATATGAGCAGCCATTTTTGCAGAAAAATTGTTTAAATACTGAAATTTGGAAGTCGTGAAAAGGACTTGAAAAAAATATTGTGTCATAGAATGTGACATGTGGATTGAAATAACCGAAAGAAGAGATTACATTGAACCACTACTCTCACTTCTCGCTAGCCGTTCTAAGGATGCAGATACTCAACCAGCCAAGATACTACAAAATCAGGGAATATGCTACGAGATACATTGGACAAACAAATATTTTTTTCTGACGATATTATTGATTTTTCGAAAATATCCCGAAGGGCTTTTTCAATTCATTTGCCACGTTCTATAACACAATATTTTTTTGGAGCCGATTTCACGACCTCAAAATTTTATTATTTAAACAATTTTTTGGTCAAAATGGCTGCTCATATACACCTGGTATTCTAGGGTGTTCATGTACTCGCAAACTCTGACTGTTCGAACCATATTCCATCAAAAAGTAGTGTTTCTAGGTTGTGGCCTCCCCTTATAAGTTCGTTTTCATCACACTACGTATGCCACACCACGCTGCCCTCTTCGAAATTTATTCGATATGCTGACAAGTACCATTTGTCAAGCCGTTCGAAAATATCTACGAGCAACCAGAAAGCTCTATGCCCAGTCGTGAATCCGGCCAGCTCTGACAAAAAGTTCCACTATCTATCAGCTACGACAGAGCTTTGCTTTCTTGATACGAGGAATCCAAAATACATCGTGCTGAGTTACTGCGCCTTCATTGTCTCGTGGCACACATTTCAATGCGAGAAAAAAGCACCCGCGTCAGGTTCCATGAACTTTTACTCACAGAATATTCACCCAACAGAATACTCAAACGTAGAATATTAACACAACAAACAATTCATCCAGACAATATTCACCCGCAGGAACTTGATCCAAAAAAACTTACGCAAACGAATTTTCATCTTCAAAAATATTGAACCAAAAGAAATTTCAATCAATAAATTCTCTCCCGCACAAATTTAACTCATATACCTGGTAGAGACCTAATACAGATGTAACAGAGACTTAAAACGCAGACCTAACCAACCTAGATTCAGTATGGCTCAGTCTTGATGCTGTCAACAACTCAATATACTTGTAGAATAATACGTTCTAATTCACCAAGAGTTGCAGCGCGTTATAATACCAATTGGGTGAAAATTATTATGTATAAAATTACTTTGTACAAATGGCTTTACACCAATATTTCCTGGATAAAAATTCATGAGTAAAAATTACAGTAAGTGAATATTTCTTGGATGAAAGAAATGCTCAAATGTTGCCTGGATCAATTATTCGATGAAGGAATATTTCCTGGGTAAAGGGGTTGTGACCTCCCGCGTCAATAAGTCGACGCGATACTTTCACAACTATAAATTTCAATCGCATTATATTCAAGTTACTCCGATAATGTATATGATATCGGAGTAAGCAGTGTGAAAGACTAAAAGAAGATATCCTTGTAGCTGTCTCATACTTCTCAGGTTGGAAGATATCAATTATACATTATATCGACCGATAAAATAGTCGTTCTAAAGCATGATGTGTATGTTGAGAAGATCGAAGCAATTAGAGTCGATAAATAGATTGTTATGAGGAGCAGGGGTGTGGCAGATAGTTGGAGTCGAGAGAGATTAGTCGGCCAATTTTCGTAGGAAGAGTGAGAGGAGGGGAAGAGGGGAAGAGGGGAAGGAAGAAAAGGAAGAAGGGCGTCTACTCGCTAACAGAAGCGCCGTGGAAAGTTCGGCACCGGTATATCGGCGAAGATTCAAAACGTTCAATTAAAAGTTCGCTGCGCTCTTTCGCAGCGGTTGGTGAGCGGGCCGATGGAAGGGGACGGGGGATAGCTGCTTCGGCCGGTTTCATTGGACATAGACAACACACAAAGGAAGAAAAAGGGGCTGATTTCTGGAGGGAGCCGGAGGCACTCATCGACTTCGGATCTCTGCTGGTGGTAGATGCCGATGTCGAATTTCTAGTTGACAACTACATCGGCGGAAGTTCGGCATGAAGTCGATAACAATTATCGGTAGGATGCTTTAATTATCCTGCCTGGTTCAACGGATCGAGCACGCGCGCCGAGCTACGCCCTCGAAGTTTCGAGTAATCGAACGACGACGACGGCCGAGGACGAGAATCAGCTCGTACAATCAGCACCGGGAATGGGACCAGTCTAAGATGTCGAAAGGCATTCACCACCAATCTTGCCGTCCGAATGACAATACTCTGACTGAATCGGACCGAACATCCACGGTGTCGAAGCTCTTTCAGACTTCCGTCCATTTCTGACTTTAATTACGATGCCGCACGAATACTTCCGTACAAGTAGCTCCTTGCCCGCCGGGATGCCATCTGGGATATTACAAATTTGTCAGCATGGAGATTCGATATTGGGTGTTCCTTCACCGAAAATTGTTCCAGTGCCTTTTCTTTCGGGATCATCAACTACACGGATACTTTTTTAATTAATATCGTGAGAGTGATTAATCAAAGGGGCATTCGAATAGCAAAGTTTTGCGTAAAATTCAAATAGTTTTCTCGGAGTGTGCCGCAGCATCGAATCCTCCAAAGTTTTCAGTGCCGCTGGAAGGAAACACACCGGTAGTAAAAATGGCGACGAAGTTCTTGAGATAACCGATAAACGTAGCCAATCGCATCGGATAATGACGCGAGAAAACCAAGTGGAACACTCAAACTTGGGAACTAGGAAACGAGGGGAAAAAAGAAGAGACGAATGCTGCGATGTTAATTAATATAGCGCCGGAAAGACGAAAGCACGAGGATCGGTCCAAAAACTTTTCGCATTTTCGCACCATCGTGAATCGTCGGCGAGTCTTAAGTTCGTGGCGCTCTTTTCTCGTTAAACTCTCAACTGCATTCCTTGCATCGTGAAATTAACGCGCTGTCGTGATTACATCGGACTCCGTAGCACGATTATTAACTCCTCCGAGGTGGGAAGAAAGTGGAACGGGTGAAACCTCGGGGAACCTCTATTAACATGTTGATGAGCAAACCTGCTGAATAGGAATACAAAATTCGAGAAATAAGTGCATCATACGAACTCCATCCTTTTTTCCCCTCATATTAGCGACATTATAACATCCAATACATGCTCAATAATACAAGAATTCCGAACCAATTTACAACTTTACGATTTCACTATCAAGCACATTGGCGGAACAATCAGATGCGCGAAATAACCGTAACAATTCCACACGAAGCAAAAGAAGGACAAATTGGGGAGGAAAAACTGTTCCACGAATTTGAATAATCCCCCGGCCAGTGAGCAGGAATAATCTCTGCCTTTTCTTTTGGCGTATTAAAACGGATATAATCTTAATTCCATATCAGTTCAATTTGCCGTGTATCCTGTGCAAAACTCTCCGCAAAAACGACCTAGAGATGACACACTAGCTGAGTAGTTCTTGCACTTGCACGAATCGCATGGCTTTTATTTGAAAATCCGAGAGGATCTCCGCACGAGTGGAGCGGATGGTGGCCGTGAGAGAAATATCGAGGGCAGGCTGTAAACCTGGGAAATACAAGGCGCAAAAGAATACGTCCGCAAATTTTATATAGTTGCCTCTATGGTTTCCGGTCGGCCGATCCTCGAAGGCGTGCATCCGTGACTGTATATTGCAATGTTTATTGTACATCGGTAACAAGGCAGAGGCGACGTCGCTTATACCATGACCAAGGCTGAAGCGCAGGCTGTGTTGCTTTAATAACAAACATCAAGGATCGAAGTGGCTTCACTTGACAACCCACGTAAACAGGTATCCACGTCGGACAGGACGATCCAGCCTGCAGAGCCTATATACTATCCACCGGTCCAACTAGTAAAGCTTCTCTTATCGGCAACAAAATAACCCGGCTTGCACTTGGCTATGCTGGCACTCAATGGCCTCCGCGATCTCCTGCTAATTATTTCTTCACGTATTTTAACCGGTAAATTCTATTTAATCTGTAGACTCATTATGGAAATATGTTTTAAGTATTCCGAACTCAAAATTCGCCCTTCTCATCATCAGCTGTTATAAGTTGTACGTCAAATTCTCCATAGAAATCCCTGAAACCGAATACTAACTGCGTATGAATGTCGGTGTTGAGTCGTCAGTACAACTAACGTTATATCCTTTCATACGAAAGTGTGTTCTTCGTCCGCTAGGCGGCTCGGAGAGACACAGAGAGAAAGAGAGAGAGAGAGGAAGTTATAGCATACCCACCACGTGGCCGAGAAGGGATTTCCTTGGATCATACTTTATAATTGAAGCGAGTCTCGAAAGGTCGCGGCTTGCATCGCAGGACGCGTCGACATTCAGCGTGTTCGTGAGGGGCGCCCAGGGCTTACTCAGTCCATGTAGCCATGATATTGGGCCAAGCATACTACGAAAACCGGTTGCATGCATATGTACGATGCACACACGTACACCAGGATACATAATGTACAGAATGTGGATCGTGCATAAAGCGGCCAATGGTGGCCGGGTAGCGATCCTATACGTAACCACCACTCCTACCGCCAACGAAACGAGGCTTTATATCAAATGCATAACAACGTTATTACCACACTCAATTGGTATAAGCCGTAGATTGCGGATTATCCGCAACGCCAGCTCTTGCCAGAAGGATGCCACGATGCTGGTCCACTAATATAATATTGATCGCCTAACGATTATGAATGCTAAGTGATATTCTGAGCTGGTTAATAGCAGTTCCGTGAGTTTACGCCAACACTAGTCCGATACTGCCATATATTCTGATCTCTTCTCAGCTTTTGTGGCCAAGCCACTTCGCAGACTCGCTCCTTTTTCTCTCTTTCGTCACCGCAACTGTTCCTTTCCCTTAAGGGGCCATCTCAGAATCGTTTAACAGGGAACAGATTTTTGACAAATCGCTCGTCCATACGGTGACCCCCGTTTTGGGATTTTCGTCCGCATGAATAGGACCTCGACAATTTGGTAAAAGGTAGCACGCGGGACTCTCCGAAATCTCCTTTCTTTGGGTGATGTGTGCGTGTGTCGAAGAGTTATGCAAGGGAGAGTGTAGCGGTTGGATGGTGTTCAGGAAACGTTTAATGGGCAAACGCGTCTGGCAGCTTCCGATCTGTAGTGGCGAACGACACGCACCTGTCGAAACAGATGAATGTCTTTCACTTGGCAGCGGTATATGTAGCATCGCTCACCAATTGTTAACACCTGGGTGAACCAATTTCTACTTTTTGCCACTGTGCCACTTGCTTCGGTCGGCAGAGAAACCGCAGGATGTTCCGGACTGTTCGGTGGATGTATAGCAACCACCGGGAAGTGTCACAATTTTTTCTCACGTCATGCTTTTATTCAGGAAGTCGATATTCAATAGAATTTCCAAGAATACAATTGTTGGAGAATTCTAATCGACGTTGGAGGAACTCCAGGATTAGTATAGTGGAGAGAAGAATCTTGTACAGTCTTTAAGTGATGGATAGACTGCAGCCGGAACAAGATTCATCATCTTAATTTGTAGTTGACAAATTCAATTACTGATTCTTCGAAGTCCACAGGGATTATCACAGTGTCTCACATGACATGATTCAGAAATCATATTTATTTAGACTATTATCCATTTAAAGTGTTTATTTCACAGTAGGACAGGCACGTGTTCACACCTCCTTAAATATCAATACCAATCATCCAATAATGATCAACATTCGTTTATTGTTTATCTTTTAACTCGTTATTTCAGGGGTTTAGGCGTGAGTAGTACCACCGAATAAACAGCAGACAGTCGATTTTAGATAAGCAGCGTCGCCCGAGGGCTGCAACAGAGGCACCCGGCAAAAAAATCAAAGGGTACCTTTAACGCGTCTGTAATCGGAAGAGGGTGAAATGCAGGACACGCTCGGGGGTGGGACGAGAAGTGCTGGTGAAATAACGAAAATATTGACTTTTGCGTCGGTCACAATGCATTATCCCGGCGCAACACGCGTCGTTGGAATACACGTGGTAATGCCAAGCGCGGCACAGGGCAAGTGTTTCCAAGGATCACGCGTCTGGCTTTTAGAGTAGCGTTTTTCGGGCGCATCCTAAGCAAACACTCACTTCTCCGTGATGTCGCACGCTCGCCTACCGGCTTTTTGCTCGGGAAAGAATCTGTCCAGTAGCCCCGCTTGTCGTGTAACAAAAGGTTCGTCGTTCCCGCAGACACATTCTCTCTGCGCGATGCTAACATTTTTCATGCTCGAGGCCATCGATAAATATTCTTATGGCTCATCGCACGGCTGAGACCGTGTGGCAATAACAAGCGGAACGTGGCGGCAAGTCGGAAGGGAGACTACTGACCCGTTCTCACACTCTCAATTTCCTAACATTCATTCGTGACTTTCGAGAAGTTTACGCCGGCCCTTTTACGAAATTCTCACATTTCTCGCGTACTCGAAATGAAAATACACAGTGATGACGGGCAGAGTATTAAGCAGGGGCCATAACTTATCTTGGACAAGACGTCCCGTAGGGTGGCAGTATATCTGTTAGCGATCAACGGTGGAAATAGAAACTTGCCGAGCAAGATGACACAAAGATACATCACGGTTCGGAGCTCGAAATCGAGTAAAGTTACCTTCGCGATACTACCCGCTAGAAGAATGTCATTTTCCAAGCTCAACAGTGGATTTTTATACCTCTCGTATAACGGGCAAGCTTCTTGTTTCAGAGTATAAGCATGTTTCGACTGCTCAAGAATAATAGTACTAAAACTCTCTGAAAGCTCTCATATTATGCATAAACTGGTGGCATAATCCCGCGGTTTTATACGTAGCACATTACAATTCCTACCTTTTCTAAAGTTCATATTTTATTAGGTAATTCTCCAATAGAAATATATAACACTGTTCAAAAAGATCTTATTCTACCACGCTTTCCATTCATTCCATACTCACAGTGCTTGTAGTCCAAATGAGAATTACAATTGGAGTTAGAGCAGCTCTATTTGCACGATGTTTTTCGTGACAATTCCGCAGACAGGAGCACGTCAATGCGGAACTCATCACAGCCGGCAGCAGGGTGCCCGCTGTCACGTCACCTTTCATTAACCCACGAAGCGTTACCCTCGCTTAATTACAATAGCAATTTCGCTAATTGGGGCAGAAGGCCGGCTGGGTGCTGTCCACTCGCAGCGTGTGTCACAGTGCGGCTAGGAGAGCACGGCGACGTTTCACCGCGTCGATGCTGAGCTGGACCACCGCTCGACGAGTGGTAATCCGGTAGCGAGTCCCAACACTTACTATTACATACATATACACACGTTCTGGTACGATACTTCGTCGAGCCGTTGCCGTGAAAACTTCCGCCTTCCCGAAACAGCTCGCGCAATTTCCTCCGGTTCGCTTGATTACTCTTTGTGTACGTGTGCCGCAGATAGGAGATGGAAAGAGGCAAAAAGTTGCCGAAGCTAGAAAGGACCGGTAGCTGCTCGCGCAGTGTTCACGTTTAATGTGTGCCGCTTTCGATTACGTTAAACCTGCGTCTAGCACGAGGCCAATGCTGCGATGCACTCTGCATATCTAATTATTGGGCGCTAGCACAGCTTGCGTGCTCTTAAACACTCATACTGTACGATGGCCTTTGCGTATATGAATACAACACGTACACAGAGACATAGGAGGGAGAGAGAGGGAGAGAGAGAGAGAGATGTGCAAGATACATTACAAATTAGATATTGTGCTATTACGTAGCAACGAAATTAGCCGTCACCGAGTCTCTCCAATAACTACAACGCAGGGTAATACGCGTACGCCTCGTCTCTCGCATCATGCCCCTGTGGCTGAAGTGCTGGTGTTAGACAGTCGAGCAAAACCGCCTTTAACACTGGTTCGACGGCATACTATCGAACTAACCAAGGCTGCATAGTCTGTGTAGGCGGTATAATATCAAATTATTTCGTTCGATACCTTGCCTAACAGTTTGACGACAATGTGATAGATGATATCGAAGGCATTGCTTCAAAAACCAGCTGTTACATTAATCCCTTGCCGTACTTTGACGAGTCTGACTCGTGATACAAATTTTATACCAAACATGTATATCACGAGTCAGACTCGTGGAATGAAAATAGGCCGAACATTGTTGCATTTTGCTTTTTTGGATATTTTGGGGATTGGGTGTTGCAACTATTTTTGAGCATCACTCTGGCTTGTTTTCCAGGATTTTGTTGAATTGAATGGTACAGCAAGGGGTTAATGTTCTTACTTGACCCATTTGCATATCCATGTGGGATTGTCGACTATACATGTGTATTATATTTTACAAGAATTCTTGTCAGCATGTGTATTGTAATTTTTTAGCGGATATTCTGAACGATATTTTGCAAGAAGATAGATATCTTCGGCCAGTAAGGACCACCCAAGTGAATGCGGGACGGAAATACTAATACTTTCAAGAAAGGTCGCCCAGGCAGCGTATTCCCCACAGAAATATCGACTGGCGCATGTTGCGAGCGCAACTATTTTCGGCGCGCGAAAGCCAGCGCGCAAACGTCGTCGCCGAAGAAAAAGAACGGCACGGGAGGACGACGATGGACGGTGAAAATCGGCCACCCAGCTGGGTTCCCCTAATGGCTTCAATGACGGAACACCTCCCGACAAATAAAACTGTCGAGGCAGCAGTCCTTTGAACAGTTGTCACTGATCCCATGGACCCACGAGGGCCGAGAACCCGTTCAAAACTGCCAAGATTAGACACAACAAACTGAGAAAAACTTCGCCACGGATTCGGAACCAACAGCATTCTTCGACGCGTACCGAGGAATTCTATGGTCTTGAAATCTGAGAGAAATATGTCCGGCAAAAAAAAAGTATGTTTCTCAAGGAAACAGGACCAAGATATGTTCCGACATTGCAGATACCACATCGTAATCCAGGATTACACGTAATCGTACGTCTGTCTCCTAGATATATTTGAAATATAAAGAACCAAGGCAGTTGTCAATTTCGAAAGGCGAAGCTTCGCAATAAGGAGAAAAGCATGGAAGGTGAGAATCTTGGGCAACATAAATATTCGACGGAAATCGATGCATTCTCTCGCGGAAAGAGCTTGGAAACATTTTAGAACTGGCGGTGGGTAGCGTGGGTAAGAACACTTGGGAAGAAAAGCGTAGATCCGAGCAAAGAGAGAGATGCGGCTGAAGGTGGTGATGGGGGTAGGCAAGGGTGGGGAGGAAAGGGTGGGGCGAGGTACCGTGCCTCCTGTCCTACGTAGGGTTACAGCGGCTGTTTTGTTATTTATGGTTGCATTACCGAAAGCGGCGAAGGACAGTAAGTGCGTGAGAGAGGCCGCGTGCGGGAGCTAAGGCACGCATAAAGTAGAGAAGCACATTTTTACGATGCCACGACGAGCTTAATCCACGGCTACGATCGATTTCACTCCCTAGTGAAAAACGTTCTCCTTCGCGTGAAAGCGTCTCTTTATGCATTGCTCGCCCTGCGAAATGGCAGATGTCTAGTAACAATGCGAGCTCCGCAAGCAGAGCCTGGTATTTAATGCACATCCTTTCTCAAACCGTGCATATACACTCTCCGCTCTGCTCGGAGTAACAACGCTCCCAAATCCTACACATATGCGACACGACAGAACGATACAAGAATACACGCACTGCAGCTTCCAGCTTTTATTAGAGTATCGGGAATCTGGCATATTTCGCGAATCACCGAGCTTAGTACAGCACACTCGCGGACTATTTATCCGGCCGACATCTCTGTGATGCTTGACATACTTCTCGCCATCCAATATTACTACGGGACAGATAAAGCGGCAACTTTTAATGCCATCGCTGCATATCGCTTGAGCCTGTAGTACACGACCTTCGCTGGTAAACTTCGATAAATAGGTTCTTTCACAGCCGCAAAAAAAGAGAAAGAGCCGAGATGTACAAGGCGTTAATCGAAGCAGTGAGCTCGTAGTTTAAAACTCGGATCGATTTTCAATTTTGTTGACGCGAGTTCGCTTCTTCCGTAAATTTTAAGTAGTTCCGTTTAAGTAGTAAGATCCTTTCGGACGGCGCGGCAGCCAGCTCCGGTAAGTATAAGGGTGAGGAGTGAGAGTTAAGACACGGTTAGTACTAAGGCTCAAAAGGAGAATCAGAGTGGGGGAAGACGGGACTGTGCCGCCCTGTTGGGCTGGTCGAAGGCTGTACGCTGTATCCTTAATTAAAAGAATCTTCGTTTACATTGCTCGGCACTGCCAATCATTGACGGCGCTTTAATTACCCAGCCAGCTTCCTTTTTCATTTGAACTTTGCATTGGCGGATCCGCGAGAATTTATGTCTTGGCCCTCATTTAATATTTATCAGCGTCCTTCGAGGTGAGAGAGTGTGGTTGCTCGATAATTAGGAATGCCTGGTTTTATTTCGCTGGGCTCGCGAGATATGCTAATCGCACTTTCCTTTCGTTACATGCGCGCCAGCTCGGCCATAACAGCCCGGAATAAGTATGAGTGCGAGATTCAACAGGCCACGATACTTATCGTGATTTATTACCTCGCTACCGTTTTAATTGCGATGTATCGCAAGCCACTGACCCGAAACAAATAACCTGGACATTTAATATGGAAAAGCTGCTATATACTTTTCACGAAAAACTTACATCGCCTTTATGAAAACCTTAAACACAGTTGGCGCAATACAATCTCTTATATACTCGATTAAATAAACTTGTTCTTAATGGCGAGTTGGCAGATAAGTAGGAAACCATTCGTTTAGATGGTATACGCGCACGAAACCTAAGATGCATTCAACGCTGGTGTTTACTGAAACATGATCTAGCCTTGACGGGTCGTACACGAAGAGACGAGATTCCCAGAGCATGCAGCAACCCCTCTTTGTAATAGAGACACATGATCCCAAGTGTTTTTATACTTTAACACTCGCCAAAAGAGGGCTGAAAAGGAGTGGTGTAAGCACAATCACCTGTGCAATAGCCTTGCTCGCTTTCGCCCTCGTAAAACAGACGATCAAGCCAAGAACTTGAAAATCAGTTCACTTTCGATCATAAAGTAGAAACACGTAGAAATAAAACTTGACGAATCGAAGCTGAAACTGTCCGACAGTGAAGAATGGGGAAAATCGGGTAATGATGAAATCAAATGCACCAGTAGGACAAATCGATTGATAAGTCAAAAGGTGAAGAATATAGTGAAGTCAAACGATTTACGTTCATGTGGTCTTGCCAAGAAAGAAATTTGTTAGCGATACTGACTGTTAATACATATATTACAGTGGCAATTGGCTGGCAGATGACCTACTAACATAGTTTAGCGACGAATGCAATGAGAACGACATTATCGTTGCTCCGATGATTGAATGGTTGCTTTGAATACAGAATCACGCATACTTTTCTACGTCATCCTTTTTGAGTTCTTCGAGCGATAGTCAAAAGAGAGGGTGCAGGATGAAAGGTAACAGAAAAGCTGAGACAAGGGCAAAAGTTCCTGTAAATGGACGAGCAGACTTCTCGATAGTTTTGGCTTCAGCTAGCAGTACGCCGTTCCTGTCGGGCCATTGCTTTTTACGGCAACGATCCAGCGATATGTACGTGTATGTAGGTTTTATGCGTACGTCTTCACATAACATTATATTATATATACACATGTATGTGTATATCTATATATACATACTTATATTTGAGAGGATTCCATTGATTGGCATTTTAAATTTCTCGGGCCATTTGGCGTTCGGGCTGAGACGTGGGCCAGTGCTTTACAGAACGAAACTACCTCGCCACTTTTTGAGACTGCTTGCCTCCGCCGATATCAGACGTACTTTCTTACTAGTTTCTTTCTCTTTCCTAGCAAGATTTTTGGCTTTCCCCTTCGCCATGACACTCAGGCTCTGCGCCAGTGACGTTTTCATGAAGACTAAATGAAATCTTAATACATCAAGAAACAAGCCGTGAATTTCATCGAGCTAATCGTGTCTTGTGTATGATGATTCAACGGCATAATGAAAATTAGGGTCAATTTTCGGAGTATACAATGGAAATAATGATTTGGTCGCAACGAAGTCTCATTCAAGAACTGCTCTTGTCATGCCATTTCTGGTATATTCTAAGTAATATGTGAGTGTCGTACGAGAACGCAATGAAAGAGCGAGAGACAGAGAGAAAGAGAGTGTGTGAGAATCAGAGAAGATATTTTGAGAGCAACTCATCGAGCGAAGGCCGCGACTCGACGTAAGCTTGAAAGCATCGTTTCGAGATTGAAATTTTACGAATGCAGCGGTATGCGAGGGTCGCGACACAGCAGCTTCGCATCCCT
The DNA here is from genome assembly GCA_964023945.1 of Ectemnius cavifrons. Classification (NCBI taxonomy): domain Eukaryota; kingdom Metazoa; phylum Arthropoda; class Insecta; order Hymenoptera; family Crabronidae; genus Ectemnius; species Ectemnius cavifrons. The sequence continues at coordinate 6,359,397 of OZ030375.1, forward strand.
CTTTCACAGGAAGTATCGGAGCGCGAATACCGAAGACACTTTCAGAAGGGCGCCCGTCGAGGGCCGCCCGAACTCACGAGATCTCCCGTTGAGATCTCCTGATGTATAGAGCGACAGCGCACCGATAAAAGGGCCCGCATACGTGATAATACGACGCTAGCACGCCCGTAGTTTTATGTATCGACACAACCATGCTCGCTAAGGAGCGGCGCAAACCTCCTCGGTCTCGTGCTTCGCACGCGCGAAACCATGTATCGCGTGCACGCTAGTAGGCGCGTGCAAAGTTCGTTGCAGTTGCTAACCGCATCACGCGTCTTGCAGACTCGTTATTTATGTCGCTATTGCGACACTGATATTGTATGTATGTATGAATGTGTACGTCCCGGAGCTTCCCGTTGAGCCCCGCAGCGCGACGCGGCGGGCTCGAATCCTTAACGATTCCCACAAGGCTTCGGGCCGGGTATTACGCTAATGGAGCCGATACCTCACTATCTTAATATTATCCACCGACTCTTTCGCGCCTTCCTTACTCAACGCTCTTTTCACACCACTAACACTCTCTTTCTAATCGATCTCTTCTTCGCTAGGCTCTTCTCTCCCCCCCCACACACACACCCTACTCTCTCTTTTCATCGCACTCAACACCGCGCGCGCACTTCCAAGTGAGCCGTCGAGTGAAATCCATTCCGCATAAACACCCGGTGTACGTACATTGCGACGCTCGCACTATGGATTTCCGATAAGAGAGACGTAAAGGTTTCGTGAGATCTTCTTACCGCGAAAGTGACATTAAACGGTGTCTCCTTCTTCTTATTCCTTTTCCAAGCTCATGTCGCTGAACGTATCCCAATACTTACGGCCAGTGCGCGCGTGATCCGGAAGGTGCTACGAGATTGGAGAATGGTGCGCTTCTATAGCGATGTGTACGCGTCTCCAACAGGAATCGTTGAACAGAATTACATAGAAATTGTATTGGAGAAAAAGACACTCGCAGTAATTGCACTGCAATTCGTTTTAGCTAGCTTTGGATACCAGTAGTTTATTATTGGTTTCTCATCTTTTCGAGTGGCGCGCATTTGAATGATTGGTTGGATATCGATGGTTCGTATCGCGTGGGAGTAGATTCTGGGGATATCAGCGATGGATGGCGTGAAATACAGAAGTCACGGGTAGTGGAAAATACCAGAGTGCCAAGCCAATAAACAGCGCGTCAAACGCGGACATTTTTGATTGCCCTGGCAATCAGAGCGACATACCAGGCAACGCTTTGATATTAGCAAATTTTCGAGGGCTTGGCATGCGATCGCGCTCGAGGAAACGCGAGAATTGAGTTTGCGGGATAGCATCATCGGCGCGGTGCGGCGCGACGTGCCGGGCGAACGCTGTCTGTTTTCACTGCTGGCCCACCTCGCCCAGCAGGGAGATTGCAGCCAGCGTGTGAGGCACGCTGTGTTGCTGGCGCGCACAGCAGCCAGTCGGTCCAGCGTCCCTGTGTATTTACATGTCGTACACAAAGACAGTAAACAAGCGCAGCGCTGATTTAAATAATGTATCTCCAAACAATGTCCCTGCAGAGGTGCGATGCCGCTACTGTTTCATTACCAGCCCCCAAAATCCTGGCCGAGACCGCTGCGATGTACTATTCAGTTGCAGCGAAAAATGCGGGACACGGATTAAACCGATGCAGACCTTGTATTCATTAGAGTGAGCTTACATAATTCTATTCATGGGATAATCTAGATTTCACGTTAAACCAGTTAAGCAGTTTAATCCTTAATGGATTAACTAACCTCACCGGTGGATCAAATGTTCGTTTCACTTGGAGGACAAAGAAATGGTGTCGAAGAAATGATGAAACAATTTTCTTGAAATATTTGCCTAACCGTAAGCGCAAGAAATAGATAACAGCGATTTAATACGAAGGATCAGTAAAAACATTTGAGGGTATTTTCTTGGTGACAATACAAGAGTCCTCGGACCACGTAACAATGTGACAGTCGAAGTTGGCCTTCATTCGGCTTTCGGGCATTGGACAAGAAGGTACGGATGTGAACCGGCAGATAGTACAAAATTGGTGAGGCAAACGGAAGATGAAACACAAGCGGCAACAATGGGGTTTCCTGAGGCTCGAGGGGGAAATGGTAAGGGCGAGAGTTGGATGCTGGGGAGGGAAGCACCGAGGGGCCCATCAGCGAAAAGGATCAGGGGTTGGGTCTGAGGCATGGGGAGAACTGCAGTACGAGGAGGAGGGAAATTAATACGACGTAGTATCATTGTCTCTCATTTCGCATCGCCCCCAAATGCCGAGAACTCTGAGGAATTGTGGTCGGATACTAGAGCCGGAAAGTTGGAGGAGTCGGAGGTAATCGTGGATAATGACTTTTTGATTACAAGACTCGTCGACAACGGGCGTCTACGACGACCACCACGACAGGCGCATGACAACTGGCGAAGAAAGAGGACCTCGGCTTGAGGATCGACGGCTAGATCACTTCCCCTCGTAGCAAGGAATGCCCCAACTGTCGGTGTTCTGTTTTCTACCGTTCTTCGGCCTCTTTTTTCGCTTCTGATCCATTAAAAGTCATGTCACCGATATTTAACTTTATAGTGCTGCGATCTATTTCTCTCTCTTGTACGTTTCAAGATTTCCGTGCATTTTTACGCTTTTTCTTCAGAGGGAAGCAATATCGGGTTTGCTTTAGGAAGTGGTGCATGGTTCTATTAGAATTTCGAAAGATATCGCAATGAAGAATCTTACCAATCAAAGTTATCGGTGTCCCTTTTAATTGTTTCGATGATACATACCTGCAACAAAAAAAAAGCCAATTGTTAGAATGACATCATTGTTTTTTTTTGAGTGTTACAATCGTTCAATGAAATGGCGAATCCATTGGTCAAACTTGTTTTTTCTTTGTCGACGCTCACTTATATTATATTATGGGGCTTATACCGGCTGTGATCTGATCGGGCATGGAGAGGGAGTAGGATGTGCGGCTGGAGATGTGATCCAGTAGAATATCCAGGTATTTGCGGCTCGCACTGGGGATAGTAAGGGACCAGGGAATTGTATCGCATTCAGGGTAATAAATAAGCGAGGACAATACAACGTACATGATATGATATCAGACTCGGACCTATAGTGGACACGTAGCGAACCCATAAAGCGGAATGATCTGCCCCTTCCCTTATCCTTAGAACAACCTCCTCGGAGCGCGTTGCGCCCGATTTCGCAATGCGAACATCTATCCGTGATTCGCGAGGGACACTGCTCCAAGCGATATAAACTCGATATTGGATTCTTTCGATTACCTGCCAAATATTGCTCGGCACAAAGAATGACTGGATGTGGCGCGCGATGTAGAAAAGCGAGTCGACTGGATGGTACCTTGGAAAATAATGATTAATAGTCCCTCTTTTAATGTCAAATTGTACGAGATCTCTAGAAAAGGGCCTGTGTTTTGCTTTGGTAAAATAGCTATTAAGTTATATATACTTCGATTAGCAGAAACGAGCTGCACCATTAAGGGAAACACCGTTAAGGCCGGCGCAAATGATCGGTCTGGGATATCAGTAATCCAGCAATAAGAAAGTGAAGCTTGGATTTCTCTGTGGGTGTGTGGTGGTTCACTGCCAGGAGGAGTTTTCCACCCAGCAAAAAAGGGGTGCGCAGCTTCAGGAGCCGAAGGCGCGATAAGAAAGCAGCATACACCCGGTAAAGAAAGTAATTGCCAGCAACAGATCATACGCTCGGCTTCATCCCGGCGTGTAAAGGGCATTTGGTCGCGGCAGACGTAATAAAGCTTCGTTTTGCCGGGCCGGCCTCCGCGTTCTAATATAAAATGAAAATAAATCAAAGCCAATAGTCAGGGCGACCATTAACTACCATTCCTCATTCCGGGAAGCTCGAGACCACCAGTCAGAAACACTATACTATACTCTCTTGTTTTTTCTCATACACTATCCAACAATCGTTGAATCGAATTAGCTTAGTGTGAAAATGCCCGTCTCGAAAAATAGAATGGCGAATGAAATATTTACCGAAACAATAGTGCGCGCGCTCGGTAGAGATGGTGGTTTACCAACGCATTCTTTAACTCGATATACACAAGCGCGTGGAAAGTTCACAAACGAGTTTTCGCGCGCTACGACAAATTCATTCTGTGTAATTCAGGGACAAAGTTCGCATTCGTAAATGGAATTAATCCCCACCGCGTGTGAAATGTCACGAATTCCTTGTTGGCGAACGCGCAACCATACGGTGACGCGAAACTGTGAGGGGGGAAGGGGTTGAGAGAAAACTGGGTGCTATGATGAATTTTTAAAGTGTGCATATTTCCATAAAGTTGAAAGCGCCTCCGTTGATGTCCAAAGCGCCGGGAATTAGATTACCTCTTGAGGCGGGAAGCGCACACGGTGTAACTTACTTTTTCACTTCTCACCCTCCCCCCTTCATGTCGGAACGCGTTAACGCGCACGCACACAAGCGAACCTCCGTTTGACCGACATCTAACTTTCCCATTGACTGCGTAACAATTTAGCACATGTTCCTCCTGAACAGATTAAATTACCGGCAGTTACGGTGTGAAATGTAACACGTCGAGCTCTACGTATGCCCGTACTACTGAGAACCCGTGGTGCTCTCCTACAGCTTCTCGAGAGAACATTTCACAGCTCGATATGCTACCTCTGCAAAAGGGGTATTAACTTTTCTGAGCTCGCTCGTTTGTCAAATACACGTTTTGAGTGGCGTGACAGTATTCTATTGCCGAAAAAAACTTTTCAAGATCACTTTACCAATTATGTACCTGTAACTAATGTAACGCCGTTCAATATGACTGAAATGATTTCATCATTTATCGACGAACATGAGCAAGTACAATAAGGAGCTATTTTGAAACACCTTGTATATTTTAATAGGGCACAAAGAAGAACACTCGCGGCCGTTTATTATTCTTGTATGAATTTCAGGATGAATTTTCAGGTTCATCACATACCAGCTGCGAAAAGGTTAAACGTGACGTCAAGTGGCGTTGAATGTCCTTGTGAAACAGGGCATCGAGCGGCACATAATAACGATTCTCTCGACTTATCAGAGTAGCCAGTGGTAAGCGTTCGTTTGCATTTGTTGCGTGACTAGGTGCTCGATCCGTTTTCAACGAATCGGCGACATGTTCTGGTGGATCGCAGTGTAAAGATAATTGAGGCATGAGAACGCGTCTAAGCCATCTCACGTGTCCTCGATCAGGAATTACACCTAAATACGTCCTACGTACGCAGTAGACTTCTGTCGGCAGTTCGGCAGCAGGTTTACGAGGAAGGCGGCCGGCTACGTGAGGCACGTAATCGTCCCTCGTAAAAGGTCTGATCGTAGGGGGCCCTACATAAAACGCGCCACACGACATCTTACAACAACACACCAACCCCATTGCTTGATCTACTCGCTTATCCGTGGTGGTTGTACGCTTAATGCCGTGTCGTTATTAAGCGACCAGGCATACTCGTAATCCGCTAATCCCAATGGCATTGCGAAGTCCTGCGTTACCTGTCCAAGCAGAATCCTTGGATGAAGCAAGAGGATACTGCTCTTGATTCCTTACCAGTTTTAAATTTGCCTTCTGTACTTATTCGAACATCAGATTATTTTATAATATCTAAATAGATAATATATTATATTATATTTACATCGGTGTGAATCGAACTAAAAAAGGGGAATTTGCTGTGACAGTCCTCCAATTCGAGAACATTACGTCCGACTATGTGGAAACATGCTCGCTGAAACGCGCTGCGATATGATATTGTATGAATGCTATTATTCTAACCGGCTGTTTCGACTTTCACGTGCATTGCATTTAAATGAGCAGTGTGAATCCGGGGAAAAATGCAGCGCTCGTCAACTACTTTGATTACCGCAGTGCAGCTCGTTGTTTTTTCGCTCTGACAATCTCGCCGGTTTCCGACAGTATGAATATTGGAAAGACGTTTTAACATTACGCTTGATAAATGTGACACTATGCGTAACACAGTCAAATTATCATCAACGTGGAGGGCATTAGGAAGCACGGGTTTATGTATATCGCATTATCGCTTTAGTGGTAAACCTTCGTAACCGGGAAGCGAAACTGCAAAATGCGAATACGCACGCCTCCGTGCACCACCAGTGATCTACAACATTGCCTATGTATATAATAAGCATTAATGCTCTACTATCACCTCGGTCAAGCGACTGCATTCCGACAAGAGGCGCGTTACGCAACGCACAACGTAGGTGAAGTGTCCAATAGTTAAAGCATGCGTTCGGCTAATTCTTCATTATAAATATCGAGATTTATCCCGCTTAACGAGCGGACATCTATACAAACACACGCTCTCAGAGAAATGAGCATCGTCCGCGCTACTTCCTGTTTTTCGAGTCATTTACTTTGAATATCCCTCATTTCAAGAATTATCCATTATTTCTCCTAATTCGCTCCAGGAAAGCCTATGTAAAAGTGAACGGTCGAAGGTGCAAGAGTGGAAAAAAGGCGTATGGCCGAGAAAAGAACAAAACCAATATGAAGAGGTGTACATAACTATACCGAGCTCATTGCCACTCCGCTAGCTGGAAAACTGTGCGCACCATTTTGCACTGGTGATGACGAGTGCGCAACAATATAATTCGTAGAGGGTGCGGACATTTATTTTGCTGTCACATCGCTCTGTTACGCGCCCATCTACGGCCGCGTATCGGACAACGCAGCCAAGCTGATCCAATAAAGTCAATTATTCCACGGGGAATATTCCATTGTAGGAATTTCGACGAATCATCGACGGAAACGAGCGATTGGATTTCCCGACCGGCCCACGGGCAGCCGCGAACCAGAAAATCAAATTTAGCCGAATTTTCGGCGTCGATCGGGGATCGCGCGACGTGCCTGGACTCCCGACACTTCCTCCGCATAGTTCCGCAATATAACCCGCAGCCAATGCGTTTGAATCTAAGAACTCCTGATAGTATTGTTGAATGCAGTTTTCCACTCACCGTTGCTCTCCGTCGATAGTCATTCAATACGCTTATGCACGATTTATACGTAATCCGATTGATAAAGATACCACTTACCGATGAAAGCTAACGATATCAGTAAGGATTAGATAGTATTGCACTATAATGGAACTCCGTTAGGGAATTTTGATTTGTCGATGGATCCAGTAGCAAGAACAACTTTACCGTAGAGATTTCGTTATTGTGCGAAAACAGAGTTTTCCGCAAGGCTGCTGACGCACTGCCGCATTTGCGATTGTCTGTCAAATGGTTCATTATCGTATTGTGAAGTGTCAACTAACGACTCGAATAACTCTATCTTCCGGCATTGATTAAACGCTGATCAAGCACATACATGGCGGTAACCATCTCATTATGCAATACCACCCGCGCGATATTTAGCAGACACATTGTGGATAATAAGCCCCGACAAATCGCTTCTGCACAATCATTCCGAGCAGTACTTGCTACAAAATATAGTCACTTTATTTTGACAAATTAACTGAAAACTAGATGCTTTATTATATTCTCGCAAGTAAAGTAATTAATTGTCGCACCAGTAAATTTTAAAGAGTACTTTACTAAAACAAAGACTGATGGTATAAGTGTAAAAAAGTCCAAGCAATGCTAATCGAACAGAATCGCGATCTTATTCTCACTTAGAACTCGTTATCTATAACATGTGCGTAAAGACAGCTTCTGCACAGCTCTTGTAAGTATTCCATCGCAGGATGAAGTAATTTTGCGGTCCCAGGAGATTACGTAGCGCAGCTTTTCAAAGCACTAATAACTATTCGGTAGGTAAACCGTGTATGTGCACTGCAAGCCCGGCCGATCGTTACCATTTTCCCTTCATCAAAGGGACAGAGGCAGGGAAAGAGAACGAGAGAACGAAAGAGAGAGGAAGAGGAAATCCGTTAGTAGGCGGAGGCTCTTGAAAAATCTATTCATCGTCGCTGAAAATATTCCCGGCCAACGTTGAAAAATTTCGGAGTTTTGACAATGAACGCGGAAATTTGCCGAATGAATCTGCGAATATGTAGAGTTCAAATGACCACGCTTCTGTCGCTGCTACTCAGAAATGCTGCGCACGATGAAACTGCCACCCTTTGTTACCGGTGGATCTTTTGAGCGTGTTTCCCATTCAAAGAAAAAGTTTCGGAAAATCGTATTAAGAACTGTGGAAATTACCGTCTACATATGTTCGCCGACGAGAAACAAAGGGCGCTGGAATAAATTTCATTTCGAATGCAACGAAATGCGTTTACTGGGCGCATCCTATGTTTATAAGTCCATGTTTTATTAGTCATAGAAGATATTTTGTAGCAAAGTTACGATCGATGGTGTAGAATTAACGTTATCCTGCAAGAGTGGCTGGTTCAGTTTCTTTTCTGTTGGATGCGACTGGCTTGGATCCTAAAGTGTTGAATGGAGTGGCAATTTTTTGCCTTCCCGGCGGTCCGTCTTCGGCAGCACGATGTATTCTTATTCCATGGCGATCTCTCTTGCAAATATAATGCGCGAGCGGCAGTAAATGACACCTCCGTCGTGGCGGACCATTCATGAAACAACGGCGTATCATAAATTCGAACTTGTCGGCGTTCGTATGCGCGCCGCTTACGGAATAATCTGTCCTACTGTGGCGAGAGATATCGGTGACCGGTGGCCGCTAATAAATAATTCAACCCTTTTTCTGCCCAGCTATTACTTATGCTCCCTTCGCGAAGAAGTATTCCATTATGCGAGGAATCAAGTCTGTCAAAGGGAACCAAAGCCAATTTTTTATGTCAGTCTAAAACAAGTATTACAAAATATTCTTGTCCGTTTAAATGACACTGTCGGATTACTAGAATGCTTAGTCCGTTCTCTCAAGCTACTAACAATTACAATTGCATATTTCGCGTCCGTATTGGCGACGGTTTCGATGCGAGTAGAAATATTCGTACTTTTAACTGCATCAAGGACAGAGTCGATGCCCCGGTATGTTAATGACCTACGGGGTTAATTAGTCTTCCAACCGAGTCATTTGCTGCACTGGTACATCCTCTTGCTTGAAGCTCAACAAGCCTGATACCTGACTGTGACCAGTAAAACTCGTGACTTCGCGGAAAAGGCACTCTACTGAACAGTCGTAGCATTAAAGGCTATACTTCTTACTCTTAATCTTACTCAACAAAAAATCTGCTGTAAATCTGCAATGGCAATTTCTGATTAAAGATTTATTTAGTAGAAATGTATTTAGTGAAAGTTAATATCTATTACTTAGACAAGGCAGGGTAATTCTGAATAAGACCGAATGGAAAATGGAATCGGGCTGAGTTGTCGTTCGTTTATCTTTATATCGCCGCCGGAATGCGTACAGTGAAGAAGACATGCGCAGTGTTCCTTTTTACAGTGCTAGCCGAGCTCGAAATCGTGTCGGTTTCCGTATAATGAGCTCGCCGCTTGTATCGCCTTTACTGGAGATGGAGCTCCGCGCTCGGCACTGTCAAGACATTCAAAAGGAATTTCCCGTGAATAGCGGAGCACTTTGACCTCCGTGAAACAGAGCGTATAATTTTCCGCGATAACCGCTTTTTCCTCGGCCGGATTTTTACGATTATATGACCTCACGAGGATCAAACAGTGCGGGAGCAGAATGCCGCAGCAAACCCGAAGAAAACAATGCCATAAAACAAGTGGAAAAGGATTTCTTAAGATACTCGATGAGACAATTAAAACCATATAACGGTAACATTCTGTTCTGGCCAGCCTGACGCGACCAACAAATTTTCATACGAACTTGTATGCTGACCTTTCAGCACACATTCGGAAATCAAATTTGTAAATCCTAACTACCAATATACAAATGTGATTCCAGAATTATTTTACATAATCTTATTTTATATAACAAAATATTCTACTACGAAGCGAGTTGTCTGTCCATGTGGGAAACCACGTGGCGTCAGCCAAATAATGGGGCGCTATACAAGGGCTGATTATGATTTCGCAATATCATTACACAGCGTTGGTACTATTTAACTTTAATAATCAATAATAATAGGGAGTTTACTTCCCTAACCAAGTGCGCTTCCCACTCGATCTGGAACTGTTTATTCATGAAATTAAAGGTAAGTCTAGCGTGTACCCTATATGTATAACATCCAAATATTATTTGTAAATGTACACTCTCGCAAATGTCGATAAACACGTGAATGCATGCTTTAATGGTTTAAATATTCGCTTAGTATTATGGTATCTTGAAGCCCCCAAATGTTATCAAGTATGTAGTCAGGAGAGAAAAAGTGGAAGGCTCATAACGTCTTCATGAATAGGTAGGAAATGATTAAATAATAGAAATTGTAAAACATGTCGAAATTTATAAACGCGGTAACTAACTTCAGTATAATATTTGTAGTAATAGGTTTTTGACCATCATCAAAAAGGAGAGATATATATCTTTTATAGGTTTGTCCAGTAATATTTGACTAATGCGTGGACGAATTGGGATGAAACTTTATCTATCTTCTATAGAGGAAATGAAACTCCGCAAATACGTTTGAAATAATATTAAAATTTATGTAAAAAAGCTATTGTCTCTTCTACCCCTTCTCCTTACTCGAGTTAAATCTTGGCTACGTACATGATCAGAGGAGATTGCTAGATCACCAAGTTCGACATCCTAATTCAAGCGCAGTCTGGCCGGTAGAGCTACCAGCGTCATAAACCAATCTGAAAACTTCGATTGTGAAACTTTCCTTGAGATAAGGTGCTGAAGCAGTAGCGGAGAACCCCAATATGCGTTACTTCGAAGTCGCATAAGTAGAGAAACAAATGTCACCAGTCTACTGGAAGTTTAAAACTTGAGGTTCGATCGAACGGATATAATTCTTTCTTCTATTATTCTTTGATGCACCGACTGTATCTCTCAGAACTATATCTAGTGCAGTAGATTTCGGGAGTCAAATATTTTTATAATTCAATACAGGCAATGACAGTTCCCTTACTAGGCAGACTTTCTCAGGAGAGATGAGAATAATTGTGTCTCAAAGAGGCAGTGGCAAATGGCGAGGATCGCGGTTCCTTCTTCTTGCATGGGTGGGCGTTTTTCATCAGGTAAGGTTTCCCGCTTAGAAACGGGAATTGCAAAATATGAGAATACAGCTGCCTGACGAACTGCTATACATCTTGAATGCAGCTGAGAACGCAGATTGTAGGTGTCAGCAGCTTGGTGGTCCCGCGTTGAACTTTCGCCAGCCAGTATTTCATAAAAGTCAACGTTAGCCACCGCAACGAGTAAGCAACTCGCTGCTTGTGTAACCGCACTCCTCTCCTTCTTCCCTTTCTCTGGCTTATCCCTACTTCGCATGCTCTATTCCAGTAGTAACAGCCAGTTTATTCAAATTTGATGTAATATCTTACCGCGCGCTGTCGCGCGCTTGCTGATGCACCCTCGAAAAATTTTGCTTGCGCATTAGGCTAGCCAGGTTTCCGGCTAACTCGAGACCTCCAGATAACTAATTCGAAATTCTATAGCCCACTCAAGTATGTATAAGAATGCGCAATTACTTTTTGTGAGCATCTATTACTCATCCATGCACCATCGTCGTCGCTTCGGTAACGATAGATAACACTGAATAACGATGGCTCTACGGAAAATACGAGGGCATATAATTGTATCGATCGTCGACTATATGGAACACTTAGCTGGAGGGCGTGCAGTTTGAATAAGTTTTTATAAAGCTGTGTGCAAAGCTTCATCCTTCATTAATTTAACTCTCCATGAGTCAGATAGAGTTAAATTAAGTGCTTTTAAAACTGCAAGTGGTCTACTTTTCTTTAAATGATATACATTCGTGGATGAATAATTTTTGGAATAAAACTTCTAACTTCTGACACATGAAGGTCTACGTGCTATACGTATACTCGAAGTTGGATTTTAAACCTTTAAATTTTACCCCCACGAAGCTGCCCGTCTACGACTACGTGTGTTCTGCAAAGCCTGCTCAACATCGAAATACGTCATCGAATATCCGGATCTCCGAGCAACGGAACTCAGCTTCGAAGTACACCGACATGCTTTAGCGCACGTGTGCTATTATGTGTGTGTGTGTGTGCAAAGTTTACAATAGCGTTTCAGCTCAAGGTCTTGTCTCTCATTGCTGCATGTGGACATAAGAAACATTCGGCGTCTCTGGATTCGCAATGACGTTTTTTCTCGGAACAAATGGCAGCTATTCCTTCGGATCGGCCATGTCCACTGTCTTCTGCAAATAGTCCACGGAGTCTGGAAGATTCTCTTGACGACATCGGGGAAATACGGCTCGAGATAGCGAAGCTCAAAGGCAACTTTATGTGTTCTCATAGAAGTTCGATGCCTGGATAGTAGTTATGTGTAAATATTCCTAGAACGCTTCAGCAATTTCCTGCCAACAATGAGTACGAGTTGGTCGAATATGCTTGGACCAGCGAAAACCTATTAAACGTTTTATAAAAGGAATAAAATCAATACTGTAGATGAGCGACTTCCCTTAGTTCGTCCAAAATGTAAAATATTCTAATAAGGTGAACTCTGACTGGGAAGAAAGGAGTCAAGAGAATATCCAGATAGCTGGAGATCAGGATATCCTCTAGGGAGTCGATAAATTTGCATAAGTAAACATTACCCTCCCATCTCGAATCTGCATGAGCATCAAGATTCGATATTATTATCGTACGTTCTCCTCTAATTAACGAAAGCACACGGGTGGTTCAGTAAACGCGACTGCGTTTTGCTCTTATTATTTTGTTTCTGTGTATACGTGGATTTTACTACCGGTATTCGTCGCCTCGCACACGGCAAAGATCCATGACATTAACTTAATGAATAATTTAATGAGTAACTATCTACAATCAAATTTAATTAATTAATTTTAAAAACTTTGTAGTATATACAGCTACTGTTAAGGGTTTCATTTATCTATCGGTTGAAATGAGATGAGTAAATATTGTCTTGCAAATATATATAACGTCAGTGGAAAATGACATTGGGATTTCTCATATCCACTACTAAAAAGAGGTTGGTATCAAGAGGATTTAATCCTACAGTATTTAATGAATGACTGATTAAGATTACTCCCAAGGCTCCGACAGTTCTGTGTCTGTCAACAGAGACTAGTTGGATGGATGCACGAAAGGTAGAGGAGACGTTGTGGAGATTTGCATTGGCAAAATATCGAAGGGAGTTGTTGATTCAAATATCGATGAGTTATTTGCGCAGTACACAGGATCGACAGAATACTAATTAGCGAATGAAGGAAAAACGGAATACAGATCGCAATTCGAGGGCAGGGTTCTTATCTCTATTAATGGAAAAGAAAAACGTTGAGGAACCCTATAGAAAGAAGAAGCAAGCTGCAACAAACGAATTTCAATCTCCGGCCCTTTCTCTTACGAATCAAAGAAGCAGAGAGCTTTTCCCGTTCTCCCGTGCCGATAAGAAGCACGAGACCGTGGTAGATGAGGAGAAGCGATAGGGACTGGAGAACCGGGTGCGCTAGAGAGTCTGAACAAAAAGGTGAAAGTAGTACCGCGCCAGAAGAGGAAAGCTTTGTTCTGGATCTGCTTTCAAAGGCGAGTGATGTGATAGTTGCTGTCAGCCTCTAATTACATTAGAGTTACCACTTTAGAGGTCTCCGACCTATAAAACGAGAGTCCACTGTAAGACCACCGAATGAATGGACGCAGTTACCCTTGGATATCTGTGAGACATCCTTCCCCACTCGTGGGAAGCACCGTTGCGAATCTGGGCGAGCACGATCCAGCCTTGCGTGAATCCGTCTCGAAAAAGCTCGAGACACGCCCTCTCCTAAGCGTAAAGATGGTGGAAAAAAATCACGTCGTGCGTCGGGATATGCTGGGAAATAGCTACAGCCGAGATATTCACTCGCGAAATTTAAAGTACTCTCGAGGAGAGCGGACTTGTCGCGTCGGGCTTTAAATGCGGGTTGAACATTCCATAAAACATGGCACTCGTCATGGCTAAAGCACGCTCTAAACTCCCATGCAGTCTGGGCTACACGCCGCTGTCAGGCTCACGGGATTATTTATGCGGAACCTCTTCGGGCCGATGGTCGTTTTCTCCGTATTTATTGGCTCTCGAAACGTCGCAACGCTTGCCCGCTCGCGGGCCAAATCCAGAATCGATTCGGACTGGCTCGAATAGCTCCTTAACTTACAGTATCGCTTGTGGACAAGGAAACAGCCTTAACAGAGCGGACATATGCTTCCCCCTGCGATTCAACGGCACGCTAGTTTGCTCGAACATTCCCCGTTTAACTTTTGAATGCATAAGAATAGAGCTAATTTTCTTCCACAATCTGTTCTAGTGTCTCCACACACTGGAACCGTGGACAAAATTTTAGCCTTCAATCTACCCTATCGCGGTCGGTGCATGCATCATGAGAAAACGTCACAAATTAATTTGTCCAGACGTTCGAATCAAATCGAAATGATCGGCACTTCCATTTGGAGTGATGTTTCGCTCGATGACAAGAATGTTTTAATTACGCAACGTACCGGACCAACCCCGTCAACCGCCACGGGTCCAGGTTAATGTGGTAATTCACATGCAGTTTGACTGCATTCGACAAACATCAGGGACAAACTCGACAAGCCGGCTCCGATGTCACAAACCTCCCTTCATTCCGACGATGCTGCTGCCTGCGCCCCGTTTCCCTGTGTATACTGTTTCGCCAGTTTCAAAGGTTCCGTGTCGACCGGAATTGCGTACACTCGCAAATTCCCCTGCGGAATTAGGGCTTCACCGGAGATTGATCGCTCCAAAGAAAGCTTATCAAGTATCCGAATTTCGCAGAGACAACATCCCAAAGATATGTAGGAGGAACTTTATACAGTTGGAATTCCTATCACTTTAATTAGAAAGGAAAATAAAACCCGTGGTTTCCACTTGCTCTCATTTCTCTATCAAGCATAGTATCCACATTTTCAAAAACGAAGTTAAATACTTCTTACTGTCGACGGTTACAGATTTCAAATGCTCCTCGTCGACGTCGTCGAAACTTAATGCTCTGCTAGCTCCTGCGACGCATGGGTCGTACGAAAAATAGTCTGATCCTACATACAAAGACAGGCCCCTCTTGGTACTAGCACCCTCTAAGTTTATTTGCACAGTAAAAACAACAATCAGGGCGTGTAGTGTAAATAGTGAAAAGCAGGGTGAAGTTACATACATCACGCATAATAGTTGTTCTGAGTGATAATGCTCGCCGTAAAAGTCTGACGTCATTCACAATCAATTGGGTGACGTCTAATAAAAATGCCTCAACAGGCAATCAGACCTCTGGGATATAAAGACAAGCATTTATTTATTCCACTTGTCTCCAACCAACTTAGATCTCAGTTCAACAGTCATCCAGCGGATTTAGAAATATTACTTTCTCCAATAATTTGCCGGTCCAATATTTGCGGATAGAAAAAGGGAGTCGACGATAAAATCAAGAGGATCTGCACTAGAGAGAGCCCTTTTTCTAGAGGGCATACGAGTTACAAAAGTATTTGAAAATCAATATTTGGAAGCGGACATCGGCTATGTTTGGCGACCAATTCTAGGCAAAGCTCTCGTTTGTGTCTCATACGAGGAGACTTCGCCTTCGGAAGGCTAGCTCCGGCCGAGGGGCTTCGAACTTATTGCTCGGCAAACACGTCGCTAAAGAATACAATGGAACAAGCTGTTCAAAATGTACAATGCAACAGGAAGCACACGCGATAGATAGAAATGTTGGCCGAACGAATCAATTGTGTGCACCGGTATTGTCTCGTACGACTGTGGTGGCCACACAAGAAGAGTGTGACCTCTCAGCTGCAATATAAATTTAATGAAAATATCGAATCAGCATTCATCGAGGAAACCGCGAATAGGCAGACATAATTTACGATTCAACAGAAGTAACAAAGAGTTCGTATATAAAAGCTTAAATTCATCTGATACTTTATACGGCCTCAATACATAGTACGAGTTATAGTTGAAATCTTTCATCAAAAGTTGCACTGGCAAACTGGAGGTAATGGACATTAATGAAATGCTCATTAATTTCTAAAGAGCTTGCCTGTAAGTACATCACTCAAGGCGTATATGTAATAATACAAAGATTGATGTTACAACGTCCACTCAGCGTTGCGTGCGGTGAAAAGCCTATTTCCTATATTATACAATGTGTGATAAGCTTATGCAAAGTAAAGCATATGTACCTCCTTTATGATCCACTATAGGTATACAATATAAATATGGAATATTAACTATCCATACTATTTTTGCAGTGGATGTATCCTATGTGAAATGAAAAGATTAGATTTTTATTACACGCCAAAAGTCTATTTCCGTGTAAACTAGAGTCGCACGTAAAAACGGTTCATAATCAGTGAGTAAGTCAACCTTTATCAGAAAAGAGACCACAACCGAGTCGCTTTTCCCACACGGCAAATATAAACCACGGTCTCGTGGCGCTTGACTTCTTCTCCACCCTCCGCTGCCTCCTCGTTTATCCCTCACCAATCTCCCTCTTATAGCGCAATCCTCAGCACTCGCAGACAGCGGCACTCGAGCCGAAGCTGGCCAAGAGTTAGATAAACATTGCTGACAATCTCAGCCCTACGGTTGCGCTCAACTCTCAGCCCCTCGCGCAACTTTCGAGGCGCGCTTGACCTCAGTCTTAGTGCCTAATTATCTATCTGGATCGTCCAGTAAGCTTTCCCTTGAGTCAAGCTACTTGCGACACGTATAACATCGTTACTCTTACTCTCGTTTGCAGTCCTGTTGATATCCCTCGACTCGACGATTTTATAATTTTACCAATGAATTCTGAATGTAGGAATACATGGGGCACTTGCATGGTTTAGTCTACGAGTAGATGCACACTTGTGATTGTCTAGTCGTAGAAATAAAGTTATGATTATAGAATTGTGATATTTTATTCCTACGATTGTTTTATCGCAGCAATGAAAAATCGTAAACGTGCGCCTAGCCTAAGTTGACAGTACGTGTATGGATAAATCGGGAGGTAGTCAATGGGGTAAGGAATGGGAAAAGTCTGAATTGCGATGGAAAGTCAGCGTACCGGCAGGACCGTAAAGTTTTAACATCCGCGGACGAGGGACACCGGGCGCGGAGAATCCTTGGGTAAAATAATGCGATCGGTGCGTTTCTCAAAAGTGGCTTTGCTAGCCAATCTTCCAGCCGTGAATTCGTACGGCTTTAACGAACGATGAAAGAAGTTTAAATCGTAAAAGTTTTGCGACATGAGAGGTACACAGAGCTCCGACGGCTCAATGCTCTCACAATCAAGTATTTCAGGTATTTTAAAAAGCTGTTGAAATTCAAGAATAAATCGATGATGCTGAATAATATAAATTGCGACAACCACTAACTAAAGCGAAACGGTGAGAAAGCAAACAGTGCATCTCTCGTCGATGATTTTTACTTTACTTCCCGATGTGAAACATTGTTGCCAGTAACATCGAATTTCCACAGCGACTTCTATTTGTGAAAAGCTTTTGATCCTCGTTTGATTTGCATGTCAAAAGCCCTGCCAATTGCGGCGTATACAAACGAGGAAGTACCGTGACAATTCTGACTTTCAACTCTCCAACAATTTAAGTCGATCTGCTATGGCATCGTTATCCAAATTAAGTCAGTGAGCAAATTTTGATGAGGGATCGGCTAGACTGCGATATCGAGAGGAAGTCACTTTGTGCGGAACTTTATGCAGAATCAAGTCGATCGCGGGCAAAGAGTTGCTTGCGTGTCTTTCAATACCAATTTCCACGGAAGCGATGAATGCAATATACATGCGCGAAAGACACAGCAAATTGGACGATAAAGAAGATGATATGAATCGAAAGTGTTCAGATAGGTAGCAGCATCAGCGACGGCAAAAATAGATATCGTGCGCGGCTTCGGTGGCACGTTTACTATACGTAGGAATGCAAATCGTGCGCACAGGTGGGTCGAGTGCTTCGGCTTCCCGGCGACTGACAAAGCGACGCAATCACGATCCGCAACGGGTAATTAGTTAGCAGCCCCGGCACGGGGCTTGATCGTTTTCGATTTTTCTCGAGCATACCGCGCGTTAATTACCGGCCCGACGATCAATAGCCGGACCAGCAGTAGTCTCGAGATCATTCGGTGGCGATCACCGCAACATCTATACACATGTGGTTTGTTTAAAATATTTCCGTTCCTGGAAACCGTGCTGAAACAGGGCACAACCTTACCAGGACTTTCCTCGAAGTAACTTTTGCGCATAATCCCAGCACGGCAAATTGGCCGGAGCTCAAACGCGAAAATCTAGGGTGGGAATGTGAGCCAGATTTTCACTGGCGAATAAAGTTTCTGGCAGTAATTCCGCTCCGTTGAATCACTTTCATTTATGGGCTGAAAATGGTATACCTCTCGGGGAATCAGTATATTTCTGTGTTGCTTATTTCCATGATTTCTGCAGGTTGACTAATTATAGCTATGTATCGTCTATGTATTTATACTGATTTTTATTTAACCTATTTATCATAACACTCTGCATCATCCATTTTACTTACCGCGCATGATAAAATTAATTCATTTGATATTCCAGCACTAACTCACTAAGGTCAGTGAATGTGCGCTGGGGACAATTTTATACCAGTTGAAAGCTGATTACAATTAAGGACAACTGATAGTAGTATAAAAGAATGTATAATCGTAACGTGAATTTGATTACCGGGAGCCTGCTTCGTTCGATATGCGGATTACGTATAATATTTTAAATCCGATTAATATAAATTGCATCCGCTAATATTCGACTACAGTTTTATTAACTTATCGCTAATTGCGCAGATCGATATTCAAATAATACCGAAGCCCTCCTTTACCATATTACGATAAATAAAATCACAATTCGGCAAAACCACTCTCACCCTCTAGAAAATCTATAACAAAAATAGCGGATCTTCCTCAAGTATCATTTAATACAAACTCTTGGAGTACATCAAAGTCATACCTTCAATACATAGCAAACAGTATTTTCATCGAGTTACATAGGAAATGTCACTTGGGTCAGTGGCAAGAGAAATGCGCGGATTTGATAGGCGATCCGATTTATGCGCGGCGACACAGCAGTGAAAAGAAGCATAGTGTCGTAGAGTGTCGGTACGTCGGTACGTCGCTAGATAGGTAGATATTGGCCGGGACCCCCGGGAAAGAGAAAAAGGGAGAGAGAGACAGAGAAAGAGGTAGAGGATTCGAGCAGGGTGTGTAGAAATGGCGAAAAAAGTACCGGAAAGGGAATACATTTTTTAACAGGGCCGCTAGAGTTGGCTTGCCGGATTAACGGGGAAAGTGGATAAACCGGGCGTCAAGGGCTGGTGGTATCGCTGGGGATGAGGGCCGGCCGAACGCTGGAGAGGGTGGGTTAGGTACTGCCAATAAAACCGGGGGTGCCAGTATATCACGCGGCTCTGGCTGCTCGTGTCCAACGATACAGTCCAATATATTACCCAGATAGCCATGCTAATTCAGCTCTAGCCCGGCCGATTCCCCGCTCGGCTGCTTTCGGCTCTCACGCCTGTCCAGGGGACCGTTTACGCGTCTCTCCCTCTCCCTCGCGCCCTCTCACTCGCTCACTCTCACTCTCTCACTCTTTCTCGCCTGCATGTATGCCTGCCTGCCTATCCTGCCTGCTTGCCTAGCCCCAAACGGACACGCGCACATCCCTTGCGTGCCGTGTTTCGACCCTACCTGGAGCGTTACACGTTACACGTCGAGATAGGTTTCGTCATTCCCGTGAATCCGGCGATCCTACGCAGCCAGTACCTCGGATCGACCTGGCAGGGATTTCTGGTGACATTGCATCCTCGTTACAAGGTATTATACGATCCACCTTGATAAGGGCAGATTAGCCGTGGTCGGAATCTTCCTTGGAGTAGAACGAACGATTTGCGCCTGACCACCGCGCCAGTCCTTCCTCGCTTTTCTAGTATGTTTACCATTTTCGACTGACTTATTATTCACTGAACCAGTTACCGATTCTTAACTGTGGAGGGTTCATATTTTTGCGACCAATGCTTTTTATGGATCCATATACAAGCACGATTGGGGTACACTTCAATCTTCTTAATAAGAAATATCGTAGACATCTTAAAACGCGGCAAACTGCAATACTGCGTGAGAAGCTTTAATAGATTGCGTTGTCTACGGCGTCGTACGCCAAGCTGATTTATACCAGTGCGAAATTAGCAATAAAAGCGGACGAGATTCTAGTCGTGGGAGATCTTAATTAAATCGTCTCGGATTTGCTACAATTATTAGGAAGGTGCTCGGCAAAATTGTGAAAATTCGACAAGAATTGCCGCAGCGAGATTGAATTAGACGCACGGGTTTTCCCGGAAGAGGAAATACCAAGTAGAAGAACGGCAGAGACGACGGGAACGAACGAGGCGAGTGTGCCGAGCGAATCAGGGGATACTTTTTTCCCCCAACATCTCCGCAGTTCTCCGCCTAAGACAATTAGCGCTCGCGAAGCGACGAAACAGCCTGGCATTACACCTATCCTTCCGCTGGAAACTGTGTTGGCTCCCCTGTCAAGGCGAGAGACATAGTCGCATTTTGCAACGGTCTCAATTAGCCCCGGCTTCGCAGTTCGTTAAACCCCTTAAAACGGGTCCGCAGCGCGCTAAATGTTTTCAGTGGCACAGGCATAGGCTTATGCAGAACCAAAGATGACTGCCGCAGGGGGCGAAGTACAAGAAATAAAGCTGTAACACCGGCACTAAACTTATTCTCCGTGGATGAAAAATTATATCCACTTCGGATTTAATGTGTATAAGTATAAGAAACTGTAGTTTTACAATACAATAAGGTCGCTTGAAAAATGAAAACTATTCAAAAATATACAAATAGAGGATCAACGCATAACATTGCTTTGCGTGCAGGCACCGATAACTAAAGGTAAAATTGTTCAACGATTAAAAAAAGAAAAGTCTCAGTTCTTCGTTGGCGGACGGTGGCGCGTTAATTACGGGGAGGGTAAAAATCAGGTTGGCGGTGATGCCTATCTGACACGCTGCCGGCCGTCAATGACATTACCATAGGCTAACTCCTTTCTAAGCCGCGAAGTTCTTAATTAAACCGGCTGTGCCATGGAATTCCTTTGATTTCAACAATCGTAGGACCCTCGGACTGATTTCACGTCAAAGAGTGGGGGGGTACCGGCGCAAGGGGGTGCACCCTTTGGTCGGGTACAGGTATTTTCGTGGAAAAGTTAAATGCCGCGCGTGCGCGCTCGAGGTACGTGCTCGAGGGCTACCTCGGGCGTACATTATTTCATTAGCCGTACTTTTCCTTCGCCCGGGCTCTATACCGGCAACCGCCACCATCCTTCTCTGTTCATGTTCGAGCTGCCCTCCGCTGGCGGTGAACCTCGCGTCGCCGGCAATGGGGACGAGGATGAGGGCCAATGCTTTGGGGGTTGCCCCATTCTAACCGGCTTTCATATTAATTAATTTGCTCAAGAGTTTTAACGACTTATTGCACTTCAATTAACTCATTTTAAATTGCATAATCCCCGGGCCCCTCTGCGCGCGCACTGCCGCTCGATGAAAATCGCCTTGTAATGAACCCGCAGCCGCTCGGCAACGGCAACTCTCGCTCGCCCAATTCCTTTCTCGTCGGGCTCAATCTCGTTTACCGTACTACCTCCACAACCACGCGATCGCTCCAGCTAATTTCATTGTTCAATTACCTTCATAACTGGTTTGTCACATCCTCAAATACTGTATAATTCGTTGCCGGAATTTCATGTGTAAAGTTTAAAAGCTCGAATAGCGCAGTCAGATTGCTATATGGTTTGTACGCGGTACACGGATGTAAAAAGGAAGCGGATTTCAATTGGCGACCATACACGCTCGGTAAAACAAATGCGTTCTGAAACGTTCACCAATCGTGCACCGTTGATTCCATAACATGAGAGAACACTTTTGAAGCCTTTCAATCGACAGTTACTACGTTTATATGTATACTGCGATATGCAACGAAGTATGATATTTCGAGAGCATAATCGGTCTTAAACCACTTACAAATGTCAATCCTAAGGAATGCGGGCTCCAACCCTTCACAATACTCCGGGGAAGCTCGCGCGATTAATTTACACAATGCAATAGCCAACGAGTGAATTGAAACTATATAATTTTTCATGTGGTTCCACTGTGAAATCACTATAAAAACACGGATGTCGCGAAAAATTATTGCTGATAATCACAAGTGCGACTGGATTCAGTGAGCGAATGTGTTATTGGAGACCAAGCTTCCGGAGGTACGACGAAGTAGCTATCGTAGGCTTTTTGGATGGCCGAGAACTCGTTCGTAGCGGAGGTGTAGTTCCGAGCGACGCACCGTAATTACAATTCGGACAAAGTTATGCCGCCAGCAGGCACGCGCGGGCACGGGATGTGTCAAGTATTTAATCAGGACCCGAGTCGAATCTCCGTGAGACAATGAACGGTGCCCGGCTTTCCTCGTTGCCCGCCGCCTCACCCTTTTTGTTAGCCACCTTCTCTCTTTCCCTCTCTCCTCTCTCTAACTCGTTGCTCTCTAGTTCCTAGGCTTCATCTTTCTCCGACGGCACTCGTAGTCATTTTCTAACTAGTGAACTAGCTACATGTTTTCCCCTGCTACGCCTGGCTTCTCCTCGGTTTTAGTATGACTGGGGGTGCAATTATGTCGACCTCATTCCAGGACAGCTTTACTCCTCTCTTCTCATTGTGCCACTCTCCCTTTCTCTCTATTCCGTTCGCTCTCGGGCCGAGCGTGCCGCAGCCTCTCTTCTTTCCTCGCTTGCCCACTCGCTTCGCCATTCTTTGACTTCGACTCTACGCTCTCTCGCACTCCTTTTCTTCCTTCACGCGCACTTGCTCTCATTTCGGGCCGCGCGTTTTTCGTTCGCCACAGTTTCTCACTTTTTGTCGGCAAACCCTATGCTCTATCCTGTTCCCGTTTTACTTCGTCTGAATGCCACCTGCATACATCTGCCCACACTCGTTCGTGTGATCACCAGTTCGTTAGTTCGCCGTCGACACCAACGGTTACGCATCCCTCCCATTCAAACTTGGTGCTTGGCTCTCCTGGCCGTCGCACCTCATCCTTTAGAAATGGATCATTTTCATTGCGCTTCCTATTTCATTACATAGAAATTCCCTTAAAAAAGAATCGCTGTCTCAGAGCTATCTATTATTGTCGTGTATGTATCACGGGGTTGACCTGAAATTAAATTCCAGAAGAGTTTTTCCTTCAAGTAGAAATTCGAAATGAAATAGCTGTTAAATTCCGAAGAAATTGGGTCTGTTGTAGTTAGACTTTCAGACTTTGATTGTCAAAGAGCCAAATTCAGATTGACTTATAATTAATTTCACTGTGAAAGAAAAAACTGCAGAATGTTCCTAGCGTTGATGGAGGTATAGCACTGATGGCCTCGTTTGCGAGCTTAAAGTAATAAGCACAATGCTATTTGAGTGTGAATTCATGGTCTGTCGCAGAGCGAAACAGGGATATAAATCGCACCCCGGCATTCCGTTTGTAATTCTTGATATCTGATCCAAGTAGCATGCTAGTCGTCGGCATTCACGATCTCGGTGCACAACGTAGCCGCGCGTCCGTGCAGCAACATCGCACCCGTCGGGCACGCGTGATCTCTACAAATTCCCGCGTTACATGCAAACGCCTTATCCACTACTTTTGACGAAAAGCTCTCGAAATCTCTTGCAAGCAACTGTTACTCGGATTGCGGATTAAAGAAAGTCTCAGTTTTCATGACTCGTTAAGCGATCCTCTTAGCCAAAGGTTTACAAATTGCCAAATCAAACGCGAGCAAGAGAAACGTATAGTATTAAAGAAGCGACATACAAATGCGAATACGTGGAGAGTCGTGGTAAATTAGAGGGCGAATTGTCGCTACTGGATTGGACGCTTCTCGACAGGGCGAACTGGAAAACCTAAATCCGCTGTGATTGTCTGTCAATTATTTATGATTGGCACCAATTTGTCCAACCGAATGTAAGCCCCGTCTGGATGCTGGGATTTACTAGCTGTCATGCAATGTTCCAGACTGTATCAGCCGCTTTTACTAGGCGCCCTGAACTATCGCAATCGACTCTCGCCGAGTATATAAACGTAGTATATAAACATAAACATATCCTTGCATCTCGAAATGTACATAGTAAGCACAAAACTTTTCATCCAACCTTCGGATTAATTTGGCATGTATTCGGTGAGCATGCATAGCGTAAACAAGAGCGGCTATTTTAACGCGGATATTAAACGGAGCGCACGCGCTCTCGTAGTAACTCATTTTTCGAAATAAATTCGCACTCTATCGTGCGCGCCACTCGAGAGAGAACGTGTGTTTAGTGATGATAATCGCGGCCGGCATCGCTCAATAAATTCTTGCCTCCCCACACGCCGCGCGCACAAAAGCAGTGCTCGGACCGGCAGGAAATATGCCGTGCTCCGGTTATCGCTACGAATTCCTACGTAATTAAACGTGTATAATTCCAACAGATTGCCATGCCATCATCGACGTCACGATGCCGTCGTTGTCGACGCATAGTATTCCTTGAAAAAACGCCGATTGCCAAGCAACCGAGTGCGCATTCCAGACATACATTTTCTAAGATTATTTCCCAAGAATCCGAAGAAGTCCCTTTGGTCTCCTTGCTAGATCGCGATAAGTCACGATATTCACTTGAAAGAGAATGACGATTGAATGCTCGCGTGATACTTTGCAGTTTCTAGTTTGCCGGATCTGATATTACAGAGATAATATTGAGAAATAGCAGTCCCTGGAGGAAGAGACAATTTTGTAATTATTCGCTTAATT
Organism: Ectemnius cavifrons; assembly: GCA_964023945.1. Classification (NCBI taxonomy): domain Eukaryota; kingdom Metazoa; phylum Arthropoda; class Insecta; order Hymenoptera; family Crabronidae; genus Ectemnius; species Ectemnius cavifrons. Next base: position 6,384,294 of record OZ030375.1, read on the forward strand.
AAAGCCACAACTGGTCCCAGAATTTCATTAACACATTTCGGGGCCGCGTACATTACGTATATGTATATCATGGATGGAGCCCAATATCAGTAGCGGCAAAGGCAATTCATTCATCTCTCTATGGCGAGCAATAACGAAATCGAGTATCCGACTATTTCATGATCAAATGGATGGACTGAAACTTCAATTTCGTACATTGGCTTGCACTGAAAATGGTACGCAGCATTAATTAAGCGGATCGATAGGCCGAGCAATATTCACCCACCAAATTGCTTAGTCAAAAATCGCTTTTCGCAACTGAGATTACATCGGGGTTGGTTTCTCTTTTCTAGACTTGGTTTAGCACTGAAAATTCATCGTTCTACGCGTCAATTGCACCTTATCATTTCACCAGACTTTACTTACCCTTATTAGAATTATCGCGAGAATACGGAACTTTCGCGATTCCGCTTGAACCGGGAGTAAACGCAAAAGCCTTGCTCAAAGTGGGAGCTTGCGTGCTTTCCTATGACGGATTTCTTTGCGCAACCCGAGTACCTCCGCCGACGCGATGGATAAAAAGCAGCTGTGATGCGAGATATTAATTACCATAGCGCGGAGGAGGACGCAATTAATACTACGACCCGCGTGAGCCCTGTATCGTTTTTATCATTCCGTATCCAATGGAATGCTGATGCATACATGTTTGTTCGTATCACTGTGTATTAGTCAGAAGAGCTTGTGTGTCGCTTTTTTCACCTAACTCTCAAGCACAATATCCTGAAACGAATATAAAAACACAATTTCTTACCAGGATTCACAAGCGGATCTTCCAAGAGATGTAAAACCAAACGCACCAAGCTTGTAAAAACTGAAACTCGGGAAGTTTCAAGATTGTACTTCTTTCTGATACCTGCTTTCACAGTGCAAACATGTATCTAACTAGTATGTTGTTGATCCATAAATATTACTTCATAAAATAGCAGTCAACTACCTAAAACCGGCCACAACCAGATTCGATAATTGCACACATGTACAATTATGCAACAGCGGTTTCGAGTTATTATCATTGAGTATGATAGTATGATGTATTGCAGAACATTTATTCCTAGTCGCACCAAACGCGCCCATGTCACGGCAAATTAAGCTTTCGTTAGTCCCCCTGATAAGAACAGCCCCTTTTATTTTCTGCAACACACGCGCACTGGGCGTAGGCGAAACTTTCCCCGACATTATGGGCGGAGATGATTAATGATCTAATATGTTATCACCGGTATGTTATTACCGGTAAATTACAAACCAATGGCATACTACGCCTGCTCTTTACCCTTTTGTCTGGTCTTCACTTTCTGGTAGTTTTAGTCGCCGATAAAGTTATCGTAGAATAACTATAATCTAGTTTTACTAGTTTACGATAATATTCATAATTTCAATAAAGTAAGCAAAAAATATTCCTAATATAAATTGCTTCTGTTTCTCTGTCATTCCTTAGTTTCTTTTTCAAGTCCTAAAAGAGTTAGAAAGCCGAGATTTCGTACAGGGAGATCCTATCACAATAAAGTATAGGACCTCTACAATATCGAGAAGGATTAATTCAATAAAGAAAGTTGCTTATTATAATATGCCAACATTTTTATACTTTTGCTTGTAGGATTAATGAGTCTCTACTGGTTTAGTGGTAATACTTTAACTGTATTCGATAGAATAAAACGTTCTGCAACGCTTCTAAATCGCCTTTTACAACTTGGGAGTAATTAATGCGGGAAGTACAGAGTGATAGGAGTAACAGTGCTTGAAAATTTAACACCGATACCACGCAAAAGCCACTAGAAAACACTGTGCTGATCGCGCTAGTTGCATAAGCTGAGAGAGAGATAGAATGATAGGGGAGAGGTTTTGCGTGCGCGGTGATCACGGTGATTACAAATTCATATGAACGAGCGCTTCCTTGGTTATACATAGTATATCGGGAGGGGAGGGAGCACTTGTTGCTCATTCCGAACTCCTTGTAAAACATAAATGTTTCCGCCCGACTTGGCTCGAGCAATTTCGTCTGCGAGCAAGCAGGCGAGCACCAGTACAAGTACAAGTACAAGCGAGCAATGAAACACAAGAGGCAGCTCGCGCTCGAGTGTACGATTCTCACGCTGCGCCAAGCGAGACTTGAAAAAGGCATGGAGGACTCCTCAACTCACCGGTCTCGTTGACGCGCTGATTACAGTCGTCGTGGCTTCACGAAACTCGGTGTTTTCCTGCTGCCTCAATGCGCTCTCCTGCTCCCTCGCCTGCTGCTCCTGTGCTTTCCTCGTGCGTTGCAACACGTGCTTCTATAACTTATTTCTCGCTGTCGCGCGTACTGACATCATCGTTTTTATAGTCTCCCACGACTGGCCGGCACAAGCCGCCCCGCACTATTACACACCAACGTCCTGGAACTCCTTTAACTTTCAATCGTCCTGATAGTCTTTATCAACGCGATGTTCCCTCTCACTCTCGATGAATAACTCGTAGAGAATCGTCCGGTTGGCCCGATATACTCGAGAGAAAGTTCGTTAACAATACAGTAACTAAACACCACGTGATCACTCTTAGAGCGGACTGTCTCGGCAAGAACTCACGTGTCTTCGTCCTTCTTTACACCGAACGGACATGACGACGCCTTCCGATAATGAGTCTCTGCTAGTGCACTGGTTGTTCGACAAGTATCTGGCACGACAGAGTATAGTTGACGATCACGGTAGTATGAGTTTATTACAAGCGTTTCGCGCCCAACGACCAACTGGCGTGCGAAAATCTTTGCGCGCTCGTGGCGACACTGCGCTTAGAGCTGGAAGACGCGCTTCATTCAAGAGCACGTCTTTCGAGTGAAAGAAACAGTCTGGTGCGTCGAGATTCTTCTCGAGTTAGATGAAGGGCAAATAGGCAGTGTACAAGTGATGGGTGGATTTGCGAAGCACGAGGCAGAGACTGGCCACGTGGGTTAGTGACGTTCATCAGTTGTGAACTTATGCTCTGAGAGGAGTCTCGTTGTTGAGGCTGCGGGGATTCATCGAGCATGCAGGGTGCCGACACCAATAGCTCGAATCTCCTGAGTGGCGGTGGTACCACAAGGGTAAACGCGAGCTGTACTCGCCCCCGTTCTCCAACACTCTCAGCAATGTTCCGGGGACGAGATCAAGATCGTGCCTGAGTGGACGGGGTGGCTTTTACATAACGCACTCTGTGTGCTATGCTGGCACGTTGAGCACCGAGCGTGCTGCTGGCCAACGCGCCTTTCGAGCGAGCGGTCTCTCGTATTTCTGGTAGCAAGCGGATAGCGTTCTCCAGGACCTCACGAGGAACACGTCCGTTCGCGAACTGTTCGCCAAACGCACTGAGGTTCCCGGCAGCAAGTTCGCCGGTGACGTTATGCCTCTCTGTGAGTTCGATTCCCGGATGGGCATGCGCCACGTTCTACACTCGGGAGGGAGGCTCTCTTCCTCCTGGCGCTCGCGAAGGTGCATCCGCTGCCAGGAGGGTAGTTGCTAGGGGGTTGTTGTACCCTCTCGCGGCCTCCTCTCGCGCTCATCCTCTCCTTCCTTTCACGTCTCCTTGGCTTCAACCGTCTGCCCCGCGCGGCTTCTAATGTGAATTGCACTCACCGCACCCTACTCCCGCTCACCGTCATACCAGATTTCGAAGCACCCAGGGTCCACTTTATTATCGAGGTCCCAACGTCATTGAATATGATCCCAATCCCGCTCTAGAATCCTCTGTGGCAATATACTCCTCGGATTACTCGATCGGAACTTTTTCGAGAGTCACCTGTACCTTCAGCAGAGTACCTACACTCCGATCACTGCGACCATTTTGGAAATGCACTACCTGTTCACCTGTTCTGATTCCAACACTCACTGATAGGAATTTGTTTCCTGGTAACTGACCCCTCCAACAAAGTTGGAGGTAATTGCATTTCTAGCACTTGCCCAATTGCCCGTGCTACATTCCGCCTTAAGGGTCATCGCTTCGCCTCGACTCATCGGGTTAACCCAGGCAAAGGCTACTCTACTAATATTCGAAGGAAGTTACAGAGAGCGTCCAGCCACAGAGCCAATTACGTAGTAGGAAGGTGTCGAGCGAAGAAAATCATCGTACGGGCTTAGAAGGGCTCAACAACCAGCTTAAGAAGGAGAATGCACGGGTTGCCCTTTCCATTGGTCGATCGAGCATGAATCCCGATGATTCGGACGAGATAGAACGAGAAGATTGAGACAATATGCGTCGGCTGGCAGCAGCGGGTTGCAGCGGCAGAGCGCGGTTGCGAAAGGAATGCATGTGCATGAGGCGCACGACCCGTTTAGCCACGGCCGAGAGAACGAGAAACCCAGTTAACCCGCTTGCAGGTTGATTACACACGGCAGGTGTCACGCGCCGAAGTTACCAAGTTTCGCCTAACCGCAGGAAATACCTTACGAATTACGAGCGCGCGAGAGTTTCCGCCAGTACGCCCCAGGCGGTCTGTGCACTGGAGTTAATTGGGCGCTCGCGCCGTCCGCGCGCTGCCCATGCACTTTCCATCCGCAGGAGAATCAGCCGGCTAGTACTGTGCTGCTGGCTGCCCTTCTAGGACCGGAACCCCTCTGCCACTCTCAGACTCTTTGCCACCACTGCCACCGGATGCTTCTACTCAAGTACTGGAAGAGGTCAACCGCTAGTGCTATTAACACGCAGCCTCTTTTCTCGGTTCAAGTTCATCTCGAACTCATTCGCTAATATCACTCGGGAAGAACGAGGACATAGCAAGATACTGATAATGAGTGGTAATTTATTCTATTTATCAAGTTTTATGGAAACCACGAAAAATATATATATTATTTACTCAAACCATCTAATTTGGCGTTCTTACGAAATAAAAATGTTGCAAACAACCTCGCATAAGCCTAACAATGTGTGAGTGAGTACGCAGTTGAAATATAATAAGTATCGTCACACTCTCTTATCAATATCTGTAATTGATATTTTGCATACAGAATCTTTTTCCGCAAGTAGTGTCGCGTTAGTGTATGTACCTTTCGACGGTCGATTTCAATTACAAATTAGACAATCCTTCTGACACGCTAAATATTCTAGCTTTGTCATTCTATCAGGACGTGTCAACACGCTTCTGAATTAGCCTGTCCCGTATCAGTAGAGTGGAGCGTTTTGTATAATTGTGACCGCGGCGCCGCCGAATACCGCTCCGCCATCTGCATGCGCAGATGCTCGCGTGTGCATTGCATGTGTATTCATGCCGAGCTTGGCGCGGTCGTTACAACGTATGTGGAATTGCTCGGCAGCCGCGTTCCAGTTAATTTCTTACGGCGCGCACAACCGAGAACTGTGCCAAACCTCCCCGCAGAGGAAGAGGACGAGTATTCTAATCCGGCAAAATAGGTGTCCCACCAAAGAATGGCAATCTCGTGAAATGGCAACTTTCCACAACTTTCCCAGGGACGAACAACCCGCACGAGTGCACTTCCAAAGGAATTCGATGAGCCTAAGGTTTGGTTCCATCGAGGAAGGCCGGCAATGGTGCGGGCAGCCCTTCTTTGAATGCACATCCTCACAAGGAGAGCAATTGATTTAAAAGTCGTGTAGGTCATTGATTCAACATGGACATCGGATCGAAATAGACAAATCAATCGGTGGATGAACAGAAGTCCCACGAACTTCAGCTAACTTATCACGCACGACTGCCGAGTAGTCGTGCAGACGAGAAAGTACATTTCATGATTGCAGGTACATTTAGATACGCTTTTCATGGCATAGCCTTGCTCTCGAATCGTGGGTAAATAGAGTTTCACTTTAGACATCGAAGGCGCATGGCAGATCCCGCAAGAGATAGATTCAAACAGTAAGAATGAAAGCTTTTTCCGCTTCTCCCTAATGGAATTTGCTGACACTAACTGATTCTCGGTACCTGTTAATTACGGCAACGAAAAATCACATTACCTACACCAGGAGGACATCTCGGGTGAGCCGGATAATACGGAGAAACGGGATCACGGTAATTCAATCAGCAGTGAGGGGGCGGGGGGGTAGGTGTGCAAAATCACAAGTGCAAGCTCGGCTGTCGCTGAATTTCGCAAAGGGATTTGGGGCGGGTGGAGGGAGTGCGCGTGAATCGAAGGGAGCCTGATTGAGTCGGGACGAAGCCGGTGTCAAAGGCCTCTGTGTAAGAATACGGGCTAAATACCGCGCCTCCTCGATTCTGCGGCAGAATAGACGCCGCGGAAGATGGAGAAATTCGAGGACGTGGCTTTTACGACTGAAGCGCGCAGACTGGGAATGCAGCGCGAGAGAACGGAAAGAGGAACTGAAAGCCCGGCTGGGCACGCCCCATCCATCTTTATTCCAGTGTCTCGGTATTAATTTCACGATCATTAATTGTGGGGACATTATTAACCCGCTCCTCGACAAGTTCCTCTCCCTCTCTCTCCTTCACCCTCTTTCCCTTCCTCTGCTCTTCATCGCCACGGGGAGAGGGATGAGCCGGCGGGAAGGAAGGAGGACTGAGACGGTTTAAAATGCGGCAGGAATGCGCGAGTACGCTCCATGAGACGAGAGACCGGTGGAGAGAGCGCTGCGTCGCCGTCGGTCCATGCGACGAAGGTCACAAATGCCCCGTTAATGAAAGGGAAGTTAATCACCCTAGCCAGACAGTAAAGGTGACAGTGCTCCAGCCAAAGGCTCCCTTTCTACTTCAAGGGTTAAAGTCCTTGAATCTAGCATTATTAAGCAGCCTACTTTCTACCCGAAGAGTAGTTATCTTCGAGTTACTGAAGCTGATGTTCCTGTCGCACAACTTTTAGTAAAGAAAGTCACAAGAGGCACATAACCAATGTAAAAGTTTCTATCTACCCTAACTACACATAGAAATTCACGATATAAATAAATGATACGCGAAGATTTACACCTCGTATTTTCTGCCCTGTATGACAAATTGACTTTGTCCGATAATTTTACGAAAACATCGTGGAGATCTGAACACAAGGAAATGTTTGGGGTCGGCATTTTTCCCATCCTTCGTGAAGCTTCGTAGCATTGAGCCAGCGAAATAACTTACGCAATCTCCCGCCCTTTGTATGACAAGAAAAATGCGTTTGCATCGAGCTGGCGATTGGAGGGTACAAAATGGATGATGGAAATATAATTCGAAAGATGCCGTCAGTATCCTAAATCACGGATTTTATAGTAAATTGAACGAAACCACACGACTGCGAAAGCCTTGTTCTTTTTCACAGGTTTCGTATACACTAATTTCTTTGTTAGGAGCCTTTTTTTTTATATTGAATAACAAAAGAATAGAATTTAAATCGAAATACGATAGCGATCGTTCTTTTATTCAAATCAAGCTCTATTCTATACGAGTACGCCACTAGTATAGTAATAATTTAGGTGGTTCGTACGATACCAGTACTCCAATAATATGTCCAAATGTGCAGATCTGGTAATTACCCAGTTCGATGAATTGGGCCATTGCTATCTGCCCGTCCCATTATTCTCCGGCGATTAAGTGATCGGGATAACAAGATCCCAGTAGCGAGATCACGGCCGTATCTTCGGCATTGATCTTAATCGAATTTACCGACCGTCCTCTTAGATAGTGGCCAGTTTTACTCGTCGATTCGTGAAATCCGGGTCGCCCCGCTCTAAGTAGTACATAAGTTCGGAACTTCTTGAAACATGTCACCCTTGGGTTGATTTACTGTCCAAGAGGTCTTTTAATCCACTGTATATACAATTTATATATACTACATAGGTAGTATATACTTCATCTTTTCTCTCATCTTTTCTCGTAACCGCTTTGGATTCCGATAGACGTAACAAACAAACATTCAATGCACATACTTCTTGGCAGTCGAGGAACCACCAAATAACATCGATATCTTAAAAGTCATTGCTAACACTAATTACTCGTAAGTCGAAAATTGCAAGAAAAAAGTCATGCTTGCTAAATGATGAAGTCAGAGAAATTGCAAAGTAGGTGAAAGAACAAAGTATAGCAGAATATGAGATGCAGTTATTTACAAAATTTAACGCGTACGGGCGCCAATTGCGTGCTTGCACCCCGGTATATTACGATTTCGTCACACCCTCCGTTTCATGAATGTTCCTCTCTCCGTCATTCACATAGGATACCCTAACCAGGCTCACCCTTCTGCGGAGGCTCCGAGAGAATCTAATGAATTTAAACCATCAATAATACGTGAGACTTGTGGGGTAGCGGAAGCCCTCGCGGTGGGCAGAGAAAAAGCCGGCGTGCGAGAGGGGTGAGCTCTTGCTCCTGGTCTGGTCCGTTCAATGTACAGAGAGAGAGAGAGAGAGATTGAGCTATACGCCGCCGGGGACAAAAGGACGTGCGTGTATATGGGGAGGGATAGTACTGCTCGAGTGCAGTCACTGTGAAATTAACGAATTTTTCACTATAGGCACATTAACTGACACTGGCCGGGTCAGCGAAAGCGTCGAACCGTTTATGACAATGACGCGCGAGCACCACCGATACTGTTCACTCTCCCGTGTGGCCAGCCCTTAAATTGAATGTGTTAACAAAAGAATTACGAGTGTCCGGCACAATAAATATGACCCTGTGGATCTACCAGGAGCGCTGAGTGCAACTATTTCGAGCGGCATTCAATACGGAACCAAAATAAATTGATTGAAACGCTAGATTTGATTCATAAAAACTTTGATACGTTTAACAACGAAGTCGAGAGGAGTTTATGAAAATTCATATTCGTGATTCTAATATCGATTGACCTCGATTGATAGCGAGTGAGAAAGAGGGAGTATAATGAGGAGGATAAAGTCATGATGAAAGAATGGGATCGAATTAACCGAATACCAAAAGGGAAGGGAAGAATTCGGCAGTCATTCGAAATGAACGCTCGCTCGTTCGGATTCGACGACGCGGTGTTCACGGTCCACGCACAAGTTTCGAGCGCGCGATCCAATTAACTGGATACTTTCGAGACGTATAATCGTCGTTCTTCTCGAAATTAACTCGGTAGGTAAGGTACAACCGCGTTCGGAAGCCGGGGATCTCGAAGTCGAGGAGCGTAGACGACGCAACGTTCGCGTAGAATTTCCGGCTTTCTGCAGCACCTACGACCGTCGGCCAAGGCTAATAGGATTCGCGAAATTAATTACCCGCATTTGCATAAGCCCCCGTAAACGTTTTTCTTTTCCTCTCTACACTCTACACTACACCGTCCGTCCGGCATGGGGTGGTAGCAGGGTGCAGACAGGGGAAGCAGTGAGGGGTAGTGAACGAGTAATTTTCATGAAGAAATTCGTGATTACGTTAACGATATCCTGTTCGACCTGCGCATCTCACCTACCTCGCAGCACCAGCTCGGCGCTTCCTCTCATTTTTGTATTCTCCGTCTCTCTCATCCAGCTTCTTTTATTCCAACTGCAAGCCACCCTCGGTTGCGCCGGCGCCGCGCCGTTGCGTTTACATTGTCAAGGACGACATTGTTCCCTGTCATCGTGCCGCGTCGTTGGCTGCGGCTGTGCCAGGGGTAACGAGCTTTGTCGTCCAGGATAATTAGATTATCCACACCCCGGTCCAGCTGGGAAATTCGTATGGTTGTGTGGGTGCGGCAAAATGAAGCACCTGCCGCCCAAGAACGATACTTCGCGAAAGGGAACACATACTGTGCTAATTAAGAAGAAACCACATCTTCCTTGCAACCTGCGTCATCCACTTAAGAGGAAATTAATAAGAGTTTCCCATCGCTTTCGACAGTTATGAACAATTATCTAACCTTAACTTAAAACAATATGATAGACGATTTTAGCCTAACATTGCAGAATCAAAGAATCCTATATATGTATATGTATAAATTCTGGTGGTTTTCATAGTCGAAGTAGCTGAGTGAAAGATATGCGTCGCACCGCACGCAATGAAGGAACTGGCCATCCCTATCAAGCAACAATGCGTACGCAATCAAATTTCGTCATGGCGATACACGCTGCTCCTGTTGTAATGCCTATACATTATTCGCTGTCCTAGGACCAGTCGAATTCCACCCTCACGCATCACACACGTGATCTCCTCGTGACAATAGCGTGCAGAATACTACAGAATTTCCAGTGCTGCCGACCCTCGCTTTTTAGATCAAAAAGGCTGGAATCGCTCGTAATGCCTGCTCTCTAACGGAGCCTTTGGCTTCGAGGATCAGGCCTGATACCGCAAATGTCTGTGTGTGAGTATGGGAGAGAGGGGAAGAGAAAGGGAGAGAAAGGAAGAGAGAGAAAAGCTGAGTGGGTGAGAGAGCGAACGAGGCTATATAGCTAGACGTACATTTCCATGGGTGCCCGGCATGAAACAGCGAGCCGGTCCAGTAATTACTTTGCAGAAGCCGAGACGCGCTCGAATGGATGAGAATGAGTAGCACAGTCAGCCGAACACGTATGCGTGTATGTGGCCGTATGGTAAAGCGATGTAACATGGAAAGTGGAATTAGACGCGTGGTGAGAGAGCCGGCGAGCTAGCTACTCATTATTCCTAATAGAAAAGCTTTCACATCGGTTCCAATCATTTTAGCGACTGTTTTTCTCGTGAAGTAGGTACATAGGTGCACCGGAAAATGATTGCAGGCGTAGCTAGCCGAGAGAAAGAGGCAGACAAGTCTAACAATGCACCATCGACCGGAGGCAGTTCCTTGCACGCGTGCTGGGTTTACCCGATTGGATCGATGTGTCGTATCAATTTGTACTTCATCAGCCGAGGCAGCAGGAAACGGAACAACTCTCCATACGCTCGTGCAGTTAATAATGATTCGAGTCCGGAATGTAGTGCGCTTGTTGGTTACTGTAATTTTCAACCTAGGCACAGCTTAATTCGGAGTTATGTTCAAGCCCGCAAGCGATATCGTTCTACGTAATCAGTCTGTAATCACAGCAGTTCCCTTATCAAATTATTTCTCCCTTTATTTCATGAAGACGCGTGTCTTTTCCACGAGAGAGTGTCAGAGATTAGAACAGAGATAAGACGCAGTGTAAGAATGAAAATCAGGCGTCATCTTTCGTGAAAAAAGGATCGCGTCAGGTGCGACAATATAATCACGTGAATTCTCGCGGGAGACATGATGCAAGTGAGAAAAACCGAGCAATATTGACGGAGCGTATAAAGCGATAAAGGCTTCAATCGCTAGAGTGGACTGAATCAACAGATACAATGTGGCTCATGTGCTCTCTAAACACAGAAGGATGCACACAAGCCTCTGTTGTCTGTTGGTCTCCTGGCGAGTCTGACTCCGACCGACGAGCTGTCGCTATGTGTATGGAGCCGCGTGCCGACACCGTTGAAAGATCGAAGCTCGATTGAATGGCAGCGCGCTCAACGGCTCCGGGAATAGATAAACGCCGATTGTGTCTGTGAACTTGAATCCGCGACACAATGGCTCCAATGAAACGCATCATTATTGTCGGGCTCTTCTCTCTATTCTCTTTCTCCCTCCCGCTCTCTCATTTATTCCTTCCCACCGGTCACACTCCTATTCTCCCTCTTCCTCTCCGTCCGTCAGTCACTCTCGCTCCCTTTATCCGTCTCTTTCTCTCTCTCTCTCGCCACTGTCTCTTCGACTTCCTTCCGCACCCACGACTAGATAGTATCAGCAGTCGGAACTCTCGGGAGAACCTTTCCACATGGGACGCGTACCGATTCTCTATGGTCGCACAACGTTAGTTGTGTCTCTGCGCCAACATACGACGTATCAGGGACACCGCGAGATTCAGGAGGATTGATCGGGAAATTGGCTAAGTAAATTCTATCGCCTATAAGTAAATTCTATAACTGGTGCCAGCACTCCAAGGGAACACACTTATATCCTATCAAAAGTAGACTCGTGCTCATCGACTTGAGATATTTCCGAGAGACGGGGGTGTCAATAAATGATGGAATTAATCAACGTATTATAGATAGTGGTCCAGCATAAAACATGCTCAGCAACCGGGCGCGCATGGTGTAGGGTGCATTGGCGAGCACTCCGCTGCGGCATGTACGACGCAACACAAGCAAAGAGATCTGGCAGCGAGCGGCACGCGTATTAATTTCGGCCGACCTAGATTTTATGCACACTGGAACTGGAGAGAATCACGGGAGATTCGAAAGGGAAAACAAAAGCTTACTCGTTCCCGGGAAAAGAGATACGAACAGACACATACACTGAGAAGGCGTGTTGTAATATATCAGCTCGCCTGTAACTACAAGCATTAGCAGCATTGACCTTCCCTGGTAGTGTAATGGTGATTATCAGAGCGGTAAAATACGCAGGGAACAGCGAGCTTTATCTGGTCGGGCTCCTCCATCCGAATAAGAGGCTTCGAATCGGATCGAACAGCGCGCAATGCTCCACTCGAGCCGCGGAACATTGCACTGATTAATTCGAATGATTAAGAGGAGTGGGATGGGTGGGCGAGGGTTAAATCATTATGCTGGCGGCGGTGGTGGCGGTGGCTGCGGAAGGTGCAAGTTGGACGAGAGCAATCGGAGAAAAGTGGAAGAAGAGGGCGGTTGGTCATAATATGAAGGAGTTGGGGAAGAATAAGGGCCATGAAGGTATTCTCGATGAGGAGAGCTCCCGCCGCGCCGTGGGGCATAAGGAGAAAGAGGGAAACGGGCGCGAGGGGCAGCAGGCAGTGGCGCTTCCCGTAGCATTGAATGCCTCAACGGCCTCTCTCACCACTACCGGCCTCGGCATCGGCCTCCGAGAGCCCCAGCCAGTTCCCTTTCGTTTATTTTTCCATGCGTAATGAACTCCTCCTCCTCCACTCACTCGTCGCAGCAGCATCGATAGGCCGCCGACCATAGCGGACCACTCGCCGCCGACTGCCGACGAAACCCTATTTCGGAATTCTATGCTATTTCACGTCCGACCGTGCGCCCGCGCTCTTTTCATTGCCGATGCCGATGCCTGATGGCCAGGCGGCCGGCAAGCAAGCCCCTCCTGTTCCACCACCGCATGCGCGCTAACTATGTATGTTCTATGTACCAAGTATATGTACATCCATCCAGTTACATACTTGCCCCAGCACGATTGCCTGTCAAAGCTTTTTTTCCTACTCACTAGCAACAGGATTACTGCGGATTTAAAGGTCGACTACTTGTTTGCCGCCAGTTACGAACTCCTGGAAATCCGCTTTCTCTTGTAGTATAATACTATGCGCAAGAGTTTCCCTGATTTAAGTGTAGGAAAACTCTATTTAAATTACCTCGGACCGAACAATCAATCTACGGAACACGGTGAAATTATAAGTATAAAATACGTCCTCCTTCCTATGGAAAATATGAAAATAGCATCCTCATACAACCACTAATTTCTGGGAACAAATTCATATCCAAAGCCCGCATTTAGTGGATCCACTGTTAAGGTGTATAATAGTAGTTACTCTATTACAGCGAGAAACATAAACAGTCATTGCTCGAAGGGGAATTGCCAATTTTAAAAAATGACGCGTAAGGCAACAAGTAGCACGTCAATCCCGTTGACACGCCGTGGAATTCATGAGGTTGCCTGACGCAGCCTGTAAATCTCAGGGGATCGTTTGCGAGCGGTGTTACGTGATTTTGTAACGCGCGACCGCATTAGGATGCAAGATCGAGGATGCATCTAATCGATAACCATCGATCACGTTCACCCGACGAAAGCGAACTAACACGAACGTTTCGCATCTACGTGACTAATTCACGTGAGGCAGTCAATGCAGGAACGTCAAGTATAAGCCATGACAATCTAGTCCCAACCTGTCAACATTACTTGCCACGTGGTTGACGGCGCATGACTGTAATTCGCGATAGGCAAATTGCTTCGTTGCTTAGATTTACTGATTTACTAATTTACATGTAAAGAGGAAAACTGTATGTATATGTATCCAAGGTAATCTCGAAAACTACTCAAAAAATTTGGGCATTTTTGCCATTGAAAAGTATATTTCTTTCAGATGGACATAACCTATAATATTTTATTACGCTTTCTCCTGGGGAACCGAGCAGTGAGCATAAACACGTAATAAGACGAACTAAAAGAGTTCGTTATATATAGAAAACTTGATATAATCTGAAGAACCACTGAACGGATTTTAATGCAGTTCTCTGAGCTGTATAGAGTTCCGATTTAAGCATATTATAGACTACAAACTATTGCAATATCTAGTACCGATACGGGATGCTTTAAGAGTAATTCAACAATTTCAAAAGGAATAGAAGATCGAGTTATGACCTATTATTCTTTAAATTAAAACATTGCTATGGTGTACTCAAAATTCCAGTCGGATGAAGCCGGCAAGGACTGCTAAGCGAATATAAATTAAGCGATTCTGACATTCCCTTCAACAGAAGGGAATCGAAATTTGTTCTGTTGTAAAATATCTCCTTCTTATTGCAAGGAAATCGTCCTAATCGATCGTGAGGTAAAATTCCTGTAAGATATCTCGAAACTCATTAGTTTCAAAATTCCACAGGAGCTTACGAAGAAGTAGGCTTTCAACAATCTTGGTAGGATTTATCGGACAAAGTTCCATCGACTGTAGCGTACCAGTTTAATCAAAGAAATACCGCCATCTCGCACTGTCAACATTTGTCAGTGGAGTCTTTTCCTTAGTCTTTTAGGACAGCATTATATCGCCGAGAATCCAGTACTTACGAACTTCCAGAAGACTGCAGACTTGGCTTACTTCAATATTGAACCGAATCTTTCTTTTTGCGGGAAAGAAGCGAGAAAGGGTTTCTTGCAAGCGCGATATAATTACCGGCGATGTTAAGCAGACCAATCTCTTCTTTGGGAGCAGTTCGGGCTTGCTTCTATCCCAATTGCGGCCGATGGCGCTTTTCCCGAAGGCGAGTTGTGGCGGTGGTCGACGACAAATTCAACTAACGAGAGTTTGCCAGTTTTTGCGCTTTTGATTTACCTTTCGATTGCGGTTTACCTATTTCCAAATGTACACCGCCGGCCCTGCGCTCTCCATACTCAAGCAATAAAGTTAAAGGCGGAGTTTCGCCTCGATTTTTATAACATCGCAAACTGGCTATCCACCTGTCGTTGCACATTTGCAATGGCTACTCGCGATAAGGCTGCTGTGCAATGCAGTCATATTTATTTTGTTAGATGCCTACTGTAAATATATCTCAAACTTTCTTTTTATCTACAAAGTGAACAAAGAGACAAAGAAATCGAAAAGAGAAAGGAGCGTCTATTGTTACATTATTGTATTCATAATTGTCTACATCAAAAGGGATGTACCATATGAAGAGAAGCATGACTCGTCTATCAAAATCCCTCAAAGTTGACCGTACCTTTCGTAATAATAGCCACACCTTCGCCGTGATATAAACTGCTTTCGCCAGTATTCTTGGCACCTGCGAACCACCTGGTCATCGATAGTCCGGTTCTGATCACGATCGGATCACACACGAACACCATCCAACCATACAAGAACGCCTCATACACAATTACACATGGGACTGCTGAATCTGGAGCACATTGTAGCGCGCAGCTACATGCACGAGCAATCAGGTGTTCGTAAGGATCCTTCGAGTAGGTACAAAACACGAGTTGCGTGGTTTGGGGCGGCAGAATCTCTTGGGACGATCTGCATCGTGCTCGAGAAATGGAGCGACATTTGGAACAGGTGCGCGCACTCCGCTTGGGAAATCACGACCAACTTCGACCTCCACACACTTTTTTGTCCTTTAGCCTCACCGACCTCTTTGCACCGAAGCTTGTTTATACGCGAGAACCATCGCTGTGTCAAGGGTGGCTATTTCGGACTCAAAGCAGAACTAAAAACCATCACCGATGTGCTTCTTCTGAGATTCCTTTTGCTGACGCAACAGTGTTGAACGCTTGCTTTCACGATCCTGATTTCTCAATTACATGTCGGCGAACTGCTTTAATACTAGTCAATCGCTGACACGTGCGGCTTCTCTGAACAGCCATTCGATACTTAGCACATGTTGCATTGAAATATCTTTGCGTTTACTGTGTACAAGGTGATTCATTTGCCTTTCAATCGCCAATGATGGATATAGGCCGTTGAAAATGGTATAATTATACGGTATTGAGTAATTTGAATATAGAGAAGTATTTACCGAGTCTTTTCCACGCACTGACATTTATTTATAGTCTCAAATTGTACCAATAATGGAAATAATTGGAACTCGGGTATAAAGAGGATGATTAAAAGGCAAGTGACTCACTCTGTACAGTTTCTAGGCTGTTTTCTGATTTAACATACCCTAGCATATAACTTTTACGAAGTCGTAGTTCTAGAAAATGATTAGAATATGACGTCGCTGTCATTCCCAAACATCTAGAATCCAATGAAACACCAATCTTTTATTGTGTTTATTGCGTATATTCACATAATAAGTTCATTGTAGTGATAAAACTGCCTATAGAATTAGCGGCGACTATAGCTAAAGAGATAGTTTTTAGAAGCAAAGAAGTGCGTGAAGGACTCTCCGCTTAGCAGCCCCATTTTACAGTTTAGAGATAACCATTTTGTTCCGCTCGGAAGGTTTTTTTTTGCGGTCAGTCTTTTTGGTACATAACCAGTTCGAAATTGTGTTAAAGATGCGTGTATAGAGACCATTTGGCTAAAAGTCGTGAAAAGGTGTGTGGTCGTGATTTTTTCATAAGTGAAGCGCCGCTCATTTTTCAACTGCCCAGATGCAGTTGTCGGGTACGCCGGTGTTCAGGCAGGTGACATCTGCGGGGTTATTGTGTTACTTTTACTGCTCCTCTCGCACGTATATATACGGTGGACACATAAATACGTGCCTTTAGCGTCACCGAGAATAGCCTGCCCCCTTTTGCTACTTGTGTAGCACAATCTGCACCGCTGTTTTTGACTTCTTACTTCACTAAACAGTTACTCTTGGACAGCTTCCATCGCACAGTCATGCAACCGAAACCCAGTTTCTAATCGAGAAATCAACCCCGAAATACTGTTCCAAACGTGGAGTATACTATGATCATATCATTCGAGAAAGTTTACGTTCTGCCGTTGGAATTCAACTCTCAATTTATTGACAGTATTGGCAGTGACTTTTAGATCGTTCTAAACATACCCTCCTTATATCGGCCTTTCGTTAGTGCGCGTGGGGCATACAAGCCCGTATTTCATTTCAATGGAAGACGAACAAATATTACCCGCAGAAGTTTGGCACACACCCTCTATGCATCGTAGGATATGCAACATCGCGGCGAACCGGTTCCCAATGCATTGAAGCCTACGCGAATAAACACGGTCGAAGAATCAAGCTGGCCTTGCATCAGTGGCTCGCGATGAAACTGCCGGACGGCAGCGTTCGGCCGTGTCACGCGGTGCAGAAATATAGAATGAACGGTACTCCACATACTGTACCAGCATCTCTCTCTCTCACACACTCTGCCAGGCACATGGAGCTATCTAGTCTATGTATACGATTATTTGCCCGCTCTTGAGAAAGAATCGCCTGAAAAAACCTGTTATTATTGGCACTGCCCGTCGATCTTTCCGCATTGTTCCCTGCCGAACAGTAGCACGTGATCGGCGGTCACGCCAGCGTTCGAGCTTTCAGCTCTTTTCGACCAGGTGGTTATGTTCTCTCCGTGAAAGTTGCACTAGAGCAGAGCACGGCAGGAGGCAGCCTCGTTTCCACTGTTAGCTAAAGCCAATTTATCTTTTGCATCGTCAATGATCTTCGATTTCCCTTATCCAGTAAAGAATCAACATCCGTTTAGTTATCTAAGTACTCAATATCGTTGACTCGGCCCTGATGTAACGGGTAGTCTTGTAATATTCCACTTGATTTGGGACAAATCTATTCAGTAAAATAACGATTGAATTTAAATAAACCATCATTAATAAAAATGCAATAATTACATGAGCGAGCATTCATTGCAGCTCGACCATCTGTTATTTAGGAATTGCTAGTCAAAGATGAGCACAGGTATTTCTTAAGATATAGCATTGTATTCAGGTGGTGAGATTTATCGAAAGCCAGGAGTTATCGCACCTGAGGAGCATGCAAGGTTGCTCTCCTTACGCCGGGAGAGCAGCGTACGGAGTACCAAGAGAGTAGAGAGCAGAGTGCAGTGGCAGGAGGAAAGTACGTGTGTAGCGAGCCATGACGTCGATGCATTATTTATCACAATGTATGACAAGCATTCTCATGTTAATAACAGACCCCGGGGTCGTTACTACCATGTTACACTGTGCCGCCGCAGAATTCGTGCCTTTGAAAACCAGTGCAGGATACTAATGGAAAGAGAGCCAAGGGGGCCGAGAGTGGGGGGGGGGGGGGGCGATCGACCATATATCACATGCAGGCACACGTTTGGCCGGCGAGAAGAGAACCCAATGCTGATCTATGGCAAAACTATACTCGAATGATCTTAGGTCTGCCTGCACATCGACCGTCTATGACAATGAGTTGCTGGTTCTAAATGAAATAGAGGAATACAGTTAAATGTGGCAGAAGAATGTTGGGAATTTACCAGTGCTCGTTTCTCAGTCAATGACTATGATGTATTAATGGAAATGTGAGTTTGCAATCGAAAGTAATTATCGAACTATTCAAGGAAGTGTCACGGAGAATGATTGAAATAAAATTTAGTGAGTCATTCATATACGATCATGTATGCACATCTCATATGCAAGCGACCACCAACATTACAGCGATCCACTTGCGGCTTTCATTTGCGTAAAAGGCATCGCGTTGGTAAAAGAGAGTAATATCAACATTGATGAAAGCTGAAATCGATAACGCTGGAATGCTCCTGTTCCTCTAAAACTCAGTTGGCTTAATGTAGCGGTGTGGGTCGATTTTCAGATCGCCGGTAGAGAGGAAAACTTGCAACGCCAATCACTGAATGTACACATAATTCGGACAAGCCGCGTGACTTTGATCTCTGTGGAATCGAGTTAAGTTTGGCATCTGAATCCTCTCATTTCTGGCATCCCTTAGGAACTAGCGAGACATTTTTTTAAAAGCCCTACAACATATTTCTTAATGTATTTCTATTATACATATATTTCACTATACCTTGGCGCAGTAATTGCGGCTTTCTGACGTTTTAGGCTTTCATTTGATTAAAGTGATTGAAAAATATTCCTCGCGTTTTCATTGAATTAGGTTGGTGAATTCATTAAATCGATCGCATTAAATCATAGCAGCGTTATAAATGAGACTTTCAGCATGCGGCATCTGAAATGGGTGCCAAGCAGAAGTTGGGGCCAGAAATAGCCAGCGTAGTAACGACTAAATCGGCAGAAGCGAATGAATGCATTAACGAAGACATTATGCAGCCGAACCCTACTAATCGGTAAATGGTCCGAGACCGAGACACCGAGTACATCTGCCATGTAGGTCGTGTACGGCTACGACTCAACTAGTTATGGTAGCGGGATGAAGAAATGGCTTCTTTATGCAAATGGCATTTACAGGAGCCGATTCATACGACCACTGCTAATTTGCTCCATAAAGAGCGAACCCCCATTCTCCCGTTTTCTCTCGGTCCATGCATCTATTCGTCAACGTGAAAGCGTCCATTTTTAAAAAATCAAAGATATTCCTATATTTCTGCGTTCATTGTGTCTGTGAGCTCGCGAGGAATAAAATGGCAGCAAAAAAGCAGAATAACTAGAGGTAGAAAAAGGCAAAGCAAGCTTCAGAATGACGTTCATGCGCTTATGCGCTCACTTTATATTTGCAGTCTGTAATCAGATTGACAAATTATTGCGGCGATGATCAGTATGGAAGAGCAAATAAACCGATATCCCATATCCACAATTTGTAATTAAGAATTTTATTAGCGAAGATGTAATGCGGGTAATCGTCGGTAATTGGTAAATGGCCTGAAAGCGGCATGTTATGTGTGTGTGTGTGTGTGTGTGTGTGTGTGCCCCATGTTCCGTCTCCCTCTTCCAATCGATCGGTCCTTCGCACCCGTGCAGCCATGGGTCAGACTCACTAAAATTTATTCTCTTATTTATGACGCTAGTCTGGTCCCGCGACGCAATTTCGAGATACATAATAACTACTACACCCAGAAACAATTTCACGTAAATCTGGCTGTTTCATTGCTTCGAACGCATCAGGTGCCAGATTTCGTGAGAACGTGCTTTCTCGAGGACACGTAGCGTTAGGCCTGTTAAGCAAATAAATCGGAGCGTGGGGAAAGAAGGTATAATTCTCAAAAGTGAGAATCACGGTATAGCTGACTCGCCTTACGTGACCCCTAAAATTTGGTGGGCGATGCAGCGCGCATTCGTGCTGTTGGCGAAAAAACTTGACACCGACAACAAAGGGAACATGATCCACAACATTGTGGCTGGCAGACGTTGGGGATGTGGGGGGAGTGAGCCGAAATAAAAGTCATAGTGAAAAATCACAGTGCGTGACACTCCACTCTTCGTCGAGGAATTGCATTTCCTGCTTCCCCAACGGAACAGAAACACTTGCGTTCTGGCGGCGCGCAAATGCGGTGTCTACGCTTAGAAGTTCTCCATAGGAGGGGCACGAGTCAAATAAATTCAGGCGTACATAAGCTTGAATTGCATTCTCGATTTTTATGAGCTCCGCCATTGGACTACACTGACGTAGAAGGACTGACTGAAAAACGCTCTGCTAGTGATTAAACGCATGGAAAGCTTTTAAAGTTATC
Organism: Ectemnius cavifrons; assembly: GCA_964023945.1. Taxonomy (NCBI): domain Eukaryota; kingdom Metazoa; phylum Arthropoda; class Insecta; order Hymenoptera; family Crabronidae; genus Ectemnius; species Ectemnius cavifrons. Next base: position 6,404,951 of record OZ030375.1, read on the forward strand.
GCTGATGTTCACTGCATCAAGTTCCCTTAGGTTGACCATAAAATCGGCTGGGAAAAAAAGAAAAAAGGGGGGAAGTCTTGCTCTGTTGCGAACAGAGCATTCACAGGCTTTTAGAAAGGCCGCTCGGCACCTCGAATATGTGCGGCTCGGCCCTACCATCCATATGGATCGTCCTGCACTCCGCGTGTACACACGTCGGGAATAAATATGTATGAGGCCGTGTGCATCGAGATTATTCGTTACTACCCCGTTTCCTTACTACACATACGCGCGTCTCCCAATCTTCTTTGCGAGGGGCCAGGCGAATTCTCCACCTATGTATGTAGATCAGCGCGCCGCAGCGGCGCAAAATCGTCGTCGTGCTAGTTACACATTCGACGGCTCGCATTACGAGTTAGTAGTTCGCATATTTATCGAGCCCCTCCCTGCACCCTTCCACCCTTACACCATTTGTATCCGTCTCTGCAAACTACGAAGGTACTTTCAGTACCTGTAGGGCCCTCGAGCTTGCCAGTCCCGGCAATAATATTCAAAATAATTTACAAGTTCGAATTACTTGAAAGCAACCACTAGTAGAATAATAAAGTACATATTATCCTGCCGAATGATGAACGACCAACTCTTTTTATTCAATCCGTCGAAGCTCATAGATGTTTCATTCGACGCCCTTACAATATTTACTCGCTACGCCTGTTATTGGCGAGATCATCAATTAAAAATTAATAACAAAGATAAATCACGGCTGACTGACGCGAATGACTATCAATTCCGAGTGAGAGAAAAGGAGAGAGAATCGAAAAGCAGCGTCAGTTGCTTGCTGTACTATTCAATGGTCCTGAATGACGAGCATCTTTTCATGATGTGGCAAACACGCTGATCTCTTTTCACGGTGAGTTCTCGAGAGAGGAGGCTCTGCGAATCCTGTGTAGCTATTAAAGTCCCATCCGGATATCGACCCCTTTTCAATCGGAACTTTGCCTCTGCTTTTCATTCACATTAAAAAGTGGACTGTAATTAAACACCGGCGGTGAAAGTTTACTTCTGGATTTGTATGCGGGGTATAACGGGTAAGCCAGTGAAAATCCGGGGAAACGGGTTCTACAAGTAATTGTTGTGATCTAGTTGTAATGGAATGCTTACTATGAAGAACTTGGTATAAAAATATACCAAAGATTTACAGTAGAGTGAAAGCTTGTTTTTAAGAAAGGTTTCGGTCGGCGCAGTAAAGATCGAGCCGAAGGTACCATTTGTATCCGCATCATTGGGAGATCAATGGGATCGTCGTGAGGAATTTCGCTACGGCTTCATCGTGAGCAGTAGGCAGTGAGGAGAGGAGAAGTAGATCAACTTGATGGTGTAAAGTTTCCAAGCATACGACTGCAATCGAATCTGCCGGGCTGTTCGAAGATCTTGCAAACCCCGCCACTGCATTAGAAGTTGAAGGAGAGCCATAGGAGGGCAGGTCTGACGGAATGTATAAGTGGATATCAAGTGGCCGTAAGATACTGTTTCAATCCAATCGGCTCTTATTTCACGCGGCGCAGACTCATATTTCACTCCCAGGGTATAAAGCCAATTGAATCTCTTTATAAAATTACCTTGCACGGTACTCCCGTTCCGGCCGTTCTGGGAAAAAGGCGGCGTAAACGAATTTTGAATGCGATAATCCCCAGTGATTCATTCGCCCTCCGCGCGCTGTCTGCGCGGACTTGGTACACCGAGATTCCATCTGTGCAATTCGACCACTTAGGCCGACGCAATCGACTTAAAGCTTTCCGGGGAGATGCAAATTTTAATCCGCCCCCTGGTTACCAACCGGATGTACATATAATTTCTTTCCAGCGCACTGCACAGCTAATTTCAATACCATCATTCCGGAAAATCCATTGGATACCTCCAGCCAACCATCGTACTAGAATTTCAATGTAACCCTATAGGCGCGTTTTTATGCAGGCAAACTGGAAAAAGGATTGTCGTAAAAACAAGTGGATCCACTTTGTAATGCTTGCATACAAAGTGACTGTCACGCATAACGAAGGGTACGATTTGCTAGTTGTATCAGAAATATAAGGATACAAAAATAACTTCTGAAAAATACGCTTTTATATTAAATGTAAATCCAATTTCAAGTATCGCGCGAACTAAAATGTCGAAAATAACAAATTACAGCCGGAGCAAAGGTCGTATGACGGTAATTAATAGAAACATTCATGGAAATGCTTTGATTAATTAAAACGGAACACACGAAAAATATAATTATTACAACATCATTTTCGAAAAATGTGTCTTTATTAAACATGATTTCCTCGTATGATTCTATTAATTATTATAATCTGGCTTACTTGGGACTCACATTTAGTATAAAAGCACATTTTCCAAAGCTTATTTGGTTAATTATTGTATTTTACATGCTCTCCGCTGCCTGAAAACTACAGATGAAATCATGAAATTCTCTATCCTAATTTCTTTTCCTAACCTGCTACGATTGCTGGCAGTTACTCTTACTTTTCATCCAGCGATACCATGCAGCAGATAGTTAGATCATGCAAGCACTGCCAATTGCGAATGACCAAATTCAACCTCCCTACCCTGACCAGCACAGTCAATAATTAACAACCTGCCTATTTGCACCAGTAAATTAAGATCGAAAACTAAAGCTAACAGGAAATGGACCTATACCACTTACAAAAGGTATTATTGGAGATAAGGTTTCCAGTTTTCAAAGCCCTAGGGATAATAAAGCATAATTGCGAATGCTGTTTTTCCTTGAATTCCATAGACAAAGGAACACAGTGTGCTAGGGGTTGAGAGATATACATGTACAAGAAGCTGAGAGGGATACACGAATTTGTAGTGACGAGTGGGTATCGCTTGCGGCGCATTGTTAGGAACGTGCAGATGCTTACGTATTTATCTTAATGCGATATCCCGGGTAGGTAGGTGCCTCTAGTCGGGATGTATCCGGCTACAGCCGCATGCGGGCAAGAAATCGTGAATTCCTGGCTGGTGCATCGCATGAATTGCTTTACTCGCTGGCCCGGTGTGCCGAACTTTTGCGCGGTGCCGCGCCGACGTAATTCCCTGCTGGCTTTCGCGCTCCTGAACCAGCGGAGCTTACCAGCCATCCACTCTCCTCTCTATCTTCCTTTCCCGCTGCCTCCGCCGAGCTCGCTCGCGCTTCGCCGCTCGTCCATATATGTTTGCTCTTCCTGCACAAATCTTCCTTTCTTTCCCAGTAAGCGCGCGCGGCCGCGCTCGCACGCGCGTATTAGCTGTTCGTTGTACCAAGCTAGCAGTTACGCCTTCTTTTTGCCAGCCACTATTTCCCACTATCTCTTTATTCCGCGCTCTATGCGCTTGCCGCTTCTGCCGTGAAAATGAATGAATTTATCCGTATCGGCGGTATCGGTCGGTGAATCATTTACAGGAATATCGGCCGTTCTCGACCGGTATTAAACTGGCTTTAGCACCGCACAACCTGCTACCCACTTTTATTTCGCCCTTCGCCCCCAATGGACTGTCGTTATCGTCCGCTAGCTGGTAGACAGATACACGTTGCAAATAACATGAACTCAGTGGATCAGTGCATTTGCGAGTGTGCCGGGTAATCCGAAAAATCTATGGCGACTATTAAAAATGGAAACATGCCTGGTTTATAAGATAGTGTGAGTTGCGAATCACCTGCGGTATCAGTGATCCCGTGGCGGCACCCTAGTAAATCTGATAAACTTGGCTAATTTGAATATGCTGTGCATTATCAAAATGCGATATCGGTCGTGAGCACGTGGGCGGGCGTGCGTATCGAAACATGCTCTTAATGCATATAGATTAGATCAATTTATAATAAGCCGGTTTGGCCTGGCTCGCACCCTCGCCGGGTGGAGCTGCTGCTCTGCGCGCCCGGAGCCGCAGACCACTTTTGGCCGCACGCTAAATTTGTATTTATATTTTCCGTTTATTACTATAATGCTGCGCGGAATTATCGCTATTTATTGGCTGGAGCGGCGCGGGCGTATGCTCTCATTTACATTGCACTCGCGAGCACGCTGCACTACATCACTTTACATCAGAGTAACAGGCGTTTGCTGCGCGCGATCGGCTACCGGTAGCAGCAAAACGCACGTGGCACTGTGGCTACCGATAAAATGTTAAAAGCACTCTCGACAGAGAAGCGCTGCCGCGCTCGCGCGCGCGCCCGCGCGTCCTCGAAATTCCACCGTATATAACAGAACGCCAATGCAAACACGGATTTCCACCGCCGGCCACGCTTCATTAACACATTAATCTACTACTTTTTAACAAGCCGGGAATATCCCTACCTATTTGCGACATATGCGATAAATTAATTTTAATATGATTTTCGATACCCCACCAAATTGCCGCGGCAACGTCCCACCCAGGTTTTCAAGTTTACTTTATCACCGACCGTGACCATTACGTCGAGCTGCGTGCGTGTGATAATTGATAATTGGGCGACTTTCGATCGACAAGCCTGGATAAACAACTGAGCATATTTTACCATTACTATGCTTATACGGTTATCGGTTTATACAGGTATTCTTCATTTAAACTGATACACCCGATTGCGAGTTACTGCGCGACTATATTGAAATTAAAAAGGAATTTTGAAATTTGGGATTCAAGCTGGAATATAGCTGCAATGATGCGATTACTTCGTCTAGCGCTCAACGGGCTCCTATAAAAACATCGTTAAATTATCGCACGCTTAGCATCTCGGAATTTGAAGCACGAGACTGCTCAATCAGCATTCGATATCCCTGCGGCAATCCACTTGATAAGATCCCTCACCCTATCGAAACCCCCACTCCCCCCTTTCTCGCCCCACCTCCTCTTCCTCCTTCGTCGGACAATTTTATCCCTCATCTCATCTTTATCTCTCTTTTCGCCCAGAATCTCTATGATGCTCCTGGAGTCCGTGGTATTCCAATTTCCAGGGAGGATGTATCTTCTCAGTTGGCTCAAGTTTCTCTCCCTTCCATCGTCTCCTCCCTTGCCCTCTCTATCTCCTGCTTTCTCTAATCGGAGGAAGGGCGCCTGCTTGCCAACTGGAAGTTCATTAACGAACTAAATTACCGTATCCGTTACTTTTATCGTGCCACTGCGAACGTATATAATGCACCCTCGAGTCCGCGAAATCGTTACTGACGATATTTGGCGCAGGCAGTTCTACTTCCGCGACTAACAACCGAAAACAGAAATTCCTAATATTTTTTTGCCATGCAAACGTTTGGCGCAGCCAGTTCTACTTCCGCGACTAACAACCGAAAACAGAAATTTCAAATATTTTGTTGCCAGACAAACATAGATTGCAATAAACGGGCTGGAGAATAACAAAAATATCTTCTTCTTTTGAAAATTTGCCTTCAAAAATTTGCCATGGTATATAAATAGTTTTATTTGCTGCCGGTAGCCGATACCCTTGGAATTGTTAGGACTGAATGAATGTAGTTAAGGGAAAATCGTGTCAACACTTTCGTGCAGTGTAGATTCGTGGATAATTTTGCTAATAAATAACATGTCCGTACGTTACATCCGCACGCACGTATTATATATAGTACAACTAAAGAGGTATTTTTAATTTATGTCCTCAATTTAGTAACTAACGAAGCTCGGGCAGCTGCAGGCAGCGGGATAATTAATGCTGAACCGCTGTTCCCGGAGAATTACCAATCATTTTTGTTGAAAGTTCCGCCTAAACTATGTGTGCATTTTGATAATCAGTCCGCTTTTAACGGACACTCCCGCTCATTCTCCCTACAAAGTATAATGTCACTAATTTTTCCGCGTCCACCGTGTACACGTGCTGCCGAGTATTGTACGTTTAAATTCAAGAATCCAGCTAAATTAGTTTCTGCAATTAAACCGAGCGGGCGCGGCTTTAATATGTGCGAGCGCTGGCCTCCACGATTAAATACAGTATACTTTGAAACGCCAAATATTCCGTTTATGTTCTCGGTCACGCGTGTACGCAATGCAATGGTAGCGTTGGAATAAATTCACTGTAAAAAGTTTACGAATAAATTATGTCTTTCTCATTGTTCCCGTAATGACTATTCGGAGGAGCAATGAATCGCCGATGAAACAGAGAGAACGTGGCGGAGGATCCGTGGCAGGTGTTATTCCTGCCGAATATCGAAGCAGATAAAAAGGAAAACAAAGTCTGGTATCCCCAAGGGATAGGAGGAAGAATCTCGCTGGTGAGCAAGGCTACGCCGATTCCGCGGCGGCACCCTTTCGTACCTCGAGGATACTCACGCTCCTGAAACAATGGGTCTATATATCGTGCGGCACATGCGTGCGAAATCGTATTAATTTATCGCAGGGGCAATTACAAGGAGCCATATATTAGGCAGTTGGGAGAACGCGCGCGAGGGTGAGCAGTACTCTGGCAGAGCGAGTGCGTGTATGAGAGAGAGAGAGAGAGACAAGGTGGGAGTCGAGACCACCAGAAACCAGGAGGCAAAGGGTAACGACTCTCGGGTAACGGAGAGATGCAACCAAGGGAGGATGGAGCTCTTCTCCAACCTGGTGCGTGTGTGTTAGAGTAAGAGAGGAGGAGAGAGCTGCGCGAATGGGGGAAGAGCAGGCGGTTGAAGCTCCAAGTTGATTTCGATTTGCAGGGGCTGCCTGCAGCGACGACGCATCTGTCGCACACTCTCTCTTCGCTCCACCCTAGTTTCCGGAATCCTGGAAGCCTCATTCTTACGGGATCCTCCACTGACTTTCACCCCCCCGCTAGTCGCCGCTCAAATCATTCTCGTACTACCGCGTAGCTTTTGGACATGGGAAACTCAATTACAAGTCAGTCGCCGGTATGCACGTAATCCTGTCAGTTGTGCCGACAGTTTCTTCGCTTTCATGGACACCAACCTTGATTATCGCATAGTGGAATGCACGTTCATCCTGTTACACATAATCTCCTGACAAATTTTGGATATCGGCATACTGCGCGACTCGATTGTGCTTGGTTTAAGAAAATGTTTTTTCATCCGAACGGAGTTTATGATCCTGTATATTTTTCACCTGGAGGTTTGTCGAGTGGCGCGTACGTGTAGACCAGCTTCCACTGAAAATATAGGATCCAAGAGTTTTGAGAGCGGCGTACGAACTGTGTGCATGTATGTACACGCGCGTGTGTGTACTTCCGAGAAAGATGTTCTTCGTGTTTCTCGGCGGAACGAAATTTATGCTCGCCAAAGAAAACACTCGTGTGTACTGTACTCTACCGGCTTCCTCATCATCGTACTACATATACGATTACCAAGACGCCCAAGCCGGAGATGTTTTTAAGCCCTCTCGAGCGTAATCATCCGGTAACTTGTTCACCGTAGCATCGTCGAATCGTCGAATGCAGCCAATTTTATAAAAGCACTAGACAAATAACAGAACAGGGGAATACCAGCCAATCGGTATATTCAAAATTGATATAACTGGTCAAACTCTGGAGGTTGTATTGGGGTCAGTAGATTCAGACTCACATAAAGTTGATCGTATGGGAGTGCACGGAAATACATTTTTCAACCTCGAGAGACCATAACAGGACAGAATTGGACTCGGAATCCATTCAGATCTTAAAAGAGAACTTCTTGTGTCTTGCAACGCAAAAAAAGTAGTGCAAAGGGTTTGCGGTCGGATGTAAGATGCAGCAGAAAAATTCAAAACAGTCCTTTGATACATCAGTGAAGTCGCAAAGGCAGATATACTGAAGTTCTTGAAAATAGTTTCGGTTTCAGTAAATAAGAATTCTGATTTAATACTAAAGACTTGAAAAATAGCCTGTGTAACGTATCCGATATTTTTCTCGTTGCACTGTGAATGTATACGTAAGTATGCAATAATATATACTTTACACGACATAGAGGCTGTAATAAGCAAAACAAAAAAATACGTACACTATAGCCTGCAAAATCGTTTCTGACGATATTTAGCGCAGCCAGCTCCACTTCCGCGACTAACAACCGTAAACAGAAATTCTGAATATTTTTCTGCCGGGTAAATATAGATCGTGATGCACGGATGCGAGAATAACAAAAACATCTCCTTGTTTACAAATTTACCTTCAATGTGAATTTATTCCCCATTGACGGCTAACAGTGAACCTGTATCTCGATGTAGATCCATATCCTGTGGTATTTGCATTACGCGAGATAATACTTATCGTTTGAAAAACACTCTATGTACCTCGAAAATGTTTTTTTTAAAATTCCGGCAAATAATATAAAAAGATTGGTGCTAATTGTTGAAATCATTGGTCATCACAAGATTAATAAATTTCGAGTGCTTCCGATGTAACTACTATTTAAGAGAATGAGGCAAAAAATGATTTGACTCAGTGCTGGTGACCGTTAAAATAGCATTTTAGTACACCAATTTACTACAACGGAGGACATACCGAAACTATTGAAAATAATTTCGGTATAGTTTACTCAATAAGAATAAATTTTAAAAATATTTCGTCACTAACAAATTGGTCTGACAATGAGATTTACTGAGATTGGTGTTCCAAACTGATGGCAGGTGGCATCGGTTTCTTGAGTACAGTACTAGTCCCGCCATCTCTGGCATATCGAGTGCACCCAGATTCACTTTATCTTCCCATCTTACGTTTCTCTCCCAGAATTCATCCCCTAACGCTGTCGTGAAAATTATTTATATTATATTCGCACTAAAGCGAAAAGTTTCCCGCAAGTTCCAAGTTGATAGCTAACATTTATGTTAATATTAAACGAGACAATTTTTTTAAATCTTCATTCAAGCTAGCACATGATTATGTACGTATACGTTGCATCATACCACGTATTATTAGCGAGAACTCAACTAATTATGATGATACGAGCCATTATGTACTTCGGGCGAATATGCAGGATCTGTTCACTTTGATTATGGTAGTTGAGATAGAATTGTCTGTGCTTTACCCGGATCACAATACGAGATTGTGAGCTTCATTGCTGCCGAGAAGGAAAGGGCGGCACGTGTGAAAGTAAGTTCGTTTACAACTATTACAAGAAGTGGAGAGAACTTCACGAGCGAGGGAGCGCACTTTCCCATGGTTACAGAGGAGGGTGGGCCTAAGAAATGAAGAGAAAGTGAGGGTGGCCGTGCCACATGCAGTTACAACTTTGATTCGCCCTCTTCCTTGGCGCTCGCTCGGGGCAGAAGTTAGTCAGGTTGCGGGAGGGAGAGAAAAGCGTTCCGGTGAGAGTGAGAAAGAAAAGAGTGGTGGGACCAGACGATGCGACGCGACGGTACACGTAGTGGGAAGCCCATGAAGAGTACAAGTGAGGAGAGTAAAAGCGAGTCCAAGGCTGGAGTATAGTGTCCTATATATGCGGGGGAAGCGTGGGTGGTTGGAGGGACTTTCACATCCATTTGTCTCGTTATAGTTTATCGATACGGCCAGCGAAACGAGTCGAATAGACGAGCGTCGTCCACTCAAAAGTGCGCAATGACACTTTAAAACCACTTTAAAGTTCGAAGCGGTCTCGTCGCGCGGACAGAACTGAACGCACGGCCGACTCGGCAAGAGATGGACAGTTTCTGGCCATGAAAGGAGGAAGCTTTCTCAAGACAGAGAACGGAGTTCTCGCCCTTTAAGCGTTGAGAGTTTATTGGGAAATAATGGAGCGAGGTGGCCTCGGAGTCGTAGGTGCTGCTAACTCGTTGGACTGGAATTCTTCTCTCCAAGACTTACCGAGCAAAACTGCCTTTTATATATCCTTTATACCGCGCTATCCTTTGAAGTCCAAATTGATCGATCCTCGCTTGCCGACCATTACAAGGATCTTCTCCTATCAAGCTTTTAGTCCTCTTCCGCTCCGGGACTTCCTGCCCTTTCTTCATTTACCTCCTTGCCAAGTCCCACTAACTTGCCCGCAATAACTTGGCGGTCGCGCTTCCGGAATTTCAGGAGAAATGCGATCGGTGTAATCACCCATACATTAAGTATCCAATTCATCAGCATAGTCTGTCGGCGAACGTTTTTCAAATGAGACTATACTGGTAGCAATTCTATCCTCTTGGACAGGTCATTAATTTCGATGTTATAGCCCCACACGATTGAATATTAATTACAGCGTATTGCGAGGCGAGTTTTCACATCGTACATAATCCACGTTGAGCGACAACAAATGTCGGATTAAAAGTTCTTTAATCCGGAACGCAGGACATGTTGCAGCTCGACTGTCACGCCCCTGTGCGATGACACACGTGACAGTTAGCTATAATGGGTACATCTGAATTACGGTGAATCGCTCTCCCTTCTCCCCTGCCACTCACCCTCTCGCTCGTTCTATCTCTCTCTCCCTCTCTCTCACTCTCTCTGTGTGGCGCTTTGGAGTTGGGGAAAGTTGCGTGGCCGTAATTGCACTTGGAATTGTCGTCGACAATGGGGCCCCGCGGTTAATTAGACAAATACAAACGAACTTTATCGGGGATTCCCGCTGCTGCTGCGGCGCCGGCCGATATAGCAATGTCGAAATTGCGAGCGAGCGTTAAACCGCGACAATAACTTCTTCGGCGTATATCATGACCGATGTTATATCGATCCGTTTGCATGTGTGTGCGGGACACGCGCGTGTCCGTGAGGTAAACAAATTTGCCGGCGCCAGAGCTATAAGAGAGCGGTAACTATCTATCGCAGATACAATAGGCCCTATGAAACGGCGAGCACCGAAGTGTAGGATCACAGACAAGGAATTAATCTTCCCGCCGATATTGGTTATCGACCCACGCAGCCAATGGCTCGACAACTATCTCAAGGGCGAGAGCGACCGGTAAGACGTTAATTTCACGCGCTAACGTATCCGCTTAGAACAGTCGTGATTTAAGGCAACCCCTGGGAAACCATCGGCCGAAACTGACGTTAGATAGGTTCTAATAAAGCAACGGCTTATCAACTCCCCTCTAATTTTTAACAGCTTAAGAGGCACGAGACACAGATCATACTATGGAATAACTCGCGCGTGCATTGTGGAAGAGAAGTATAATAAAAAGCGCAAAAATAATTGCATACGGGTGCACAGGATGAAATTAGGGTGCAAAGAGTTGGGTGGAAGGTTACAGAAGGGCAGATTCCAATTTGCTGAAGGCTCCCTTGCGACACCGTTATTTTTAATAGGAGATTTCGAACGATGCATCTGCAACCCTCCTCATTAGGGAATCAGTAATTGCGCGGTAGCAACGTGCTAAGATGCTGTCCGCTCAAGGGAAGGAGTGGACGCCTCGGAAATCGCGGTCTGCTAGTTGCCGGTGGGAGCAAGAGGCAAGGAATATTGGGGAAAGAGAAGGGGGATTCCGAGAAGAACGTTATCACTGGAGATCACGCTAATTTAAAGCCTACACCCCCTGCACGAGCGTGATGCCGTTCAGTCGGATCGAGTTGACTTTTTCTAACGACGTCATCTCCTTCGTTTCTCCTTCTCTTTTGCACTCTTTGCTAGCAAGACACTCTTTTCTTCCGTGGAAGTCTCTCCTCAAGCTCGTTACGAGAAGCGCGTTCCTAGAGGAACCCAGCCTTCCTTCCAATCCAAGGAAGGCAAGAACGACTCAACCCCGTAATTATCCGATAAGCGGAAGGGAACTGCACTGTTATCCGGCTGGCCTGTTGATACATAGGGCGATCGCTCGGGACGGTTTCCAATTACACCGAGGGACAAGGGGAAACGACTCAATCCCTTCGTTTTCACCTTCGTTGCTTCTTACTCCCAGCCTTAGGGAAGTTTTCTGCATTGGCTCAGTCTGGCCCCTCATCGATGACTTCTTCGCCAACCACATTCTAATGAAGGAAGGATTATCGGCGATTCGATGTATCCCATTTGTGCTTCAGTAAACTCGTTGCTTTTCTCGTATTGTTACGGTTATTTGTAGAAATATTATTATAGAAAGGTCTTCTAGGAAACAGTAGAGAAAAGTCTTTATGAACAAGAAACTAAGGATGGTGCCAACACTTTCCCATGGTAATTTTCTTGGACCCTACGTGTCTTCACTCGCTTGCTACAGAAGTAAAGCACAGCTGGCGAAATCCGGATTTAATTTGGAGTACGTACGAATTGGCGAAACTTTGGACGATCAAATACTAGAGAGACTAACCGTCTCTTCAATCTCGAGAGCAATTGGTAGATAAGTGGACGATAGCTCGGACTACTCGATATCGTATTCGGAAAACAGGCCGCGCGAGATTCGATATCGCTATACACGCGAGACAGTAATGGTGATGCAATAAACGAGCGAAGCGAAGCATAAATCAGGACTCTTCTGACGATCGGCGTACCTGAGAGGTCGCCGCGCCAGATGAATCCGCGATAGCGGTAATTCGTTCTCCGCTATCAAGTCCGGCAGCAGGAAGCGAATTTTGTGGGAAGGACCATTAAATTCGATCGGCAAAACAATAACGAATCGCCCGCCCGAAGGATCGCAGCTCAATAAATAATGCTCATGTAATAAATAATCGTATTACCGGGGCCATGTGGGACATCCTGCGCTGGCTCTGGAGCGATGTGGAGAGTGCCGGCCGGCCGGGCAGCCGGGCAGCCGGGTCGCTTGGAACCAGGGGGTCATCCGAGAGCGCACCACGGTCACGATGCTATCGTGATAATCGACGTTCGATAATATCCTCCAATAAATTTCGACTGATAACGAAGGGGATTTATACTATTGGAGCGTCGCGCACTATAAACGCCCGTTACGACGAGCTACGGGGCCAATTCGTTGCCGTTTTGACGCCCACCATCTACGGCTGTCTCGATAATATAGCTACTACATCTTCCCACCAAACTTCGTTAATGATCCCAATTTTGTCGTTCGTTTTTTTCACTGCCTATTTTCACATTGGTAGTTTGTGATACTGAAACTTGTCTTGCCTCGAACATGCTGGAGCACGTGTGTACGAAAAATTTTTAATCAATCGATGGTAAATTTTCTAAGCCTGCTATTTGACATTGCTGATGACTAGGTTTTCTCGCAAAACTCAATGATATCGAAACCTGTAATACCACAATACGACCGTAAGAAAAGCACATAAAGACAATATGAGAAAGTTAATGTCGCGTCTTGAGAAGCTTACGGACTAGAGACGCCGCTAAAGCGCAACAGATAATAGTTTCTCCCAGTTGTAAAAGTAACAATAGCGCAGCGGAGGGCTCGCTTATTCCAGTCAGAGGGATGTCGTCGTAAGAGTACGTGCGACAGGTTAGCTGCTACATCCACACGTATAAACTTTATGAACTCTCTTTATGATCGCATAAATGTTTCATGAACGCGAAGTCTCTTTACAGCTTGCCCGGCTCCACCGCTCCCATTGCTGATTTCCTTCGTGGTTGAAAATTGCATCGAATTACACCGAGGGTATCCAAACTCATACTAAATCGAAGTTGTTCCAGGTCATTCTCGAACGACATCAAAATCCCTGAGTGACTTTAATATGCTGATTTTACGTTTACACCAAATTTACAATTTGCCTTTGCCTCAACAATAGTTCTCACGCGAAAATTATTAGCGACGGCGTAAGAATTTTTCAGGAAAAACTCTGTACTCTTGGACATCAGTATCGCGTTATACATATATAATACTTTCCTCGAAAAACAGCTTCCTTCGCGCCAACTTCTTTTATCGCCCGGTAAAATATGGTCATTATTGAGCTTAATCGCATAATAAAACGTTTTTAGCCCCTTGTTTGTCTAGTAACCGCCTGGGTAGCGAAGTTTTCTCAGAGGCGAATAAATAAATCCTTATGGCACGATGCCAAATACCCTTCTCTGCCGTTCCTACGACACTCATGATTTACCGATGAAGAACAAAGTCCGACATTGAAAACTTTTCCTTTCCACTTCAACTATGTCATAGCCCGGACTAGACGGTATAGACTTGAATCAACGTGGATGATCAGAAAAAAAGCTTTGCAGAAACAAAGCCGACAATCTCGAATTCTATGAGCCTGCGGCATGTGAATCAAACAAGCGGCAATTTATACGACAGTTCATAATAACTCTGGTAATTGGACGGAAAACATTCGGGGGGGTGGAAGTACGATTAACAATTGGAGGGTTCGTAAAAGGGTTGAGACATCGCATGCATCCTTGGAAGCAGCGGCCGGCAGAAAATTCCGGGCAAAGTAGATGCGCGAAAGTGATATATAAAACACGATGGTGCGTGCCAGTTAAAAGCACGGTTAAAAGGCGCTATTACAGGGCCACTTGCTGTTTCAACTTTTTACGCGCTCGTTAAACTAATGACCAGGTATGCGCCGTCCAAGTAGTAGCACGCAGTGTGAGAGTTCCGATCTTCCGCATCTAGTTACCGCTTGTTACAGAAGCGGAATCCCCTCGTTTACATGGCTAGTACTAGTCTATATAGACGAAGTAACTGAGTTTCTCCGGCCCTCCTTCCGCCACACCTCTGCCCAACCCCTTTCTCCTGAAGGAATCGACGGAGGAAAATAAAATCATAACATCTGCCGTGGAGAAGCGCGAAACTGCCGTGGCGGGGCAAGTGATTTTTGCTGGGATTTCGAGTTGCTATCGAGTCGCGCGAACTGCGAGAGAGAGAGAGAGAGAGAAAGAGGGAGAGTCTCTCCTTCCTTATTTGCATTTCAAATCTTAACGATCCTGCCCGCCTAACTCTAAAGCGCTTTGCATAAAGCGGGCCTGGTTACGTCGCCGGGATTAATAAAGAAAAGAGCGATACTCTGTTTTGAGCACTCTACCGAGTAAGCTTGTTCTCTCTGTACTATGAGGTAATTTTCAAGCACGTACGTCCAAATGAGAGTTCTTCTCGCGCGGCTGAAGTTTCAAGTCGATTTTTCGAACTTCACTCCTAATCCAGCCGCCCGCACCATATTCCCCTCGTTTAATAAAAACTGATAGCATCTTGAACAGGGGGCTAGTGTAATTTTACGAACTTAAACAGATTGGTTTTATCAGTATGCGTCCGAGAGGATGGTTCTCTCGGCGATCGAGTGGTAGGTGTTGAGCTCGGTACTCAAAATCAATCGATTCACACATAACCCATTGGCATAGGCATCAATGTATACACAATATATATGGAATCGCTTTCGAAGAGAAAGGCCGAATTTGCAGTAGGATAGTGCGCTCACCAGGTGGCATAGGCGGGCGGGTTGGGGGAGGCGAGGAAGCTCTCGAAAATGCATTTGTCCGCACGCCGAACGCAATCGAATTCTGCAGTCGTAGCTATTCTTTCGAGCGGACGGCATATGAAAAAGTGAACGGTTGCGAAGTCAGTTGGCTTTAACAATATTCACGAGGCTGGTTCGATCGGCGAGTATTGACGAGCACTGCATAAAATGGCGAGCGGGCAGCAAGGAGATGGAGGGGTGCGCGGTCAAAGGACAAATCAATTTGGCAGTTGGAATTGAGGGGAAATCGAATCGATATCACGCCGCGCTTGATAACGGCGCTGGAGCCTCGCGATGCTCTGGTCTAGCAGAAACGAATTGGAAGTGTGCGGGGAAACAGTTGCAATTTATTCAATGGCAAACTGCGGGGGCGCGGACCAGCGATCCGCTGCGCCGTACCGCGCCGCACCACGCCAGTCGCGGGACGCAGGAGTGCCGTGGGATTCCACTCTATCGGGCCATAACAATTATTAGCATTGGGACGCGGCATGGAAGTGGCACAATAATATGCATAGGAGGGCTTACAGAATTTCCATTACATTAGCCCTCGCGCGGAGGCGCGCGAGCACGCGGGCGCACCAAACGATCCGGAAATAAAGCGGAATTGCATATCGGGAGCTTGACTGCTTGGCCCGAAGCCAACCGGGAACCTTCTAATTCTGTCCTTTCCAAAAATAGACACTTTATTCCTGCACCTCACCTTCCAGAGTCCTTCTCGTCCTCCACTGGATCGACGAAAACCAATTTTGTACTGGAATGGTAAATAATAGACGAGGAGCGTAACGGCAGACAGAAGACGAAGGAGGTGAATCCAACCTTTATAGGAGCCAATTGCACTAACTCCTGCAGCTATTCCTATGCGCGTACTACGCGGTCGACGAACGTACATAATATTTCATGATGCATACTGGGACAAGTACAGCGGCAGACGTACTCCCGAATTTGCATTTCGCGCAGGATAGTACTGAAAACCCGTACTTTTAGCATCGGTTGGACAAAAAGAGGTATTTGTGCACGGGAAATGAAAGTTGGTTAATGATGAAACATTCAAAAGAATTTGAAAAAGTGGAAGAGTGTAAAATTTGCTTTTACGGTCGGCATGAGACATGAGATGTGCGTGAATATTAGCACGAGTCTCATTTATATATGAGTAGTTCAACGATTTATGGCAACGGACGTGGACGCACCAATTTTCAGGCTCGTAATCAGAAGTGGACCGAGAAATCGCCGTGTGTCTATCGTGCCACTGCTCTCTCGTAAACTGGTAATTAGTCGGGCGGTGGTATTCGGCGAGAGCATAAACACGCTCCCTCGCCGATTTAATTAGTCTATAACTCTTCAGCCTGGATCAAGCTTCGTGTAAGCGTAAGCGCACTTCCGATAACATAAATCGTTCCACCATTCCAGCCTCTTTTCCCGCTCATCCACCTCCCCCCGCTACGAGTTTTATATTTTAGCAAACGTCTACTGTCAATTTCAATCATCCTCTTTGATAGCCTACAAAACTATAATTTCTGTTTTATTGTCATTTTTGGCAATGCGATGTAAAATTTGTATTTTTCACCATCGAATTTCTCTAATAACAGAGATGACTCTTGCGCGCGAGTGCATCTGATGCATTTCTTTAGAATTTTATCTGATCAGCTCAGGGTAAACCTCATCGGTTAGAAGTCAATACATGGGAAAGGCTCGCCGTCGTTTATAGAGATCGAGCTGGGATCCCGACATTGAGTCCAGAATATAGCCCGGGAACTCGGATGAAATCGGGAGCGCTGATTTCGCGAGTGAATCCAGCAGAGTTATGAAAACGCTGTCCGGCACTGGCTACCGAGGTACACGATGTCTTTGAAAGAAAATCCATTTACTGCAGAACCAGCTCCTGGGTCGGATCCAAGATACTCTAATGGCGGCCATTCCTATCGGTCCAATTGCCGCTACTTGTACTGCCACTGGCAGGCCGGACTATATAACCTGAGTTCAGTCGTAGGTAGGTATAGCTATGCGAAAGAGATGGAAGTTACAGATATGTTTTTGAGACACATTCATAATCTTCCAACCAGTCCTTTTGCCAAAGGATTGACTTGTCCAAGTATTCTACTCGCTTCACGATCAGTACGATCAACCACTTTCCATACCTTCTTCTTTCCTTTCGCATTTTGATGCGTCTGACCAATGCTGTTCCATACTACTTCCTACCTTTCCTGTCAGATCACACTTTTCGGTATAAAAAAGTTTTATAAGATTTAAAATAAAAGGTACTACAGATGCGGTAGTAGATGATTACAAAACTATAAATTCAAAGAGAAACAAATGTACGTATCCACGAGAAACTGTCAATGACTTTGGGAGGATGTAGCGTTTCCCAACTAAATCCGACTGACGAACTATGGAGAGTACGTGGAGAGTAGTCGGGGCAGTACAATCGGATCAACAGAGAGCATGATCAAACGAGGGAACAGTGACATTACTCGGGCAAGGCCTCCGTCTGCAGGAGATCACACGGCAGGAAGTAAGGCAGACAGATACGGTGTGTCCTAGCGAAAGTCAACGTAGCCCGACATGAGCGAGTACGGGAACAACAATTTCGTGGGAGTTGTGTAATCCTGCTTTGCTTGCCCTATACCATGAACGCACTTAATTCCCACCCCCTCTTTCTCTCCCCATCAGCGCCACTGTTTCTCTCTCTCCTCCTCTAAACTCTTAACTCTGTAATAGAGCGGTCTTCTATTCTCCTAGAGTCGTTCATACTCCAGCAGCACATGTAGCAGAGACCAGTAGAGATGGACCCTGATATAGCCGCGGTTTCAATGAGTTTTGCCAGCCGAATCCATATGAATGTGCATTAGAAAGCGTTGGCCCCTTTGTCAATGTACTGGCAGAACTGACGAATTTCTCCGCTTTGTTACCATGAGTTTTACCATTCCTCGTTCCATTTATTCGAAGAACTTGTTGCAATTGTTATACATATTTTATAGTATTTGGGGCGAATATTGTTTATGGGCTTAAGGGTTATCTGCTATTAAATTAAGTTTATCATTAGCAAAGTACAGTGCTCTTCCTCACGATTATGGAAGCGCGAGAAGTTTTGGGTCGGTTGTGTCTACTTTTAAGAGAGCAATTTCCCGATATATATCGGTGTGGGCAAGCGGGCAGCTTTTCATTCGAGTTCCATTCGTAGAAAGTTGCCGAACAAAATGTGTTGCAGCCATGTCGCGTAGTTTCGTGGTGCTCGTCAAAGGTACAAAGGGTTTCCCGCCACTGGATTCGTTTGTCTCGCACACGTAACAACCGATAACGAAAAATAATGGTTCCGGCTGCTATCCCGTGGTCCCTCTTATCTTTCCTGCGAGTGGCTCTCTCGTATTATTGTCTCATCTCTCGGTCGGTCAAAGGATAATCCATAGCAGGAGCGACAATGTCCATCCGGTCGGACGACAATCGTTTCTGCCCCCAATGCTCGCCTGATTGTCCTCGCTTCTGCAGATACCCCAACCTCTCCTTCTGCTTTGGCAAAAAAGAAAACAAAAACCCTACCAGCACTCTTTCAACACACAAAGCTTGATTATTCGCCTGCAGTCTCCCTGCAATATGGAGTAATTATGAAGACGAAACTTTGCTATTTCACTACATTAAATCCATTGTACTTGGAACAGGATTTGCCAATCGTGAAGAATCAGGTGTAGAAGGTCCATATGCCAAATACAGATATTCAATCTTTTAGTCTTCGAATTCTATTACAGATTATGATTGTTGCATCGACTTCCGATATATTAAGGACCGCATTGTAAATTTACTAGCATTTATTCCAGGCGCTCAAACTCAAATGTTAAAACAGAGATCCTATAAGCATGGTTCGTTTCCTGCTTTAATCGACCAATTTTAAATTATTTGTACGTATTAAAACAGTGCACCTTATGCACAATAAGTATTTCATCGAAGCGAAGCTCTGCCTGTTTCAGAAATTCAGATATATATTATTGATATAAAATCGGTAAAAATAAGCTCCTTAGGAGCCACCGTCTTTTCCCCTGAATTTTAATTTTTTATACGTCGGTAGAAAGATTTGTCTACATTTTTCGTGAGGCGTGGATTGCCGACGAAGGCGGATTACGGAATTAGGAGAACCGAAAATGATATCTTGATGAACAGATTGGAGCAGATTGGTTGCCAGAATAAACCGAATATCGATGATACGAAGAATACGTGTGAATTCACGTTGTACATGGAAACACAATGGGCGATGGTAATGCCCGTGTTGGTGAAGTCTTGCTGTAACGATGTACGTATTGTAGTGTTAAACTGCACAGCCAGAGAGCATCGAGATCCTATGGTCAAGCCTATCGCGTTGGCCCAAGCTTCCATTGTGTCTGTCGATAAATCGAGCACGGGCGATTTCGAAGTAAATTCAGAAAATGCCTTTTGCTGCCGTAATAACCTGAAAGCCTGGTTTACTCCCATAGCAATATACTCGACATTGCTATAGGCTAAAATAAGACAAATGCACAACTAAACCCGAAAGATCTTTCGTTCAATCGCTTCATCGCTCCCACTGGAATTCACCTGCTTCTCCATTTTTGTCTGCAGTATTTAACCGTGGGCTAGGGAGCATGCTCTTAAAATGAATGTGATATTAGCACAGTGCACCTAACGATACCTTCCACGATTACGCAGATACTCTCAAGGAGAACTCCTCCCCAAGTGTCTGTATTAAAAATAATTATTTCCAAGTTATAATAGCCACTCCCTTAAAATCCAAATTAACATTCTATTATGAAGTAGCCCGATAAAGTTTCGGGCAAAGTTTCACTCTTTCAGCCCTATTCTGAAATACATAATGAGTGGAGAAAAATTAAAGTCCTCGGCGCGATGCTTCGTTAAGGGTATTAAATGATGATGGTATCTTTGGAGTTTAATTATGAGTGTTAGTGGGAGCGGGTCGGGTGACCTACCGCGCTCTTTTCGTAGATGGCATTCTACTTGTACAGGTAAATGTAGAGACTGAAGTATAGGGGGTGAAGGGTGAGTTGCGGTCCGACGGAAGAAGGGCGGAGGTTTGCGCGTCGACGGTCACGGTGCAACGTCCGATCAGTCGGAAAATGTCCAAACTC
This sequence comes from Ectemnius cavifrons, assembly GCA_964023945.1. Classification (NCBI taxonomy): domain Eukaryota; kingdom Metazoa; phylum Arthropoda; class Insecta; order Hymenoptera; family Crabronidae; genus Ectemnius; species Ectemnius cavifrons. The sequence goes on from OZ030375.1 coordinate 6,425,207, forward strand.
ACAATCGGCCCAGGGGAATATTTCATTCGACAGAAATTTCGCACTTGAATTCTCACCGTTCACCCCTTGTCGTTCGGTCGGCCGACCGGCCGGCCGGTCGTTCGCTTGCTACGCTCGATCTGCCGAATCACGAGAATACGGGTCAACCTTTCAGAATAAATCCGAATGACCCAATCAGACGTGAGGGAAGAAAGGCTGAAATTTGCCGACAGGAGTCCGTCCGAGAAGCGCAAAAAGGAGAGTGGTAAATGTAGGTATGGAAAGCACGAGATGGAATGGGGGTGGCGTGTAAGGGAAATGCAGCATAGAGGGAGGAGTTGGGGGGGGGCGGAAGAGGGCGAGCGAGTCAGCCACTATAGACTGGATTGGAGCACGAGAGAAACATTAACCGGAGTGACCCTTGGGTCAGTGCGGTCAGGTGGAAAATTCGAAAACTCGTTTGTCCCAGTCCTTTACCCGCATCTCTTTCTCACTCACTCGCTCACTGAGTGTGATCGTTATCACGCGCATGTTACTGTTTCCATGTGTACCTTTGGCAATGCCAATGCGCGACTCCTCCGAAAACGAGAGCCTCCATCGAGCATGCCATGCAAGCCCGTTGTGCACGATAGAGAAATTCCGACATTCAATTATGCGGCTTCCAATTGCTTTGGGGATACCTAACATGAACGCAGTTTTCGAAACTAATACGATTTTTCCATCACCCTATTTCCCGTATATTCTGCACCGTCGCGCCGATAATTATAATCGGATTATTAAACATTGGCAGAAATATCAGGGCAAAAGCATCGTCCAGAACAAGCGTAGTGGAAATATATCGGGGCAGAAGGATCTCTCTTGCGATGCGTGAAATCCGAAAGAATCACAGCATAATGTTGTGGGACATAGCGTTATTTCTTTGTGCCTCGGGGTTTTCTTATTTTATCGTTATATTAGGCGAAAAGGGGACTGGACATGAAAGGTCCGCAGGACGCTGGGCAGAGCTTATCTCCGGCGTTAGTAAAGCCTTTTTCGATCCAGCGCGACGTATGTAAACTACATAAGCGGGCAGCATTTTCAGCCCCAGGGGTGCCCAAAGCGCCGGCCAATCGACGTCGACCGTGTGTTTGGTCTGGCCAGACTTCTTTTTAGTGAAATCATTGAGTCCCGTGACTGTACTCTTTGGACTAGCCAAATTATTTCTGTTTGGATAACTCGCCTTCTGCATTGTTGCTCGTGCCACTGACCAAGGCGTGTACCCAACCTACCCTGCTGCCTGTTTAAATAAATGCCAGTTCGACATGTGCATACTATATACGTATGCATATGTATACATATTCTTCTCCGACGAAACTCGTTACACCGTGAATGTTTCGGGAGCGCGATTGTTGTAATTGCGTTTGTCCCGCACTGACTCGTCTGATTAGGCAAATTTTGGCCATGCAGGCGCGAGCCCGCGCCCGGGTATGGCTGAACGAAATGCTATTAAATTATGGGCCGAACTGCAGTTAAAACAGTTAGTACAACTTAAACTACGCCAACTGGAATTCGAAATGGCGGGGACTTTGCATAATCGATATCGAATTCGGTGCTAGGGAAAAGTGGCGAGAACCAGCGGCAAATAAATGAAGCACTCTGTCGTGTAAAGTAGAATTGCATTGGAATACAGGTTGGCCTGAATTTGGGGTGTGATGCAAGGAGACTGACTGGAAAATAATGGTTTCGGGAATGGCAAGATGTACGCAGTACGGAATATTGTATAGATGTAGAGATTCGTTGGGGTGCAGGAGAAGGAAGAAGGACTTAGTCGTGCAATCGTCATCTTGGATCAATCACGGGGTACGCCTAACGTAATCGGAAAGTCCTTTATATCCGGCGAAACTAAGTTCCGGGGCAATTTGTGTCTCTCTTTGTAAGGAGTAGGTGGAGGTACACGGTAGAAGGAATAGGGAAAGGACAGTGCACTACAGAGAGGCAGCGACTTTGCATCACTCGAAGCCCGGTTCAGACTGCTTTGCCCTAATATAAGGAGGGTCTCAGCTTCTTCTTTCCTCTGCTTCGTTCTCATCATGCTGAATCTGCCTCTCTCTATCCACCTGCCGCCCTTAGTCTTGTGTCTTTTTCAGTGAAGCTCGCCCTTCCCTATTCGCCTATACTTTCTTTACCTTACCTGCCTTCCGACCGCCCTCATTCGCAATTCCCTCCAATTCTTTTCTCGAAACAAGTTTGTAAAACGCAATTTTCTCGTAGGTTGACAAGTCATCTAATCGCGCTTCAGGACACCGCCTGCCGTCTTCCATTTTTGCCGCACCTTTATCGCCAGCTATCTCTCTATTCCGCATACATATTGCCTGACACGTTCATTAACTCTCTTTCTCTTTCTCTCTTTTTCTCATTTTCTCGCAGCAAGCGAATGACACAAAGAAGCTGTTGAGTTCTTCAATGGATTAATGGTCTCGCTTTGTCCTGACATCTCTTTATCCCGATCATCTTCCACCCCCCGCTAAGGAGGAAAGATTCGGGAACAAGGATAGCGTCGCGTCAAGAAATGATTCATGGAAATGGAGCGATCCGGTTCGTTCGTGCGAAGTGATTTCATCAATGCCCGATATAGACGATCAATTAAGGCTCCGGGAAGTGCTCGCGCGATGTAATTCTCCTGCTCCCTCTGATCTGCGCCCTTGCTCTCAGAGAGATTGGATCGACCGAGAAGCAAACTCCTGCGGATCCGAGAATTATACCATTTGGCCCGCATTCACTTTATCAGCGCTCGCCGTGCCTTCATAGTTAGCGAGTCATACGATTAATCTCGCCATGAAACTGGGTTGCCACTGTTAGTTCAACATCTGTGGAAAAATAGTGCAATGCCCGGAGTAAAAGAACTTGACGTGAAAGAATGTGGTATTTACCCATTGAATCGTTGGAATAATTTCAAAAAGTTACTTAATACTTCGGATTAAATTTATACCTATATCCACCCTCTCAAAGGAGTTTAATATCAGCCTGCTCCTATAGCACTTTCATTCGGTAGTAAGATTCATCGGGAGACGCTCGAACGCAAATTGCACCCCTTGCTATGAGGGTGGCGGGAGCTTCCTTAAAACTTTGTAAGGCCTGATTATTCCCCGCGTCGCTCGATCCAATTGAAAACACAGGTGTACAGAGCAATAAAAGATGCTCCTTAAAAGGGAAAGTAAGAAAGCGAGAGATAGAGAAGCAGAGGGTTAGCTCTGTTAGTGAGCACGCGAAGGATAGGTGATTTCTCGGATTACAGGACGAATCTAGGGGATCCCTTTCATGCTCTCGTTTCGCGAACGAAGTCAAGAAACAATTCCAGGATTACGGCGCGCTCTCGAAATGAAATTTCATTCGCGAGTCCCAGGAGGCATTGCGCTTGAGCAGGGGGTAAGTCGTCTTATGCTCTCCGTCTTCGCTCGATCTCGCGCGGCTCTCCTTGCACCACAGCACTTCTCCCATGGCAGGCGAGCAACCAGCCGCCTACAGCCTCTTCCAATTTTCTCTTCGTTTCGGGGAAACCGGTGGGAGAATGTGCCACGTGGGAATTTACCGGAAGAAGCTCGTCGCGGGACTATATTATTCCTGCTTCTCGGTGCAGTCTCACAGCGGCTGACTCGTTCGTGGCGCAAGCCACTTGTAATAAGGGACATCACTGCCCCTGCCCTTGGATGCTGTCTGCTCCTACTATTTTTTCCTCTCCACTGACACTCCCGCGTGCCGGTATCGCACACTCTAATTGAACGGAAAGCAAAGTTGCTTCCTTCACAGAATTGTGCAAAATCTCATTCGTATTAGTGAATTAACTTAAATTCAAGCAATGTGATTTCAAGTTAGCGCGTATATTTTGCGCTCTTCGAAGGAAAAGATCTTGAAAAGTCCTTCTAGAGAATGGTTAGAGTTTATCAAAATTTAGGGTTTCACGGGCTCCGTAACTACTGGACGGATTTTGGTGTGTCTTTTTATACGCTTTATTATTACCATTCACAGATTTTATTCTGTAGTTCATCGCGTCACGGCTGTTTGTAGTTGAATAGCGAGCTTTTAACTGTTTACCATAAGAGTGAATCTTTTTACATCAATTAGTTCGCATAGAAAGGTGTTTATTACCATTCTGCCTTCACGAAGCTCGTAAACCGTAAAATTAAACTTGATGGGCTGGTGTGTTAAGTACTGATCTAAACATTTTTCATAGACACAGAAAAATTGTTTGCATGCCGAAAATACCAGCTATCAGTGGATACCGGAAAAACACGTGTACGACAAGCCAGCGTACACACGTGGCACAGAAACGAAGCCGAAGTTGACTGGAGTCCCGGTGATTTGTCCCTGGTTTATTTGGACAAATCGAGATAACTGAGCGGACACGTTAACCCCTCATAGGTAGAGGTGTACTGGCTCGTTGATTAGCATGCCACAAGCCGGAGATAAGCGGCCTAGTCGTGACGATATAGTTCGATCGGGCGATCCCACCTGGTCTATAGGGTGTTCTCTGCACGATAATCCACGCTATTGGCGCAATCGCCACACTGCTGCCGATACTGATATTCAAATAACTGGGATCCATACACATGAAAGAAAAATTGTATTTTGGCACACCTTTGATTCCCAATTTGCTGTTGACGAATTCAGATATTATCTCCATCAGCCCATTACGGAATTGGCCTGTGGTATTCTGCTTTAAATTAGTACGTAATACCAGTATACTGCAATCTAAACATTTAGTTCATGCCCGCCACGTATTTTGCTGTACCTATGATACAGTAAATATACTGTATCATCATTTGTATCTATAGAGGAACTAAAGTTCTGTGTACTCCGACAAATTAGTGGAAGTAACTTCCTAAAACAGTGCTGTTTGCCTACTCGACAACACTGTACTTATTGTGAAAGACAACTTGGTATTATTTTGCCGATAGCAATGGGAAGTATAGGAGGGGTAGAACTCAAATTGCTCCCATTGTTGGTCTATGTTTCAAGCCGGCGTGACGTAGATAGGAAGCGAACAATAATTGATCGAACCCTCTAAGCTTCGGCCATAAACCCATGATCCGGTTATTGCACATACGCATGTGCACTCACAGCCATGCACTTAACAACATATGTAAATGCTTCCATTTTACTCGCTTAATTGATACATTTTGCCGCAATTGTACTGAAAACTAAGACAGGACAATGGTCCAAAAATAACACCAAATGTATTTAAAATTCTATAGATTCTGTCGTCTTCGGCTCACTAAGACACGATGCATAGTTCTTTATACAATCAGTTAAAAGTAATGCTATTGTTAAGTTAAATTGTTCTTTAATTAAGAAGAAATAGCCGCAGAAAATTTTAAACCGTAATGTTAAGAAACATGAAACATTGCTTTAATGTAATTCCAGGGCGTAATGAGCTAACGAGGAACGACGAGCACCGAAAAAACACCGAGGGTTTACAAAATTTAATACCGGCTCTGCAAACACACAGTAGGTTTGTGCTCGTTAGGTGAAAAAGTATAGACACGGCTGGACAATGCAGGGATTAATGCGCCGGAATTGTTGAAAATCGCTCGACCGTGAACTTAAATAGTCATTGTTTTCCGTTAAACCGATACAACAGCATCACCCTTCCGGTGTGCCATTAAACTAACTGTTGCAATAATTATTTTGCCGGCAACGCAAGCACCAATGGAGTGTAGGCGATTTCGGTTGGCTGTGTAATTTGGGGAGTTGCAATTCCCGCATATTCATCAGTGATTACTTCGTAAAGATTGGACGATCCACCTAGCGCTGGGGGAGCCGAGCACACGTGGTCTGCCAATAGTGGAATTGGTAGACTTTAATCAGACTCAACGAAACCTCCGGGACATGTAAATTAGTAGTCTCCTAGCTTGTCGTGTGTAATATCGTTTGAAGTAACAATAACAACTGAGAAGGGTGTTCACCCCTTGACAGTGATATCGTCGTCATAAAAACGGTTGGATACAATAGACTAAGTTACAGACCATCTGCGCGTTTCGTGTAATTGACTTTCAACTCGGCAGCCTGTCACTGCCGCAATCAACGAACATTTAATGAAAAAAGAACCGTACTGCAAAGCTGGAGAGTTATTTTGAAAGCTTTATCCTTTGCGGTCAAAATTAAAAAAGTGATTTCGAGGTAAAAGTTCATGTATGCAGGCGTGTTTTGTGAAACTACTTTATATTCATTATCATGTATAATAGATCACAACATATATCAATTTCATCAAACATTGAGATCATGCTGCCAAAAACAGATTGATTCGACGTGAAATGAATCGGAAGAGTAAAAATTGCCTAGAAATACTTTTGTCTTTGCATATTCTCTGGGATTGTTGGGTAGTCGTTAAAAAGTAGAGTGGATATTTCAAAATGGGGGATGTGTCGTGCCGCTAAGGTTCGAGGTATATCAAATCGACGTTTCACAGTCGACAAACAGGACGACTGGACGAACGGTAAATGCCTAGGAGCTTAATGGGCCCCAGGGCCATAAGCAAGGGAGTTCGCGCCAAGATTTGCATGACAATGCCCTGTCATTAAGTGGTCGGCCCAATCAAATGCCGAACACACACGTCGTTTGCTTCACGAGTATTTGTGAACGATCCGCCCTGTAACGCCTAAATTTCCTTCACACGTCGACATAACCTATCCCCGTCTAATGTTATGACTGCTTTAATAACAGTGCGAGATTTGCGCTGACATCGTTTCATTAAAAAACAAATCATCCTCATTCTGTGTATGTACAGGGTGAGTCAGTTGCCTTTTAATCGTCCCCTTCACACTCGAGTTCGATTATTTCCATTATTGGTACAATTTGATATTATAAATAAATGTCAATGCGTGGAAAAGACTCGGTAAATACTCCTTTATATTAAAATTATTCAACACCGTATAATTATACCATTTTCAATGGCCTATATCCATCATTGGCGATTCAAAGACAAGTGAATCACCCTGTACATAGAATGCAAGTGATTAGGCTAGAATAATGATGAGACTGCAAACGCGCGAGTATCGAGGCACTCTCTACATCATGAAATTGATGTTATGCTCAAGTCAAGACAAAGTGCTGTGGCAGACATCACAAGAAGATTTACAGATGAGAGTGATATAATATAGAATCCATGTATGCAAATGTATTTTCTCAGAACAAGACGAGTGAAAGTGTGCTTTAATATGCGAGTGACACTTTGTAGAATGTACATTGTGACGAATGAAGGGGTGTCGTGTATTGCCCAAGAAGAGCAAGGGGAGCGCCAGACGTCGGGTAGCACGTGTTACCCCAGACGGCTCCAAACTGATTCTCCTTTCATTAAACATATAGCATCGGGGCGAGAAACGGCGTCGATAAAATCAGCACCGGTATCACGATGCGCGTTATTCTCTTTCGTGCCGCGTACGTGATGCTTTCCACGCACACTGCTCCACTGCTTTGTACCTTGGCATACCGGCATTCAACCAGCCCCGTTCCCAAAAGAGCGCGCGGAGTAATGATCGCTCGCAGAAAGGTCGATTTATCAGGTGAAACATCCCACCGCCGTGCACCCAAGAGCCAAAGTGTTATCTCGAGAAATCCGAGAAGGTCAGTCAGAATCTCTTCTGACAATGAAAAGGAATATTAAGCAGGACGGTTTAAGGTCATCTGCGGGTTATTCCCAGTTCTTTCAGCAGAATCAAGGAGTACGATCTAGGATCTAGTGGCAGCAGCGTCGCGTGTACACACGAGATAAGAAGTAACGGCAGTGACTGCCTCTTCAACGTATACTTAATCAGAGATAGTAGCTTACTCCAGGAAGCAATGGCGAAGACTATACCTTTGAAGAAACGATCACAGCCGCCTACACCAAGAATGTAACTTTTATTAAGGTTTTTTTTAATAAAGAATTCTATTAGTTTTCCCATCATAAGCATTTGGCACCTATAGAATCCCATTGTATTAGCCGCCAGACTAACTCTATCCACTTTGCCAAGCGTATAGATCATAAACTGAAGTGCATAAGTGGATATATTTATTTGACGGATTGCTGACTTCACTATCAGTAGTCCACCTTAGTATTCTAGTTTTTAGCAATATGGTTCTCACGTTATACTACTACCTGTTCAATGGTTACAATATACGAAACTTTAGAAAAGAAACGACAAGTGACGCCAGTGGCCGGCAATTCCCGTGGCAGTCAACGTGTTAAGCACTTCACTTATATTTACTGTTCTGGGTGTCAGAAATCGGAAGCGATATACTCGAGTATTCAATTAAGTATCGTCGAGTGGTAATCGTGGTGGAGCAACAGACGACGAAAATGCGTGAAATACAGGAGAGCGATCAAGAGGTCTGCTCGAAATTATTATTCCCCCGGCTTCTATTGGCGTATAGCCGGAGAACCACCTCCTCCATCGCGTTGGCGCCATTCACGAACAATAAATGATTATTGTCGAGACTATTACCACCGGAGTGGTGAGCCGGCCCCATTGGAACTACACGCCGCGCCGGCAAGTTTCTCTCTCGCTCGAGTTCCGAGCGGTGCATGTGGCCTGACTCGTGTGTACGGGCTGCTGCCGGCGTACATATACGTGTTACCATTATTTCTCGTATCTCACGGGCCCATGCACAGTCCGCAGTCCCCAGTCCACTCACCATCGTCCGCCACGATCGCCCGCTACCTCTCTTTTGTCTTTCCTCCTCTCTTCGGCCTCCATCCCACTCTCACGACCACCCGCGAGCCCAGCCGCCTCGCCAGCTCTCCGCCTCCACCTCATCGAGTCCACAGCTCCGCTTCACCTCACCATCTCGCTCTGGTTTCTCTCTCCTACCGGCCTGCCTAGCAAACTCAAGCTCAAAGCCTCTATTCCTGTGATTTTTAGAATTTTCCATCAGATTATTATGCCACTTCATATAGTAATTTGTCGTGTTTGAATAACTTAATTATCTATTAAGCCTTTGTACTTTAAGAACTCTGGTTGGTATATGTTTTAACGCCGTAGTTGGGACTGTCAAGTGCGAAGAATTAAATGATTATCGCATCACCGCTTTAGTAGATCCTGTCAGTTCATTCGTAGTTCGAATAGATTGGGCTGACATGCTTGCGTTACGCGTGACAATGGCATGATTTTTGCAAGGTGCAACTACAGGTACCGACGAGCTTACTTGCACCGTGTTTACAAACAGCAGTAATTCCAGGCTGGATCGACACCGTACACGTGTCCGAAAGGATTGCGACTGCAGGATATCGCTTGTGTTGTCTGTTCCATGGAAGCGGCTGACATGGTGCGAGTGTATCATCGGCTGCTCAATGGAACGTGTTACGAGCAGCCATGGAGAATCCAGTGCGAACACATCCGGTGGAAGCGAGACGAGTACTTCTTCCCCAGATACAGGATGATCGTGGACGAATCAATCAGTGATCGTTCGGTGTTCCAGATCGTTATCGATCGAACAACCAGCAGTCCCGGGAGCGTGCTAGTCTCGAACCATCACTTATCATTGAGATCGACCCGGTACATTAAACAGTGTACCTTGTCAGCTTGGTACTTATTCTATTGTTGCACGTACTTGAAGCACAGTAAAGCAACCAGAAGGCAAGGCCACTTGAATGTTCACTGATGCAAATTAATACGGCCTCATCGGCCTTTGTCCCAAAAGTAAATAAATAGTTCTAAGTAATTTGCATGTCTATAGAGAGTTCCTGATACTTCAGATTCAAACTCTTGTTCCCGAGAGCATAGAAATTGAAAAGCGTGGTTATTGAAGACTTATTTATCAGAATTATTTTTAGTCGGCGTTGTGGAAAATTAGTATATACATCCTGGTATCATTTCTGACTTTCATTTTGTTGTAATAACGAAATAGTCCAGTTTATAAATAACGCAGTAAATCGAAAATAGAGCCAGATTGTGGGTAGGGTTTAATGATGGGATGCTGCATCGAATTAGCATATACGAGGAACCCCATTTCAACTGATGCTAGTAAGAGATATCATATTAGCATAATAAAGGAATAGGTACTTTGGCCGATAACCATTTCAAAACGAGCCAGTGAGTGTGCAAACTTGAAAAACTCACGCATGAATTCGTTTCTTTCATCTCGATGGGCAATGTCGACCAGATGTTATTCTCTGTCGAAACCCTCGAACATGCAAATTATCTATAGATCATCGATTGCATACGCAAAATATGCGCATTTATATCTTGTAAATGTGACACGAGTGTTTAACAAGATTAACTAATCCAAAATTTCGTTAAATAATTCTTACTCCTAATTATTTTTATTTATTTTGTAATGAATGTCCAGTATTTGATTATGATGATCGCGGCCAATGACAGATATTGCCATTGGCGAACGAACCAAGATAAGAGTGAGTGCGTTCTTTCGACGGTAAGGGCTGTGGGTTTAAACGTAAGTCTTCAACGTCCGGAATTGGGATTTATGACTTGGGTGCAAGCACATTAGGGGAACTAATCGACGTCTAAATCCTTCCGGCGGCCGGTATCGGATGTTCCCAAGCAGGAGCGCAGTCGAACGCGTTCACCCTGTGGGTGATTACTTTTCCGTAGTTACTGGCTCGTTCTTCCTCCGCGGAGGAATGCGCCTTCCCGACCAGGCGATCGACGATCTTTCCGCTGGAGAGGTGTGTTGATGCGTTCTAAAGGCCGCACAAAAGAATTGATAGAGGAAGAGAGAGGGATCCTCCCTCAGGGAGGAGGTCAGATGGACCAGGAAATGTGCGGAGCCGGAGAAAGGAATCGGAAACTCTCGAGGCTGGTATTGGGGGTGGTGTGGAGCGCTACTGGTGAAGAAGAAAGATGCTGGGGAGCCGAGGGTGGCGAGGGACCGGGTGGGGGGAGACGAAGTGCCGAGCGTAGCTTCAAAGCTCGATTATGTGATATAAAGTTGCCGGTGTGGGGGAGACGGAAGGAGGATAGAGAGGGATGCAACCCCGTTGATTGAGCCGCCACCTCCAACGTGCCATGAACACATGTGCTGGTGGCAACGCTCTGATTGGAAGCCAGATGGGCTCTTCAGCCTCTTACCTTAGTATACACTTACGCTTCTTTTCCCTCCTCGTTTTCTTCGCGCTTCCTCCGGCTTCTCCTGGATTCTTCGGATTTCCACGTTCACCTCTCTTCCTCGGCGTATAGTTCCACGGCTTTCATCCCTGGCAATCCTACCGCCCGCTTGACAGCCGAAACATAAGGCTTTCCGGTAAAATACCGCCGAAGACCCTTATCGCGCCGGATCCACCGTCAACCCCCCCCCCCCCCCCCCCTTCTACTACATTTGAATGCTGAGAATCCTGATCAGATTGAAATGAACGGAAGATATTTCCAGCACCGGGGAACTAAAGAAATTGTATGGAATGTGTCTGCTTGGCTGTTGCTATACACCGTGAAAGAGAAACTGCTATTAGATAAAACCGCGTAAAATAAAAGTATCCTGGGTTGTCGATATGTTACTTCGAAGAATATTTTACTGCATAAGGCATGTCTTGATTGAATGGATTTTGTGAGTTTAGCACGCATGCCTGATAGTACTTTTGATCTTGGCCATCGAAACTTGGTGAGATGGTCGTTCGTTTTATTCAAATTCGTGAAAGTTCTTACATCTACGATGCACACAGATGCCGGAATGTACAGCAGACGGTAGCGCCATAAAAGCGACCATTTGAAAGATCATTTCCAGAATTCTGGTATTTTACATTAATAGGCTTTCCTGAAGTTTACAATGCTACTTGACGATTCTTTACCCACGAAACTCCGGCGACTGGTAGAATACGCGAAGTCGTGGCGTATTTAGAAGTTTTCACACTCTATCTTTGCTTTTTCAGGATTACAGTAAATGCCTGTATATGAATGAGCAGCAATATTCTTTATGATCTGAATTCAAAGGCTTCATGAATAAATCGAGCTTTTTCATTTGTTGTCTGCTGCAGCAGTGTATTTCAGCTCAAATAGTAATTTAGTGATTATATGTATCCGCGCAGCAAATCATGCTACAATTAGCCAGTTCGTTCGATTATTATTTCAGTTTATTTAGCTACCGCAACACCAAGCTGTCATTGAAACCTGTTGGTGGCACCTATTGTTAACTGGTTTCTTTTCATTCCGTGACTTTCAGAAGCGGTAATTAGAGCCACCACTGACTAGGATCTTTCCCTCGTTCATTCGGGGGACAACTGACGCCGGAGATTTCCTGTCCTCAACAGTAACGCCGGCTGACTTTACTGCTTCTCTTCGTTATGCCATCCCGTCCCTATCATTTTTGTCCGTTATTGTTGTTACCGCGCTTTTCTCAGCAGGGTCTCGAGTACAATGGGGGCTCGCGTTAGCCTGCGAAATTCAGAGAGTGAAAGAGGCTACATCTTTGAATGACGTGAAAAGATGGGCGCAGGCGCAGATTATCAATACTAGTCGCAACAAAAAGTCCTGCCAGCCAACTTCTTCAACTGACAGTTTAACTTTGTTTCCATGAGAATCTGGTATAGCAAAAGATGCCGAGGCTGTCTTTATTATCTGTCCATAAAGGCCGGTAGTTTAGCTGATACTCTGCCAATGATGATATTCGTTTAAACTTCTTGATCCAACTTACTATCCGACAAATGAGGAACTATGTAAGGATTTCATGTTTCTGTAGGGCTCGAACGATTGCACACATGGCTGGAGGTTTACGAACGCTCGTAAGCGGCCTTGTTAGGGCGAGCGGCTAGGTTCGAATGTTTTCTGGACTGAATAAGGTAACACAGAGGGGAGAGACGTTGGGCAGAATCAGAACATGAAGGGACAGTTCGGCGGATACACTGGCCAGTAGTCCCCAGAGGTGGCAGTCTAGTGTTGCAAGCTGAACCTAGTCTGCGGTCGTTGGCTTGTTAGATCCAGTTTGGGGTTGGTAGCGTCTGGAGAGCGGTGGGGTGGGGCAGCCGAGGGCGCCACTCTTCAGCAGACCACAATCGGGTATGCAATTTACGTGACGGCCGACCTCTGCGATGCCCCATCCCACCTCTCCACTGACGTACTCGCATTTATCCTCCTCCTTACCCTCCCGTTAATCCGTCTCGCCGGTTTCAAATCCTTTTTCGTCTTTATTCCGAAATTTCAACCCCGTCATCTCGATATGTAGATTTCCGTACGCTCACCTTCCGATAGGCAACGGTAAAAAGTTTTGCTACGAAGAAACCACACATGCTATTATTTGACTGGCTGGCGAGGGTGGCGCCGGATACGTGAGTCGGCTCGAGCGGCGGATATACATATCGTAAGAATGAAAGTCGGGGGCTGTCGCGAGCAGAAGCTTAGGCGGCAACGCTACGCCTACAGTAGAGGCGACTGGTTTCCACCAAGAAGCTAAGAGAGAAAGAGAGAGAACCAAGACGAGCATCGAGAATTTCATGTGCTCGGAACGCCGGTAATGACGCAGAGGAAATTGGAACCAAGGAACCGATTGAAATTGATCGAGTATATAGTGTACAATCTATGTTGGAGATGAATTCGCTGCAACGGCTTTCAAGTCGGTACACCCTGTACAACACGCACTGCTTGTCGAGTTCATTCGCCAGAGGAACACTTTCCTTCTCCTTGCAGTATGGCAATAGCAACTTGAGTGACAGTAAATTGGAATGTAATTGGAATGAAATAAATGACATATAATAATCGTCAAGATAAACTATCGCTTTAGGTTGCCCAGGTTCGGATGGGCTTTAACGTTTAACGACTTCGACTTCGGCTTAGGGGAACGTGTGTAGCTTTCGAAGTAATCACACGCCAAGGTATCAGGTAGGGATCAGGCGGTTCGGCACGTTTCAATGCAAATGTCAGGTCAAGCGCTCCGACCCGGCGTAATGTGCATGTTAATGGGTCTGGGCTGTGTCGACTACCGGTTGCTGTAGCATAATTCCACCAATTTACAAACATTATCCCGTCTGTCGCGCCCAATTTTAGATTTCCAGTGACACCACTGCCCGCGGATAATTTTTGCAGTGAAACACGAGTTCTCTAATATTTCCACGCGTTTATGACATCGGCGGAGTTGTACAGTTCAGGAAAAATATCCATAAGATATCGTATAATATATTTACATTTATCACGTGAATTATTTAACGATAATAAAAATGTCATGCGAATAATTGATAAATATGTATATCCTATTAATTGCGAATCGTTCGTACACGTGCTATTTCAAATTATTCACGCAATAATCAAGTTACTTTAAATGTTATGAAGGCTGAAGACACTCTGTTCTACAGTAAAGGTGGGTTGCCGAAGTCACCACTTTCTCAGGGCGTTGAGCCGGCACAATAACAGACCGTAAACGCATCTTTTAAAGCTCGTTGAAACAACACAATAGCCGAGTCATTGCCGCTCAATTGATCGCTCTGAGGAAGGTTTCACTAGAACGTTTTACCGACTTTCGCTATGTTAGTCGTTGCCAGCCATGCCAGCTATGTGCCATCGTGGCTGTGCTGTGCGGTGGTAGCTGCCAGTTAAGGGGCACTCCCGCTTCCCAAACCCTCTCGCAGCCACCACGGAAAGGCACAATAGTTTTAGCCTCGACAATCGGTTGATTGGAAGGAATTACCAGACGATTGTTCGAGCCTCGGCCGAGTGAAGTGGATGTGCCAGAAAGGAAGGGACTTCGGCTGCGCGGAAGACGAGACGGAGAATAATCTATCTGGCTGAGAGAGTTAGCCCCAATTTCTCACTCTTTTCTTACAGTCGCTAACTCAGCATCACTTGACACCCAGACTAACGTTATTTCAATCGCTAGAGCTCTCTTATGTTCCTGCAATCTCTCCCGTGTTTTGCACTTTTTTCTGAAAATTAGAGAGCTGTCGTTCCGACAAGTGGAATACAGCAAAATAATGAGCAAGAATGAGCAAGCACGACGAACAAGCTCAAAACTCGGTGGTGCATGGATATTTAAAACACTTAGGAGGAAACACTGATGTTTCTAGTAGAGGAGTTTTAAACATTTATACAAACAAAATTGTACGTGTGTACTGTTTAAGAAATATAATGTAACCACTCACCGCATGTGACAGCAATACCTACTCAGTAAGAACCAGCATCCTTTTATGGTGGCCCAAGCTGTCATAAGTTTCCAAAGCACTCACGCACACTGTTTCACTACACCTAGACTCTGATAAAACACTCGTCACCCGGTAAAAAATGCATCACCACGAGAACGACGCGGTATACTCGCGGTGACATCGCGGCCATATTGAACTTCGTGGATTTTCCGCGGGAATACACTGACGGTCGATAATGTCCAATGTATCGACCGTAAATGATATATTCTTGATGAATTGCTTTTTTCCTAATCGAGACATTTTAATTTAGAAGGAAGAGTTACGCAATACTGAGTGGAGCATACTGAACTGTATATAATGATTGTTTTGTTAATAATTTTGCGATTTTCATGAATGATAAATATCGATACTATCGCAGATGTTTTGTGGAAACCAGGCGGTAGGAGCGTCGGTACTACAGGACAACAGTCGGCACGCCGGGGTTACTGCGCGACCAACAGCGCAGGCGCACTAAACGCCTGCTATTGTAACTTTCTGCCTCACGTCATATCATTTCACTCCTGCGAAGTTCCTGAATATAGCAAGAAAATGAGAGCAGTTTAGTTTTAGCGAAAGTGTAGAGAAAGAAAACGTGATTCCATAGTACAATAGTCCTCCTGATCTTTGCCACTCTTTTCGGACTAAAAGCAGCAAATATCGAGACTTACTTAAAATGCATGATGCACCAACTCTACAACCAAGCGGAGTTAAGCATGACAAATAGGATTATGTTGCTATTCAAAGGAGGATAATCTCTGAAAGCTGCTACATCCTAGTCTGACGCAACCTACTTTAAAATGGAAGCGATAAAAGAACTATGTTTTTAAAAATAAAAGACCGTAACAACCAAAATCCTGTTGGAAGGTAGAAACTTTTTAGTAGTTCCAAAAACTGGGGATAAAGTTACTGCAAAAATTGAGGGAAACAAAGCTACAGAGCAAAGAGATCTCAGGAATACTGTAAGAGCAGGCGGAGCGGCTAAATCGATAAGATCGTAAAGCGTGGATGCAATAACGATGGACACTTCGAACTCCGCCGGGAGGCGTGATGGAAGCTGCATTAGAATCTCTTGCCCGCCTTTACGTTCATCTGGAACAACCGTAGCTTCCAATTATCTCACGACACTACCCCTTTATTGCATGCTCCGTCGTCGTTCGTCCGAGTCGCTGGGCCATGCGACTCTCACTGCTCCGAAACGAGCTGGCGTACACTTGATAAAAGGGTGTCAACCACCGGCCCTCTAAGCGTCGACGTCGTTACATCCGTCACAAAGGCAATTTATACCCGTGGCTGCACAGAAATATTCGCACGCCCTTCCATTTGCAAGCCAAAATCGTAATTGGCTACATGTCGACAATTCATACTCCCATTCCCAGGTGTCTACACTCAGAAGTGACGTTTCCAAGGGGAATAAGGTGAAAGGCTAGAAAGCAAATAAAACTTGGATCCTTTAATTGAGAATTGCGACTGAAACTTTCCGACAAATCGTTCATGCATTCGTTGCACGACACCCTCCACATGCATTTTTGGCTCATCACTTTTACTCCAGCATTTCGTTGCAACATCCAGCAGCGATATTTCATTGGATGTCCTGAGAAAACTGAATCATCCAGGTGGTGAAGTCAGGGTGGGCTAAGGAGAGCCCGGTTAGCATTAGGAATCTCCATAACTTAGCACGAGTGGACAATATGGACAATCAAGCTCCTTCACGCTACACTGACCAGTGGGTCCGTGTGCTCGCTGGCATCCCGAGTCGAATTCGCTAGGACGAGGTGCGGTCAAGACGTGATCAGCAACCGAAAGAAGCTGCGACAGTAACCAGTAGCCAGCCGTCTCTCGCCGGGCGTTACGGAAACCCAGATTAACCCCCGTCGACGAACGAGAGGGTCAAAGGGTGAGAGGGGCCTGAGGGGAAGAGAAAAGATAGAGCGAGGAAGAGAGAAGGTAAAGGCTGAGTTTCTAAAGCGGAACACCGTGGTCAGAAATCGTTTGTGGAGTGCCAGTGGTGTCAATGAACCTGGGGTTAAAAATTCACCGGCACCACGAACTGGATCAAGAACCGCCCTTAAATTCCAAGCACGATCGGTCAGCTAATACGAATTGCACTTACGCTCTGCCTCGTTAGGTTACATAGGATGTCGAGTTCTTCGACTTATTACTCATATCTGATCTCACACGTTTTATGGTGCGTTCTTCCTCGATGGAATTGCTTTTCCAACCTGAAGATGCGATAGTAATATTTATTCTCTTCTGGATTTCGTTCAATCGGTCGGGAGGGCTTCTGCTAGAAAATAAAATGTGCGCGCGCGGAAGAGAAAAGATTGTAGAACGGCATGGCAGAACCCTGGTGGCCGGAAGGTGAAAAGAAACACGACTTAGACGCTTAAAACGGCGCAGCATGTGAGCGTTAATTATCGCGGCCGGCACGTGAGCTAAGCGGTGAGCAATAATTATTTTCACAGCCCGGCGCGATTAATTCAAGCGCTCGCGGCGTCTGCTACGAGAACGGTGCTCGTTCCTTCGTGGACAAGCTCAGCACTCCGCGTACACTGCATGCATAAAGCACAACACACTACAGCCTGCACTTGACTTGGATATTACGTATCACGGCAGCACTCTTTGCGGCATACCCGAGATAATTATACCCTCCCGTTCTCTTTCATAAAGGCGATCGCGCTTCTACGCGAAACGAGCGGGGAAAAAAGTGAGGGTGCTCGAGACGATACCGTTGCAAGAATTAACAGGAAGAGCGCAATGCTACTCATGCGATATTACTCCTGCCAATTGGCACTTAAAACTGCAAAGATTGATAAACCATGGGAGCCACTGTGCATTCGTGCATAAGTATGAAATTATCATAGTGACAGGACCCAAGGGAAACTGCAAAACGACAGTGCAATGCGTCTTCATTAGAAGCTAGTGGTAAGATGATACGGAAATCTTAAGATGTCACGTTTTCCAACCGCACGAGCAAGGTTTCCATGTACCATTCGCAAGATCCGGAACGAGGTGCTGCGAGATCACGTCTAAAATAAGGCGCGTGACATCGGTTTATTCGCCGTCACGAAATACTCGTAGGAATGAATGGGTGCTTTCCTCGAGAAATAGGGAGCCCGGTATCCGTGCGCTTGAAGAAGTGTGTTTGCTTATGTAGACCGTGTGGCCAGAGGGGAAGGTATGTGATATAAGAGGGGACTTGCAGGTAGAGCTGGAAGAGCGAGTACCGCAATTCTAGTTATCGGCGAGTAGAATTAACCCGTCAGGTGTCAGCCTTAAATTCTGTGTGCTACCACAGCTAGATAAGCGACGAGAAAAATGTGTCCCTATTTGCAACTAACGATCTAACGCCTTCCACATTGACGGTGTTAAATGCATGCGCCAACCGGCTTTAAAGCGTAACTTGATAAACGTCGAATGAAGATAATGCTGATCGGCGATGCCTTGTACGCGGCAGGTATATCTTGCGCTTTAACCAAGAATCGCGCGAGATCAGGCGAGCTTTATTATTTTTGCCCACGACAGAGTGCTATTAAGGAGAGAAATCCTTGCCGTTAAGGGATATTTGCACACGAGGCTTGGCACAGCACGGAAGGGCAATTTATATTAGCGAGAGAGGCTAGTTCGCTCTGTATTCTACAATGAGAATGAATAATCCATTTGCATTTTAGTGATACTTTGTGAGTCGCTTGCAAGGTAACTCACACCTAGAATTGGTTAACAATTATTCATGTTCGTTTTTCTTTCTCGAATTTTTTAGAACTACCTTTGTAAAACTGATGTATTGAGCTCATGAAAAGAACCATGGTCATGCAAGGCAATGCGAGATAGGCCGGGGATTGGTTTAAGGTGCTATGAAGCTGCCGACTTAACGTTGGAAAGGGTGGTTTCCTCGTAATTACGGGAAGCTACATCCTCCGGTTGCTCTATGTATAGACCAAGGACTCAGTGCAACAACCACCCACTCTCCTGAATTCCTCGGGTTGCTCACGATCAGACAAATATCCTTAAGAGCTATCTCCAGTGTTACTGCGTTCCCAGCATTACGTCTGATTAAAGCAAACATCAATGATACTACATCCTCTCCCTTACGACCTCTTAAATACTAGTAATTCCTTGGCGACAAATATACTACAACTATAATTATGTGCTACGTCTGACTACCTTCATGTTCTAATATAACAACTATGCACATTCCAACACTAAATACAATTATACAAATATAACGTTAAAATAGAATCGATCTTTCAAATTTCTTTCGCCCAGTTTACATTATTGAATTCTTTGTCTAGTATTCCGGATACGAAATAATATTATTCTTCGGTATTTCTTTTGTTACTAGCATAAGAATCATTCAACCTATATTCTTGACCCGGCAAGGAGATCTGTTTGGCCCTTAATTCCCTTTGTTCTTCGTCCTTTATTACTCAATCTCAAAAGACTATTGAAATCTCATTGTTCACGAACTAAACCGACAAAGAAATATCCGCTACTTCGCTTCGCGCAGCGAGTGTCATTAATAAGGTGTTGCCAGACACCCCCTGTCGATTAACCGGCTGGTACGTACAATGGCCGTCTAGCGAGACTGATTGTGTTTCATGCGTCGTTTGCTCTTCTCATTTGCCATTCCTCTAGTCGAGCGCGTGCCCTCGAGCACTCGGGGAAGATACGCCAGTGTATCGGGCAGCCGGCGAATTAACACGTGCACAGCGGCACATCCCCCGCACGTATTCTCCCTTGGCACACTAGCCGATCGACTTTTAATCCCGTCGGATTGATGCACCCACCGTCTGTTACAGCATTGTGCTCTCATATCGCTTGGCTATCATTCCGTGCGATTAAACAGAGACCCAGGAGAGTTTAAAGTTTTGAGTGTGCTCCGGTACAAGCCGGAGTGGGGGAAGACCTTATTCGGAAGAGCGAGCGCGTTACGGGTGCCGCTTCAATCGACGGGGTGGCGCAAACAATGCTTCAAGAGCTCACGCTCCGGCGAACACTAATATAAATGCAAATCGGCAGTGTTACGCATTTCTGAACGTCTCGTAAAACAAACTTGATGCACAGCGGTCAGTCGATAGCCGAACGCGCCATGCAGGAGTACACGGAGTGGCGCGGTGCGGCGCGGAGTGCAGCGGGTCGTTTGTAATCGGCTTGGCAAGGACCGAACCGACGCAACGCGATGGCAGAAGGAAGGAAGGACGATTTCGCGAGCGAACGTCTAATCGGGGATAGTGTTTGCCGAGCACTGCTGTTCCCGTGTAACCGTAAATGGTTACAGGGTATTAGGATTACTCGGGGACTAAGGGAATCTGACCTAACCCTTGGCGAAGCTAATGTCATGTTCCCCGAGTACTCCATCCTAAGAGGCATCCTTCATATCCATAATTACATATTGACCGTGGATATCCCTTTCTACCTTCTGTATTCATTTGAAATTGCGTGCTTCATTACTCTTCGAGATTTATACCACAGTGGATTAAGTTAAAGCAATCAAGGCGACGGCTACCTAATTCGTAAAGTTCCTTGGGGGTTCTGGCTGGTTGGGCTCGGCGAAAGGTGAGTGTCTCGAGGAAAGGGGCAAGGGAGTGAAAAAAATTTGACGGCGTCAGAAGCCATGAAGCGGGAAAGAAGTAACAGGTTTTGAAAGGGCAGGGGGGCGTCGGGAGAAGATGAAGCCACTCGAGAGCAGAGCGGATGAGTTCAAGCCTACCGAAAATGCTATGGTGGAGCTGGGAACGGCTGGTCACAGGTCACACGGATGGCGGATGAACCAGAGAAGAAGGAAAAAAGCTAGCAGAGTGGTTGGAACACGGCGGAAAAGAAGCTAGGGGAGGGCGTCAGTTCTTAGAATTGTCTCTCGCAATAAGATGCTTCTCGAGCTAAAAAGAAAAGTTTGCCGGTTAGGGTTGAAATTGTACGAACCATGCGTCTGTACAAGAGTTCCTTTCGTCTCTCTCCTTCACCGTCTGTGATGCCATCGAACACCACACTCGCCCCGCGACTGTCTTCTTGCTTTTCCTTTCCTCGTGCTTGCTGAACCTTAGTTTGAATAAACAAGCAGATTTCGAGCTTAAACGAGAAATATACGTCGAAAGCAGAGGAACTCCTTTCGAGGAATCCGAAAGAACTACCACATAGGTAACGCGTATTGTCGAAAGTAAAAAAGGGAGAAAAATGGAGTACCTTATTGCCGTTTCCGGACCCAAGACTCGCCAAACAATGCTCGGTAAAACTTTATTTTCATAAATTGCTCGCTGTCTGAAAACCTGTGCAAACTCTGTCCCTCCAGAAAAGTCTAACATACTCGGTTTTCTTGCATTTTGCTCATTTAAGATGAACTGTGTGTACTTCTCTCTCCATTGCTTTGTCTGTGTAACTTGTTTCACTTATCTTGTTATCAAGAAAGAGCAACCGGTTTTACCGCATCAAATACAAAATCATGATTCCCATCCCTCGAAGCGTAAGACTGACGAGAAATCCTTCCTGTTGGTGTTTATTCAACAAAAGTGGAAATTCTCGTAAAAGAATCGCACAGCTTCCACCGTGTCTCATAATGAAACAAGCTCAAAAACTTTAAAGAAGTGCATCCTCCCTACAGGGGTACGCGCTTCAGTTCGGAAAAGGACCCGGAACTCCAAAAAAAGAAGCTGTTAGTTACGAACTTGGAAATAAAACTTGGGGGACAAATTGGCCAAATAAAACGAGACTTTAAGTTTGCAACACGCTGTATCTATCGTAGCAAGTCAATGATGAGTAACCCACTCTGCTAAAACGTTCTATTTAACAACTAAAATAAAGTATCGATTTTCGTACCATTAATATTCAATACCGCAACTTTCCACTGCGAAAATTGTTATCTGGCACTTCTGGTAGGCGCGTTTTCATTAAAGATCTCGGAGGTTCTTGATGCGAGTCTGGCTTGCCTTAACAGTCTGCGCTTAACTTTCGAGGAGGAGGATTCGCCATGGAACTCATTGTTTTAGCAGGGGATGATGGGAGCGGGGAATGCGACCACGGGCTAACAATATACGCAAATGCATACAGAGGGCTCGGTCTGGTCTCGGTGGCGAGATAGTAAACAGTGCCGCTTTCTCAGTTCATACTCTTGGCAACACCCGAACTTGTGAGCCCTCAAGGGCGTACAGCGCACTGCCTTCAGTTGCCCTTGCGGTTGACCGAGCCTCCCGTAAACCCCATAAATAATGACACGCCGGCCTCCGCGGGTGTGCCAGCTGTGCCATTGCATTCCAGTTTCGCTCTTCTAGCTTCGTTTTCGCCGGCTTGTCGTCGCCATTTGTTGCGCCGAGGCGATACAAAAATTATCGTTGCTATGATATACGAGGCACAGCACGTTTCGAAGTTTCGAATGCCATCGCCGGGAGCAGCGCACTGTCACAGCTGCGTTATTGGATTCCGCTGGAATAGTAAAACTCGGATATGTTAACGCCATACATTATAGTTTAACTCATCCCGAAGTATGCATGTTTTATAGCGGCGCATAAATTAGAAATAAAGTTCAAAGCGAGAGGAGAGGTAGAAGAGCAATAGGTAGTCGGCCACGCAATTGCGCATTAATTACTTTGATTACTTGGCGTGGGTGTTTTAGAAAATTAACAGAGGGAGAGAGGGAGAGTAGGGAGTAAATAGAAGCGGATATCGCACTCCGGCTGTATCGATCGAACGGCCGCGGTATGGATGATTAGTTTCTCGTCGATTTTCAAAAGGGGCATTCGCTCGCTCGCTCGCCAGTGGCTCCGCTCGACGTGGAACATTTTTTGGCGCACGTGGTGTGCGCGGTTTCGCGCGACACCTGCGTTGGCAATACGTTAATGTGTCAAATTGATGGACCCTTTCGTAATTAATAGTAGAGGTACGGAGAACCCAGGGTTGAGAGGGCTACGTGAACGCGGAGCGGAGCGGCGCAGCACAACGCGGCGATTCACTAGCTGTGAGAGCGAGACCAGCTGAAAGAGCGTAAGAGAGGTGGGCAAGCTCGAGAGAGATTTGCTGCGCGGTGGTGGCGCGAACCGATTTAAAACTGGCAACCAACGCGTAGTAGGTGCCCGCTAATTGATACGTGCCCATTAATTACTACGTCATTTTCGTTGAGCTGTGTTGCGGCTCGCGCACGTGCTTCTGACAAGAGTCCACCGCTGGTCTCACGGCGACCGGTGCACGATATGATCCATGAAAACGAGGGAGAGAGGAAGAGAGAGAGAGAGAGAGAGAGAGAGAGAAAGACAGAGCGAGAGAGAGCGTGGGAGGGTGAGAAAGAGTGAGAGCCAACAGCGGCAAGAATAAATAGCGCCGAGGGAAAGAGCAGTCAGATGAGAGATGGTGGTGGGAGGGGTAGCTGGCTCCGTGTAAAACGGCAAGAAGCTTGCCAGATAAAGGCAAATCGGCCAGAATACAAGGGCAAGGCAGTCAGGGGAGTGTGTAACTGGCGAGGGAAAAAGAGAGGGAAAGCCACATACAGATGAAGCGCATTCTCGCTATAATTGAGCGCGAAAAGATTTATTCTTTTAATATCGTCCTGCTTTTAATTAAAGTTCTCTTCTCCTCACCCGCAATGCCGATGCACTCTCGCGCGCGCACTCTTTAACTCTTCGCACGCGAGAAAGTTCCTTCTCTCTTTAGAGAGCCCGACGCCAAGCGGATCCGACCCTCTCGTATCTGCCCATTCGTCCACCCGTCCCCGCCGCTCCTTCTTTACCACTCGTTCTACGGCTTCGCCACTCCAACTTTTTCGCCAGATTTCTTATACCTCGGTGATCCCGAGCGGTCGTAGGCCGTCGCGAGTCAAGCGAGTGCACGAGGGCCACTCACTAATTTCAGAATTCACCAGGACGGAAACGGAAAGTCAGAAAGATGTAAGTACTGCCGCTACCGGTTAACTATGTAAGTACGCGGCCCGATTTGCCCACCATGGCCGGCAAGACGCCAACTATGAATTTGACGGGATTTCACTTCACAAACTTGACAGGAAATAGGACTAATAACGAGTGCCGGGACTAAGCCAGAATTGATTTTTTACATCCCGTCTAGAATATATAGAAATTGTTCAATTGAACCCTCTTCGACCCTAATTACATACTTACTATAGTGTAGTTACTGTCTGCAATAGTATTGTTTAGATTAGAGACAGAGGACCAATACTTTTTAAGTAGTGAGATCAGATTCCAGTACGCATTATTATGTACAAAGTATTTAACCATTAAACGATTAAAATATGTGATGTCGTGGTTGACTCGACGTATGAACGCAAAGGATTGACGTAAGAAAATCACTTTCGAACTTGGCCTGTCTCTGGTAAGAGGCTGGAGGACAACTCGTTTGAAGAATACGGCGGTGAATAGTCCGGAACAACAAGTGAGCTCAACAAGTATCATCCGGCACATCGCTTTACCCCTGCAAATCTGTATTTGCATCGAAATGCAGCTCCTTGCGCTTCGGTATACGAAGACAGGGAAATTCATGGCCGAGGGGGAGTTCGCCGACTGAAGCCGAACTGAGTTATACGCTGTGTATGATTCTCCGGTAAGCCGAGGAGAAACGCCGGTTAATCCTCTAATCAAGCGACCGTCCATCTGCATACGAATGCGTTGGTCGGCTATCTCCGACTTTAGCATCGCGATGAATACTCCACTACGTAGCTCTGCGTCTTTGTACCCAGCTGCGAATTGCTTACACTTGTTGAGCGCTAACTATGTTCCGGCAACTAACTCTGCCTACTGACCCCTAACTACCCAACTGTTTTAAGTGCCAAATTAACCACTCTGTACACCTCAAATACTAACCACAATATATCGTCTCTTTGAACTCAAATTGTATGGGTGCACCTAACCTATAACTATGACTAATTTGTCAAATGGATTCACCGCGTGTATAGACTTGTTGATAGATAATAAGCGTTTGTTATTTATAGAAGCATTCATGGAATGATTAAACGATGAATAATTCGACTTGCCGGTTAAGAATCACTTATTCATCTAGAACGGCAACTATCATTTCGTTAACAGAAGTTAAACGTTAAATGGAAGTGATAAGCCCGAGGCAAATCTAAGACGAAATATAAGGAAGCGCGTAATAAAAAGGTTTGGCGCGAGAAAGAGAGTGAAAATCGGAAATGGAAAACGCCAGGAAAATCTACAGTGATTAAATATTGATTCGTAACCACTTCGTACACCTGCAGTGTATAGGGGGGACTTACGTGATTTCCTTTCCTCCCTTTCATTTCATTTTCTACGGATCAACGTAACATTTTCAGACATATTTCCCCGTTCTGTCTGCAAGACCGTCACACGATCAGCCATGGCTTGAATCAAAATCTCATTTTACATTGCAAGGACGACAACGTCGAAATTAATTCTTGCCCAAGCGAGTTGCTAGAAGAAGCAAGCACTCTTCTCTCGTGATTTTCCCATCCGAGGGATTTTTCGCGCCTTGTACGTCTCAAATCTGTTTCACCAAATTCGAATTAACGTCCTGCCCCTCACAAAGTACTGGAAGAAAGACCATTTTAAAGTGTACCTTCCACTCCCAAGGTAGCCTCGGTGAAAGATCGTTTCTCTCTTGGTACTAACTAGAGAAAATCATATCGCGAATGAACATTCTGTAAGACAATTAAAGGGTGAAGCAGAAGCCAAGAGTGCTAACTTTTCAGACTTGCTGGACGGTTAATATGAGTTACGAGGGAACTAATTTCTATCTCGAGTACTGCTCCATTTATGAAGTTCGCGAAGTATACGATATTACTGGTTAAGCGATCACGGTTGGCGTGCCCGAAACCGAGGCAGGAATTACCGGGGCAGAGATGTAATTATGAACTAATGGTAATCGCGTCATACACTGCGGCATCCAATGTGACGACGCAGCACACGCGCAACTATAATGAATTTTCTGGAGGACACTCGACCGCACATAAACCGTTATTATTCTCGGCAGTTTGTCATTGGTCTCGGGGGCCTGCAAGTCGTTGCTTAAAACTGCATTATACAGCACTTCACCGCGACCGTAAAACGCAGTTCTCTCGAGCGCGCTACGCCAGCGCGGAATATTAAGCGGGAAGTAAACACTCACCATAGTTGTTGTAGGAGTAATAAATCGCGAAGCCCGGGAAACCAGATAAAAACTGTATTGACGCACGCTTCTGTCAAATCCGACCTGATCGATATGTGATAAAATATTCCATGCAATCTGCGTGTCGATCTAAACATTTACAGCGTTAGATTGACATCCTTCGCAGAATATGAGAATACGCTTCCTATTCAAAAGCTCATTTTAGTCGCGAATTATCTACTAATAAATCGGCGATGATTGGAAAGGAGCGAAAAGTTATAAAATAAGTAATTCCCTCCTAGATTAAATGTAAAAATAATAACTATCAGGGAAAAGTCAGTAAGGATAGATTTATCCTCGGTTGCTAATGAAGCAATTCCTTCAGGAAAATCATTGGAGGCTGTAGGTTCTTGCCGAGGGACTAATTTCGTCCAAATCAGTAGTCGTATCACTGTGGCTTTAATCGAAACTTGGCATTCAAGTTCAGCCAGATTAATTGAACTTTCTCGATCAGCATCTCAGAAGCAGTTCTGATCGCGTTGTGTAGTTGGTCGAATCGAAGGCAATCAGGGCGCTCGGTTGCTGTATCAGCAGCATTATTGCCGCAGAATATGATAAGCATGATGTTGGTATCAGTTTGTGGGTTAATGGTAATTACGTGGAGAGACCGCCTCGAGGCAACAAGGGAGATGGCAACAATACCACGCGCGCTCGGGGTGACGCAGAGCTATTAGCATCGAATCTGATAGCCATAATTATGCTCTCCTCCCAGATCTTACTGCTTCCTCTTCGCTTCATGATCCTAATTGTGCCGACGCGCTTAATAAATTATTGCGAGCGGATTCTCTCACTGATAAATTCAAGAGTGAGCCCAACAGTCTGAGTCTACGTTGGCATTCCAACCCCGTAACAACCTTTCCCTTATCGCACAACTTTCAGCTCAATCATCCGAACGTTTTCTTATAATGATCCCTTTCCCGTCAGAACCGGATAGGCCCTCGTTGAAACTCCTCTCATTAGCACCGAACTGCTCGAGTCGGGATTTTTCGATGGGGGATCAAACGCAGTAAATTACTGGCATATCGGCATTCGACGGATAGAGCAGGATCGATAGCACTAACTTTTCTCTCTTTTTCTAAATGTCCATCGTTCGATATTTGATTTTTCGAGCGATGAAAGCGTTCGAGGGTTAAAAGTTAAAATGTACTCGAGGCAGCAGGTTCAAGGCGGCAACTCTAGGTGGGCGGAAGTTTGCGCACGATAAATAACCAATGAGATGCGGCAAGCGATAGCGAGTTTTCCATATCACACCAATTACTGGACGAATCGCAGCGGAAACTAAATATATCTGCCAAGTAGAATGTTTCTCATGGCACGGAGGGCGCTCTCCTCACATCTAATTCAAATTATTAATTACATTTTATGTATAAAGCTGTTTCGCGTGGTGAGCTTTGAAATGTATTCTCCCAAATCAGTGAATTAATGGGCTTCCCGGATGTTTTACCCGCTCATGGATTACGCGAGCTCAGTCAGAAATGAAATGCACCCGGTTGAATTTACGATTCTCGTCAAAGTAATAAATTCCATCCAATTTCACATTATTCTCGCATCCGAGTTGGACTGATGAAGTTTTTTTTACATGGAGTCAAAATAGCGTTTTTGGGGTTGCGACGCTCCAGTAATTCAGACCGAGCCTTTTGCTTCGACATTCGTTATACGCAGATATGCGCGCCCGAGTGCTGCATATTTGTAGTACTTAAAACCTAACTGTAATTGCTCGTAAACATAACCAAAACGCACTGACATGGATTAGTTACACCGAAAAAGCTCGTACCGGAGAACGTACACGCTCGCTTGCATCGAGAGGAACGAGCTGCTGGCTTTCGCGTTACAATTATCGCGCAAGCCTCTTGGCGCGTGGCCGGCTAACGAGGCAGGATTGACGTCGATTCCCCTAGCGATGGTGATCTTATATCAGATGAAATCCAGGCACTACACATAGGTCGATGCCGCCATTGGCGCATTCGCATTACGAGGCGATCTTCGATGGCGAGCATTTGAAAGAAAGCAGCGCCTTTTGCAAGGGCAAAAAACCCGCTCCATGATGCGATCACGAGCCAGAATTCAAACCGTTGGAGTATTTGCGGCCGCGTGCACCTCCGATCGCAGTACATATCGGGTTAGATGGCTTCTGGTATGCGGATATATGCGAGGAAAATCCATAGAAGTCGATTGATAGCGAGTTCAGTATCTCGTCTTTCCCTCATTGATGCCACTCGGCGGCGAGTGTATTTATTTCAGCGCCACGAATGGCTCGTTGGCTCGGCATCATAAAGATCGAATACCCGCGCACATACAGCCGCGCGAGTAAAAAAGAAGCGAGAAAAAAAAATATAGCAGCGAGGGGTAACCACGTCAATTTGTCGATCCTCTCCCAGTGGGGCTTGAGCACACGCGCTTCGCATATAAATGCATTACTTGGATAACCGATAGCTATATCGGCAATACCGATATCCAAAACTCAACCTTCTAAATGGTATTAATCATATCACTCTCTCGCTGTTTCGATCCTGTTTCTTACCCATCACCACGCTATGCATAGATAATACATGGCATGGTTTAGTCATGTTTTACTCAGCATGTATGCTTCTAGTGTATATGCTTGTAAATTGAATTCGATTAATATTTGAATTGAATAGATCAGTAGTCAGGTTACGGGGTCGTTCACTACAGGCTGGAATTAGGCAACGAGTAAACGAGAGGCTGATTTGTATCTCGTCAGAGTGCACGTGCTCTTTTTTTGTCACTGTAAAAATCAAGTGAATGATCGATGGAGTGAGTCACATGTAATCCATGCCCGCTGTCCGCTACTAAACTGAGGCCACGCTTGGATAACATTTCCTGAAAGATCGAGCACTTTGAAGCGAGCAAAAAGTTTCTGGGTTCCTCCTACACACTTCTAAATTCGATAACTACTTCCTGTCTATCAATTGGCCAGATCATTTTTTCCCTGCCAGAATCGATTTTGATTCTCCAGTTTGCACTCTTATCTCCCTCTGAAACTCTCTTCCACTTTGCCTTTCAGTATTTCCGTATAAGCTTTCGTAAATACATTGGGGAAGTTCGAATGCGATACGGGAAATGGGAACGGCGGCATTCACCTCAAGCACGTGTACTCCCACCTTTCATCTTCGACAGGGCAGTGGGGCGACACAGAGGGTGGCTATTACAATTAGTGGACATTATGGTAGGATGGGCAACAGACAGCGGCGCAGCAACATAAATGGACTGACCGTCGACTCCAGTAGTCTATCATTGCGCGTCGCATGCTGCCGACTCCAGCGAATCGCTTGCTATATGCACCCCTGCCTCCCGTGCCCCCTTTTCCAACCGAAATACCAACCTCACCCATCAGTTTTACCACTTCCACCACCATCGTTCCTGTTCCTAGCCTTCCACCTCCTTGTTGCCAGGGCCACCCTTCCACCGCTACTATCCTCCTTCCACCCTCCGGTGCACCCCCTCCGTAATTACAAGCATTCATTTCACACTAAAAGCCGCCAGCGCTATCCCGACCCGACCACCGCTCGAAACGAGTCCCGCGCGAGCCGCATTTTCGCTTCGGATTGCCACTCATCCACTGTCACTGCCAGCCCGCTCTCTCTCTGCTACCCTTTCGCCCTGGCCATTGCGTCCTTCCGCCTTCCTACCCATTCTATCAGCCTTTTCCGAATTTTCTCTACCGCTCGACCCTTTTCCCGAATGCCTGCGATTACATAGGCTGCAACGACCGATAGCAGCAACGACAGCTCGCCGCTCGGTCCACGACCTTCGATAACCGATGCACGCTTTTCCCAACGAGAGCGCGACGAATTTTTACGTTGACAGTTGGGCCAGAACTATCCGTCAATCTGAATGTTGCTCACTCTTTGATCCCTTCGAAAATGATTTCTTAAGGCCGGAAATGAAACATCATTTTTCGTTTATTTTGTTCATTTCGAATTGTTGATAATTAAGTAAAACGGAAATGTGAAGGCTTATTCAAGTAATTATTCTCGTATTTATGTTTTTTAATCATTAGGGTTTCTCCGTCATGTGATTTACGAGACACCCCTTGCGAAATATACCGGGAGTGCAAATCGTGCGATGGAGACAGTTTGAAGTTACGCCAAGGGAAAGGACGGGAAATGCATCGAGCGGAGGGAAACGGGCGGTGGCAGTCCGGGCAAATGCAGCCAGGCTGCGCGCCACGAAACTTTTTATTCTCGGAATATCGGACCCAATCAGGCACCCCCACCGCCCCCACCCTTGGCGCCTGCGAATATAAATGCCCTCGATCTCGTCTATATAATCATGGGAGTGTGAAATTAACCAGCCAATCCCGCAGCCGACCGCGAAGCCCGCACACACTGCACGCTCTTACTCGGCGACCAATCTCGATTGGCTCCTCCACGAATTTTTGCGCCACGTCAATGTAAATCCCGCAGTAGGAGAAGCTGCGTATTCTTTCGCTTGGGAAAGTTTCAACGAATCTCGTGGAAAAAGGCCGACTCTATACGTTGCCACTGCTTGGCCTACAGGGTTATGTAAATACATATGAGTTAGTTATATCGAAATTATATACTCCCACATATTGAAATGTACACTTTTTCGAATTAATACCGGGCTGGAATTTTTTCCTTTTACTCGTACAGTCATATGAATGTTACGTGATGTACATAACTCTATAATAGTATCTATGTTGAAAGAAAAGAAGGGTCACTGATTTTAATTTCATCGAAAACCATAATGTTCCATTCTTCTATCTATCAGCTATCCCATTCTATGAATATTTCATTCCATATATTAACCATGCGCAGCATAAGACAAATTCCGAATATGTATCGACCCGCTATTTTCGATTTCAAATGCAAGAAATGTCTGCATTTCCGAACAGGGTTACAAGCAATGATAAAATAATCAAACCTGAGAGAAAAGGGTGTAGGGAGCCCAAGGGGATAGCAGGGGCAAGTAGGTTTCTAGAAGCAAAGAAGAGATCGTGGAGGAGCGTTAGCAATATTTTGCAGAAAGGGACAGCGGCTGTGCCACCTGAAAACAGAGAGAAAGCCCAACAAAAGGTAGCAGGGCAGGAATCGTAGCTACACGACCGGTCGCAAGAGGCCCACTGCACAATGGTGGGATTAAGGGAAACTGTCGCGCGGGGGGTAGTTTCTGTTTATCGCATCATATAAATACGGAATTAATTAAAACTGCGGAGTTAATTGAATTTTTATAACCTTTTGTAAAAGGGGCTCTAGTCCGGCAGCGGAGCGACCGCTGCCCCTGCCTGCGAGGGAACGAGCGAGCGCAAGCGTGCTTTCGCGGGTCCGAGTGAGAGGGAGCGAGAGAGAGAGAGAGAGAGAGACGGAGAGACAACATGCACTGCGTTAACTGGGTAGTTACCGTCCTTCCCCCTCCCCCGCGCCGCCCTCCCCCCATTCCGGTAAGTGTAATAGCGTCACGGAAATATTACCCTTTTGTGGAAAGAGAAACGCGCACACCGGCCTGCTCTCCCACACCACGGCTACTGCGACCCCGAACCCTCTCCCGCCGCCTTTCTCCTGATAAAACCGCCCGGAGGTATTTACGGCAGCGATGCACAATCTGCTCCCGAATAAACGGTCGTTGCGTACTTTTAACGAGGTAACCGAGCCACGACGCGACGCAACGGGGCTAACTACCCCAGGCGCGCCAGCCCATGAGCAGCCTGCTGCCTCTATCATTATCGCTATGACACGCAGACCGCGATTTTTTACACTTCTCCAACCGTTCACGGCACCGTCGCTACTGCCACGCTCTTTTCTCATTACCTTGATTTCATTATACTGGATTCATGCTAGCCCTCGATCGAGAAGTCTTACTTACTGTGTTACGTATGTCAAATTATGATTAGTTTGGTATTTTTATAAGAGTAAAATCGCGAAATATTAGTCCGGCGTGAGTGTTCATGAAGAAAATAGTATGCAGCCCTGGTGAAATATTGTTTACGAAGGTTTGGTTTTCTCTCTCATGCATAGTCAGGCGCGCGCCGTTTATTCAGCGAGAGTATAAAGTCATCATTAGTATATAAGGCTCCTATTTAAATCAAAGGAATCGTTTCTCACTTGAGCGTGATCGGACGTATAATATCAATCGACTTGAAGGAAGAAGACGAAAGTTCGACGGAAGGAACGAGACATCTTTTCAGTCGTCTCTCATAAGTAAACCTCATAACTAATCCCGAACGGCAGCGGGTGAGGAGGGAAAAGTCTTTGATTCAAACTACTGTTATTTCTTGGGCGTCGCCAAGCGTTATCAGAAATCCGCTCGCTCGTCGGATTAACATGTCTGAGGTAGCGGCCATCAATTTCAATATCCACTCGATAAATATTCCTTTGGAACCCGATTTCTTTCCCCATGCTTACCCCCGCCTAGCAGATCTTTCTCCCGCCGGTCTGGCAGCAGCCTTACTTTCTTCTCCCTGGGCAACCCCTCTGCCCTGCCGGGAGGCGAGCTCGTTCGTCTGGAGATAGGCGAGATTCGATGGAACAGTGAGCGAGACGTACGACCCAATAGGCGGATCGCAGACTGGCTTTAGATAATATCCTCCCGACGATTTCCATGCCCTAAGACTTTGCAAGGATATTTTGCTTGAGAAACTCTTTCCACTACACGCGTCCGTGGGCTGTGTCACTCGAGCCAGTCGACGGGATAATCCCTCTGGAAAATATCAGACGATAATAGTCGCCCCCGGACCATCCTCACATCTTAGTTTTTTCCATCCCTTTTCTCGTCGAATTTTTGTGGACTCGCATCTCGCGAATGAATGGTAAAAAGACAGGATGACCTTCTAAATTATCTCTTATCATGTGTAAAGTTGTGACTACATAATGGAATAGTAGGTACTGAGGACAGGTATTTGTTAAAAGGGTTATCATAAGGGGTTTTTGTCCCTTCTTCTTACTACTTATTCCAGTATGGAGAATCGAAAATAGATATCAAAGGATATGATGTGATTTCTTTGATTACGTAAATGGAGCTCGAATAAGATGAATGTTAGGTTTGTATGTGAGTACATTGAAGAGCGGAGCCATATGCAATAAGCAGGATATCCGAGTGACAGAGTTTGGTACAAAACGAGTGTAGACCGCCACACAGATTCATATTTCGTTACTACTTCCTTGATATCAACTTACTCCCGCAATGTGTACTTTTCTCGCATTGGTCTTCTTTTCCTACAAGTATCCGGTCCTTTCCTTTTACTTTTCTGCCGTGGTAACTTTTCAAGCGTGGGCATAAGTAATGAAGAAACGCCGAGGACTTTTCCCCGACCGACGCCGAGCGTCGTAGCTGCGGGAGGCTGCGGGAAACTGCCCTTTGCCAAACTCGAACGAAGACAGAAAGACTCCCACGGAGAAGTTGGAAAGGAATTGGGCAAGACGAAGGTAAACGCGATGCCAGGAGAGGAAGAAGAAAACGTCAAAGATGAAGAGAGTGGGGAGTTGAGTGTGGGTGTGGGTAGGTCTAGGTAATATTAATAAGTAGAAGGAAAAGTTGGTTTGATCAGCCAACACGGACGGTTTCAGGTAGGGATTAGACCACATCACAGAGTAGCTGAAAACGCCGAAGCTATTAGCATAATTACAATACTTCCGTCTGGCCAGTCCAACTTTCTGCTTATTTTAAGCCACTACTCGGATATCTCTCGTGATGGGATTGCGGCGAGCTCATTACGCTGATGCAGCATTAAAGAGTCAAATCATTCTGTCGATGCCATCATTGATTCACGCTGCTCCAGTGTATTTGTACCACTGTGCATCGCGCTTGCATTCTATGCAACATGATGCGCAGTATCCTAGAGAAATCATTAGGAAAGCAGGAATCCTGAACAGTTGTACACTTACTGTTTACGATTAATTGTGTTCCAATATAATTATGATTGATAGATCTTGCTTTTATTACTTGCTGCACTAAGGTCAGGAGACATTGGAAGAGATAGTTGTAATGAAATTGCGTTTCTAAATCACTAGTCATCTAGTCAAAGCGGGAACTGGTAAACTATTATACGAACGTGAAGTTGCTTGTTCGAAAAATACTGCTGATTCTTAATGATAAAGAAAGTGCTCTGTACATACATGTACTATGAACCATCTATTACACATGATGAAGTGCCTTTTGGGAGCGTCGGGGTGCCAAGCTGAATCAGCTGTACTCACCCGGGCGAAACACCCTTCCCAACTTCCAGCCGGTTTATGCTCTCACCGGGAATAAATCTGATTCGCGACGGCCCGGGTTAGTTACTGCCGGTCTCGCTTTAATACAAAATGAAGAATTGTTTATGCCCCGACTCTATTATAATCCTACCACCCTTCGGACTCTTTATATCAATGCTATGTGCGCACAAATCACTACAACTCATTTTAACCCTTGCCTCGTTACAACTGACCGAGCGTGAAATAGCGTACCGATCGAAATTATTGAGAATCAACGACTTCAGCCTCATTCTTGTTTCCCTTAACAGTCTTTTCCATGTGATAATACGATTCATAAAGGTTATAAAGCCGCGTGTATCGAAAATTAGTCGGCCGATCGATCGGATCTATATATAAGATCATAATAGCGAGTAAATGGCATGCAATTCTACAAATAGGATTTTCAAATTGGATTATGACAGCCTGTATAAATAGGTGAATATCCAAGGTGTTAAGTAGGTATTAGGAAGCTGTCGGTGTTAGCTCCCTTCAGCTACTACGCGATATTGTATTTGGCTGGAAAGTGCCGGTGAAGGGAAGCCGGACGAGAAAAATTAAGGAACAGAAGCGACGGAAGCGAGAGCGCGGCAGGAAATGCACTTTGAGGCCACACATCCGTCGCTGGATAATTGCTTTGTCCATCGGACCACGTGAAAAAGCGCTGCGTGAGGGAAATGCTTTAAATGAAAAGGCTGGACAGGAGGTGCGGGCGAAGGGTAGTGTGTGCCGCGGTGGTGCGAGTGACAAAGCTACGTTGTCACGTATAACAAAGTAGATTAGTCAGTGTGATAAAGGACTGTAATTCACTAAGTAAATGATATCGATCGTGTAACGAACGGAATGTGCTTCCGCCAGCCAGTACTTCCATTCGTCGAATGCGGGAAACCCGTGTCATATTGCCAGCTCTTCTACGATTTCAATTCGAAAGCAAAGCAAAACTTTTCACTTCTCATGAAACACGTAAAACTGACTATTTTTATCCATATAAGAACATTTATTATGGAATGTCTCTGATGGTTGATAAAATCATGACACCACAGTTCAAATTTTGTCTCAACCACGCGGCAAAAAATGTGAGTGGTTTCGGCATAAAGCAGCTAGAGGGAAGGAAGCTACCCATACTTTGGTGTAAATTGACGTTGTCTGATTCTTAGGGGCGGACTGCGCGTGGCCAGAGACGATTACATGTGATTTAAGGAGCTCTATGCTCGGGAGTGCTCCCGTTGGTTAGGTCACAGCATTCACCTTCTTTCTAGACCCTGTTTTATCTACGAAATGCAGCAGTCCTCTCCACTTATGTGGCTCTGATTCCACCTTACCCTTCTCCTCCATGGAAAATCACTTGCCATCTGCATCTCAATACAAAGCATCGATCTTTTTCATCCCGAAAATCAATTCATCAATACCCGACACTATAATACCAAGGGTTTTATTTGCCAGGTGTGATAAATCTTTCCTGAAGGTGCCTGATCGAGAAATATGATGAAAAGCGCATTATATAAAATCCGCAGATCGGACTTGATTCCTTTAAGAAGTGAATTATGTAGAAATACATGGAAGTACGTAAGGCGTGTGCATCCTGACAGAACGACGCCACACATTTCTGGTAGCCCTGTGATCATCATAGTGAAGTTATCAGGCCAACTGATAGTCAGGACACTATCCACGCAATTGTGCCCTTCTAGCGGACGAGGCCGAACCAAGCTCCAGCCTCTTGAGACAAGTGGCATCATCGACATGGTAACGGCCTGGTAACTGCATCGTAAGCCGTCTAACGGAGCACCAGGGCTCCTAACGCCCGATATCCCTCGTGTGGTAGTTCGAGCTCGAGGTTCAATGGCCTCTTCATCAAGGATCACACGGTTAAATCCTCGGATGTAGACTGACCGTCCCTCTCCATCAGATCAAGCTCAGTGGAAATTCTCGAGGACTACACAATCCGCGTGCATGGATGTTTGAGCGTCGACCCTGCGAGACAAAAATCCATTATCCATGAGTGGCCAATATTCCTTTCCTCAGTTGATTACCATACACAATGTACATATATAAATAATGTGAGGTGGCATTTTTTCTAATGATACCAATTGCGGCAATGGTCTCTGCCTGATTGGACTTAAGGCTTTAATTTGCAGGGACATACTATGCGGCTGTGATGGACACGGCGATTATGGTTACGCTACTTGTGGCCTTGCTCCCGATGGAGATGATAGTAACGATGACAGCGATACAACGCTGAGCGCGGTGATGAATTGGTTGAGAGAACGCTCGAACGTTTCCCGGGTAATGCTGTTCTCTTGTTTCTCTTCCGCTTCAATGAACGGTGTATTGTGGTCTGATCGATCTCATTACGGGGGCTGCTGTTTGGTCTCGCTTAGAGGAGAACCCGCTCCTTTCAATGGATCAGCTGCTACTCGACCGCCGATTGATTCCCACTCCCAACCCGTCAATCGATCCCTCTATCATTCGCGAAATCACGTATTTCTTTTGGGTAGTCGTCGACCTATCTTGGCTGGACGCCGAAGAGCTGAAGAGTGGCCATAGAAGAATTCAGCTAGAACCAGTCCAGACGTTTGGAGACTCGTAACAAGGTGGATGGGTAGTGGCAGGACTGACACGCACCAGATCCAGGGAAATAGAGAATGGCTTCGATCGTTAAAGCTCCTTCTCCTTCGTGATTCCGGCGAAAGGCTCTTGAGGCTCGTGCCAAGAGGAAGGTGCAATCGAAACCCACGTGTCCCAAGGACACCTCGTTCGACACTGCGCGAGAACACTCTAGTGGCACTTCTCCGTAAAAAGAAATTGGCCGACGCGGACGTGCCTCGCTCGCATGATGGCCGGCAGTGACCATTAAATTGATATTCCATGAATTGGTGTCAGAAGCATTCGATACCGTTTGAATAGGTTTATTTAAAGGAGAACGGAGGGCCACCAGGGACAACCCGGTCTCCAGAAGAATCGCTCCCTCCATTTCAATAGCAACGTACCAAGCGACCTTTTGTCCAGCACAATACAGGGGACTTACGATCATCCAATATTGTCCGTCAACACACACTGCGTGCGCTCATCTCGTTATAAAGTCTGTTTGATCGGCAAACATTGCAGCCCGCCGCGATGCACGCGGTAACTCTGCAGTGTGACCGATGCACGACCGGCAGCTACCTCGGAAAAACCGTTTCACTCGTGGTACTTGATTGCGAAATCACTTCTACCAACAGCCGAGTGATCTTACAATTTTCACCTGTTAAATATTAACTTTATAATTAACAAGAACCTATCGAGTTCGATTAATTGGTGGTCCTAGGAAATCCTTGCCCGATGTGTTGCAAATTGCAACGATCAAAGCGTAGACTGATTGGGTGCGAGATTGATCTTTCATTCCTTGAAATCACTCGCGAGTTATTAACACAAAAGTATATTCTATTGTAATTATAACTAATTCTCCCTCATTTTATTTACTTCATCAATGACTTTGAGAACAAAAAGGAATCGCGATTCTGATTGTATTCTCTTCAAGGTTTGCTTAAGAGGATAAGAGGGTGCGTCGCGTGCAAGGGTTAAAGCACCTTGAGTACTATCAAGAGCACCAGCAATCTCGGCGACGTGCATCTGTGCCCAATATTCTTGACGGCAGGAACGGTACAGACGCGAAGTCACCCTTTCTCATCTGGCAGTCTTATGTCCCAAGAGCGACGACAGCCCACCTACACCCGGCACAGTGACAAACGCTGCAATCTAAACTCTAAACAAAAGCCCCTACCCCCTCGCTCTCTTGCTCACTCACTGCTTCTCTCTCTCTCCTACCATACGTAGCGCAACCAAGCACTGTTCGCGTGCCATGTAAATCGCCCGAAATGAATTCCTGCCAATCACGCACGTGCCTCAATGCCGCACGATTACTAGCGACGAACTCGGTGTGAACACTAGCGAAAAACCCCAAACTGTAAAAAGGTACAAAGTAATGAAAATGTTGTAGCTACTCGTGGTATTATATTGTGAGCTGTGGAAGGTGAAATATGTTGATTGATTCCAGGATTTAATAATCTTTGAATTAATAATATCACCGTTCGATGGAAAAGTCAGCAGTATTTTCAAAGTAAATTCCATAGTCTTGGGAATATATTTATTTTCTCCGTTATGTTTTCACTGTTAATCTGCGTACATACTTCATATACACTGTTCAAATTAGAGGACTGGTGTGCTTATTATTGAGAGCTTACTGACGTACGTACGCATTCAAAGGAGGTTTGAGAATCGGATTAATTCGACACGCTTAATAAATCCTGGCCTTTGATTAATAATTATGCTGCGATACACGAGAATACAGAATATAATACAATGACTGATATTAACTTGCACAGTTGGACCATTTCATCTGCTTAATACTTCCGTAGATTGACGAAGTTTATCCGAATAATTATTTATTTAAACATTCACAGATCATTTGTATGCGGAAATTGTTAGGGAAAAAACAAGTTAAGTGGTTGGTTGAGATGGACAGTCGATGGCAGATATGGTGAAGCCGCCGAAAAAACATGGAAGATTTATGCGAGTCGGTGAGAGCGCAGTAGCGTCGAAGTATTAAGATCCTGTTTCTCTTCGCGCGTTCATTCGACCTGTCGCTTCGAGTCTCAGGATTCGCATATGCCCCTCGCACCATAGCCATGCTCGCCCCATCGATACTTCCATGCACGTGATTGATGGTCGCCGTCGCTTCGCAGACGCGACGACATAAATCAAAAGGCACCCTTATACGCACAACCCCTTTTCTTGCTACTCTCACTCCTTACCATCCTTTCAGCTCTCTTCCGCTCTCAGTAGTTGCCGTCGATGCATTACAAAATCCACAGCTAGTAAACGCTACAGAATTAAATACTGAGCGTAGGTTGTAGGCTTTCATTCTTGCTCAGAAAGACAGGAATTGGACTTCATGGAATTCTTTTTAATTTCGAGCCATGACATTTTTCTATTCTATTTTTCTATGTCAGTCAGGATTATGTTCTAAGAATTTCATATTTATTCATACGACTTATTTCGCACTCGATTGAAATAACCGTGAGACGTAAATTGATGTAATGGATTGTCGTAATGGATAAAACTGAAACAAGTGACGAAGCCATTAAAATCACTTTTCACTTTCGATGCGCATGCCGCCGGCTAATGTAAAAGAAACGCGAAGATTCATCCACAGGGAAGCGCGCTCACCCTCGCAAACGTTCTCCACCCTCTATTTTCCAGAACTACACAGCCGGCTCTGTCGGGAATGATGTATCGATACAAGCTGGATTTTTGAACGCGCTTTTAATCGCACGCACAACGAGAGTGATGCAAATGGCTTGAAAACGAGAGAGCCTCTGATGGACTCGTTTCTTACGATTCACGTTACGCTTCGCAGCATCCACTCCAAGTAGGGGTGGATGGTTCAACCCAGCTCGCCGAGGCTTCCGAAGTTCCGAAGAATCATGAGAGCGAAGGAACTAACATATAAAAGATAATTTTAGCAATATTAAATACATTAACACATGAACGAATGCAGATTCATATGTGTCAGAATATTTTTTATATCTACACTTTGCGTATACACATAATCAGAGGAAAATACCTTGTACAGAAGGGATAGTTCTTCGCCGATGGATCCGACTAGAATGTCATAGAGCGCTAACTGTACACGTCAAACTGGCAAGTTAGCTAGCGAGTACATAGTGTGACTGACATTGTCATGTTCGTCTGGCAGCAAGTGTCCGGGATAAATAGTTCATTGTCGAGTAAGCAGAAGCAACTTCGTAGAATTGGCAGAATTCCAATGCCGATACCTACGAGATAGATATAGTATGCGAGAGACAGAGAAGGAAGGCAGCCTGCCTTCTACCATATAGCGTTTCGCTGGGATTCTTTGATCTTTAACAGTGCTCTGACTTATGCCAAAAGGAAAAGATCCAAGTAATAGGTGAAGCAGCGATCGGTACTCCAAAGCTGGGAACTCGTTTCACGCGAAATTCCACGAAATCCTATGCCATGTGAGTGGCTGGGTAAAGGATTGAAAATTGAAACCGAACCCGGATGAAAAAAATTCAATGAAATGGAAGAGCCATGTAAAATTCTCACATGCATTACGCATTATTACCACACATACGCCAGTTTCCCAACTTCCCCTTCAGCCTCATTATCTTGCTCTCTGACGAGATTCTCTGACAAATATTCGCTGTCGGAGATTGGCATAATACGATATCCTCGTCCAACTAAGCAGAGGTAGATCTTCAAAAGGCAAACTTTTCGAACTAAGATGCCGCGTGCTCATTCTTCCGGGGGAAATTCGCCGTTTTCCGACGTGGGATCCCTCTCAAACATTAAGCCCGAAAGTTTGGCATTCTTCTAACGACTCTCAGGAATTTTAATCGCTAATTGGAGTTAGACAGTTCTACCGCATTCCGTATCACATAACGCGCTGCGGCGCATTCCTCTTTCGCGTAGCAGCGCTCCATTTTTCAGTAAATGACTCAAATATTTCCCCGTAAATAATATGTCACATAGTGTATTAGATCGATCAAGGGCTGTCGTACATTCGATGTGCATGTGTACATTCAAGTGCACCAGCGGTACACGTCTGTTGATGTGTCGATGGGAACACGCAACTCCGTGCGGTGCTCGTTCGAAAATCATTAATTACGAACTGTCGTTAGGACTAGTTTACTTGTTACAATGGAAGTGCCAACACAGATGCATATCATTATTCAATGTCAATTGTGAGTAAATAGATTGCCTCTCATGAGCACAGTATAAATGCTCGGCAGTCTTGCTGAGTTCCAGGGAATTGCATCGACAGTAGCACAGACTCGATCATGCACGTATCATTGGTGTTTCTTCTTGGCCTGTTGGCCGGCGTTGCGGTCGTTCTTGCCGATGACGGTGAGACAAGACAGGTAATTTCTTAGTGTTCACACTTTTTCCGTTCGAATTTCACTTCAAATTAAATGAAGGATCATGCAAGCTTGTTTAAGTTAATTATTCAATGATATACTCGTTTGTCCTGAAGCAATAATCTTGAATGATAGAAGAGTTAGTATACTGACATTTTGTTGAGAATGGATATATAAGTTGTGTTTTATGGTCAACAGGAACGTGCCCTTGTTTTCCCCGATCCCATAAAAGGGCTCAATGCACTATTGGGTCACGATTCATCGAAAGATGAAGCGTCCCTGGATTACGACTCAAGCGACTCGTCTCTTCAGCCCCGATTTTTCTTCCATCATCGTCATCGTGGCAGTCGTCGTCGTTGCCGTCATAGATCTACTTCTACTACATCAACTACTAGCACGAGTACGACCGAGCCTACTACTACATCGACTTCAACTACCACTACTACTACGACAGCCGCCCCTGCAGGCCGTTAAGGTATTGAAATATTATCGTATTATGAGTGATTCAAGGATTAATAATTATCCTTCTTCATTTAGGATAAAACTTCAATAACTGAAATGCAACCCGACGCATCTAATAATCTTCCTAATATATCCGGCTTCGATGTATCTAGCTTATATCTTGAAAGGGACTTGAAAGGAATATGGCTACTACAACTACTCTCTGTTAAGATGACGTTCCAATTATGCACATAAAAGGAATTGTAAAGATTTCTGAAAGGAATAGGTTAGTGATAACCGATAGCGGAATGTCTAGTTGGATTCGAGAGGCGATATTCCAAAATAACTGTACACCAATTACTCCCTGCTTAGACTTTCCATTCTCCCTTTCCCCCATCACTTTGTCGGGAATCCGTTGAGGGAAATACACTGTCTCATAGTTTAAATAGTTATTATCATTTTCCTATAACCCCACACATTCCCCGGTAGAATATTTTCGGATCTGTCAGACACACGGGAAAAGGTCAAGCGACGATATCATATGAAACGATGGTGCTTGGAGATCCCCGAAGAACTCGTAAAATCGTCATCGAGCGTGCATAAAACATGAGTCGCCCGGAGAATGCGAGTCTGTCCTGCGAATTTACGTGGCTTAAGAATATGAAAGCAGGCGTCGACTAGTTGTCGCCGCTGGCAAGCCTGTCAATGGAGATTGGGATAGTGGATGCCTTTGGCGAAAGGTTCTTGGGAAAAGACGACAGGTACATACGTATAGGAGGCAGTCGACAGCCGGTGTGTTGCAACACATTGGGGGGGAAGGGTCGGGTTGCTCGAGCGCATATTTCCAGCTTGGCGGTTTCGCCGTGCGCGTTAAAATACATTTCCCTGCGCGAAGAGTTCCGCTACGCCACGGAAAAGCCTCCAGCTGCTGGTCGCGATATTCCACATGCGTAATGCTCGCACGGATATTTCCATACATAAATCTCCTTTCCGAGGATAGCGAGCATGTCTGGCTGTTGCGCATCATCAGCCAGACTGGGAAACATCTGCGACATCCTTATTGTCCCCTTGATTGTTGGTGAAGGGTCCAATATTCGAGGGATTTATAAAGAATATTAAAACAAATGTTCGTGTCCGTTTAAAGAAACG
Source organism: Ectemnius cavifrons (assembly GCA_964023945.1). Classification (NCBI taxonomy): domain Eukaryota; kingdom Metazoa; phylum Arthropoda; class Insecta; order Hymenoptera; family Crabronidae; genus Ectemnius; species Ectemnius cavifrons. The sequence goes on from OZ030375.1 coordinate 6,468,085, forward strand.
AAGCCACCCAATTATGGAACAATAAAACTAGTTTATTAAGCAAGAATACAATGAACTTCGTCTATTGAAAAGTTAGTAATGCTTGGGTACATTCAGGTCAGTGGACTTATCGTCTCCGTAAAGTACAACATCCCAACGGATCGTGTACCAACACTATTAACACTTCGTCTGATCCGGAGTCTCCGGATTATCATCCACCTGGCAGTATTTCCAACCCATGTCAATGTTGAGATGAGCTGCATTAACTAATGGATTTTCGATGCAAGCCTCGATGAAGTGAGCGATTTCCTCGGAGGTCCCGTACCGCTTGGGGGTCAGCATCGATGAGATCCACTTCTTCCTATCCTCCGGCGAATGTGGTGCTACAGGAAACAACACGCCGATTTAAGTTAACGCCATCGAGGAGATCACTCAAGATCATCATTGGCAATTTCACCTGTCATTGGAGTATCGATGAAGCCAGGACTAATTGTTACGACTCGTATTCCTTTGCATGCCAGACCTCTCGCCAAGGGAAGTGTCATACCAACTATTGCTGCCTTTGTGGTCCCATAAGCAATGAACTCAGGGGGTGATTTTAACGCGATTGTGCTAGCAATATTAATTATCACGCCTCTCAGCTGATTCGCGTCCGGCTTATTGTTCGCCATCCCGCCGACCGCCAACCGTATCACATTAAACAAACCCCAAACGTTCGTGTCGAATATGCAACGATAAAGATCGGCCGAGTGTGGCTTCTGTGTCTTGAAGTTGTAAATTGGCTCAGAACCGAATATCGCTGCGCTATTCACCAGCACATTTATATCGCCGAATCTCTCCGTCGCGCACTGCAGACTCTCAAGGACATCCTTCTCTGATCGAACCTAGTACGATTGGTCGTGGAAATGCGGTTATTCAAGGTGATGGCGATCAGTGAAAGTCAAATTAAAGTGATGCTCGAATCGCTAGAGATAGAAGATTTACATCGGTGCATGTAAATAGGGCTCGTTCACCCATGGTTTCGGCAAGCTTCGCACCGCTCGACGATATATCGGCCAAGACTACTTTACCACCCTGGCAGAGAATCTTCTCGGCGACAGCTTTCCCGATACCGTTCGCACCTCCGGTTATGTAGGCAACCACGTGCTGGAAAGGGCATTAACACTCGCGTTACGTGTACATTGGTGAATTTTAACTTTCGTATTTAATGGCCTCTCTAGTATTACATTGTCACGCCCGGCGGGCGATCTCGCTGGGCGTCAAAGCTACAACTTTCTTTAATAGGAAAATCATGAACTGTCACCTGCATCCTCCCACTCATTTTCAAGCACGGTCGCACGTGTGGACGTATGAAATATGAACACTGATATTACACTAAATTGCAACAAGGTTGACACTAATACTACGTCACTAACAGCTACACTTTTACCATGAAGATAGCTCACTATCGAAAGGATTATCGAACTGGCGTTCGTCATGATACTGCTGCGGCAAAATTCAGTATCCTCCAAAAAGCCATACTTTCAGTCCGCTTAGTCCCATCCGTGCGGAAGGCAGAATTTCATAGAAAAAACAAAGTTGTTGCGATACGAATGACCAGTTGAGCCTGTGGAGTTTGTGGGACGTAGGAGGGCCAAACTAGTGAATAGAATCGATTTCAGCAGTTTTATGGAATCAGCATTATTTCAATCCTGTATACTGAATTTGAGCCGAGCTAGCGAAGGGGTGTTGGGGAAGGGAGAGAGGGATTGGTAGGCAGCCAGCCGGCAGCAACAGCAACTACCTACCGTGAAACGAGCTCGCGCACTCGCAAGCCACAAAACAAGCTGGGGTATCTCGCTGTGTTAAGCGTATCGCTAGCAAGATCCTGATCAGTGTTGGTCGTAATATAGAATCGTAAAAATGCCGGTACCACCGCGGTGCAGAGTTCCGGCGAATTTGTTGAGGGAGTTTAAAAACAAAGTTCCGAACTACCCGCCGTTGAAGTACTATTGTTTTCCCGCCCTCGCTTGCTACCCGGTCGTATTAAAATGCGGGAAGAAGAGAAAAGGAGAGTTAGGAATTGGCCATTGATAAAGTTGTTGAAGGGGGATCCGGTCCCAACTTGGAGTCTGGGATCGCAATCGCTCGAGAAAGGCACTACTGGCCTCACCTTTCTTGACCCTTCCGCAATACCAGCGCTTGCTCCCTCCGTTTCGCTTAACAAGCCGAACAACCAGAGCTCAAGTCCACGTTGATAATCCATTTAATGCCGACAAATTTTGCCTCGGTCATTAATCTATTGCTGAACTTACCTAACATGAGTTCATGAGTCACTTAACTCTTTCTTCTTTAATCCATGTCTTACAGTCTCTTTGACATTAGTCCTGTAATTTCTAATATACGATTATTGAATATTAAATACGTAGATAGATTGTTGAATTTTCATTTCTATGCATTCCGTCTGATTTTTAATATTCGTTACGTTTATCAATATTAATTGATATATGCCTCTTCATACTTTTACTAGCGTCTATAAATTTAATTTAATTACCGTGCTAATGCAAATCCGTTGAAAGAATTAAATAAGCACGAAAGAAAGGCAGAACGGATAGCGGTACAGCCCTCGGCGAGGGTGAACTAATGATATCCATCGATATTAAACTCGAGTGACACGATAGCACTTACGCAGGGTCATCTGCATTTAAATGAAATTTCGCAGATTATGCCAGCGTGCCAGCGTGCTAGCGACTTTCGGATCGCCTTTCATGAAAAAGTCCTTTTACAGATTTTATTTATTCTCCGGTGAATAAAAATCAGTAGTTGCTTTCAGCGTCAATGCTTGAAATATTAAGAATTCATAAAATTCTTTCGAATTTCTCTATGCTTTTACATTAATTATACAGAAACTAGTTGTGTAAATTTACTAAACCTGCAAAGCACGCTAGTCGCGCACACAAAACTCAATCGTCGGGAACTCGCATGGCGTCACTAATAAAGAAAGCGTACGAGCGTCGTGCGTACTTAATCCACTCGAAACCAGACTTTCCAATAGCACCGATGGGGCCGCAATTCCACCGATGCATTCGGGATAAACCTGGTAACGAGAATTTGCCATTACCGTGAACGAGAGAATCGGCGTGGAATGGCGTACAAGTCGCATAATGGAATACTTTTATCAGCCTGGCCACGCCGCTTAATTATTCAGGGGCGATCAAGTGCGTTAAACCCGACCGATGATTCCGTGATGCCTCGCACCCGCCCACACCCACACACTTTCACACACACACACACAAACTCAGCTTCATTAAACTTTCACGTGAATTCACCGCGATTGAATTTGCCCCGGGTTCGCTTCCGTACTTGCGATGGAATTGATAGCGCCGCTTATGTGTGAGCCTGCGAACAATGACTGAATCTTCCGAGCATCGAGAAATACAGCCTTCCACGGGACTACTGTAATTTTATTCGAAGATTCGCTACGCAGGGGTGGCATTCCTTTAAAAGCTAGTAGATCGGTCTCGTGTGTCAAGGCAGTCAGTAACATTTGTGAGTTATACCCTAGGAAGTCCATCAAGAGGGTGGTTAATGACGTGTAACCATCTTCACGGAAAATTGTGTGTATGCATTCCTACTCTATATCGTAATCAATAAAATATCCACCAGTTGGTCAATCATTGAGATTCTAGTATAAATACCGCATTTTCCGTCTCCTATTTCTAGAAGCTTTATCAGACAGTATTGTCAACTGTTACGTAGTATCTGATCATTAGGTACAAATAAATGTGTAGTTGTGTTTGCGTCGAGGTGACAGAACAAGCATCCCCTACGTGGAGTGGTAACAAATTAGCTTCTTACGGAAACTGGGGTTAAGGCTCATGCATCGTCGAAACGGAAACACTGGCAGGCCTGATACATGGCCGAAGGGGAAATGTAGCGCTTGATGAACACGGAGGAACGGAAGGTCGAATCTGACCATCCCGCAAGTTGAGCTCGTGATAAGTATTTGTGCGGCTTCTTCACCCAAACATGCATCCTTGAGGAAGCACTTCACCCAAGTGCGGCTAGACATCCATTGATTTCTAACCTTCCACTTTCGTGATAATTCGGAAATAATGCATCTTCGCTGTCCCCCTCTAGTTTTCTAAGTGAATGGAAAATATTCAGCTGTCCGAGTGTAACTGAAACTAGATAAAGCTTCCGTTCTCTATATGCTAGCAAACTGCTGAAGAAACTTTGTATGCATTTCGAAGTAACAATAGCCGCGACAAGTGGACCATTAATCTTTCATCGGGCATGGATTTGCGCAAAGAAAGGCATCATCGTTGTAGTTTGTCAGATAGGGGTCGGCCGAGGGTCCGGGGTTCTAATTTGAATACTTGCGAGTTGTATCCGATTTAGCGTGCGCCCGTCTGAATAAAAAATGAAAGGATCTCAAAGGCGACCGGGGACGTTATTCTTTCGGGTGCATGGGAGGAAGGAAGGCGGTCGCCCTAAAATTCTGAGGAAGCGTGACAGTCAAAGGGGGGTTTAACTTCCGGGCGAGCGGAGCACTCGATAATTCATGGTAAGGAGGTTTAACTCGTGCATCCACGCAAGACCGACGAGAAGATAGAGAGGGAGAGTAGCGTGTCGGACTGCGTTCAGACGCTGTCGTCTAACAGGTGCCGATGGATATATCATTCGAACAGGAGGGTAGTTCGCATCAGAAGAGCCCTCCCTGTCGTTCCTCGGCTGCCGCAAGCCGGTGAGGAATCGCTTGAATTTTAGCAGCGCCCGCAACCATTGCGCATGCCAGCCTTTTCTCTCTTCTTTAAGGGTGTAGTAGTTCCCATGAATACATATAATCGGCTACCCCTTACCCCCTAAACTGGTCTGCCACCTACCCCAACCGAGCGAGTACATTTCGATCATACTTTCAAGTTGAAGTAGCCGAGAGGCTTTTCATACTAACTGGCTGATAAATCCGGCACCGAGAAAATTAGTGGATTTCTCGGCGAACTTTATTATCAGATTTACGAAAGAGCTTTCGGCGCAAACGCAATCCTCTTTCAAGTTGATAATACCGTTTTCGAAGAAGTGTAATTAAACGTTGCTATCCTTCTCTTGTATCGTGACGATAAGGAATCTCGACTGAACAACGAGAGAAATGTGACTCCCAAATCGTCGTGGTGCCACCGTTGATAAATCGGAGCGCCTGCGGCAGTCAGGATCTACATATACATATATAAAAGGTAACCTGGCAAGAAAGAAGCGAAAGAAACGATATCGACAAGATACTAAACGAAGACGCGTACCGACCCGCACGAATTTCCACTGGGTGCGTTTCAATAATCTATGCGCACGTGCTTGGCTACTTGCATCCCAATGGCGTAGGACCCATACTAAGAAGACGGAGGGTGGCAATAGTGGTTGTGGATGAGGGAGTGAGCATCCAAGTCAGAGCGGCAGAGATGGCCAGAGGATGAGGGTTACGTTACAAGTGAGCGGTTAGAGGGGCGGCGGGGCTGAATTTTCGCTTGCGAGGATTTGAAGGCAGGCTCGCCTTCCAGCGGGCAGACAGAGATAGGAAGACCTCTTCAGGATTCTCAGACGGCCCGAATCAATGCAAACAACTGGATATTGTCGGCAATATCAGTTTCCTTAGAGCGGCGCGCCGCTCAACTGCGAAACGCGTCGAGACGACGACTGCGGGCGTCGAAGGTGGATCGCTTGCAAGAGCAAAGGAACGCTGGATCCATGAGAAGAGAGCTCCCCGACTGGGTGCACACTCACACACACACACACACACGCGGACGAGCGCGCGCACACCACCGACTCTCTCGGCGGCGAAAGTTTGTCTAGCCTTCTCTTTCCTCTCCTCCCACCCCCTGGCCCTTCAACTTCCGTTCTCTTCCGGGCTACCTCCATCGACGTACCGGCGAACCTCCCAGCCTCCAGATTCGCCACCCCCGCCCACCCACTTGCCGCCCCGCTCCGTGATTTATTCAGCCTATTTTATGCGAGCCCCCGGCGTATGAGATTTCTGCGAATACCTTATTTCCTATCCGCGCGCACGAGCTGCCGGAAGTGCGACGTCTCGGAATCGAACTACCCTATAGAAGCATCCCCTCATTCGAGCAACATCACTTCGTACTTAAAACGAAGTCGTACTACCGGGATTGTGTGGGATTCCGGTGGCACTGTCGTCGGGAAGGATTTAGATCGAGTTTGGAATTTTAAAAACATAAAAGAGAAGGATCAAGTAGAATAATTGACCGGATGATGCCGTACGTCATCGGCTAAGTAGACTAAGTTATACCGGAATCTTGACAAACGGCTAGGCACACGTATCTTTCGCCCAGTTTTAGTAGAAGCCTCGGCTCTAATGCATTGTCTGCTTTCCGAGGGGTTAGCATAATGTGCTTCGTAGCACTCTGGAATCCGTGAATGCCGTCTACGGAACAAGAGCCATACAAGCACTTGCACTTAATTTCCTTGAAGAAAGTCGTCTATCAGTGAACTTCATTCCTTGTACGAACTTCTACTTTTTGAAGAACGTCCTTTACTAATATTGATCAAGAAATGCCTCGTAAACTTGAAGTACTTCAATTCAAGCCACTTTGAAACTGTGTTTAAGTTGAAGCAATAACCGCTGAAATTGGCGGGATCTTGCAATACTTATTACCCATATTAATGGACTAACAAATTTTCATTTTCAAAACTTATCTCAATGGCACTTTGCCGTTCTAATCCAATATAATGTAAGCGATTTTTTATGAAAAATTGTACGAAAGATTGTGCAATTATCGTCATCATTAGTTACACGTGAGTACCGCTAGAATTCCCCTTAATTCTGATTTTTATCTGTCGTGCTGACTGTCTTCAAAGCATACCCCTATTTACTATCGTCGTTTCCCGCTATTCTGCTACACTCAACTAATTGCCAACCCGATAACTCGATCATCATCTCTCCTTTCCACAAAGTGCAAGAATATCTTTTTCTTATCTACCTTTCAAGATATCACTGTAAACGCATGTAGTACAAATTGATGCCTTTGACTGATCAAGAGAGATAAGTCCGGTAGCAAGTAGAATCAGAGTCAGGATGGACAGTTATAATATTCGACTGGTAGTAAAGTGGACGAGAGCCAGCAGCAATAATTGCTTTGTTCGCCGAGGGTGGGATATACCCTTCTGCCTCTCACTCTCACTCTCACTCTCTCTCTCTTTCTCTCTCTTTCTCTCTCCTCCTCTCTCTGCCGGACCGATGGATGTATTTGTTGAGATTACGTGAAATGGTTGTAAATGCCAGGAGGGCTCGGGCTCGCTCGGGGTTCCGTCCCCTACCACTGTTCCAAAGAGTGAGCTACTATCTCGCAACTGCAGTTACAACTGCACAAAGGTTAATGCATGCCATTGTGGCTGCCAGACCAGCAGAACTACCGGGCTTTTCGTGGCTGCTGGACGCAGACATATTGAAACGAGTGGAAGCGAGCGCCCGCACACGCTCATACAACTTCGCCACCAATGGGCCTCTATATAATGAATGGATCGTCGCTTTTTGATTACTTTTAATAAACTTTAATACCTTTCGTCAGCTATCCATTCGATGCCGTGGCCGTGGTGACTGCATCGATGAGAAACGACAGAGTTCGAACCATTTTTGTCAAGTTGTATTGTAGGAGAAAATTAAATAAGACGCGAGAAGATTAGTTCAGTGACGAGTAGTGTAACACGCGATTTTAATTACTTAATGGAGAAGAAGGCAGAGGAAGTACAGGGTGAGTCACTTGCCTTTTAATCATCCCCTTCACATTCGAGTTCCAATTATTTCCATTATTAGTACAATTTGATATTATAAACAAATGTCAGTGTGTGAAAAAGACTTGATAAATACTCCTTTATATTAAAATTACTTAACACCATATAATTATACCATTTTCAACGGCACCCTGTACGATCTCTTGGTTATAATAATTTTTTTAACAAAAGATCCATATTTGAGTCTATCGAGCTATTAACCATTAACTTCCGCTTGGATTCAGTTAAGGTGGAGAATTTAGGTAGAAGAGGGAATATGTGTAGTTCGATAACACCATAGTGAACGCGAACTTCCTATGAGACAAGATTGCAAGGAAGAGAAAAATTGACTCATCATGCGAAGAAGGAAAATACGATGAGGCGCAACACCTGTCAGAGAGATCGAAGATTGAAATCGTGCTGGAGTAAAGCGACCCATGGCAAAGGCGAACGATCGAATTAGATGGGTGGAGCATCTTCTACCCTGACTACCCCAAGGCTCATCTTGGAGCTCTTACGAACGTAGGTAAGCCGATGTCTGAAAGCCTGGCTGGGTCAGAGACAGTAGGGAGAAAAGACTAAGTCGATTTTAATTTAAACGTAGGACAAATTAAGAGGCATCAATTTGAAGGGCAAGAGCGCCGCGCAACAGATTACCGTAGGCGGTTCTCGTTTAGTCCGAGATGCAAAAGGGGTTGCGAGCAACCCATCCACTCAAGCGGACTCTCTCCGGATATTCAATCCTCCTGATTTTTTGACGATGGTGATGAGCTTTCTCGAAGACTTTGTCCGTGAGTTGGACAGAAATTTAAATCTCTGATTCTAAAAATGAATTATACATAAAATTTAAATATTTCTTAAGTATGTTTCTTCGTCACATGATTTCGACAGCACATTTGTCAATATATAGCTGGTCAATGTTGATATTTAGATAATGTAACAATAGATGGTGTTTTCTTTCTCTCAACCATTCAAGTGTCTCTGACTCTCCGATATTGCCAATGGTCTATTTGCTATCGGAATGCTCATCCTTTAATTGAGCCTTGCTCTTTAACGTACCGGTACATTGTACCGTCAGATAGCGGAGTGTCGCACCGGTACTAACGGAGGGCAAAATGATTGGAATCGCGTGACATTGTTCGATAATGGCGCGGCCCGTAAGCTGCAACACGACGTGGTCTGGAAAATGGTGAATGTGCGGTAACCATGGCCACATTCTCGGAGAGCTCGTACTCGAAAGACACTGCTGCCAGGTATAATAGGTAGTTAGACCAATTCGGTGGCACTCGAAATAAACGCTCATTTCCGCAACCAATTCGCATCATTATTGCTATTGCCAATGGCAAACGGAAAAGGCTTGCGAACATAACTGCATTGCAGTGGAATGCCTAGGGGCAAAAACGTTACTGACTATTATCGTTCTGGTAACAAGCGGTATATGACGATTTCGATTACGAGCTTAAAAGCGGATCGTCAGAAAAGCCATCGCAATGACTAGTAATTTTCTCGATCTTCACCTGAGATCTTCCTTCTTCCGACAGAATGTCCTACTGTGAAATGCGATTTTCGTCGTAAAATCGAACAAGGGGAACATCGTGCTAACACTAGCTTGGGACCTAAACGCTGAAGACTGAAGCGCGTTACCTAGTTATAAGACTAGCTAGGTGGCGTTTGATGTCCTTCCGCACCAGATGCCATCGGGAATCAGTTTGTACCCTTGTTAAGGGCCAGCTACAAAGATCCATCCATCAAGGTATGACACCCCCGGCCCTTTCGTAAGGGTGGTAAAGAGTCGACCTGTGCCGGTGTAAAGGAACAGTTCCACGCATGAGGAGAGGCTTTGGGAAGGTAGAGCGACATTCGAGCAATTAGCAAGTCGACCCCAGCGTAATAACAGTCCATAAGAAAGTAAACACACCTAAAGATACTCGGTTGTTCGTCAGAAAGCCACAATTTTCAGAGAAATGTATCCGAATTTCAGTTTAACTTATTTTCACAAAAGTGTTTAAGGTGATAACTCATTATTACAGATTTCAAGTGTTACTAGCTAAAGAAGGACAACTCTGTTCTGTCTACAGCTATGAGCACTACGTCTTTTTCAAGCTCCTTCTGACTCTTATTCGCTCTTCCCCTTCACGCGAGGTTTGAGACTACGCCGATCGATATGAACCGTCTATCTTTCAAGAATAAAATCTTTTATAATATTCTTCGAACCAAGCACGATCTAAAAATAGGTTCTCTTTGAAAGAACTATAATAACCCGGGGATTGACACCGCAAAGAAACGTTTACTCGTTTGCGATCCTATTTCGAGTTTATCTGGCCATTACATATAATTTACACGTTTAATATTAAAATACCTTTGACGGCGTAAAAATTTACTTGGATTAATATAACTAAGGTATGAAAAATAACGAAAGTAATATTTCGTCAACGACGGTTAAACTATTCCGGCGTAGGTAAACACGTGTACTTAAACGAATATTCGGCAGCCCGCCAGGCGTTACAAGGGCTACTTTAGTCTCGGCCTGATGAAATTCTCCCCCTGGAAATTATTTCCAAGCTCAGATGCGAATTAACGAAGTAGCTAGACATTGAAAGTACCACGAGAAGGGTCTACTTCAGAGGGGATGCTGCTGCGAGACGTTTCCGATTCACAGCGTAAGTACGCCCTGTTATTACTCCAATGACCGTCGTATTAGTTATTCAAGAACACTTCATCTATTGATTGGTCCAGCACTAAGGTGTTTTACGTTTCTTCAACAACAACACCTTAAATAACTAAACATATTTACTTTCTCGACCGTCGAAAATTAAAAAAACTTTTCAACGATAGTTTACTCCTCTGGATTAAAACTGAGAACTTTTAACCACCAATGCAACAAGACGCGAGAAGTAGAGGAAATAGTTATATACTCCATTCTCACATTTCAAAGGAACTTCCAGCATCGTAGAATTCGCAGGTACTGGCTAAATTTATGTCATTAATCAGAGTGCAAATAATGCTGGCTCCCAACCGACCAAATGCATTATACTGCGCATCACCTGCCGATTGCGTTTCTCGCTCTCATGACGCGCGAACGTAAATTAAAAATTCTTCAGAAACGTGTAACGAGCAAGTGACAAAAGAGCAACGTGAAAGGGTCCTCGCAAAGGCCATGGGGCGACGAGCCCGAGAAACGAGGTTGCCGCAACAACTGCTATTGCTGCTGGTAGCTCCAACGAAAATTAATGTCACCCTCTGCGTCCGCGGTCTTTGTCATGCGGGTACGCGTACGAATTCGCGCGAAAACGTGTGTAACACGCCCGCCAAAAGTGTGAATTCGTACGGAACCCTGCCGACCAAGCCATCAGCCACCGGGGAAACTTTCGACCACGCGCCTCTCTTGCCCGGGCGAATTGAAATAATATGCAACTACTGCTGCCAGCAAGCCGGTAGAAAAGCCGGTTCATGTCGTGTTTTTAAAAGTGCGCTATGGTTTAGAGCTCAGAATGAGGCCGCGTGGATTGCTCCAGCGGCTGTCTTGTGCTATAAATGCCCTCGTGTTAGTACTATAACAGATTTTCATCCACTTCGCACTCTTCCTCCCTCACACTCTTTTTCGTCGGTGCTTTTCACAGGCTCGCGAATTGCGGACGCATCCAAGTTCAAAGCACTCGCCCTCGGCTACGCAATGGCAAAAATGGGAAAACTGCTGCCCACGCCCGCTGAAATTGTCCCCAAAGAGCAGAACGATCGTGCCACTTCACACTCAACCGGCCACCAAGCGACCTCGGCCTCATTGCATTTGCCATCGGTGCGGGTACGGTGTGTCAGCTGGCCCACATTGTAGATTGACGTCACAGTACATGCATTCAGAGATTCCGGCACATTTTTATCGAACATATTTCTAAGGAACATTGCAACTCTAAACATAAGACTGATTTTTCCGGGAGCACATTTTTATTCCACCGGTTCGTGCCACATAGTTCTACGTTTCTCTTTGATTTCAAACACTTCCAGCTGCTGACATCGCTCATCATTTTTGCAACCTTCTGGGCACATTCTCGCATGATCAATTTGTAGTTTCAACGCCGAGCTCGAATTACTGCTCGGGATTCGCGCTTGCTCGTCCCAGTAGGTCGGATACCCTTTGAAATCACCCTTTTTCCCCAGATCCACATTCCTACAATCCACGATTCAGTGAGCTTCGTTATTATCACGGGCTTTGAGTCACATCATAAATCGACTTTTCCAAACTGCGGTAAGCTAGAAATTTGAAATCTGATGCGCGCTGTAAGCACGATGCAGTCCATTCAGGAAATAGGTGAGTGTCCTTTTGCAATCGAGACAAGCCGATTCTGCCCGGATCGCGACAAATTTATTCGGCAGAGTAAGAATCAACGCCGGAAGACGATTCACTCCCGCTTGCTTAATGGCAAGGAAAATTCTTCTCGAAAGTAGAGTGATCATATTTCTGTCTCAATAAAAAACTTGCTCCCAATATATCCGCTTTAACAATTTCTTAAAGCGAACAAGAGCAACCCACAAGAAATATGGAATCCATCATTTCAACGGATTAGTAGTAAGCTAGTCCCATTATTTTCTTTCTTCAACATGAGCATGACTTAGTCGTACCTCTAAGTGTTTTTGCAAGTAGTATTAGTGCTACCGGTGGCTTTACGGTGACTCGTTTCCCGAATAAGGCGAGCTGCGATCATTACACACGCAGGCCTTAATTACGATGTTTACGCAACATGGTCGAGCGATCTGGCCACGCGAGAGAATTTAATTACACGCTGGCCCCGAAAAAGACCGCGACGGCAAAAGGGGCTTGCCAATATGAAACTCAGTAGCTACCAGCCGCCCCACTCTCAGCTGCAGCAGGGACCTGTGGTAGAGGAAAAGGCAGTTGAAACTAGAGGGGTGGTGTGAGCTGCGGATAGGGAGACCGGAATTAACTTGAACGTGAGGCTGTCGACAACGAGAGACAGCAACCCTCTCGCCACTTTCTGCCGGCTGACCTTTTCGTAGCAGATTCGACGCTTGCAAGCGAATCCTGAAAAAGGCGGTATGATAGCCCGGCAACCTTTTTCACCAAGTTTCCGCTCACCTAGCATTCACTAAAGCTCTCTTATAAACGGAATAGGCTTACGAAATTTATGATCGTCGAGCTCCTCTTCAAAAAGATACTACTAAACGATATAAATTATGCCGAAAACCTTGCAGCTCCTTATGATAAGGACTTTTTCCTGGAGTATAAAATATGCATTGGTAACGGGCGAGGGATATTAGTTTCTACTCTAATTGATATAGTTCGGTGGTTTCGAGCGCGTGTATATTGTTGCACAGTCGAAATAACTATGTATGTATATCCCGTCGAGATAACGTGGTATTCTTGTTACGAAGCAGAAAGGGAGATGAAGCGATGGTGCGAGATGACGTGGGTCCGAGCGGGAAAAGGAGATTAACGTAGGAGGAAGGAGGGGGTGGAAGAACGATATGAGTACGAGATGTGAAAACGCTTGGATCGTGGTCCGGATGAAGAGTGTGGTCTGGGGGTGTGTGGGGTGTGAAGGCAAGGGGGCTGCTGGCGCTCAACTCAAGCGCGGCCGACGCCGGCACCGATGAAGTAAAACGCAAGCGGGGTAATTGGCGCACCTTTCAGATGTAAATGCGGTTCGTTAGAGGGTTTCCACGAGCTATGCATTACCCTCGGGGTGGGAAGGGAGCGATGGGTGTGTGGTGCACGACGGGGTGGAAGGGTGGCTGCTGCTCGGAGCAGTGCAGTTGGAAATAGAAACTGGCCGAAGCTAGGACCGACAGTACTCTGCAACTATTTAGTAGCGGTGGCTGCTGCTTGGAAATGGCGAGGCAAGTCGAAGCTAGCCAGTCGTCGAGCGTGCTAAATGCTTGGCGCATTATCATGGTAATATCGAGCTCCCTGAAATTTTTCCGGATCGCCTGGTTCGCTTGCGGTGCCAGCACGATGTCAACTAGACTACGCCTGCCACCGCACGAGTCCGAGGCATCGGCCGACCATACATGATGGGGATACTGGCGTTGATGGTGACGGTGGTGGTGATGCTCCGAGGATAATTTGTCGAAGGCGGGAACCATCCGATGAATACATTTTGTATTCCGTTTCGCTCAGTATTCCCGGTCTGCTCGCGCCTCGCTGCACTCGCTGCCCATTGTAGGACTGGCCAGCAATACCAGGCCGTGCACACGTCTATATGTCGACGCACGCACACGTATATACGTGCAAACATATATCGCGCCAAAAGCTGGCCGCCTGTGAAAATGGAACGCGGCAAAAATGCGGCCATCGCGAATTGCTTTCCCACGCAACGCGTCGCGTCGGATAGCTTTTATAGCTGGAATTCTGCGCCGTTATGGCACGGAGGAATGCGCTAAATGTCAATTCCCCGTGAATGCATCCAGGCCGGATGTTCACCCGGCAAATACATCGCCGATCCTACTGCCGGCTGAATGTTTAATAACGACGAAGTTACACCTACACCAAGTACAATGTAACTTGCAGCTGCATTTCACTGGCCCTACCCCTTTAACCGAATTCCCCACTCTTTCGAGACTCCTCCCACTTTGGATTTGCAAATCCTTCCTCCGACGAATATGAATTCACAAATTATTGAGACTCGATCGTGCCCAGTCCTGTACGAGAAGTTCGTAATCGTTCCTGTTTACTATTAATAAATTACGTGCTGCCTGTGAATTCATGGAAACTGGGACATATAGCGGAACTTCTGGGACTTGTGCAAGCCTAACTATGCGTGATAAAGCATAATATGAAATAACCCGGTGTCATCGTGCTTACAAAATGAATTTGAGAAAATCTGGCTAATACAATACAGAATATTATTGAGATTTAACTTCACCTTTAACGAAATTGTAACTTTATAGGAAATTAATGTACTAAAAGTAATATATCATTCAGTTAGAACGAAGAATTTCGTGGGAACGAAACGCCATTATCAACGATAATCGACCACAACGCCTGACACAATCCCATCAGAAGCATGTTCCCGCGTACTCTGCGCTCGATAATTACCAGCTCGTAATCGCTAATCGATTGCCGGCAGTCTCTGATTACGCATGAAACATCATAACCGTAAGATCACACGCATCACTAATAAATCTCTCTCGGAGAAGCGATTGATACAGTCCTGCGTACTACAATCGGGACTATATGAATGAAAGCAAATTTACATAGTCAAAGGAATACAATTAATCCTTCTATTCTAACCAATGTAGCTTCAGTCTGGCGCCTGCACTACAAACGATTCATGATATTAACCCCTTGCAGTACTTTGACGAGTCTGATTTGTGATACAAATTTTGTGCCAAACATAAATATCACGAGTCAGACTCGTGGAATGAAAATTGGGCGAACATTGTTGCATTGTTTTTTTGGGGGGATATTTTGGGGATTGGGTATTGCAACTGTTCTTGAGCATCATTCTAGCCTGTTTTCCCGGATTTCGTCGAACTAAATGGTACGGCAAGGGGTTAAAAGATTACTTATTGCAATTGAATGGCGATACAGATTTCCAGGCCATTGGAGGAGTTTCCTCTAATACAAGGCTATTTTCGGGCGTGGAAAGGATAATCCGAGTGTTAGGCAATGGTTCAATAAATTTTGCACGAACAGCAGCATGCAGTTGCGAGAATCTACTGATTAGTGGAAGTCAATCTTCGAATTAATAGCATTTGCCGAACAGCATTAGTTACGGTTAGTGAGTTTCAACGTGGTAGCTTGAAATTAGGCACGTGCGATAATTAAACGGGGGAGCAGTACACGGCACTACCACCCCATCGGTCGTTCCGGGGATCCCAGCATAGTGGAAATGATAATTTGTACCGCCAATACTGTTCCTTCAACGGCAAGTATGATCGATGTACAGTTGATTGTTGCGTTCATAATTCGGATCAATATTAGCCGATAATGATTCACGATCGAGCAAATTGCTTAGACGGAGATAATGAAGCTACGCCCGCGCGTATGGCTATAATACGAATTTTCCTCAACCTCTTTAGTAACCATTTTTTCAGATAAAAAATGACCAAAATAAAATCGGATTTTTTGTAATATTAAGAGGGGCCGCCGAAGTTCTATTTTTCTCAAAGTATTAAGGCATTACAAATAACAAAGGAACATGCGCACATTCCTTTGGAACATGTACTTATCATAACCTCAAAAGAAACTGGTTTGAATGTATAACATCTGAAGATTTACACCTGGTAAAGCTAACAGCGTTACAATTGGAACCATCAAGCATCATTGTCAAAACTCTCTTTACTAACAGGGAATGGTATTTAAGAAAGTTCGAGAATAGCGGGCATTATAGCTGAGTGCCATCAAGACAGGTACGATAGGAATGATGTCGTCTAGACGGCGAAGTCAATCGGTCGGAAGGGATTTGTCCCTGAGGCCGTTTGAGCGTCCGGGTTATTCGCGAGGCGTGCCGGAACCTTGGTTCGTTGACGGGAGAACGCGGAGAGGAAGTCGGTAACGACCGGCGTGGAAAAAGTTTTAAAGTAAATATCGTAAAGATTCATTTCCTGCCAGCAATACGTTTCCAATTCATCCTCCCGCCTTTACCCTCGCACCATCTATAACGCTAGCTCTGCCTGCGCACTGCATCCCTTCGACTGCTTTTTCTCTTTCTCTCTCTCTCTCTATCGTTCTCGCTGCATTGTACTCTCCAGCTCTGCCTGTCTCTCCGTTTAGATCTCCCTGTGCTCGCAGATTTTTACCTTTCACCCAACACTGCTGCTCTCGCCCCGCTGCAATACAATAATCCTGGTACGCGATTACTTTCGTTTGCAGGCTTTAGAAAGGATTAAAACGCTAGACTTAGCGGTGTCCGAGTGGAAAGCATGATACAGGTGTGAACATAGATCGTTTAAACGGTTCGATACTTTATATATATGTACTATTGCACCCGGAATCCTTTTCGATCCACCCAACTCGCCGTGGGCCTCAGACTCCGCGCACCAATGTGAAATCCTCATCGAAGCTTGATAGATGATCCGTCAGTAAATATCGGAGGCTGTAGCCTTCTGTAAATTTATACTAAAATGCATCTTTATGTCTATTGCAGAGCAAGATAATTCAATTCAGAAGGAAAAATCAGTGTTGCTCTAGTTTTTAATTAACAAATGAATGAGCCTGTCGAAGTATATTAAGGGGTGACGGTGAAATTTAGTGTGTACGATTTTCAAAAAACCAGCAGTAGGAGATCCGCAACGAACTGTATCTCGCATGGTAGTGCGCGGTCTTTTTCGATTCGACATTGGCTATGGAAACCTGCCTGAAAGTGCATTATGCATGCGAGGAAATGGAGCGGGTAGGAGCCTGTATGCGCACATATGAGTCAGTAGTATATCTGTATAGCGCGACGTGAAAGGGTGTGCAGGGGGATCGAGGTTCGGTTCGAGTACCAGAATTCGGATAATCACGTTACGGTGAACGAGTTGCAAAATTCATGCTCCCTAAATACGAAATCGCCATCAACAAGGGTCTGATTCCGATAGCCTACCTAGCATTCTTATTTGAAAACGGATTTCCTCTATTTTTACACGCATCCGCCGCACACAAAATATTTGTGGAGTGGTGGAATTTGCTCCAATTTAAAGGAATAATAGAGTAAACGCGGAAACACCAATGGGGAGCAGTGGAGATAGATAGATATTACAGATTACTAGAAAATTACGAACTCTAATAGACCAAGTAAGAGGATTCTTCGACGGATTTCAATTAGATAGATCCGCTGCAGAGTGCTGTGATAATACATTCGTAATCGGCATTAATTGATCTATAAACGCAAAATTGTAATAAGCTACGGAATACATTCATCGTATTAGTATTGCTGTTTACCAACATGATGCGCGCATTGCTCAGTGAAGAACCATTAGACCGAAAACCACCTTGGATTAATTATACCCCAATCATTATCCATCTGCAAATATGTGAAATTCGATGTAACTCAAAGTGCTTGCTGTGAAAAATTACATTATTATTGAAAATCGACACTTTATTTACAGACATTTAGCCTAGTTAAAAGTATATTTATGAAACCTCTTGGTTCACGGAGGATTAATTGATATAGCATTCGACCTTATTCCCATGACCTATCGATGATGATGACTTGCACATTCTTCTAGATTCCGATAAATGAATAAAACGTCCATGAAGTATGTTCATACATATCTAAACAGTAGGAAAATGACTAAGCAGAAATTTGACAAAAGGATTAATTCAGTACCGAATATCTAATTACCGCAGCAAACCGATACATGTTTCCAGTGTAACTTTCATAATTCTAAAAACGATTTTCTACTTTTATGAAAGTTATTATAGCGCGAAAGGTCATTCCATAGAAGTTTTCACTTCGCAGCAATAAATCGCGACGAAGTTCGTTGTCGATTGAACAAACTGAAGCAGTCCACGGCGACGGAAGTGTGTCATAAAATAAGCACCGCGAAACTTTTATTGGGTCGCCTCTGTACCAGTCTTTCTTCCAAGTGAGCACATCTCGAGTAAAAGGATCACGAAACTCCACAGCTATTCAGAAGTGACTGTGAGCAAGTGTGAATGGTCGATGTAGTTGACCAACATCAACTAATTTCATGCCAACGATACTACTCCAACACGAGAGTCTGCTGCAGTATGAATTTATTGCTGACGTATAACGCGTGTGCGCTGAGGATCAGTAACCGCTTGGGAGTAGATTCGCTTCGATGACGACAGCCACTCGGACGGTAGCTGCCGCGGCGTGGCTCTCGTGAATTTTAAACAGTTTGATATTCCAACCACTTCATCGTCGGAAGAGCCCAATTCTCCTTGGATCCATGCACCGTCGAAAACTTTAATCGGATGCCAATTCATTCTCGGCTGGCGAGCATCACAAAAGAGCGCAAACATTTTATTCACCTTCTTTTTCCTCGGCTTACCTGATACGACCCTTCCGCCAGTACTGATTGGCTCTTCCTCCAAAACTCTCACTATTTCCAATCGCCCTTTCGCTTAGCTCGCGATTTCTCTGATGCAGACGATCCACCAAAGATGAACTGACTTCACGATGCCGAGCTCCATCGGGCCGTTGCTGCTCCGCTCGTAACCCGACGTGTAAATTCACCGGACGATATACAGTCCGGCATGGGGCGCCCGGTTGATGTTCGGGGTTACGCCGCGTGTGTTCTCAAACGAATGCCGTTGCAGAAAGAGACAGGATGTATCGAGCTAGAAAGCAGGCAAGGGAGAGAGAGAGAGAGAGAGAGAGAGAGAGAGAGAGAGAGAGAGAGAGAGAAAGAGAGAGAGAAAGAGAGAAAGAGAGAAAGAGAGAGAGGGAGAGGGTGGCGTGAGGGCAGAGTAGGCGGAGGAAGGGAAAACGTTGTGCACGCTACCGTAACTTCGCGTCACGGCCGGTGAGCTTCATCGATCACCGGCCAACTCAATTTGTCTCCATTGATACCAATCTGCTGAGCAAGCTCCCCCTCTCCCCCTCAGCGTCCCTTTCTCGCTCGCCCCTCCGTCCCTCTCGCTATGTGTCTCTCCTCTCCACTTTCACGTTTCGCATCCGCTGAAATCCACCTCACACTTCTAGGCGAGACGTGGCATTGCTGGTGCTTGCTATCTCTAGCTCTGCGCATAGATTTCGTGTCACGGTTTGCGCGCAAACTTTAACGCGTGACTCTTACACGGTGCGCGCAGCAACCCCTTGTTTCCTGCGCTCGCTCGCACGCTCATCTCGTTATTCTCTCATTCACTTAACCATACGGTAGAGAGCGTGGCCGGTCTTTACACGCCCGGCCACCCATTCAAATCCGTTGCGCCATTTTTACACCTTATCCCATCACCCCATCCACACTCCTATCACACTTATCACGAATACTGTTTCAACCGTTCGATAGTAATTCCTATCTCTCTTCTTCTCTCTGCCTCGCTATCTCTGCTCTTACCCTTCAATCGGACTGGTTTAATCCGAGCGAATTCACTTGCTCGCAGTAACGGGATTGCGCTACTTCTATTCGATCCTGGACTGCCGCTGTTGTCGGATGCGAAAATTCTGCAGGGACACTCTGAGGTATACTGCGAAAGTATACCAGAGTATAGTACATCACCAACTTGATCGCAGTGCGTAATAAATTCGCCGAAACTCCAAGATATTAAGCAGAAGTTATAAAATTACAGGGTAAATGTCATAGTACCCTGGTGACGGCCGATTAAGAGTCCGGATTCGCCGGTGGGGTGATGTAAACATCGAGGGGATATAATCGGCAAACAGAGAAATACTGTTCGACGTCTCTAGGAACTAGGACTAGAGTTCCAGTGCGAGTTCGTCCAAAAAGAGTGACTGGCAGGGGATGTTCGTAAAGAGTGAGGGGGGGGGGGACGAGAGAGAGAGAGAGAGAGAGAGAGGGAGGGAGCAGTCTTTGAACCAGTAGACGTGAAATCGACGACGCTGCAGGTGTAGGTATTAGGTGAAGCTAGAGGAGAACGAAAGGACAGAGAGGAAGACTGAAGCGGGCCGTGAGGGAAGGTGATGATGGAGAGCGCGAACAAGGGGGTGGGTGGGAAAGGGGTAGGAGTGTGGTACGGGCGGGGGATGAGTAACCCAAGCGGTGCAAGCAGCGTACGACACGGGTTTCTATCAAATTATAAGTTGTCACACGGATGACGACACGGTAGCCGTGCTCGCGCTGACTACGGGCTTAGCTTTCCCAGTTAAAGCCGCCGCCAATCAGACCCACCTCCTACTCTCGCTTTTCACCCTTTCATCCTCTATCCTCTCTCTACCACCCCCCCCCCCCCTCATCCCGCCCCCACTCGCCCCTCCACCACCACCACACCGCACCAGACCTTACTCACTCGCTCACTCCCCGGCTACGATCTCGCTTCCTTGCACCCTCGAAGCGTTCACCCGCTCGGGCGCGGACTCCCACCTTCTATTTCCTTTTCTATTCATCCACTCGCTCGCTAGATTCCATCTCCTCCAACTAGTTGTTGGGCGCCCGCGATACCAGCGCCGCAGCCGCCGCCGCTACCACCGCGTCTCTTCCGGTTCTTGAACGGCCGCACGGAAGGAAGGAAGAACACGGTATTCGTAAGTGCGCTTCGCAGTCTACTACGCCGAGCGTAACTGAATTTGCATGCGAGGAATTTATAATTGGACAGTGTTTATCTTACGCAGGAGAGTCGAGCTGGCTCGCGGCACCGTTGTCGCTGCTGCACCACTCTCTTCGCGCGAGGATGCATCGGAGAAAGGTGGAACAGCCCTCACCAGGTCGAGGATGCCGTTCGTTAGCTCGTTGGTAAGTTTGGCGGCGAATCAAGGCTCCCCGGTTAAATACATAATCACGCAAACTGCTGAGAATTCAACGAAGTACGACCGCCGGAACTCTGCACCCTCTACCGTTTTCGAAATTCGTAAAAAAGAATGTCTAACGTCATGATATCGTTTTGTAATCGCGGAGAGAGAGACGAAGGGGTAGACGATGTAGCGTTGAATGCCGAAGGCGTAAACGAAATGCAAATTCTAGGAAAACATGGCGCCGCTGGAGTACCCCTTTAAGGGTAAAAGCAGTGGCCGTCGTCCCTGGCTTGCCAACGACTTCTAGGCTGTGTTCCAAGAGTAGGACATTTCGAAGGAGCCCAGTACGATTTGGCAGTTCTTCCGTTCAGCGGGCACTCCCATCGGGGTGAAAAGATATCGAGATATTATACGAAGATAATGGGGCCCGTTCAATAACACCGCGAAGAGTAATAGCAGTGGCATTGTGCTTAATGGGTAGGGAAGCCTACGAAGGGAATCGAAGCGCCAGTTTATCGTGGCTGGTACGGTAGGCGTTGGGGTTCTCCAGTGACGAATAGGGACGTCCACTCGGCCTTACAGGTTACTCCTCTGCTTCGCGATCTGCCACTCGGTGCTGCAAGAAATCAAACCGTAAGATAAGGAGGATTACTCTTCCTTCTCTAAGATCAAGTTTCCGAAATCCTTTGATATGGCAATCTGAACTTTGATCGCTAATGTTGCCGACTTCCCTTCTGTGATAAACAATCTATTCCAAGCATCTGTGCATCTACTTAAACACCAAACCATTGCCATACTGGCTGTCAGTACCAAACAACTTACATTTCAAGTCCCGTTCTTTTAAATTGAAGAAAACGATGTAAAGAAATCTCGCTTGGAAAAATGATGAGGAGTCGTATTATGGTCACAATGATTAGAAGAGGTGTAAAGAAATTGATGCCACGTGGCCCTCGAGAAATTGATTGCCTCTGACATACCTCGACATCAGCGAACAAACATCTCTCGATCCCCCACGATCTTGAGAAAGGTGTTTGCCTGCAGTCAGCCCTTGCGCATTTTTAATCAAGTGGGTACCGTCGCCGACGTCGTTCTCCTATACACGGAGGCTTACCCGCGATTTATTATAGACGCATTGTGACAGGGTAGACGGCTCTTTTTACCAAATCGTTGAAGTCTTTGGAACGTCGTGTCGGGAAGCGCGTGTCCCGTTCTCCCTTCCTTTCAGAGAGGATTTCTTCTCTTCCGTAATACACCAGCTCCCTTATCCGCACGTAATTCGAGCCCTCCTTGGACTAGAGGCTTGTCCCTTTCAGAGACGCCCCGAAAATATATTTATACTCGATAATCACTTGGGGGAGAATACTCCTTTGCGAATCCTCTCGTGGATTAATCATCGCATACTCTCCTACAGAGGAAAAGTATGCCGCGGGAGATTTCGAGCTTGTCACTCGAACGAGATTATTGTAATCGGCACCTTTTGGAATCCAGCTAGTATTCACTAATCGAAAACAGGAATTCTGTCAAAGTGAAAATTAATAGATCGGTAGAGTCAGCCACACTCTTTTCGTACATCTGTTTTCTACAGATATTACCCGCCCACGGGTCTTATTTTTCAATAGGAGATTTTACATCTTGCAATAAGAAATTTTGCTATTTATCATACTATCAGATTGACATAAAACAGTGAAATGAGTTAGGAAACGTGAAGAAAGGAGATGTGTTCTCCAAGCGCAAGTAGTACTAAGAATAAGTTTATCCCATTTCTCGTTGTCGAAGCCGATCAGTGGGTGACGCCGTAGGTGGCGTCGCAATCAATTCGAGCGGGGATCGCGATTCGAGGATCGTCTGTAATCGGGTCGAAGAGGAAGAAGGGCGGAAGGGTCAGGTAATCTGTTATTCGGTACGCGTCGCGCGCTCTGCAGCAGCAGCAGCAGCAGCAGCAGCGAAGAGTTGCAACTTGCAAGCTAATGTTTGCAATTTACCGAGGCGTGATGGATCTCAGCGGCAAGCATGCCAGTCGGATCTCGATGCTGCGCGCCACGGCAAAGCATGTCGCAGAGCTCCTAACAGCAATTCTTCGTTCTCCTGGCGGAGTCCCAGTAGAAGCGCAGTAGCATAGAAGACGCGGCAATCTGGCGTGCGGTGTGGTCATCCTCGTCGTCGTCCAAGAGACAGACACGACCATAGCCACTGATATACATATAAGTATATATCAGTGACCGTAGCCGATAGCCTGCGAGGCAGCTCTATTCGGAGGAGTAGCAGCTCCACTCGGCAGTCAAGCATCCCAAAGCCAAAAGGCAGCCCAACTCCTAGCAGAATCCAAGCTTTCGCAGGCAGCAACGGTGGCAGGAGGGCCCTGCACCAACCAGCGCCGCATCAAGTATCACTCTATTTACCCCTCAAATATTTGTGCTTTTACCGTGGAACGCCGTATCCGAGGCCCTCTCCTCCTCCCCTCCTCTTACCTATCCACTCTATCCTCTAGTGCCACTTTGTATACAACGAACACTGTCGGCTGAATTTCCCTAACGAAAACTTGCCGAAAATTTGCAATTCCTAAAGAGGTAGGGGGAGAGAGAGAGAGAGAGAGAGAGAGAGAGAGAGAGAGAGAGAGAAATCGAACAGTAAGAGCGAAGGAGGGAGAAAAGGGGAGGGTAGAGTAACTCATCCTTCATGCTGGTTGACAGTCAAGAGGGAAGACGATTCGCGAAGAAAACGAGTTGATTTCCGCCATGAAACATTGCCACGCTATAAACCCGCTCTCGCCGGTTACGACTGGGAAATATAAACCAAGCTCTCTGTCAGTGAGTATCTCGCATCGCACATCGCCGCAGATTGATAATATTTAAACCGATCAATGACAGAAATACTATCGCGTTGAGAAAGACTCTCACATTCAAAGAGACTTTCCTCTTTTTGATGTTTCCGCAATAGGAAGATGTTTATAATAGTCATGTGGCTTCCGGTTTCTGTTGTCAAAGCTGTTTTTCATTTTTATTTTTGAGTCAATTGATTTCAAATTTAAT
Organism: Ectemnius cavifrons; assembly: GCA_964023945.1. NCBI lineage: Eukaryota > Metazoa > Arthropoda > Insecta > Hymenoptera > Crabronidae > Ectemnius > Ectemnius cavifrons. Next base: position 6,492,170 of record OZ030375.1, read on the forward strand.
CTTGTGTATACGCATTAATGCATCAATGTCGGCTTGCTTGTTGTTTCTGGTAATAGCTTGTAGAATATGATTAGCTGTCTTCGAAAGCGGCTATGTTTTCCACATGAAGTTGACAGTAGGCATAGAATGGAGGAGCTCAAGCGTCTTGCCACAAGTAGAGGTTTTGTCTGCGGAGGAAAACTGGATGACGATGGTAAGGAGCCCCGGTACCTGTAAGCTGGTCACGAATGTAACGCACGAACGGGTACCACATACCTCTCCTTTCTCTCTTTCTTCTTTCTCGGCCCCTTTGGCCATCTACCTTTGGGAATCCTAATATCCACGTTTGACGTCATGCCAAATACGTACCCTTACCCGTCTGGAATAAGGCAGCCGAGCGACAGCGCAATGGGAGATAGTAGCAAATGTTGAAGGAACGACGCACGGCTACCGGTAATACGAATGCTCGCAATCTCCCTGACGACGTATTGTAGTTCCCATTAGAAACTGAAAAGACCCCATTAAATACTACTATTTCATTCGCTTCACCGATGGAATGTCAAATCCGGCAGACCGTTCATACAATCGGTTGCTTGCGCTGGAACCTTTTTGAAGTTCGATATTTCGTTTCGGTGAATTCAGGTGTCAATTCAATCATCAAAAAAATGGATACCTTATTAATGAAGAAAATATAATTAAGGAACAAGTTACACATTTTGCTTTCATCCTAAAAATATCTACCCTGATAGGGTTTAAAGGAATATTTTTCTAAAATACAATAATGTTTAAACATATTTCCAAAGGCTCTTACAAAACTAATTTCAATTATGAAGATCGCAAAAGCTGTATTGAATCAGTAGCAATGGATATCGGGGAAACCGACGTTATTAACAAATTTAACGAGCCAACAGGCATCGCGAATTGCCCGACGAAAAGCAAACGTTATAATTGGCGCGTAATTATGCGTATTTTAATGTCGAAGCTCAGTTACTGCGTGCGGCAGACTGGTCTGTGTGTCGCGCTATGTACATACACAATGTGACACGCAGGGTACCGTGACGGTCCCAACACGAACGGGAGATAGTGTCGGTAGAGAAAACGGGAAAGGGGTAGAAGTAGCCGCAATCCCAGCAAATTACAAATTACAATCACGCCTGTACTGACGTGCATGAAGGTTTGATTTATTAATCATTGGTCCGCAACAGGGCAATTTCCCGAATATTTTCGCGCCGTAGTTCACCCTTCATTTTCTCCGCTCCGGGAAGCGGTAATTTATGCTTGCGCCAGCAACTCTCGCCTCCAGCAGCCCGAGCTTCTACTTTTCATAATTTCCTGCACTTTAGAAAAGTACGCATATGCCAATTGAACAGATCTACATGAATTTTAATTAATAAGGATGAGTTTTCCCTTAGATCAAATGTGGATAATATAACTGATTGTTTAATTATACCTTATTCATTTGAAATTAATAGCTATGAAACTGATAGAGTCATATTATTACCTTCTTCTCTAAAAACTAGATAAATTTAATGTAGAACTAAAGGGATCTGCATGGACGAGTGTTCCAGATGTGGTTAATGACAAAACGAAAAATATATTCTAATCGCATGTATATATACACGATGATTCCCACTGTAATAACATCGATTTCGAGTGATGTGTTTCTGCATTCAGTGAATTAGGGAATAATATGCGCGGACACGTTAAAGAGATAGAGAACACCGTATTAATGCTCATAAACAACTCGGTTCGTTATGTTTTGTTTCCACCGGGCGAAATATTTGATTACTAATATTTGACTGATTCGTATGCGGTCACTCGCGCGCTATTTGCATACTCCCACAGAAGCTCGAGAATATTTCATTTGCTGTGGGAATATTTTCCCAAAATTGTATGTACAAATATCATATAACGAGTTGAAAGAGGCGGTTAATCCTTAAATAAAATGAAAAGTGTAAGCGTAATATATAATATACAAAAGTTATATATAAGTAGACATATGTGAGAGAAAGTTCCAAACAAAATTTCTATAAAAATTCATGGGTATTACTATTTATACGTTCCATCTGATCTGGAAGGCAACAACTGCATTCTAAGAGCTTTATAAATTCTAAATGGCAGTAAAATTGAGCGATGTGTGTCATTTAAATCCATCCATCACTATTACCAGTCACGAAAGAGTACTCCAACTTTGCCACTGGTTGTAGTTCGCGCATGCCTCCAACGCGATCACCGACCGCGTATTCTACACGCCAATTTAACTGACGCTCGCAGGTTTCACCGAGCGAACGTGTGAGTGAAAGTCAACGACACGATTAATTACTTATAGTTATCGTGACCATCGCGTTATGTAACGTGCTGTATGAAATTCTATGCTAATCAGCCATTTTCCACGTCTATTTCTGACACCTTTAAATGGACATCCATCTCCCCTTGTAATGATCAAACGAGATCGTACTACTATCTTAAAACCCATTTCTCATTTCTTCCGATTGACCTTTATTCCTCATTAGACCAGTGAATAAGTCAAATACCAGAAGTACCAACAATTAAGGTATTCCTATTTTTAACCACGTCTCAACGGATCCTTTTGTCTTGTTCCAAAATCCTTGTTCCACTTGCCTTTTAATCATCCCCTTCACACTCCAGTTGTAATTATTTCCATTATTGGTACAATTAGATATTATAAATAAATGCCAGTGCGTGGAAAAAACTGGGTAAATACTCCTTTATATTAAAATTACTCAACACCGTATAATTATACTATTTACAACAGCCTATATCCATCATTGGCGATTCAAAGGCAAGTGAATCACCCTGTACGTGAATATGAAAGAGCGAAAGTTATCTTGCAAAAGTCGAGCGAAAACGCTTTACAATGCTCGCAATGTTTAGGGTCATTTTCTGTCGAAACTGCTCGGCTTACGATAATGCCTGAATGTACAAATATATGTCAGTCTCTTGACACTACAGGAGCGAATTGAAACCGTGCATTGTGGACAAATGTGTACTTACAACAATGTAGTCGTATGTACAGTAGTGGCCCGCGGATAGAGAACAAGAAGTATACATTCGACCTCTCGAATTCCAAGGAAGCGGTGAGAATACCGGATTTGGAAAGGCTGCCATGGCAGTTGAGCAAGGGAGAAAGCCTTGAAAGTGGAGGGGAAAAAGGGAAACAGTGAGGGGTGGCGACGGCAGCGGTGCATTCAGGCAGCGTTGCTGAGTGGAAATCGCGCAGGGAGCTCAGGGTAACTTATCACTTTCCCTTAATCCGGATCAGCGGCACGATGGAACCGGCGATGTTCAGACTCAGGGCCGTTAAATATTCAGAAGAAGTCCGCTGTGGTGTAAATCAGGCCGGCAACCACCCTCTGCCAACCCCTTCTTGGCTCTCGACACATTGTTCCCACGTGGGTGCTACTGTCCTTTTTATTTTCGTGTCAGTGTTAATGTAGCGCAAACCAGCACGCATACATCCTGACATTTATAAGCTACAAGCGTTACAGCCCGGATGATGAGTAATGAGATTCAAGAGGAATTCTTGGTATTAACGCTCTTTGTTCCAGTGGAAAGCGTATTAACACCGGCAGGAGCAAAATAGATGTGGAATTCATATTATACGGTCGAGTGTATTAATTATTTCGATATACCTGTACTGAAAAGTTAAAAAGAATACTCTAATTAGATCGCCAGAAGGGTCATACAGCTAATTGGCGTAACTAAACGAAAGCGATGAAATTTCACATGTTACAGATCAAGTTTTCGTGACGCTGTTTTCAGTACATTTTCATGAAAATCGCAATCAGCTGAAAACCCAAATGCCCGCAAGTAAAATGCACGTTTGCTTGGTTCGGTGTATTTCAGGAAGTTCGCGTGAGCCGAAATGAAAGCCGGTACACGACTGGGCGCGTAGATGGTATAAATAACAAGATGCACATGACCAAGATCGAAGAAGCGTTTCCGTCCCATTCCGATTCCCATGGATAATAAGGCGGTCCTCGGTAAATCAAGATGATCGATGCCACATGGTGCACGCGAAGATTCCAAGGATGTGTGTCTACGTGTCGGCCGTTGAATCCTCGGAGGAACGTCTAAAAGGAGGTTGAGGGTGGGGACAACGGAGGATAGCTATTACTATCAATTTGCATGCCTCCGGTCACTCGACTCGCCTTTATCGTCCTCTCATCTTGATGATGCCAGGAGCTTATTTCCGCCCATATATTTCTTGGGCCTCCCCCAATAAGAGACCCGCAAGTACCTCCGACTTCTTGTTCAAACCTCCGCCATTCCACATCCGAGAATTGTCCGGGCAGACGATCGTTGGACTGGGCGAATTGTTGCCAGTTCACCTTCATACATAGGGGAAACCGGGACAAAACAGAGCCATCCAGGACAACAAGGAACACTCCATACCAAGTTTACCGAAGGGGAAATAGGGTGTAGATGAAAATGATTATGAAAAACAGTCGAGAATAATTTTATATATAGTTGTGGTATCTTTAAAAATTAACAATTAGTTATATAATTCCTTTACGCGAATTTATCATACGCCCTTGTGGAATTTTTTTCCTTAGACTTTTCCTAGGAACAAGCAATGGAAATGAATTTTCGTAATTCGAAACGGATCAATATGTTTTTAATATTTTGAATGCGACTAAATGGTAGAGCAATAAACAGAACCTCTATAAACTTCGTATCAAGTGAATGCCGTTAACGACAAACAGACATATCAGACGATATACATATATGTATAAAGTGAGAGGGTGCATGTTTTCCCGTTTGAAGGAAGAAGTCGGCCGTGCGCGCTCGGCAGAAGAAGGAAGAAAAGGAAGATTTTCAACGACTACGCTGGTTCTTTCCACCCTCGCTGGGTTAAGGGCATCTGTAGACGAGGTGAGACGGAACTTGGTAGACTAAAAATACCTATAGGCAGATATATAGGAACCACTCGGCCCAAAAAGCATTCGAAGGGGTTCTTCGACGAACTATGTGCGACTAGTAATATATGAATGCGAGGGAGTCGGCATCGCTTGTACGCGTTACTCGTCCCTCGGCTGTTTCGTCGTTGCATCGAGGGAAAAGTGCAAGCCCGAAGTGTGCCGCCTCTTAGAAACCTTGCGGGAGTATCACTCGAAACTTCAAACTCGTGAAACATACGGAAACCTGTATACGTACGCTTCCGCCACCTCCGGCGCATACCATAATCCTCCTTAGGGCAGGCAACCGGATAAGGCTTAACCGAAGATCGACACTTCCATCCGCGGTGAAACTCGACGCCCTGCGAGAAGCAACAACTCTTCGCTGACCCGATTTCCAACGTGATACTTTTTGCCATCCTACTCCAACGCGCCAGTGGGCCCATCGCACTGACTTCCATCCAACAAGTCCAAGCCGCAGAAAGTTTTAATCGTCGTCGTCCTAGACTTCTGCAGGTCATCGAGTGGGTCACTCACTGATTTGACTCAGTAAATATTATTTGCAGCAAGCGCGCTCATGCTTGTAGAAAAAAATGTCCGATCCCAGCGGAATTTATTCAAATGTAGGAAGCAGCTGTGCATCAAAGCTTTGACGGTACATTTCGGTCTCTCCCACCTCTTTGCATCTCTGTCTCTCTCTCTCTCTCGCACGCGAATGCCCTTTGAAAGTAGATGTTAAACGGAAAGCAACCGCCATTACCGAGCAGAGCTTCAGCATTTAAATATTTGATGCAGCTCGATCAAACTTCACCACATTACGCCTGCCAACTACGATTCCGAAACATGGAGATTAAATTAATTCATCGTTTACTTAATGATTTACACAGGGTTGAATGTCCACTGACGTTCTTTTCAGCGGTATTAGTGGCAATCGCCGTTCCAATTCATGGTTGCGCCCTCCGTTCAACGCTCCCTGAGATTGGGTTTTGCAGAACGATTCGACGGTCGATCGGTGGCTCGATGCCCAGAAGCGTCGAGCGGCCACGACAGAATAGTTTCGTTTCCGTACCTCTGTTCCAAGTTTCAAGCCATTCAGGAAACGTGACGTATCCACGAGCAGATTAGGATCGGCCATCGACTTACGTCACAGAAGAATACACTATCTCGCTGTTTCACGTTAGCTCGGTAAGTGCATGTCTGTCTGCCTCACGCGTAGTCGCTGATCATTGTGCAAAGAGCCTGATATTCATCAAGGGCATATTGTTTCCTTCATCACTTCAATTCCTCTGTGTCGTCTTATCACTCCCCAGCTCTCTCCCTTCGTCTCTCATTCACGCGTCTCTTACCACCCTAGCACACTTGCCCTGCCGTGCCCTCCAGCTCCTTTGTTGGCAAAATTGGATTAGCACCCAAAACAATGATACTCTTCTACCTCTCATTTCATTTATACCTCGGCTACGGCCCGGAATAATATCATAATTGCACATTCCTTTCTTTCTCTCTCTTTCTTTGTTTCTCACTTATTGTTTCGGAAAAGGGCGATTAATCGAATCGCATTTAGCTGCTGAATCGACTGTAATACATGGGAGGTAGAAGTTTGATTTATACGTCCAAGTTGATAAGTGAATACTGCCAATTATTTAGTGTCAGTGCGATATTAGTCCACCGAGAAAAGTGAGTATTATTAGCATACTAACTATGCCGATACACTTGTTAAAGAATAGCGGTGAGATTCTGGTAAGGAATTCGAATCTTTTTTATTTAATTTCGACGGGAAGCTTGCCACCCGGCTGTCATTATATCAGGCCGCTCAACCACGATGGGAGACAGCAAATGCCATTCAAATTGTGTTTATGAATCCGAAAGTTTTTTCCGGCGAGCCCACGGCACAATGTAGGATACTTTAAATAAAATTCATTTCACCAGATTCGTAATCCCCCATTAGCATACATTTGCAAGCCGCTGAGCGAGGGGCTGGGTATTCATTTCAGCGGCCGCGACAGGCTCGAGAAAATCCTGGAAATCCACCCTGTCATTGCAGGATTCCTCGCCGTCCTCATAATGCCTGTCACTTACCACTGAATATGGAATCAACAAACAGCATCTCTATCAATAGATAAACCACATTTTTCACGTCGTATTTAACTTGGAACGAATGTATTTCCAATAACAGTATCACGACAATTTGCTGGGAAACCCGAGCACGTAACATTCGCCGCATGAACCGTGCATTCATCAAGTGGTTATCCGATGTCTGATACTCATTTTTCTTACGCATCCGGTGTATAAGGTTAGGTAGAATTAATTGTTTCACGCAAAGTATACTACTTTAATGTTTACCATAGTTTCGTATTTACGCTTGGTCCGAAGTAACTCGAGTAATCAGTAATAGCGACACCTACAACTTGTTTCCCTGCGACTTTCTCTATTCTTGCGGACGCTTGTTACGCGAAATTACAAGGACAACTCTCGTCAAACCACCAACTATGTAGTAGCTTTTTAGCATCCAATCATTTAAGCAGTTGTAGACCAGTTTCACCTGACAATATTCCCCACTTGTTGTTGTAAATACCTCTACCGCAGAATTTCATGCGAAATAAAGCATGAATACATCCCCAACGCTATGTGGATCCGCGTGGACATGCATACATCCGCGTGGGCATGAATGCATCCCCAACTATGCGTTATGTATAATAAAGAGAAGAAAACTTGTATTTTCATAAGCATAAAGTCACATTATCATTTTTAAAAATATTAATAATACAACTACATTATAAGGAAATCATTAACCCTTTGAAATTTATTAATTCAACGGCATTCCAATAATTTAATAGTTCAACCCCTTACAACCCAGAGACTCTGATTAGTGTGAATTACGTCAGCAAAAGCAGTGGGGTGGGCTAAAAGAAACCAATAAAATGTCATTGATTCAGCGTGGAATCTATAATGAGAGAATCAGACGCGTACCCCTCAGAGTTACGGTGTACTTACGACATTCCTGATTTACACGGGACTACATTATACGGCTGCATTGCCGGGGGCTTAACTATACTCCCTGACCAATTGTCTCCCTCGTAAATTACCGGTGCGAGAGAGACAGAGTGAGGGTGAGAGTGAGAGTGAAGAGAGAGAGAGAGGGAGAACTCGGTGAATTCCGCGCGGAATTCGCAGTCGTTTCACTGTTAGTAGCACGTGCGCGTGTACCCGAGCGCGTAAACAGTAGGGAGTAAGGGTTTAAGCAGGGAGTGCGCGAGTCGTCGGGTGCGTGAATTTCGAAAGACGACACGTAGACGATACTTGACTGTAGCCCGGAACTCGGAACACTGCAGCACTCACGTGGCACGTATCCGTAGACAGAAAGGAGGATCGTAATGACCTCCAGCCTGTTGCGATTGCGAACACCCCATCCACCAGAAAGGATGTTAGGCAGACCTCATAGATCCTAGAGAATGTAGTATGCTGGACCGGCACAGCAAGGGAAAGTGTCCTGGCAAACGCGGGCAGGGCTCAATTCACACTAACGCCTTTCAAACGGTCGTACCGTTTAGGTTAGATTAGAGGAAAGGGAAGCTTGGTGATGAAGAGACTGCTGGTATATGTAGTTTACATAGACTGGCATTTTAAGTGAAAAAGGGGAAGAAAAGGGAGAGACAGGGAGACGACAGCGGGTTTACAATTAGATATTATATCGTTGTAGTAGCAAAATTGTCTACGGTCTACGTCTACGGCCTACGATATTACAACCGCATTGCGTACGGTTTCTAGTAGCGCATGCGCTTATCCTGCAATTCCTAGGCATCCGGCCTACCACCACCATCGGTCACACAAGAATCCAAGCGAAGGTGAGAAAGAAAGAGAAGCGCGGCGGAAGATCGGGAAGACGTCCGTGAGAAAAGGAAGAACCCAGGTGGCCAGTCGAAGCGGGGAAGACCTTCAACGAATACAGCTCTTCGAGCGGTCCGTGCGAAGCGCAAGGCGAATCTTGTGCAATTGCCAATATATCGTTAGTACGAGGGCTGGATGTTAAACAGCGAATTACAGCAGGTGCCGTACTAGAGGTGGAGAAATCTTTGTCGATAGCGCCTCGTACCGAGGCGAGGCTGGCTGAAGTGGGCGAGCAAACGTGCGAAGACTCCCTCAATTGGTACACTCAAATCATCCTGAGATACGGCGAATGGTTTAAGCATGGTAGCGAACACCCTGCCGGACTTAACGGATTGCAGTGAAAGCCAGTTGCAGCTCGATGGAAAAAACTACGGCGTTTACGATAGCGCGAGAGAACCACCGAGATTTGACTTGACAAAAACTATTGTTATCCTTCAAATTAAGAGCATAGTGCATGTAGAGAGTGATGCGGATGATACACGTGAGTCTGGTGTGCCAATATCACGCGCTATATAATTCCTCTTTCCGATTCTATCGTGTATTGTTTAGTGCAAGAGATAAACCACTGCCAGTAAAAGAACTCAACAAATAAAGCATTCAGAATCCATCCAGGAATAGTTATTGCACACTGATATCAATATTTCATACTTTAATTTCCATATCGACCAGTACGTGTGAATGTCACATGCACAATGCCGTCGTTGCGTTGGAGTTTTAGTGCACAAATTCGATTAGACATCGGCCATAGCATTAAAGTAGCCGACATTCGGCCTGCGGTGCCGGCCAGGCACAATTTCAGTCCTGATATGGAGAGCAACTTCTATCGGCTTTGCACTACTCTGCCTGTAGATCGTAGCCCCCTAGGTGTACCAATGGAACGCAGAGGATGGCAAGCAGGAGGCACTATTCGGTGCTGGTCCAAACGGATAGGCAGGAAAGAGGAGCTTGGCAAGCAACTACTCGTGGGAGCTTCCAATTAACCCCCACATTCGAGGACTATTCCAGCACAATAACACAGCTCTGAGAATTCCTCGCATCGAAGAACGAGCCGAGATACATTCGCCTCGCTAACTTCGGCCGAGAAGAAGACTGGATCTCCAGTGAGCTCCTCTCTTTCTTAATGCAATTACATTAATTAACCAGGCGCGCCAAAGTAAAGCTCCCGAAATATCTTGCGTTTGCTATTCGGCGAATAGGCAAGACAATTCTGGTGCATGCACTCTACTACCAGATAAACTTCCCAAGTACCGATCCACATCGAAATCTCTCGCGACTACCGACTTCTTTCCAATAATTAATACACGGCTTAGCTCGGAAGAGGAAAGTACACCTTATCGCACTTCGAGTCTTCGTACATCGGCGAACCGACGAATGTATGTCAATGTTGCTTTCTCACGCCATATTCTACGAGTTCATATCTTTCGAAGTACCATGTGCAATAACAACCTCGGGAAAGGCACTGTTATTAGATCATAACTTTATGCTTGCCAGTATCAAGCGTCCTTGTGCAAATGCTCGCAGTATCATGCAGGCAATAATGTATACATCCGAGTAGTTACGGAACACCTTGCATCTGACATCCCTTGTGAATTACAGTACGCATTACTTTTTCATGCCTCTTTACGATTAGACTTATCACTTTTTAAAGTAAGGAATAGGTTTCAACGCGTCACGCAATTGCTACTTCTTAGAGACTGCACCATAACTCTTGGCAAAATTCAAGCCAATTCTATTATTCCGCTTTATTAGAATAAAGTGGCATTTTATAATTAATTTTCTACTAAATAATTTTTACATAATTAGTTTCATTACTTTTGGACGAGACCACATGGTAGGGAATTCTCTCGAGTAATTCGTCATATGGGAAGAGGACATGAAAAAGTCAAGCAAGCAGTGGTGTACCTCTACAATTGACAGCCTCGACAGCCCTCGCTCGGTGTCCCTCATTTTCACTCTCTGTCGTCTCACCCTATATCTGCTCCTTGATTTCTTCCTGAGCAAAGACCGCCGGGAGCACGGCGTCGGCGTCGACGTCGGCGTTGGCGGGTAGAGTTCATCCCATCGTTCCCTCGGGTGAAGGCAGCCTCGAACCCTGCCCCACCGGTCTTCGAGTTGCAATAAATGGTTTCATTCTCGGGCCTCCTCCGTGTTCTAGACATAAAATCCCTGCAGCCTCCAAGAGACGGCAGCGCAGGCTCTCTCCGATAGCGGCTGCACCAAACGAGTAACGAGAGAAACTGGATCAACGGAGCGGAGAAACGTGGAGAATGAATGGAATCAGAAAAAATGCTGGCATCTCCGGGGAAATTATCGTAATGAGGCAGTTCAATTCCGTTAGTAAGACGGCACCGCGCCTAGCAGGCCGGAATTGTGCTTCTTTGGCCGTAGCTTTTTTTTCCCCGCGAACTTATTGGTTTCTTCGAGACGCTCGTTTCCGCTTGATCCTCTGCCTGAATTATCCGATAAGAGGCTGCCTCTGTCTTGGTAAAGAAGATCCAGACTTCTAACCAAGAGTCTCGCTTTAAATACACCAATTCAGTTCTCCTTCTTGGCAAGTCCTTGATAAGCGAACAACACGTTCACTAATAGGCAATAGCCATAAAGTTCAATCTCCTATTTAACAAACCAGATATGCACCTGAAAAGAACGTCGTTTGTACGGTATTTTCCTTTATACCGCGCTCGATCGACTCTTTGACAGAGCGGTTGTTGAGTGGATTAATTGTGTTTGATGCCAATAGTGGATGCATTTCTAATATAGTGAAATTACGGATTGAGCTCCGCCGCTTATTGCCCCTTGAGAAGGCGTTTCTTCGATCAAGCTTAGCCTAAAGCCCAACGGAGTTGCCTGCTGAACGGGGAAACTTATTTGCAACTAACGAAAGGAGCCTTCTTTTCTTCGAGACTCTCATCGAGACCAAGCAATTACATTGAAACGCCTGTTAGGGGAGTCAAGATTCTCAGATCGTTATTCGATTTCAGCAGTGCCAGGCTGCCGCTTCCGCAACTCGAGACCACGATGAAAAGATCGTCGGCTGGAGTCTGTTCAATTCCGTTACTCTCTCACTGATTCTCTGTGTATCCTCCGTTGTCGATCGATTTCTACTACACCGAATGGGACCCTCTCCTTTGTACACGCCAAATAATACCGATCGGCGGATATAATGCGTCCGGCATAGTTCCCTTCAACTGGCCTATGTGTATGTCAACGCCAACTGTGTGTATATGTCGATGTTCGGTGTGGCTTGAGATAAATCCCAGTCAGTGGTTTCAAACGTTTGCGTGACCCCCATCCACGGGATTGGACATCTCACGAACTCTCAAGCCAATGCTTCATCGCAATAAAACCTTGCTAACAAAGTGTATCAGGATATTCGGCTCTCTCCTCTTTTATTTCGTGTTAGCTTCTACCTTAGGCACAAGCCCTATGCACGAATTTCAGTACAAACTACACAATTGGCCACAAAACTTCCGGGTTTCTTAGACGCCACAGCCAAGGAACCCTCCACCCGGTCTACCTACCATTTTACTTCAATTGTCCAATACGAAGCAGAGAAGGATACTATTAAAAGTTGACAACCTGGCGTGGCGGATTCAAACTTGTGTCGAGTTTTAATGCACTCGTTGTAATTGGCCCTCTCGCTACAATATATATCGAAAGAGCGCCCCTCCATCCTGCCTCTTTTCATCCCTTCAGCGCCCTTTTATCCGGCCACGTTCGCCGTCGTTTCGACTAGGCGCCTTCTCGTAAATTGGGAAAATAATTTGCTGTTTTAAGAAGCGAACCCTCCCGTCCGAACTACCTACTTCGTTTTCCCCGTCGCTCGCTCTTTCCCGTGCTCGTTTTTCCATCTATTTTTCGTAGCTTTCCTCTGTTAGATGTAGCCCTTCTTTTCTAAGTGGATCCCGCTATCGCGCAGGATATTCTCCCCCTTTGTCCATGGTGCTTTCGTTGACGGCGTCTTTGCTTTTAGCGTTAAACACCATTTCCGTCGTTTCTCACCTGGCGGCTTTTTTCATAATCTCCAAAACAGGACAAAATTGCTTCGCCAGTAAATGCTCTATCCTTCTTATAATTTTGGGAAGCTTATATTCATGTTGGAAAGCGTACATCCTGTGTGTCGATAAGGAACAGTGAATATAAAAAGCGGCAAGTCAAATCAAAAATGAAAACTTAGCCCTGAAGTTCTATTAGTTGCGCGGTCTCATTTGGATACACTTGCTCCATCGCGAAGTTGATAGGCGATAGTCATATCTTCTCTTGCAAAAAACGAATCCGAACTCGACGCCACCTTCAAGCCTCACTGACCAAAAGCCCTCGAGGCCGGAAACTTTAACTCTAATCGTTTCATCTGCCCGAGAGAGTCGAGAATCTCTAGAAAGAAATGTAATCTATTTGTCCATTAATGCTAGAGAATTGTAATTCGATGTTGAGCGTTCCTTCCTTACACTTTAATAGCTCATTTCTTTCGGATAATTAACACCAGTTGATTTCGAATTGATGGTGAGCTAATACAAATTTCGTATCACATTCGACAGGTGCTGGGGCAAAAGAGATAAAGAGAGGATGTAACAAGTGCTAATGAGGGAAACATGGGTGAAGCTCATAAATATTCGAGTTGGGGATTCGGGAAGCTAATCGGGGCAGCAGACAGCATTACAATCGGTCAGGAGCGAAGAGCACTCCTTCCCTAGATAACGACGAAGTCCTTAAAAGGTCTCGGTTTACTGATCCCTTCACGATCCACCTATAAACCCCAACCAAACACTCTTTGCCTAAAAAACCGCGATGCCCATCGACTAGGACCGCGCGCTCGCCGGTATAAAACGGTTTGGATAGCTTTAATTACTCAGCTCTCGAGCAACGATGTAAATGACGGCCATTAAATCCTGAAGCTCGATGTTTGCTCCGAAACTACGGGAGTGGAGGGCAGCGCATCCGAGAATCGTCCACGGTGGACGTTGAAATATTTTGTACCTCTGATATTCTAACGAACTCTCCCTTTTCCTCACACTCACCTGCCCCTCGTTTTCTTCTTTCTCTCTGTCTCTATCTCCCTCTCTCTTTCCCCCTATTTATGTATATACGCCCGTACCCTGATATGACCATCCATCGGTTTCAAATCAAATACTTGTCTGTTCAGTTGCTCGATGTACGAGCGCGCATGTATCACAATTCGAATTACTTGATTTTCAAGAGTGCAAGCAACGAACAATTCGGTTTCCATTCATAAGAGCAGACTGGCCGAACGCAATTTATTTGTTAGTAAATCATTTACATCCAATTGCGCCTTTAAACTCGATCAATAAAGGCAAAAGCCGGAGCGCGCTACCAAACCCACGGCAAGTGAGCAGCTATACAACAAATTTTATCGCGATTAATCATGTCGATTGCCACTCTGAAAACGCGCTGATAATCATCATGATTGTGCAGGCATTCGATGGAACGATGGTGTCGGCTTCAATGAATGCTAATAACCATCGTCGAGTATCAGACATTGGAGAGCAACTAGTAGTAACCACGCAACGAAGAGAGCGAGAAGTTAAAGCTCCACCGGCATGATTCGAGGATTTGCGCATAATGAAAATTTTGTTCTGCCACCTGCGATTTGCATGTTTATAAACAAAGCGATGTTTTTTCGCCGCGCGTCCTGCCGAAATACCCATGCAGTGCGTCACCGTGCCACCGCTATACCAATTCGGCCAATTTTACAGGCCGACGCATTCGGCGGCGCTTTAACCAAGCGAAATCCGCTTTTCGGATGCGCGTACTTTCGCTCGCGGTGTCGTTCGCTGTATTTAAAACAGATTCGGTAAAGCCTCTATATAGGGATCTGTACGCCAGTGAAAATGCAAAAGTTCTAAAAAAATAATCTCCGCAAATCATGAACCGTTGATGTAAATAATTTGCCATGATATATTTTGAAAGTCTGTATATGAGGAATTTAATCCTTTTGATGTCAGTCTTTACTTTGCAGTGTGTCCGGGTGCTGCCCTATCAATTGCACGGGGTAGATTAATCTGAACTAGCAATTTGTACGATTAAAGAAGTATTATACATTGAAATATGCTTCGATCAATAAATCCTCTATGGATACGAAAAGAATGAGAAAAATGTTTTTTACGCTCCCAGGGAGCGGAGAATCATCCTGACGAGGGTAAAATATCAGCGATGAAGCTACTAGGGCGGTCTTCGAGCCGTAATTCGAGAGTTACAATTTTGCGCGCTATCATGAGACCTCGGCGCCCTCGTATTATGCGTGTATCCGCCATATATCAGTCTTACTGGACTCCCGATAACGATTTCATACGAGGATTACGGGGCGAGAGGCGACAGGGCGCACGCATGAGTGCACCACTCGCCCGAAAGCGGAAGGGATAATCCCCTGAATAATGCGCATGTTGTTACTGCAATATTAATCGCGAAAGGAGAATAGTCGAGGTGGGGGACACTTACTCCTGACTTCCAGGGACTGTTTCGCCCTCAAGCTTCCCGAAGCGTTGGATACAATGCAAAAGAAATCCAAGAAGTCGGACATGACGCATGGGACTGGTAGTTCAAGGGCTTGCAGAACAATTCCAAAGCTCGCGACATTATCTTTTAAAGTATTACTGTACCCGATAGCAACGGAGCTCTCCTTGGAGCAGTAAGAAGTAACATTGATATTCCGGCTCTTGCCGAGGATTGAAGAAACAAGTGGCTCGACCTCCCTTATCTCGGGGTGGACAGGGCGCACGTGGAAGTCAATAGCTGCAGTCGTGCGACGCCAACACCGACGTTGTGTCGGACGCATGTGGTCTCGCGAGCGCTTTTTCACGGTCCAGTCGCAGTGATCGAATTCGCAAGTCGCCGGGAAGGACGGCCGCCCTTTATCCAGGGGTCCGACCGGATGAACTCCCGAATGCTGCTGGATTACGGTGTGTCACGTGACCCGCTGCCTACTGCCTGGCTAGGGAGGAGTGCCAAATATATTGTCTGTCGCACGCATCGTATCCACGCGCACACGTGCGCCGGCGAGTGTGCAACGTCGCAGTCAACGGACCGGCGGCGTGGCGTGGCGCGATGCGGCGGTAGCGGTGGCGGTAGCGCCGGCAGTCCGACAGATTGGCCAGGATAAATTAATTTCATTTACCGGTGATTTAGGTGACCTCCGAAAGGCAGAGGGGAGCCACTTGATATTCTCAGGGATAGACCGTGCTTCACGAACCAAACCAAGTGGTTAACTCACCCTCTCTCTAACCTTCCACCTTTGCTCAGCCAACCCCTTCCTTTCACTAGACTTCAATTGGAATTCTCTGTTCTTATTTGCCATGTTATCTTTTCTGAAGTGACGTGCAATATTTCACTGGACAGTTTTGAAGTCTGGATGAAGGCGTTAATATAAAACCACTGGAATTACGAGGGTAGCCTTTAACAGGTGCCCCTTTGAGCCGCGTGCTTCACACATCACACGATGGCAGAGCAAGCATTCTGGCCTGCGGTAAACCACAACTTTCCAGTTGCGTGGGTCCCCTTTTAATAGAATTACGCCGAAACCTAATATCCCGCGTGAATACCGTATTTGCGAGAAATATGGAATTCTATTCCGCTCACTGATGTTGAAGCCAATACAGGCTAAAGACAACTATTAATGAATTTCTTTCTGACTTCAAATTCTTCACTCCCATATTGAACCAATATCGAATTTATTAATCAGACAAAAGGCAGATAATATCAGGAATTCATACGAGTATTTTGAGCCGTTACTTCAATTTACTTCGACTCCGAAAGAGTCGGATTTCGTGAAAATGATTACCAGTTGAACACAAGAACTATTGTAGGCAAATGCGACATAGAGTACGAAAGAGCGCGACATTTGAGCGCCGAGATATGAGATATGACTTTCTCGACAGTAAAAAGGGCCACTGGCTGTATGCCAGTGGATTTGCGAAATAAAACAAGCCAACCCGGTGAGGGTTGGTGTTGGGGGTAGCGGGGTGGCTGGTTGGAGGGGGTGCAAGTGGCTGTACTTCGTAGAGAAGCATTCTGTACTTACAGTATTTTCAGCCCGCTGGCGAGAAATTATGCGGGCTACAGCAGCGGCTAATTACACTTGAAAGAAACTTCTTTCTCGGCGAGGGGAGGGTACGTCGCAAGTTTTAAAAAGTGACATTCGTCGCCCGAAAATTAAGCCCGGCTCGGCACGTGCTCGTGATACGGAAATTTCGTAGTCCTGCTGGTGCGGAGCAGTTTTTTCCAACAGAGCTAGTGTCATCTCGGCAGAAAAGATGCGCGAACATAACATTAGGCGCATGCCGCACAGCTTGGCCGTGCAATGAAATAGAGCGAAGACAGGAGCGCGTGCAACCTGCAGCCTGAGATTTTGCGAAACTTTCATGGAAATAATGTCGAGGGCTTCCGACAAGAGATACGTGTCTCGGCGACTGCTTCGTCCAGAGATTTATAAGGCTCCAGGAAAAAGAAAGTTGGTTGTAGTCTGCTTCGCAATGGGAAGTTTTACAACAGAGCAGCATTGCCGGGCTAATTAATGCGCTGCAACGTGATACGCAATGAGTAACTGCCAAGGAAGCCCACCGGAGATTGCAAAGTTCGAGTAGACGAATAAAGACAACGCAGGAATGTGCGTAGCACGATATTGAAGTTGAACCTGGTGCAAGGTATGCTTGAAATGAATATACTGAAAATATGTATTTTCATTTTGAAAATAATAATTAAACCCATTCCACTCGCTTCAGCCGGACAAACTCATTGTACTCTAGTTTACGACATTTAAGAGATCTCCTGTATACTTTGTGGTAGGCATTCCTACGTAGATTACGACGAGGCCAAAATGGGGTAACGTGAAATTGGTACTCCAAAATTTCATTAGTAAAGTCAGATGGCGTCACAGATTCAATTAGCTTTCTATTGGATGTTTGAACTGTCAAAGCGATAACCGCGTGTACCTGCTGGTGCTGCTATGAATGGGGAACGGGGGAGATCAAAACCCAAAGAGCAGCACTGTCATACATACACGCACGTATCTCTGCCCGTCTCTCTCTCTCTCTCTCTCTCCCTCTCCCTTTCGATTGAACGCAACCACAGTCAATCCGAATTGCAGCTTCCTAGCTAAATCAATCTTTTTCGTATAATCGAAATGACTGTAACGCTGAAAATGCATTTACATTGAAAACTAAAATCACTCTGCCTGGCAGAGGGCGAGACAAATTGGTGACAGCGGACGGACGATTTTTCAACCTGCTATGTAAGCTTTAATCAATGCTCCCACGGAACAAAAGGGGCGAGTGACATCACCGAGGTAAATGACAATAGGAGGCACATTGTAGGGAATTCGTTCGCGATATACCGATTTAGCAAGTCTTTCGCCGGGAGATTCAACCGGACTCTTAATTGGTTTCCGCTCAGGCATGGCGGAACAATACGCATTCAAGAGAATGACGAAACAGCCTTAATTGCAACAAAGGTACTGCTTGTATTCCATGATCCAGTGTTTCACCCTTCATCCGGAGGTTTCGTCTGCCGAGAGTAGTTTGTCTAGACAGGAAAGGGAAGCTTCATTTCTCACAAAACTCCATTGATGATCAACGGGCCTTCCTAATTACACCCTTACTCTCGAGCAAACCTCCTTGTCCTTACGAATAAAACTAGTACCGCTACCGATTCGTTTCCGTTTCGCCTCTCGTTGAATCCCACCACCTCGTGCGCGATCCATGTTCTGCTTGAATCCTCGGCCTTTCATAGAAAGAGTCTCGCCGAGAATCGACGTACTTTCAGAATGACTAATAAGATAGAATTGCATCGATCCACCAATTTCGTTAGGCGCGCCTTAACAGGAATGCATCATGTTATCTAACAAATATATATCATTCCTTCATCTTTATTCCTTGTTTCGAATTTAAAGGAAATCATGAAGGGCAACAAAAGCGATGATGAAAAAGCTGAAATGCTGTTCAATTAACAAACTCGCATTTCAAAGAAACAGGCAGACATTCCTATGTTAATTATACATACAGATTCGAGTGTATACATTTAATATTTCTCTTGGAGTTGATACATCGAAAGTATTATGAATACCAATTACTGTGTATTGTATATGTCTACTTCAAGTCTACGTATGCTTTACTTTGCATAAGTGTACTCAGTCTAGTTACAGACAGTATAAGAAGGGATGGAAAGCAACTGACGGCCTTCAGGATGTCGGTGCTTGACCAATGTTCCGCTCGAACGAGTGGAAGCGAGATCGCAATATCACTGAAGCGTAGCACTGAGACAGACGGCGTTCGCAGAGGCTCGTGCATCATAGGTTTATGGTGTCGTGATGGCATTTATAAGGTTTGCTCGAGTTGGCAAGTTTCTCTCTCGGCAAGCTCGCCTCCTCATAGCTCGCCCCAATGGAGCTGCGGAGCGCGTCATTACCGTTATGATATATATGCCGAAAGTGCCGTTAATGCGTCTAGGGGTTCTTTATTGAAAAATATTGCGTTGATTCTGCATTAAAACGGCAGTTTTTTATCGCCTGTCTCGCTCACATCTCCGCACTCTCATCCTTCGAGCCCTCGCCTCGATCCCTTCTTGGATACTCTTTGTTCAAAGTCGCCTCCGAACAAAGTTTTACAATGCCATGGACTTTCGCGATGAAACCACCGTATAGAAAAACGAAGTACCTTCCTTCAGAAAGCAGACTCTCTTTCCCGCTGGTTTAAAGTGAGCACAGCTTTCCACTAGTAGAAACATTCCGACGAGGTCGAGAAAATGCGACCCTCCACCGAAACGAGCAACAATATGTTCAACTGGATTAGCATAAGTACGTTTTTTCATTCGCATGGCGGCGCATAATATCACAAATCGTAATGGTAGAAGGTAAACAAATGTAAATAAGAAAGGAGGGCAATATTGCATCCGCAGCATTTCATTTGCATGTTTATTTAACGGAAGGGTTTCGCGCTAAGATAAGTTAGTACAAAAACGTACAAACGAGGGCCGCCCTTAAATAATTGACCTAGAGCTGCGGAGCGAGAGCCCTCCTGCGCTCCTTCTCTTTTACGGTTTCATCCTCCCTCGTCATTCAGCCATAAATTAGAGAGCACCCTTGTTTCTACCGTGAATTGCCGCCGGGGCGGGGAGGAAGAAATATGATTTCATTCTTGCGCCGGAAAAAGCCGCACTGGGCATACTATTCCGATGCTAATCCACCGCGCGTTCGATAATACTGTTAAAACAAACGATAAACCCAGACATTGGAATTCCAACATTTAGTTTATTTAGTACCGCTAATCAAGTCGAAGCCCATTAAGAGTGGCCAATTTCTCTCCATTCTGGCGCCATAAATTAGAGGCAGCGCAGTTTGGCACGCGTGCGAGTAACCACATGGAAAACAGAACGATTCGCCGATACGTCAAGTTCACGGAAGAGTGTCGTGCTTCCACGTTAAAGAATCCTTTGTTTCGTTAGCTCCAGAAGCGAACATTCAGTGAGGGAAATCGAGCAGATGTCACAATAAATCAGGGCTAGTTTAGTGCGTTTCAAGTTAAACGTTACATCAATACGCTTTCTCCTCTTCTCATTTACGAGCTTTCGAATTTATCAAGAACACTGCCAATCACGTGGGCAACGCGAAATCCAATTTTTGCATCCCAAACAATGCAATACTGCAGTTAAATCAAGTGCAGCAAAGTTGACGACTTCGAGTGAAATGTCAAGCAAACTGGTTGTGATATCCAGGGGAAATTGAGGAACGGCTTGCTTTTTGTCATGTGCCTACTCAGCAGAGAGATAGATAATTAGCACAAGTAATTTAATGTTACAGACTCGGCAATCAACGGGTCTAATTGCTCGTCACTTTAGATGCACGTGGGGGAGCCGGCGTCCAGCGCACTATACGCGGACAACTTTACCTAAAGCAATCAGACAAAGTTATAATTAACGTGACCAATGATTATGACATGCGGACATCCCGTCTCCCACGCTGACCACGCGAGCAACTGAAAAGCAAAGCGCACTGCTCGCATGTGTTTGAGACTGAGCCGGCAGTGTGGACATCCACCGGTGTTTGCTGGACAGCCCGCTGTACAGTCCGATGTTAGGACTTGTTTGTGTTGCGGATTACAATGGTACGTAAGCGAGCCAGTTCCCGATCTCATCCACCCGAACCAACAGCGACGTTGTGATTGTGATTTTCATTCATTGACATTCATTTGCCAAAGAGGCAGCCCTGGGTAATTCGATTACCTGATTGAATTCGTATTAGTTTGATATTGTGCCAAATGTGCACTGCTTCAAAGGAATAGCAAAGATTAATTCTATAATTCATTGGCGACAATAATTACATGCTCATATTTCATATTTCTGTATGAAACATTCGTTTTTAATATCGATAGGTATCATATGTAATACTGATGAATGCTCGAGTTTCCATCGCTATAACTTATTGATATTTCTTAACATAACTATCGATTTATATAAATATGCAACTTTTTACAATACTGTGGATTGCCACTCTCTTCGTCTTATTCGTGCAGGAAGACTAAACATCCTAAGATAAATTTACTTATTCATAGTAGTTAGACTATTTAGTCCACTCTGTATTCTACCCAGGAGCATTACTTCCCAAGTTAATTTGACCCCAGACAGATTGTATCAGTCATTGCCAGATAACAGAGCTCTTTCACCCAGCAAGCATTGATCCACATTTGCATTCCAAAATGGTCGGCCAAAACAGTCGAGTATTTGGAATGCACACGTATACATAGTGAGAGCTCGGAGAAAGAGAGAGAGAGAGAGAAAGTAGCGCGAGAAGAAGTTTTGCAGTGACACCGACTGCCTCGGGATTGGACTGCCATCCGATTAAGCGTTCTGGTTGTTCGAGGAACAGGTAAATAGCAGAGCGCGCGAAGTGAGATGCAGGATCCAGGAATGCCAGAAGGCAGCCGGATGATGGCAATGGGAAGGGGCATAAAGGGTGAAAGAGGGATGAAAGCGTTGCTACGTGGAAGCTTTCCCCGGTGGCGGGTTAGCATCGTGCGGCCAGGACCGAGCCTATCCGCGCCCTCGCATTTCGTCGTATAACTGACGTTTCATGAATTGGAAATGTAATTTTACCACCCGCTCGTGGCTGCTGGCTTTCCTGGCTCCTCGTAACTGGTCACATGATACCCACTCGGCGGTGAAGTAAACGAGCGCATAATTTCAGCTGCGAACACGTCCGCGGCTTTTCAGGGCAACTGCCTGCCAAATAATATGATTTGCCCGCGTGTAAGAAGAGCGTAATCACGTTACCTTGTAGCTTGGTTGGACGCCACTGCTCACTTCTTCGGACACAGCAAGTTTACTGATTCCAAGGACTTCCTGTAGGAGTCTATGTAAATAGGTGTAACAGGGACACTACTGTCACACTAAAGTTCATACCTCTCGTTT
Organism: Ectemnius cavifrons; assembly: GCA_964023945.1. Classification (NCBI taxonomy): domain Eukaryota; kingdom Metazoa; phylum Arthropoda; class Insecta; order Hymenoptera; family Crabronidae; genus Ectemnius; species Ectemnius cavifrons. Next base: position 6,514,366 of record OZ030375.1, read on the forward strand.
CTAACTCGTTCATTAAATATAAATGTATAGTCACATTTATATTACTGGTATTTATACCAACCTAGATTTTAATTCACCTGCTACTTGAATCCAAAACCTGTACAGACCGCCAAAACGCTGTCCGTCGATTCATTTGCAAATAGCTATAATTCACTTGCTGACAGATATTACTGCACCTTCATTCGGTGTATCTCGAAGTTTGCATAAGTTTGTGGGATACATCTCGCCGCGCGATAAAGCGAAGTCGAAATAGTAGTTGGAACGCGAGTGGAAGTATAATAAAACTTATCCCTCAAGCAGTTAGAAGAGGATGAGTTGGAGGCAATTGTAGTTATGAATGGCGTCTTAATTCGAGTAGAGGGTGATTCCCATATTGGTATTACCATAACCGCGGCTAGGTCGATCTTTTCCACAGCCGATTCCCTACGAGCTCGTTTGTTTCACCATGCTGTGCAGTGTATTTATCGAGAACAAGCGGGCCAATTCTACTCTCGCCAGCCTGTTCTTTGCACTTCTTTTTCCAGGGCAGTCTAGTCGCGGCCCTTTAAATAAATCATACAAATACGAATGCTAGCATGGCCGGAGCTCTCTTGGTTCGAGACAGGAGCGCGAAGTAGCGCTCAGGGCAACGTCGAAATTCCCCAGCATTCCGGCGGATAAGTCCATGGGGTAACGGGCTCTTTATGCATTCGCCGTTTTAATCTAATCTGCGGACGCATGTAAGAATATATTAAGGAAAAAACTTTGCGCGACTTCGCCGCGACGTGCTCCCTCCAAATTATACTGTCTCTCCCATAGCGGAGCGCCCCCGTGTTCAGACCACCGACGTCGCCGCCGCCGTCGTCGCTTTCAAGATGCGCTCCCGGAGAATCGTAAGGAAGTAAGGAGAAGAAGAACGACCAAGAAGAGAGGAAAGTCGGCGGTTCTCCTCGGAGGGTGCAAGCCGTTCGCCCGATAGATAGGGTCTTCCGCATATCCGACACTCGCACCTATATCTTTGCTGGCTTCACCTACCACCGCCAACTATCCAGACCCATACATTTATTTACATATAATTACCGCTCACCCTCATCTCATCGAGTTGCCGGGGAGTAATAAACATGTACGGCAGGCCCGGCCGTGAAAAATAGCCCTCGCATCGCTCATAATATATTTATGAGCTCTCGCTCTTGAGAGATAGTCAGTAACTGCCCCTTACAGAAGTAGAAGGGAGTGTTAAGAAAAATCGTAACACTAGCTACTACTTTTGATACCCTTGTAAATTCCTCACACACAACATCACAATTGTGTCTAAATTAACGATGTTTGTGTAAACATCCTTTCTTATTTATTTACTATTTAGTCGAAAGTCCATGGAAAATGGCACCAAAATATGCAACTGTATTGAATTGTATAAGCAAAACATTGAGTAGATTCCAATAATAGACGTGTTTGTTACCTACATAACCCAGCATCGAGGATACGCGTATTGATTTATTTTCCATAAACATCCAGTAGTCGAGTAATAGCATATTATTTCGAATGAATATACGATGGAAATATATGGAGGTGCATGGTCAGATAAATCGAAGCGAAATAAAGTGAACAGTGGAAAGGGGTATATGCAGGGCTATCCTCACTTTCGACGGTAGGGTATCTGTTAAGAAGGCAGGAGTAGGCATTGACACGTGAATACGAAAGGTCCAGAATGGTGGGAAGCTGATGGTGGCGGAGGGGTAAGACATCGTGGAGGTCGAGGCGTTGCTGGTGGAGCTGTCTCGCCAGGAACCGGAGGCAAAGGGAGAAGTGGCGGTAGTGTTGGTAGAATGGTAGAAGGGGAAAGGGCGAGAAACGTCAGTAAGCGCGAGTACGTGAGCTTGCTCCGTAGCGCGGGGAAAGGGGCTGCCTTATCTCCGCGCACCGAGATTGACTTCCTTTCTATCCATTCAGCCGCTCAAATGAGTTCCTTTGATAACTGTTGTGTGATCGAGTGTACTGAATACTGAAGGGTTCAGAGCCTCCGCTTGGCAACCTGGTGGGGGTGGCTTCTTCCTCGCTGACTCTCCACCGCTCAAGCAAGGCACATGCCGTCCTCGTCGCCGGGAAAAAGTTTTTCCTTCCGACTGTCACGGCAGCCTGGCCTTGAAGCCTTTTCCAATCGACGCACGTACGAGGTGTCGAATTGTCAGGAAATTCATTTCTGAGCACGAATGCCGCTAGATTTTTGCAGAATGAAATTATTAAATATGACTGTAACTGAATTAAACTACTGGAGTCATATCGAGTGTCGCATGGTTCAGTGCACTTTTACAGAATGATTACAAATTGTGTGTAACAATGCGTGTGTAATAATCGTAAGATTAAGTTTGTAAAAAAATCACCCTCGATTCAAATGGAGAATTGGCATTGGTAACTTGGGAGAAAGTGGGAAAGTCCATTGGCTTGGTATTATCATTAATCCGGAATAGTATCGTCGGGTAATGTAAATACACAGTAGCAGTGCCTATTCGATTTGGCATGCTGCAGCCGGCGCCAACTGTGTAATTGGTAGGACTCCAAGAGCACGTTACTGCCGGATTATACTTTTTCCTTAGACGGTACCACCAAATACACGACACTGCCTCAGTACGGAAGATTGCACCCTTTCCAACCCTTAGAAGCTCTTAATTAATGGCACTGGCATGCCAGCGAAGGTCTCTCTGTTCGGGGAAAGGGGGGGGTTTATACTACAGACACAGACTTGTAATCTCATGATGTCGTAACTTATTCTAAATGCACTAGTGGGACCTGCGAGATATCCTTGGTGTGTTGTCTCGAAGGTAAGTTCGACCTTCCAGACCGTGCTCCTCCGCCCGCCCCGGTGCTTGGTGGTTAAGTACACCTGACATTCTGGCACTACGGATGAACGCTATTGAACAGCTGTATTCAACGCTACATTAACATTGAAAATTAGTGCCGCGGTAAAACCGGCATGCGTTGCTTCCAATGAAACCCATGAACAGTTCACGAGAATAAAGAGAGTGTTTCGTATACAGGAATATTATTTTCGATATTTAAATAACTTTTCGAAAATACTATTTCAAGAAACCGCAGAATAATGAATATACAAGTAACCACAAAAGGAATGCTCGCGTTTAGCCACGAATTATTGCTGTTGTAGGAAGGGCCGAGTATTACGCATACCAAGGATATTTTAAGAATGTATCACCCAAGAGGGTTGGCTCGCTAAGATTCCTGAAAGGGCATCGAGGCGCGAGGGCCAAAGTAACGAAGTAACACAAGGGGTGATAATCGTTGGGATATCGTGAATTTACCCCTTGGCTCCGTGGTGCCGTAGATTACAAAGCCTGCCTTCCGCCGTTCCTTTCTCTCCGGGAATCCTTCTTTCCGTCCTTCCTGAGAGACGTATCTGTTCAAAATACACGTTTACAGGGCTGACACTCTTCCCCCGGCACGAGCGTCGTCGTTGCTTGTGCCGCCGGCTGATTTATTACTTGACAACGGCTTTATTAACCCCAGAGTCAGATAAGGCGAGCTCCTTCCGATGTGAATACCAGTCGCTGCACCCTCCTCCTGCTAATGAGAGAGTAAGGGAACACTGATATACAGGTTTACCCCAGATGTTCCAAAATTAATACACTAGACCCAACTACATAGTTCATAATGTACGGAAAGCCCCAGCACCATAGGATGGAGCGCTACAATACCCGAGCCGAATTAAGCCATACCTTCACCATCACATATTCCAGTAATGTCTCTCGCCAACATAAACCAACCAGGCTCCATATTTGCGAACACTTCATACGCTCATGGTTGTGTCAGCACTTAAACAGTGTTGCCTGGTGAGCCATAGAATTTTCGAGGGGCACATTTACACTTCAATAAGCGTTATTGCCAAGATTCGATGCGAATCAAGAGGCAATCCTTCTCGGGTCGACGGAACTGATCGGGATGAAGAAAAGCATGGTATTGGTGAGCGCCAGGATTCAAGATGCCATACGGCAAAGGAGCCTGGCTGCTTGTCACGGGGGGAAAAAGCCACGCATGACCTGCCACATTGGGTCCGAAGGAATCCTCACGCCTCATTGAATAGAAAGTGCATTTATCCACCGTTGCTTATGAGGGTTGGAACGCCATAGAAGTGGATGAGAGGAGCCGGGCCGCACGATTACCGACAAAACTTATAGTCGCGAGCCATTTCCCTGAATCCCCAGTGACGCGGCGCGGCGGTCCCGTCCCGGACTCGTGGCTTTCGGGTGCGAGATTGTAAATCGTCCGGGTGGCAGCGCGCCACGGGGGAACCGAGTAATTTCCACCTGAATCGGTTGACGGGCGTTAACGCGAAACGCCTGTGCCAGGCGTGGAAATCAGGCTTGTCACTTGTCAATTATCGCAGTCGCGAGAAGTCGCAAACGCTTGTCGAAGAGATTCCAGCCCTCTCAGTCCAATCTCACAGCATAGGAATTGCTTGCCCTCCTTGGGCCATCTGCACACACTTGTATAGCCCTTCTGCTTCCGGTGAATGCCGCTTCCTTCCATGAGAATCCTGATTCAAGAGTAACGGCCGCCCCCGTCGAGAGAAACGCATATACAATATCGAATCCCATGCGTGCCCGCAGATTGTCCCACATCCAATTCGAACTTATTGAATTCGGAAAGAAAGTTCGAGGAGACTGAGCCCTCGCGTATCATAACTGGCTGACTCGTCCGGTATAAACATAACGGGCCTGTCCGAAGAATAAGGGCCTTGAACCGTTGAAAAGTTTACCCATAAGAAAGGAGGGACGATCCCCAACCGAAACAGAAACAGAACTCTCCATCCCCGACATTGCCAAGTGAACTTCCGAGACATTCACCCACCCCAAGTTACTCGTTACTCTTCGGTCGAGGACAAGATGAGCAGTAGTTCTTGACAAACCCCAGAAATTAGCCATTATTATAGCCACTTTATAGATCTGCCTTGAAAGTAAGGTTTGTAGTAGATGAAGGTAGACGGAATGGCGGAGGGATGAGATTGGTATCGGGTGCCAAGAGTATCCGTCCGATATCTTGTCGCATCCTCGGCCTTACGAAGGTGATAATAGTGTGCGTGCCAGGATGATACAGTGCGTGAAATTTGTACCCATTGTGCTCCGGGTAGAGTAGTAGTGGGGCTAATACAGCGGAGCCACTAACTAGCGCTTGTTATAACAGCGTTCATTCGTTGTTCGTTGGCCGTCGTTCAGAGCTCATCGAGCTCCTGCGAGAATCAGGAAGAGAGACACGTGGAAGAGAGAGAACGGCTATATTCGCTCGGGTGACGAGAACGCACCCCTCGCAACTCGCAGCAGGATTTCATCTCGACTCGTTGCTAGTGCGACGACTACGGGCCGTCAATGGTCGAGCCAGCCGGTCGGCAGGACCGAGTCGTCGAAACTATAACTGCTCTAAATGCCTTGCGCTCCATGGATTTCGGCGAAATCCAGTAATTACCTCTATTCTCGTCAAGTGAGGAAGCAGCAAGAGGGATGGTAACGGAGCGAGCCAGAGAGCGAGGGGAAGAGCGCGCGTACCGGCCAGTCAGAAAGGGTGAGTGAATTACTCGAGATCGACGCCGCTTTTCTCGGGATTCTCGCTCTACGAATTTCACCGAACGAGCAATTTTCTATCCTGTCGCACTGAAACACCCGCCCTTGGAACGGGCATGCGCAAAAACGACTGTCGCGGTACTCCCTTTTTTCTCTCTCCGGCACCCTCGATAATTACATCCTTTTGTTCGCTACGCACCCATTCGCCACGCACACACGCGCCTCTACTTCATCGGTCGAAAGCGGTTTATGTTAGCGCGTAAGTTCCTGGTAGGAGATTTGCTATTGGCTTGATAAAGCCGATTGCGAGCAGTAATAATTGGCGAAATTTCGTGAGAATGATTGCATCATGCTTAATGTAGAGCTTTACGCGCGGTATAAGTAGACTTGTCAAGATGATAAGAACTTCAATGCATAAGCGCAATAAAGTTCACGTGGCAGTTATGCGTGGGGATTGACCGCAACAAGAGGATCGATTGGTCATAGTGCAATAGAGGGAAATGATCATTGGCGAATTGAACTTGTGCGGGATACATTGGCCAGTAATGAGTATGCCGTTATCGCGTGAAGGTTAACAAGCATCAATACCGAACCAGTTGGAAGCTCGTTACAGTTCATACTTTATGGGAGCAATGAATTATCTTCGCAGTTTGGCCGCTTACAGCTATCAAACACTAATGCAGATTATTGACTCATCAAAATACGCTTGTACAGTACAACTCTATGTAGTTCCAACGAATACACTTCGCGTATGCGCACATAAAAACTACTGAGTATGCAATTTCGCCTTAAACAATCGCGGTTCGTCGCATCGGATGTCTCGGCAGATGTCACCGAACAGAATTTCCTGTACTCGAAGTATATTGAGTGCCTGGCAGCCCATACACCTTGCCGTGCCGAGGATCGAAAAGCTAAAAGAATATCGTGTGCCTCCGGTGGAAGCGCGCAGTACATTGAGCGCCGGGCGACTTTACTTTTATTGGCAAAAAATGGCAAGAAAAGCGGCCGCCGATACTGCAATATATACCTGAATACATGTAATATTTCGAAGTAGCGTTCTAGGCGATATGATATTAGAGGAAACGCGACAATGTTTGACGGGCAAATGAAATTAAATCTGTTCGCGAAGTGTTTGCAGACAACTTGTGCAAGGAAGCGACTACGACGACGACGACGACGTCTTTAAACCAATCTAGTAGAGTACCTTTATTTACAGTGGCCGTAACTATTCCCGGGAAATAATTCGAAAAATATGGCGAGTTCCCGCTCGACTGGTTGTACCCACCTTAAGGAGGCGAGGATTCTTTGTGCCAAGGGATATACAGTTATACATACGTCCGGCGTAAGTAAATCACCCCTTTGAACGATAAGAATGCAGCAACCGTACTCTTCGGAGTGGAAAGAATTCGCTGCACAGTGGACAAGTGAGGAAGGCAGGAGACGGCGGCGACTTTGTAGGGAAAAATTGAGCCTCCGTGTCCTTTGAGAAACTTTAACACACTTGAGACAAAGGCTCGAAGTAAATCAAAAGCGAGTCTTCCTGAAAGAAAGCGAATACCGCTGGCTTTAGTTGCACGCCGACCGCAGACCGGATCTCTCTCCTAGACTGCGGTTGTGGAGATTCAGCGGGTTCCCATTAGAAATTCATACCCATCCGGCACCCGCACCTCAAGTTTAATCTTTAAAGCCAGCAGCACTTCGCATTATCATCTAAAGCGCGAGTTTACAGTAAGTGGCGAGCGATCGACAAGATTCATCACACACGCTTCTTATATCCTGTCGTCATTCGGTCATACGACTACTCTTAGGTCGGTTTAGATAAAATAGATGAAAAAAAAAAGAAGAAAAAAGCCCAGCTTCACCTTGAGAAGTGCTTGGCTTATACAGGCAAAGGGTATCGCTTCATAATATCATCGTACTATGACTTTCAAGCATGTGACGGTGATTAATCGTTGCGACGCATTAGGGAAGATAAATTTATCTAAACACCACCGGCGGAGAACCATCTCGTCGTTGGGTCGGCGAGGCGGGAGAGCGCGAGCATTGCTAGGCACAAAGTTTTCGAGGAGTAAGGAAAGGAGGACACCCAGTGTGCCATATTGCGCGCGAAAAAGTGGGATTTAATGCACACCGGATATTGGAGGGAGCGAGGGCGGACAATAAGATGTCAGTAAAAGCAGAACAACCAGCTGCTGGCTGCTCCGGGCTATGCAGGCCGGGACCTCAGCTCCTCGAGGAGCGGAACGGTGACAGGACAATTTGTGCGCATAAATCACCCTCCCGTTTCTTTATATCGTTTAATATGAATCCGCCAGCCTGTCCCACGCCCGTAACGTACGAGGCGTCGAGAGCAACGGTTGTCCTGAGATTGATTGCGAAGTATACCTTTATACGGGTACCGGGGCCAGCCAAATTTAGAGAGTCATGCGCCAATCCCTGTTGAAATCCTCTTTATCTATTGCGGCCCCACGAATCTCTTAAGAAAGGCGCTCGAAAGATACATCCTGGTTCAACTACATATCTCTATATACGCGGACAAGGAAGCTCTTCCGGGGCTAAAATCCTCCACTAATTCTGAGAACACTCTTCCGCAAGTTATACGGAAGAAAGTTTTACTCTGTAGGCGGATTCGAACTACAACGAGCTGAAGTGGACTGTTCACACGGCGGCCACTATACCTCAGAGAGAAGAAAATCTTACCTGACAGTAGCTATTATACACGAAACAATGGCAATGTGTACTTCTAAAGCCTATTCACCTCTTCGCTGCACATTTCTTTCTACTAATCTTTACTCCTTCCAGTCAATTTGTACGATGAAATCTCGTTTTTAGAATCATTTCATTCTCTGTCTCCCCGAATCGCAGAATAGTTCTTATAAACCGCTAAGTTAGTTTTTAATAGGTCAATAATTTTTTGCGCGAGATCTAAAACTGTGAAAGGGTTGGAAGGATTGATGGTGATAGAAAACGGGGGATAAAATGTGTTTCCTGTTTCATCGCGGCAAACGCGGGCTTTGCAGGCATGGGAAAGCGTCACACGGAGGCGCGGTATTCGGATCACGTTCTCGTTTATCCTTTTTGCGGAATGAGTGATAATTCGGCGAAATTGAATTACCTAGCCCGCTTGGCGTGAAAAGCGCCGGAGTTAGCCATAGTGGCCAGCACATACAGAGCACGAGCGAGCAGCCAGTGGTGTGCTGCGCTCTCTGCGCGTTTTCCAAATTTGATTATGACGCGCTGCACGTGCGCGGAGACCCCGGCACACCGTGCCGCCCATAAATGATACAACCTAAAACTAGCCTTACATTGGAACTGCAAGGCAAGTTTTGAAAAAGGGGTCACACACATACCCTCGAAGGAGTGGCTGAGATCTTTGCGCCACTTATAAAACTATTGCAAACCGCTTCTCTACTCTGCTGAAGATGTTTCACAGCCGCTAGTATTTTTTGCAAAAACACTTGATGAAAAAGCAAGTTTTTAGTAACAATAAAAGTGAAATATCCATTGGATTTGCGACGATCCCTCGGTAATGGTTGATCTAATATCGTCCTGCGGGTTGAACTCAACATTATGTTAATATGTCGCGTGATTCTTAGGAACTAGAAACGTTTCGTGCGCACTATCTTCCTTTCGCGCTAACCTCGCATCCGGCACGCGTACATAGGCCGCGGGAGATTTCGTGTTGCTTTTTCCGAGTGCGATAACTTCGTGGATCGAGCGCAGCGCAGTTTTTAAACAGAATCAGTAACTTATGCTAACTAGCGACTAACCTAAATTGCGCGAACACTTCATATCCACACACTCTCATACTCTCAGAAAATACTACATATACGTACAGTAACATATTGAGTAGATACTCTCTCGCAAAATCGAAGGGGATAAATATGCGAATATAACAATAGAAAAATTCTTAGACTAGTTCTTCTATTTTCCTGAAGCTGAGTAGCAGGTCGATACGATAATAACTGTCATATTAAAGAATTGCCGTTCTGTTAGGGTTTGCGTGGCCTCAAGAAGGTCAGATTGCCAGGAAGGGAAGACAAGAGGTATGAAGGAGAGCTGGCGCTGATCAAACACTTGATTAAAGAAACTTTCCGATAGCTACTCCGCGAGAAAACCGGCATTCGCCATAGTGATTGGATAAAGCGGGGGATCGACGGAGGTACCAGAAATTTTCGCGTCTTTCTACCGTTAGCCGGAACTCCTGCCCTTTTTCACTCCTCCTCCCTTGGCCGATCTCACTCACTCCTCCTGCTGCCCCTATCGATATCTGAAAGTTTTTCGGCCGCGCCGAGGGACTGCCAGTCGGCTGTTTTCCCTCCTTGATGAAGCCCCGCTTTCCCCATGGAAATCGGCGGCCTCGTTGATACTTTAATTAAATTAATCCACGGACCATCATTTTTTTTATCGGTGAGAGATACGGCACTAGTGCAAATAATGCTTGTATAACCAATCAAAATAGAAGCAAAGATATTACTAAATTGAATTGGTTTAATCAGTAGTAGTAATGTATATGTGTTAGTTTCAATTGGACAATTTTACATACCTTTTCATACTGGCAGCCGATTTGTAAAATTTAATTCAACCCGATGCAAGAGGGAAAAATGGCCGGCACGATTCTTCTGGCACTGTGTACTTACATTCGACATTCGATGAATTTGACCACGGTGTCAGTCGAGGGTGGTACAGGCCGTCTGAAAGGTTAATGATATGCAGATACCGAAAGCCGCAGATTTTAAATGACCCAAAAGGACAAAAATAAAGAGAAGGAAAGAGAAACGGATCTGGAGAGGGGAGAAAAGGAGGATAAGCCGGTAGCGCAGCACCGAAGCGTGAGACAATCCTGAACGAATGAAATGTAAATCGGGAAATAAAGGTAACGTTGCGGAAAATTAAATACCATTTGAATAACGGGAATGGTAATAGAATTATCGGACTGATCGATTAAGGCAATAATCCCGCCTGTCTTCCGTCCGCTCCCGCCACAGCACCCACCCACAAAGCAGCTAGTCGTTCCCGCTCAAGTATAACTCTTGTCGGGTCTCTTTCTTGCATGAGGGTCTTTCTCCGTTAATCCTTAACTTCGATTTTGTCATGGCTTTGACACTCTTTTCAATCTCATCTCGAGAATCGTCCTCATCGTTCATCTCAGATAAAACAAGGCTTTTCTAAAGCAACGAATTTTTCTACTAGACAGAAAGCCAACAGCAGGGGTAGAAAAAGTAAGCAGAAACAAGAGTAACAACAGTCAGGCGCTACAACTAATCACGGCAGGCAGAAAGAAACTAGGAAAACGAATATCTTCGCACCCGATAAAGGGCGCGACTGAACTAGATAGGAGAGTAGTCGTGAATCCAGAGTTCACAGGAGCACTAAGAGAAGCCGCTTGCGACGAGACCGAGGGATGAGGCCAACCTTGGTACCATCCTTAACGAATGCCACGCAGGTACGATTGTTTAGCGCAGCGAGCGTGAGGAGGGAAGCTTTTAGCCAAGGCGAATGAGACGACCGCCTCAATCTCCGTGACAGTAACAGCAGGAAATTGCGTTTCATTGTTGCGAAACGGTGTTTGTTTCCAGGCAGCGATACCTCCAACCTCTGCACCGTGTTGATGAGCGCTGGCAATTCTTAGTGTCTAGAGATGAGACAATCTGTTAATTCAAGCTCGCTTTACCATTGAAGAATTGTACGTAGAAGATCCTTTCGTCTGAATGGAAAGACCGAGAGATTTTTCAGGGTAAAGAATAGCTGTAAGAGTAATAGCTGTAACCTGTATGTAAGAGGTTGAAAAGAGCTCGAGACCATTACTCAAGGAGGCAGTCTATAATCACCTTGCGGGGTGGGAGGTGTTGAATATAGCTGTGAGCCGTATAAGGGTGGAAAGAAGGACCTCTGAACAGATTGGTAAGGGTGCAGAGATATCGGGGGTGGCCCCATGTGGCTGGGCCCCGTTATTTATATTCATATCGATGCATAGGAAAAGTTGGCAACCTTCTTGCCACTGCCAGCCTAGTCATCGCCGGGCTTTCCCCGTGCCCGCCGCTATCATCCCCCCAGCCTCACTTATTTTCACGGTCCCTTCTCTTTTCGACCGGCCTTAGATCTCGCTGCAGCAACCCACGCTCTCGGCCATAAATACAGAAATCCTTGTAGAAGCGCGCTCGCACCTGCCACGATTTATTGCATATGAGTTCCCGGATTTGTCAATCGCCCTGCACCCTCCCCTCCCCATCGACTGCTTGTCGAATGCTAGTCGGCCGCATAACTGTGTGTGTGTGTGTGTGTGTGTATGTCTGTGTATGGTTTTGAGCCACTTATTCTGCCGAACAAACACCATGAATCACTGCTGACCGAAGCAAACCGCTTAGAGTGCACCTTTCCAGATATCACAGGCGAATACCGAAGCCACATGTGTAGTCGAGTGCGTCTTCCGGCCACCAGAAGCGCTTTCGATATGGCGACAAGCTGCAATATTTCCACAAAGATCTTCTTACTCCTCCGGTTACCTTCACTAACTGATTATTATTGAAATAAAGTAACATTTTCTATTCTATCGGTAATTCGTAGAATTTTTCTTACGACTTGAAGTCGAGAATCTTCATGGGAAGGCACACGCCGAAATTGAAGTTTAGGTGCGGCTGATGCGAGTAGTATTACGGACACGTTCACGACGCGCCGCTCGCTGCCTGGTCGATTTATCAAGGCGAGACAATTTACGAAGGAGCCGAGGTGAAGCTCATCCCACAGCGAGAAGGTGGTAGATCGAACTTGCGGCCATCCAGAAAATGGAGTGTCCTGAAACGGGCCGAGCGTGTCGACCAATTTATGACATGTAATTAAAAAGTCAGGCGCCCGTGGTAGCATCGTTTTTCCGCGCTAGACTTACTATTCAGAGAAAATTCGATAAAATCGATTCCTAAGATCACGTGACTCATTCAAATTTTTTGTGGGTAGCATTTACTTTATTTACTTGATTGTTAGATGTGTGTTTGTCAATCGCGATCTTTGATTTTATTTCAACATCAACATTCAATTGAAAAATTTCGAACTTTCCGAGTTTTCTTTATATTGAATTATGCATTTCGTATAATGAGCCTAATTTGATATTCAGTTTGGCGAAGTGCGCGCGATATGTATACATATAGGAGAATATATGCCAATCTCAGTTGGAAGGGGAAAGAAATGCTTAGTCCTTAATTTGTTGAAGAGGGAAGCCTCGTTTGCTAGTCTCATTATACGCGAACCACTGCCGAATGCATGAGAGCCCTTCCACGGACAAACTTCCACGGAACTCCGGGCGCGAGTTAAAAAGTTTTTTTAATTCCATTTGCTGTAATTTGCCGAGCAACTTTCCGATGGTGATTCGCTTACCGTCGGGGGAGAACCGGACTGTTGGACAATCGTGCAAAAGAGGATCGGAGAAAGACAAAGAGCGACACGAAGAAACGCTAGAAGGAAAACGGTTGGAGCAAAAGTTCGAGTATTCAATGCGAGACGGGCACTTTGATTCATTGTAACTCTTACAATTGGCCCAGATCAGGTTGCTCCGGCAAATATCACGTGCAACT